>OW386560.1:0-1201200 GCA_936435175.1 Glyphotaelius pellucidus | reverse complement strand
GCTGAAATAACATGTGAATATTATATATTACTGCTAAGTATGTAAGATTAAAGAAATAAAACACAGATGGTATTATAATAAAATTGTTAGAAAATTTTTCAAATTTTTTTTATTGGCAACTAGCCGGTATCCGGCATGCAATTGCAATGCCATTCAAAGAAATAAATTGTTTCTTCCTGCATGTTCTTTCCCATGGGTCCCCGTTCCTCTCCGCGTCCCCTTCCCCTCGTCACCCCTTTCTTCGTTATCGTCCTCCTGCCTTCCCTACCTGTTGCTAAAATATATGAAATACACAAGTTTTCATTTATATATATTGTTTATTTGGGTCCAAGATGTCAACAAATCCGAAAATGTTTAGTAAATGAATCGTTTCTACGACTCGTTCTTGAGTTCAACAGCTCGGCTGTGGAACGATTTTACGGAACGGTCTCTTCAAGACCCATGTTCACTCCTTCCTCTCCTCAATAACACCCTCCACACAGCATCTTCAAAGATGAAATAGGCTCTGAGGGAAATTATTTTCCTCAGGGCCTCCTGTGTGGAGTGAATGTTAAAAAAAAAACATCTGGTAGAAATGAAACCTTCACAAAACTAAAGTAGATAAGGTGGGGAGGCCACGAAGCACCACACAAAGAGGAGACCGATTATTCTATCTCATT
Source organism: Glyphotaelius pellucidus (assembly GCA_936435175.1). Taxonomy (NCBI): domain Eukaryota; kingdom Metazoa; phylum Arthropoda; class Insecta; order Trichoptera; family Limnephilidae; genus Glyphotaelius; species Glyphotaelius pellucidus. Next base: position 1,200,541 of record OW386560.1, on the reverse strand, counting down.
CTCTCACAGGCTAAATCCTATAGATGTATATATGTTGTCTCTTTTTAGTGTCAACTAGTAAAACATATGAGCGACAGAGAAGGGCGTGGGCAGGGAGGCATGTCACTTTTCGCACCTTAAACTCACCTATTGCGACGATTTCTGTATCAACGTCAGGTCGGCATTAAAGTTTGGCGCTTACCACACTATAGAATGATGTGACTGGACAGGCCAGCTCACTCCAGACATGCGCATATCTTACTGTAACAGGCGCCCCTTGAGAAAAAAGAGTTAGAGGTGACGTTTGTCTTTGCCATCAGTTGGATGCGGGGATCCATGACCGATGCATGCGTGTTGTTCATTTATGGCCAGTCTCATAAGTTTTCTTAAAAATTTATATCTTTAAAGATTTTTACATTGTAAATTTTTATAAGCGCGGTTTATAAACTACTGTAAAAGTCAGTATTATTATATTTCAATGGGAATTATTATTCAACAAGACTTGTGAATTGTAATGATAAGAGATTATTTAAGTGAATACAAGTTATTCTTCAGAAAATTTTGAAAATACAGTTTCTGAGGTAGGAAATAAGAAGTTATGCAATAGAGGTTGCCAGTGGAAAATATTCTACACCTAAAAGTATAATTATCCGGATTGGCCCAGACCCCAGCTGTTCCTTTACAAACCTTTGCACGGGTTCAATTTGTGCAAAGCCCTTTACCATGTCTGTTTTATGTTTTAAAATGTGCAAATTCACAGTGATGAATAAAATATCGGGAGGTGTGGATAGTCAGGCGGAGATGATACGGTATGGCGACTCGTGCGGCGCAGCAAGTGCCAGCACGTTCTCAATCTCTAGTCAGTCCAATTCTGAGAATTTCATCCCAGTTCTTAGGATTGGGCTAAAACCTATAGAAATCAGATATCCAGCAACCGTAGCCATCTCATCATCTCCGCCTGCTCTACTCTTCCTTCTCCGATCAACACTGCAACTTGGACTTCTTCTTTGCCCTGGCTGACCTGCTCACCCTGAAGACTACAATACAAATTTTCGATCGCCTTTCTCAAGGCGCAGGTTCCCCCTCTACCCCCTTAACCCCCGCCATCGGCTTTTCCCCTACATCTCCCTTTCCCCACATTTTCCCTCATTTTTCTCATTTCTCCACAGGCGTCGAAGCGGTCAGCCGGTCCCTTCCCACTACATCGTCTGTGCGGCTGGCGAGTACAGTGCCCGTTCCGTACACTAGTGATATCTGTTGAAGGATGTTGAAACCACATTCATAATCTTATATATAATCTTTGTTCCACGGCCCCGACAGAACTCTTATTTAACAACAGGAAAAAAAAATTCATCTTGAAGCCAAAATCACTGACCGCCGCAGAAATCAGATTTTTTTTTACTATTCTCAAAAATGATACAAAATATTGTAAATTTTTCATTTTTTATATTTTTTTGTTAGTAGTATAAGATACAAATTAAATATTACACATGTACACTTTTCTTACAAACTAGACTATCACTAAACATAGTAATCACCGAGGCTCACGTGCCTGTAGTTGATGTGGTGACTCGACCTCAAACCAGCGTTCGTTTCCTCGGCCGTATAACTCGGCTGGTACTTGGGCTGCTGGATGTAATAGGACTCCGGTGTTCGCACGCTAATTCCGTGTCCGATTGACTCTGATGCAGCGAATGAACTATCCGCTGATGGAGCATTCTTTACAAAGGCTCCTTGGTATCTTCTTGGAGCGTTATATTTCCCGGTATTTGTACCGAGGTTCTGATTCCTGAATTGATAATTGTTACCCGCTTGCTGAATAGTTGCGGGGTCTTGATAATTGTTATTATTTCTGAATCTTGCAAAGGTGTAGTCTCTGTCAGGAGATCCGAACGGGCTTGGATAGTTTCGCACAGGTGTCAAATTCGGTATCGTCGGATTAAGCGCGTCGTTTAAAGTCACATCATAATCATTTTCAATCACATCAGCCAGATTTTGTTTGATTGAAATGTTTTCGGGAATTCTCGGTGTGTACGGTTTGTTTGTCGGTTTGTAAGGATCTGAGATTTGCGGCGATGCCTTGAAGACTGCTTCTTTTTCAATTTGTTCGGGACGGTTGACTTGGTTGTATTCTTGCTCTTGTGTTTGTTGCTCATACTGCACGTGTCCTCGGTAATTGGATACTCCACTAGGAGTGGCGGTATCCTTTTCAAAGCCCGATGGCTGTACTCTATCATAGTTTGAATTGGCTTCGTTGTTTGCAGCGTCAGTGTCATCCGCTTTCTGTTTGCTTTGCATGTAGTTCATCTGTTTGTTCAAATTTCTTTCTCCACTTGCGTTTGTGTCCTTTGGTCTTTCTGTTTCTTCATAACTCTGGTATCCTTGGATATATTCTGCTGAGTAATTCTCAGCTGGGTCTCTTTCATTGGATCCCTGTTTGGTGTCATAGTCATTTTCGTAGTTATAATCGGCTAAAGGTTTTTCTGTTGTAGTGGTGGATGTAGTTGTACTGGTTGAGGTTGAAGTGGTAGTGATTTGTGTTGTTTTGTCTCCATTCCTCCCTCCCACGGCTTGTAGTCCTCTTGGCAAGTAAGGGCTGCCACCTCTGGAAGGCAAGAAAGGTCTTTTAACTACTCGGACAATTCCTTTTGAGCTTTTCACTGTTGTTGCAGCTTCGGTCGTAGTGGTTGTCGTAGTGGTGACTGTTTCTTTGTTCTTAGATAAAAAAGGTTTTTGAACGGGCTCCTCTACTTCGCCGCTTGCAATTTCCTCAAAGTCTTCCTCTGGTTCCTTATCTCTTGTTGAGATTGTATGTTTGTCTTCAGTATTTTTGCTATTCTTTCTACTTGGCTCTTCATCTTCGTAGTAATCATCTTCCTCTACTGCTTTTACCGGCCTCTTTCTTGAGGGATATCTAGTATCTTCTCTACCTCTGCTTACAGCTGGTCTTCTTGGTCTAACTTCTTCAATATCGTCATACTCTTCATCATCTAATGGTCTTCTATCATCTTTTAACGGCCTCCTGTCATTTTTTAAAGGTCTTCTATCATCGTTCAACTGCCTCCTGTCATCTTTTAATGGCCTCCTATCATCATCGTATGTTCTTCTGTCTTCTTTAAGATCTTGAATGTTATCTGGTCTCCTCTTCCTCAAGTTCCCCGACGCACCGGAGAGACGTTTTGGTGCGTCTTCGTCAAAATTTGACCTTGTTCTATCTTGGTTAGGTTTATATTTCTCTCTTTCAGCTGGATCTGGTCTATTCCTAGAATAAGCTGAAGTCTTTTGAGAAGAAGAAGTTAATTTTGGATCTTCCGCTTCGTAGTCTTCATAATATTCATCATCTAAAGGGGCGGCAGTTGTCGGAGGTTGAGTTACATATTTAAATTTGTCTTTTGCACTGCTCGGTACAGGCCTGGCAATCTTGGGCGCGACTCTCGGCTTACTGAAGATGGATCCTCCGCTCGGTTTGACCAGAGCCCCTCCCGCGGTCGGCTCTACCCTGTCTTCGTTTCTGTCATCATTTCTGTTTCTTCCTTCATTTCTGTAAGGTCTATCTCTTGTGTCATCTCTATCCCTCTGCCTCTCTCTCGAGGGTCTTTCCTCTCTATACCTGTCTTCATCTTTATCTGCACCATTCCTGTTAGGTCTATTTCTTGAAGGTCTTTCATCCATTTCCTTGTCATCGTCTCTGCTCTTCAAAGGACGCCTTGGCCTATCATTTTCTCTTGGTTCTTCATCTTCTTCTTTTGATACTGTTGTTGAAGGTGTCAGTGGAGGTCTGTTTGACTTTCTGTTGGAGTAGTCTTTTGCTTTGGTGGTGACTTCATCTTCTTGTACGGGTTTGGGTCTGGCTTCTGGTCTTTCTCTATCTTCAGCTGGCCTCCTGCCGCCCTGCTTGCGAGGTCTGCTGTAGCTTCTTCCATCTTCATAGTCGTCTGATTCTCCCCTGTTTCTACCCTCTGCTGATGGTCTGCGTGCATACCTATGATACAATACAAAATTATAGTAAAACTGATGCAAATATTGATAAATTATTGTCATCCTATACCAAATCTATATACTTTACATCTCTTTTGAGTGATGAGTTAGAAATATTATTGTAACATTCTATTAAGTTATCTAGTTTTTAAGTACTGAACCAACCTCTCATCTTCATAATCATCATCATCATAAGCTGGTCTTCTCTGCGCCGGGCGCGGTCTCTTGTTTCTCCTTCTGCTTCCCGATCTTCCTCCCTCACTGTATGGCCTCCTGTAAGAAATACTCTTCTTTAGAACAAATTTATTGGACACCATGAAACACCACCACGAGAGAGCTAGGTAGAAAGGACTATAAAAGGGCGTGACTGATTGTCAAATGCCTCTTTCTAATGCTGTCGTTTGTCTTTTTTGCGGATCTTTCTGGATGCTCCCAGCTGCTTCCCACTACTTCCCGTGTGATGGTGTAATTGGCTACATCGCTCCTAAAAATCATCATTCGTCTAACGCCTTTCCGTGGTGATAATCTCTTTTAGGATTTCGTTAGACTCCAGAGGCCTGTGCGAGGAGGCAATACAGGACAGAGATGCCTGGATATCTAGCAGGTCCATGTGAATGAATGTATTTTGTTTTGAATTAGGCCCAGTTGTTTTTGCAGAAATACACGTGTGACAAAGTCATTAAACATCCAAACAGCGCCATTTTGTTTTTTTTGACATTTGAAATTTTAATAAACTGACAAGCTTAACAACATGATAGTTGTCCTCTTCTAATGATCACAATTTATTCAAAAGCTGAAATGGACTTTCAACTGTCAAAAAACAAGATGGCTTTGAGTGGCCGTTTTTTGACTGTCACACTAGTAAATGTAATGTTTTTTGACTGTCACACTAATAAATGTAATGTTTTTTGACTTTCACACTAGTAAATGTAATGTTTTTTGACTGTCACACTAGTAAATGTAATGTTTTTTGACTGTCATACTAGTAAATATAATGTTTTTTGACTGTCACACTAGTAATGTGTAATTAATGTTGCATCGAGGGAGGCTTAATGTGCCGTTTTGTGTGGTTTGTCTGTAAGATTGATTTAAGATAGGTTTATTAATTTAAGATAGGTTTATTAATTTAAGATAGGTTTATTAATTACAACATTTAAAATGAAAATAAAACATACCTATCATCCTCGTAGTAGTCTTCCGCTGCGTATTCATCATCGTAATAGTCGTACTGCGGGCGGCGCCTGCGCGAGGGTCTCCTGCGGCCCCCTGCGCGAGGCGGAGGGGGTGGGGGGGCCGGCGTGGTGGTTGTTGTGGTGGTTGGGACTGGCCTGGCGGTGGTGGCTTGGTACAGGTCATCATTCCTGGAAAGGCGCATTATCATTATAGTTCCACAAGAATTCCAAAACATGAGACCATTCTCTAGCGTTGTCTGGGATGAACGAACGTTGGCGAACTACCAAAAATCACGCCCTTTCATTACCTTTAATTATCACTGGAAACTACAGAAAAATGACATCTACATTTTTCACTCCAAAATGCTCAGGAAACGCTGGTTAAAATACTTTGGGGACACCCTGTTATACCCTGTATAGTGATTTTCCAGATGTTTAGTCAGACATCTCCGAAAAATCGAAATTTGATTTGAGTATGCAGTTTTATGTAAAAGTGTACCCTCTATCTGGTACAATACTCAGATTACTCATAACCACCAACTCAACTATAATGCAGAAAAACTTGTAGTGAATTAAACAAGATATTGATGTTTTCTGGGTTACTAGTAGGATATTTCAAAATGTCATACTAATGTACCGGACCATATTTTAAAGCATATTTAATATGTAGAACACAGACACGTGTAAATAATATTTGATTTATGGTGAGAATTCGAATATTGCTTTCCTTATTATCTCAAAACTTAGTATTTGGAAATGTTTGAGTAATCAACTGGACGATCAATATTAATAAAATATTAATTTTCCACAATATTTTATCTTTGAGAAAGCTGTGTGTACGGTTTTTACGAAGAAGGAAAAGGGTAAGTACTTATTTAAAGGAATGAGGAGTACCTACGTCAAAAAAACTAACATCAATAGCTGTCAACGGGTCAAGGCCGACTAGAGTACAGACCTGGGTGCGCAACAGATTTTGAAGTGTCACATGATTAAGTCAGCGCCACTGAGCAACGACAGTTTGAAAATGACAGCTCGTTGTTGTTTCTCGTTTTACTGATGATTTGTGTTGTTTTACCGCAAGCATATTAAATAAACAATCTGCCCTGATGATGGACACTGTAACACTGTCCAAAACGATGGCAACTTGGCATACTACCCCAAAAATCATCTCTTCGTCACCTCTTAAAAGAGGTTTAAAAATACAAAACATTTCCGGAAACTGCTGAATGACAGATGTGGTTGTAAGTTGAGATTGTTAGCTCTAAATATGGTAAGTTACTATTACTCACTTGCTGTAGTATTTGTGAGAGTTGACGCAGTCTACTACAGAAACAAAGTGGCAGATGAACGTCTTCTGGTCGAAGGCCGTGTAGTTAGCGCACAGGAAGTCCACACGCACTCCGTACAGGCAGTGGTGGTAAATCTGAAATCAAACAGAAATCATTTATTTTACATAAACAAATTCCACACTACTGTATCCCTTCTGGAAGAGCTAAGCACCCAAATTTGCGAAATTTGGTGCTGGAGCAAATGCTAAATCAGGATTACATAGACAGCCAGACGCGTTCTGGAAGAGCTAGACATCCAAAAAAGAGGCTATCAAACGTCTGCCAATAATATTTCTTGAGATACTTTGGACACGATGCTTGCCAGAGAACTCAAACCCGGAGAAACTCATGGATACTGGCAGGAGTAGCAGAGGAAAGTCACAGGAAATTTCACAGGAGTCTGGAAAGTCAGTTCCTGTGATTCTCCATGCAGCACAGCACTGTTGGGAGTGGAGAAACTTCCCAGAGATTTACCGTAGGACGAAAAAATCTGGAGTTTATAAACTAAATTGCAAAAGCTTTGATTTTTTTCATGTGGTTAAAACTTTGAAGAACTTTAAAATTAAGATAAAGAAGCATACAAGGCGCTTAAACAAAAATAATTTCTCAGATCTCTGTAAATCCCCCTTCTCTCCCCTCCATTCCTTCTCCCACTATATCTTTAAGTTTGCATTTGTAATTTTGTTTTAGGTAAAACCTGATGAGCGAGCAATGCTCATTTATCTCGGGAATGCTGGGTATCTGCAGCCTTAGTTCCAGAAGAGATGTCGCATTACTGCTGATGGCTTATAAGCTTCTAAATGGTTTTATATCGGTACCAGATATTCTGGCTGAAATAGGATTCTATGTCCCGGATAATTTCACGCGAGGTCGCCATCACAGGCTCTTGATTCGTCCCAGGTGCAGAACTAACTTACCAATGGTGATGCCCCTGGGAAGACTCACTAGATTAATTAACTGCCTTGCAGGAAATGTGGAAAATATCCACATTTCCTGCAATGATTGTAAGCGTGAAATAGCACTTATTAAATAAATGTTTTAACTGTAATGATTATGTATCTTGTATAACCGCTTTTGCAATGTTTTGGTGTAATGCTGTTTTTGCTAATAAATAAATAATAAAAAAAATAAAATATGTGTTTCATGAATTATGTTGGTTGTGTCTAAATGATAAAAGTGATTAAAACTAAGGTCCGATTGTTGCCACATCTTCTCCACCAGCTACGGTGTCGAGCATCTCATTGGAGCACCAGGGAGATCCATGATCTTCACCATCAGATGACCGAACATCGTCATTAAGCTGTGATGTGACCTATGTATTATGCAACCCATCGCAATACACACACATTACTACTGTCTATTGATATCTACATAATAAATACACAGTACCATACAACATCTTTTAATGGTCTCTACCTGCCAATACCCACATATAAAAGTGTGAAATCTCCTTCTTGAGTCGTGACTTAAAATAAACAAAAAATATCCCATTAAGAACGGTATCTTACCTGGCATTTGTACTCTGTATCCGCATAAAATCCGTCGTGAAGTCCGTCGCACTTGAAAGACATCTGTTCCGGGGGCGGCACCAGCGACAGGAAGGGATAAGAGGACAGGTTGTACCCGTTGAGCTCGCGGGGCAGATTAGGGTCGTAGATGTAGTCCTTTTGCGGGATGCCTGTGTACTTGGAAGTGGTCGTTTCCGTGCCGTTTGCTGTAGCGTTCCTGATGCCATCGGAGTCTGGACCCTGCAATGGTAATAGATTGTTGGTGGGGTTGTCGATTGATTGATTTGTGTGTTAATAGATAGTTTGATTATGCAGGAATTAGATTTGGTGAAGAAGAATGATGATGCTAATTCGATATCTGGGCACTGGAATGACAATTGGTTGATTTGGATGTGAAATGTTCATTTGGTTGTGCAAGAATTGGGCTTGAAGTAGGATGAAGTTGATTCGGAATTTGAATCCTGGAATGGTAATTGATTGTTGGTGGGATTTCTGATTGATTGCTGTGTATTAAAGGATAGTTTGGTGAAGCAGGAATTAGGTTTGGTGAAGTAGCAATTGAATGTTGATTGATTGATTTGAATGTGAAATGTTAGTTTGGTTGTGCAGGAATTGGTACCTACATAATAATAAAAAATATTTGTGCTGTTTCTGGAATGGTAATTGTTTTTTGTGGGGTTGTGCTTGATTGACTTGGATGTGTAAGGTTATTAATTTATGCAGGAATACTTGTTGAGATACTGGGTTAAATTTAGTGGAAAACGTGTTAATTCTGTTCAATGTTAATTCTGACTGTGATTGATATTATCAGGCGTATTTTATTGGTTACATTAAAAAAAATGTATAACAGACTTACGCACAAATATTGGAAGACGCCAAGTGGCTCATCAAACTCCAAATCATCGAAAGTGGAAAACAAAGATCGATTAGCGAAAATGTTGATTGATAAAAAAAAACACATTAGATTCCTTAAGATGGGCCAGACAAGTGCATCGAATACAAAGCACACGAGTACCGAAGAAGGTTCTAACAGGACACCCGGTAGGTAAACGAAAGGCGGGCAGACCTAGGCTGAGATGGGAGGATGATGTCAGGAAGATTGCAAGAGGATTACTCGATGTTGCAGATTGGAAGACGACGGCCGAGGACAGAGGGCGGTGGCTCATCTTGAAGGAGACCAAGGCTCGAAATGGGCTGTAGCACCATTGAAGAAGAAGAAGGAGAAAAAACAAAACAAGAAAAAGAAAAAATAATGACGCTTTATAACGAATATGTCGAAAATACCGAAAATATGCAATATTGCAGCACACCATCAAATAGCAATTGAGGACCTAAAATGTAGGAAAAATTGTAATACCTAAATAAAACGTTAAAGAGAAGAACAATATGGAATCAATGAATCAATAGAAAAAGTCAAAAATAATTTTGAAGGTTTTTAGTCGAAAGTAGTTTTGAGGGTCAATGAAGAATAAACGAATAAGACAGAGTAAATCACAATAAATCCTGGAGGAAGTGTGTGAAGCCGTCATTTGTAAATCTTTACTACCGTTACAGCACTTGTCTACTAAAGTGAATTTAATTACGCCGTTGTTCCCATTCCTACTGATCAACTGTTGAGCCGAAATTTTTGCTCAACACTCCTCAAATGTACAAAATACCCTCATCCCAACGCAACTCTCCGACCAACAGGCGAATCGAGCATTAATTTAGCTAATCGGAGACTCAGATTGATCGACCGAAAAGCTGGGAACAGTGGCCATTTGTGTTACAAATCGTTAAATTTCATACATTCCAATGTGGCGTGCGGTGGAATTACTGACCGCACCATAACACGCGTAAAAATAATTAAAAATATTCAGATTTGAAGTTATTTTTATTGTCCAAGGCTTTCGGTGAAGTTGGAACTGTTTTCCGGTCTATTTGCCTTCCTTCCGCCTCGCTGCCGATTTACTTCAACTTGGCTGGGGGTAATTCTATAGGTACATGTCTTCAATCTGCTGTCCATTAATGCCGTTTGCTCATTCAGCGAACCTATTTCGACCGAGAACTAATAATAAGTAGGCATTCTAGAGAACTACCAACTACCAGACTATCCATATGTAGAACAAAATCCCTGCCTCCTATATTGGTGGCATCGTGGCATGTAAACTTTATTAGAATCGAAGTTTTTAAGTTTTACTTCCAATATTGTTGCGCACCTACATCTTATACCGCCATGAGCGACAAGTGGCTAATTAACATTTTTGATGTGATTTCTTTAGCGGCGTTAGTGATTCGGAATTTGGATGAAACGGAAATTACGCATTGGCACCTGCAAAGCATCACACTGCGCTCATTGGCCGATTTGATCATGATGTCACTTTTAAAGGTTCCTATTGAAATGACGCTAGGTCCTAGGTCTGCGCTCATTGGCTGCTTTGATTATGACCTCATTTTCAAGGCTTGAGATTGTTTTGGTAAAGTTTCGCTTCTACCGTGAGTGAACTGCACTCGTATTTTTTTTACAAATTGAGTTTTTAGTACTTTACATAGGTAAATACCGGAAATAAGGATTATAACAAAGTAAATCTTTCAAAAATTTCCAATATTGGTTACATTCAAAGTACCTACGCTTGTATTTTCACGGTGTTTTAGAGTAGGCACTCTCTTAGTTAATATGCTTCCAACCTACATGTTTTATTTTTTGCAATTTTAAAGCAAGAAGTTAAAACTACTCCGTGTTTGGTTTTCGATTTGGTCTTTCGATTTAATTAATATCATAACTCCAAATATAAATACGGAAATATTTTTTGAAATTTCACCGTTAATCCCATATTTTTAGGTTTTATAAAAAAATGTTAAAATTTATTTTTCATTTTAATTCTTTTAAATCGCCAGCTAAATTTGGGTAGCTCGAGTGTTTAAGCGATGAAATTTTTTGATTTTTCTGTTTTTTTTTTTTTTTTTTGTATATAAAAATGTCGAAATGCACAAAATAATAAAAATAATTATTTTAACAAAATGTTTGATTTTGCGAACTCTTCAAAGCGATAAATAAAAATTAAAAATGTTTTTCGTAAGATCGAAACCCTTCTTATCGATTTTGCCAAAGTTTTTCCTAAAAAACGGTCCAAAATTCAAATACAAAAGTGTTTTAAAGTTCTTTAACCACAGTTTTACGAAAATACTGCGATTTTTCTATAAAACATCATGAATTGTGTTCTGGTTACGTCCAAGGAACCAGCCCACTAGACCGCACCAATATCTAACTCACTTTCGATAAATTAGCATAAAAAACCTCATCCGACCACGCAACCAACCAAACAACACTGCATTCTCAAATACCTAGACAGTCTGCAGGTAACTCTGCTAAGGTAAGGCTTCGTGAAGACGAACAAATAATTTTCTATTCGATTCCATGTACGAGATTTCTTTTTGGGATTGATCGTAATCTCCTTTATGGACTATGATATCATCCCAAAGGCGTACCGCAAGGATGGGACTGTATACCATTTCTAAATACAAAGGCGTACCGCAAGGATGGGACTGTATACCATTTCTAAATACAAAGGCGTACCGCAAGGATGGGACTGTATACCATTTCTAAATACGAAATATTTTTAAGTATATTTATTCCAATAAGAGGTGTTATTTTGATATTCAAAGAAAAATGCCATTTTTTTAAATAAATGAGCGGATGTTTATTTCATTATAAAGAAAAAGGTATGCCGTTAATAGTGGAAAATAACATCAGGCAAATGACCACCACGACCACGCTTACAGGACCATATCCTTTTCATGAAATTTTCCATAACCAAATCGCAAAGTGGCTGCTCTATGTCCTCGATAGCCTCACGAATTCCATCTTTGAGGTCTTGAATCGACGCTGAGCTGTTGGCTTTTTCACGTGGCCTCAAAGGAAGAAGTCGCAAGGTGTTAAATCACAAGATCTCGGTGGCCAATTGTGATCACCTCTTCGAGAGATAACACGGTCCGGAAACTTTTCCCGTAAAAAATCAATGGTTTCGTTGCTTATGTGGCACGTAGCGCCGTCTTGTTGAAAGTAAACGTTGTCCAAATCAATACCATCCAATTCCGGCCATAAAAAATCATTAATAACTCATAAATCATTAATCACTATTCAAAATAACACCTCTTATTGGAAAACCCTTTAGTATGTTCTATAAGAAAAATGAGTTTTATGTAGGGAAAATAAAATGTTTGAAAGAAGTGTGTTTGGAATTAAAGGAGAGCATTAGATTACATTGAATTTCACATATAAAAAGTTGTAATTTATAATCATTTCGGGATTTAAATACCATTTCATCTGACGTAAGCTGCCAGAAAAAAAGACAACCTGAGAATAATATTTGCTAAGAAACGTAGATAAAGGCAATAATAATAACAAAATGAAAAATATTTAAATGGTGGTTTATGATTAACTAGCGTTCCCAGCATGCGTTGCTATGCCACTTAATAAGAAATTATTTCTCCCTGCGTGTCCTTTCCCATTCATCCCGTTCCCCTTCTGCCTCCCCTGTCCTCTCCCGCGTCCCCTTCCCCTCAAATCCCCAAAGTTTCATCACAATCGGATGGATGGTTAGCAGCGCACAATTTCATAACACCAGAGCTCACGATTGTATATATAAACCATCGCTGGCATGCGCACATCAATCCCCAAAGTTTCATCGCAATCGGATGAACGGTTTAGCAACGTATAGACATCTCACATACTAATACATAAGTACATACCCAGAAACAAACATATTTTCATTTTTATATTTATATAGATGTTAAAATTATTGTTAAATTTTGGATAGAGTGATTGATGTATTGGAAAAGGTTACATGAACAGGGACATAGGACAAATTAGGAAATCGAGTTGTAGAACAAGAAGATCGGGTATTGTGGGGCTCTCACATCACTGCGTATCCCTGCGGGCATGCGTCTCAGCTTTCAGCACATCATCACACATAATATCCTCTGTTATAATATAGAAGCAATTTATTTTTACACAACGCGTTCTGTTTTATATGGTTCAAAAATATCACACGCTTATAAAACAGGCTACAATTAAACAAAAAAGAAAAGAAATTCGTTCAGTGTTCATGCCTGTTTTATATGCGTGTGAAAATATAATGTACCTAAACCAATAAAACTGTTTCAAAATAAGCAAAACAATTTTGATCTTTGAATCATGCTCTTCCCAAGAAGAAGATCAAAAATATCAAATGACTTGATTTATGCAAGCTTTAATTTGATAAATGGCGTAAAATTAAATGATTTTCTTAATAATAAATGGCGTGCCTTATACTAAATGATTTAATTATTTTCTTTATTTTTCATAAAGAAGAACAAGCGTGTCAAATGGCTTGATTTATACAAGTTTAAATTTGACAAAACAAAATGATTTATTATGTTTTCGTCAAATGGCTCATTTGTTAACAAGTTTAAAATCTGACAGATGGATGATTTAGTATAATTTTTCTCCGATAGAGGCGCGAATGTCGCTAATTCAAACCTTCCATTCCTTTCTAACGTATTTGGGTGCGGTAACATTCTTTTCAACGGTAATGGGGGGGGATACCTCGTCGGACTCCGGTGATTCGGGGGCTTCTGTGGTGGTCGTGGTGGTCCGGAACAGCGAGGTGGCTTTGCCCCCCCAAGCCTCGGGCACCACGAGGCAGCATAGGATGAGAATTCCTGTAAAATAACATGTAAAATAGACACATTTAATCACAATTCTTCAAGTCATGTTCCTACAGTGAACCCGGTTTTAACGAATAGCAAGAGATAAGAATTCATGCAAAATAACATGTAAAATACAAAATTATGCATTAATTCATTTCAAATCAATTTAGCTACAATTGAAAGTGAATCCCAGTTATAACAGTTAGTTTGGAACGAGAAATTCTACAAAATAGCCTTTAAAATACATTGTTAACTTCAAATCGTTTAGGCTAAAGTGGAACCTGTATATAATCGGAACATGGGAAGAGGATTCCTTAAAAAACACATAAAAACACACAATTATTCATTGTTGTAACTTGTGTTCATTTTTTTACTGTGGAACCTGGTTATAACGCGCATGCTTATACGGAAAACGGTTGTAGTGAGAAAATTCCCGCTATAAAAATAAAATAATTGTACATACAAAATATAATGATGAATTTAATGTACAAATATTGTATTTCTTAGTCCTCCTCACTAGGGGGTCCTGTGCCGAGGCGGACTAAAATTATTTAAATATATTTTGTCTTCTATGTCGTTTTTAGTGTCTCCATTAGGGTTTTTTCATTGACCTCTTTCAGCCATATTTTTATTCTTGATTTGTATTCATTTGAATTTTTTATTAGTTTTATGTCTTGGGGAAGGTTGTTATGAAGTTTAGTTGCAAAGTATGTGTAGTTTCTTTGTCCGAATGTGGTTTTGTAACTTGGAATGTTTTTTATATCAATTTTATTCGACCTAGTGTTATGCATGCACGGTCTAATAGGGGATTCAGTATTTTTGAAAAACTTTAATAATATTTTTTGGCATATATTTGTTGCACATTTGGTACGTTAAAACTATTGAAAATTTCAATTGAAGGCGTTCTAATGGGTACTTTCAATATGGTCTTTATGATTCCTTTTTGAATCGTATTCAGGTTGTGTATGTACTTATATGTAGCAGATCCCCATCCTATGATTCCATATTCAATTCGAGGATGACACAACGCGTAGCAGACCTTTTGCACATCCTCTTTATTTACCACGTTTTTTAGATAATTATCATCAATAACCCATTCACAGCAAATATCTTGTTTGTAGATTGTATTTTTAAGCGAGATCCTAATTAATTTGTTTGGTTTATCCTGTTTATAAAATAGCATACATTTTCTGCAGTGGGTAATTTATTGCCTTACCTGAAGTCAATAAATAGCCCGTGGGCAGCACGATGGTAGAAGTCCAAATTCCTGAGGCGTGGTTCAACACCCGGACAAGACGTCCTTGCAATTATGAATGCACGTAAGCCTTTACCTTGGGCAGGACCAAGGCTGGATGACCTTCGATGCACTGGTCAGTACTGCTCACTGCATTCTGCCTGCTGCACTTTGGTCATTGCATTGGCTATCGGCCGCAGTTTGCAGCTCTTTGTTTGAAAATGCATAGCATTTGCATTACCTACCATGCACTCTGAGTCTGAATTCTGAATTACAAATGTTTGCGAGAAACGTGTTTTTCTTTGTTGTTTTCATTTTATGTTTTTGAAGTAAAACTTCTTTACGCACCCTTGACTTGGGGAGTAAGCTGGTGAATGCGTGACTAGAGCGTTACGAAAAGTGTCGGGCGAGGCGAACGAAAGTTGAGAGGGAGATATAAGTTAGTGAAGATAGAAAGAGAAAGGGTTACGTTTCGTATATTACTGTAAGGGCAAGAGAGAGAGGTGCGAGCATACATTTTCTTTCTCTCTTTCTCTCATAGCCAGTTCCGTTTCGTATATCTAAGACACAGTGCAGGCCTATTGCCTGTATCACACTGTAGAAGCAAGAGAGAGCAGTGCGCGTTAGTGCGCGTGCAAAGTGTTGGGCGAGGCGAAAGAAAGTTGAGAGGGAGATATAAGTTAGGGAAGATAGAAAGAGAGAGAGTTACGTTTCGTATATTACTGTAGGGGCAAGAGAGAGAGGTGCGAGCACACATTTTTTGACTATTTCTCTCATAGCCAGTTACGTTTCGTATATCTACGACACAGTGCAGGCCTATTGTCTGTATCACACTGTAGGAGCAAGAGAGAGCGGTGCGCGCGCACATTTTCTTTCTCTCTTCCTCTCATAGCAGTTCTACTTCAGTCGTGTGGTCTAAAGCACACTCATATTTTTTTTATTATGTTTAGAAATATGATCTCAACGGCATTAGAGAGAAAAAACACCACGCTTTTTATTCAAATCTAACAGCAAAATAATTAAAATGTACACCTTTATGAATTCAAAGTTTCCTGTCGCAATTTGAAAAAAAAAATAAAACTTTGGGAATTTTTAATACTTAATTATTTTTACATGGAACGACAAAAAGTGAGTTCACGACAACGTTTATAATTAGTAGGCGGCTGGCGGAGGCAAAAACATTGGGAAAGTATTGGGAAAGTATGTATAAAACAAATTAGACCGGTCAAATAACGATAGTTTAAATGTTTTGCCTTTAATAATTAGCGGGTGTGGAATTTTCGTTTTGCTTCCGAATTCCGCCTCCTATTTATAATGCATTTGCCTAATAAAATATGCGTGTGTTTAAATTTTTCTTTATTAATAATTTTAGTTAGAAAAAACGTGAGGTGAGCCATTTTTAAAACTTTTTTGTGTTTGAATTCAAAATTTTTATATTTCAAAAATTATATGTTTATTTCGAATTATAAAATTTGAAAGAGTCTTTTTTCACTTTTCAAAACCAGTTTTTAGTTTTCGAATGCGTTCAGGAATTCTCCATATATTTGACTTTTATTGAAAAGCCCAAATATTTTGACCTTGCGACAAAATAGGCTCGAGGCCTGGTTAACAGCACAATAAAATTAAGATCTTGTAAAAAAATATAGAAAATGTAATGTTATTGTATTAGCAATGAGAATTAATTTACACACAAATCCCTTTCTAATTCGTGTAGATTCTGTTTTTATTTTATTTTATAAGGCGTGGTTTTAATGCAGGTGTTCATTGAAGTTGCAAATAGTTTTAAAATGGAAAGGTATTGATACCGATCATTCCAAAATGCAGCTCTAATAGTGTTGAATATCGATCGTCCAGTTGATTAGTCAGATATCTCCAAATGTGATAATGAGGAAGGCAATATTCGAATGTTCTCTATGAATCAAATATTATTTATTTATTTATGAACGCCCTTTTTGAGGGCTTTTACACATGAAAAATAAGAAATATACAGTATTTATTGTACATAATTGAATTGCCTCAGTAACAATGTTTTACATTTGTTTATAGATAAATTGAAGATGTCCACTGACTTGGTATAATTATTTCCCTCCATTAATATTCTGGGCAAAGAGGAATACATATGGTAGTTAGTCCCAGAATTTATGCACTGAAATAAATCCTGACTTCTTGAATTACGTTGTGGTATCCGAAAGCTCATCAGTTCAAGCAATACCGAACTATCAACTAAATCATTTTATATAAAAATACCAAGTCAGTGAAAATTATTCTGCAGATTTGAGCATATTCATATCATTTAACAGTAACAATAGTTCAACATAGTTGCTGGAATACCCATTTTAAAATTTTGAAAACGTAAGAATTTGTTTTGTGTTCTTTCAACAGCTTGTACAAGAGTATTATAATGTGGATTCCAGACGGGAGAATTGTACTCCAGCTGACTTCTAACATAAGCAAATACATTATGTCTTACACACTATGTCTGTGTTTTACATGTTAAATATGCTTATGCTTGTCCGGTACATTAGTATGACATTTTGAAATATCCTACTAGTGACCCGGAAAACATCAGTATTTTGTTTAATTCACTACAAGTTTTTGTGCATTATAATAGATTTGGTAGTGTTTATGAGTAATCTGAGTATTGTACCAGATATAATGCATACTTTTACGAATAACTGCATACTCATGTCGAATTTTGATTTTAGAAGATGTCTGACTAATCAAATGGATCATTTAGCAACTGCAGAAATTCTAGGACCTTACGTATTTCTCTTTGCCCAGCGTAATAGAATACTAGTGGAGGGAAATAATTGTACCAAGTCAGTGGATATCTTCAAATGATTATTAAACAAATACAAAATGTTATTACTGAGGCAGTTCAGTTATATACAATAAATAATCTATAATTTTTACTTTGCATATGTAAAAGTACCTAAAAAAGGCGTTTTATTTTCAAAGCTAAAATTCTGCCAGTTTCTGACATAAAAAATGAAAATCTCTGAGGATTAAACCATTTTAAAAAGTTTTATAAATTTTTTTAAACATTTTTCATGATAACCGGGTTGACGTAGAAATCAATATCAAAAGGATGAAAAGTATAACAAAAAAATACGTACCAACTGCCAGGTGGCCACCTGTCAATCGATCCTTGGCTCTTTTCATTTTAAGCGGGGTCACCTCTGAAACGAACAGAAAAATAACATTAGTTTCATGACATCAGACTGAGGATTACGGTGATAATCGCTTAGCACGTACACTCATACAGCAAATACACTGGTAGAAAAGATAAAAAAGGTTTTTTATAAACAAATATTAGTAAATCTTAGTAAGGACTGTGTTGACGTACACGATGTTTAAGGGAAAAAACGACCTTTGGTTTTTAATCCTGAAAATATATGTTTTTAACATTCATTTCGTGAAAAAAACATTTTTTTTCGAGATTGCAATATCTTTTTTTCAAATATACCGAAAAGGATAACCAAAAATGTATTTTTAGTTGATACCGTCACTTTAAGTAGATACTTAAATTATAAATATGCAAGTAGGTATTTCTTATACGACCTTCTTTGACGGCCTCCGTGTTCGAGGGGTAAGTCTCTCGACTAGCAAACCGGAGGTCGCGGGTTCAGATCCCGGCGTGTGCAAGTAAATTTTATTTGATTATTTTTTTATTATGTATTTATTTTAAACACTTTACAAATATAAGACAAAAAGTCCTGACAGTCCTTTTTAGCAGTTTGACTAACGGGTTCTTTACATTTAAAAATCTTATTATAGTGAGTTAATAGTTACATTTTTAAAATTTTGTAAAATAAACATAAAAAATTTTACAGAAATATAGAGAAAAGATTGATTTGTGTTATTTCACAATTTGATGATTTCAAAATAATATTTAGTATATTTGCGGCACGTTCCAGAGTGGAAGATACTCTCAGTATCACCGTGGTTTAAGATCACCAATCAGAATTGAAAAGTTGCTTGAAATAGCTTTTGCCGTGTTTTGTGACCAGATCTGAAGAGCCAGGTACTTCCCCACCTTCCTCTGCCCCATCTCCTTCCCCTTTCCACCCTTTTCAGCCTCACATATTGGGGATGACATGTCTCACTGCTTCCATGAGGTTGAGAGCAGTTAACAGCAAGCAACATTTAGCAAAGATACGATGGTACCTATTATAAGAGCCCTTGAGGTGATTTTTCACAAAAACGGCGCTCTACAAATTGTCCAACTATATTTATTATTATTATTCTTAAATATTAGCTACATAGTTCAAATATGTTTTTTTTCAGATGTATCTAAAAATACATACATTAGAAGACAGACGTAAAATAACCGACTTACCATTTTTATTCAAAATACTTAATTCTAAATTCGACTCTTACAACTCATTAAATTACGAACATCCACAGTAACGACACGACAAAATACAATATTCTATAGCAGCACTCATAAGCGTAACTACATTGCCCACTCTCCGATACAACGACTTCACACCATGGGAAATAAGTACTTGAGCGATGTTGACATTTTAAATATCAACTTGGCGAGTTTTGTGGATCATCTTATTAAAACATTTATTTCAACACTATTACTAAACACATCTTGTAAACCTATAAAATAGCTGTATTTTTCTGTTTTTGTTTATGTGTTTGTATGACTTTTATCTAAGGTAGTTTTATTTTTATTATTTCCTAAGTTTCAAAGTTATCTGTCAAATTAAAATTATGCTACAAATCATATAAAAGTCCTCTGGGCGTTAAATAAATAAATATTTTTATGCTGAAAACTAGTTGTTACAGAAAATATAAATAACCGGATATCTTTGATGGTATCGCAAATGTTGATCCCCTGACATTTGGCCCCCCAACAGTTGTCCCCCGGTCAGTTCACCTCCCAGATAGTTGACCCCCCCCGGATATTTGATCCCCCTGTCAGTTGAACCCTCAGACATTTTATCTCACAAATGATTATTTCTGCTATACCTCCTCATTGGTAACATACCTACTTACTTTACCGAGATATTTGCAGATATGATATTTGCATACTTACTTTACCAAGGAATTTGGGGATCAAGTCAGAGGGATCACAGTCCAGGAAATCAACCATCCAGGGATCAACTGTACGAGGGATTAAAACATCTTGCTATAACCAATTTCAAGATTAACTCCGCTTTAGACCACTTTTCATAATGCCCTAAAATGGCAGCTGGCTTTCTGATAATTGATATCACAACAGTCCTCTAATAACCTACGTATATTAAATTACCTCTATAATTAATTAATTAAACATAACGAGAACTAACATGTTGATTTATGTTAATTTGTCTAAAATAACACTTTCGACATAAAAGGGCTACCATCAGGAATAAATAATACGACATTTAGTATAATTTCGACCTACATAATCAATTTTCAAGACGGTGTCAAGAAATCTTTTTTACGACCAAGAGAGAAGTTTTTTTTGTATAAAATTTCTACATGCTCGAAAATTAATTTTGGGTAACTTGAAAACAAACTTTCTACCTTTTCGTGATATATTTTTGGGGTTTTATGCGGTGTTGCGCTACCTCCTTCTTTAGACAACGTTTAGGACAGCGTTACAGTGTCCTACATACATAAGCAGTGCATCTACATACATAAGCACACACTCCATCACAATCTATTGCACATCTGCCCTGATGATGGACACTGTAACGCTGTCCGAAATGTTGGTCAAAGTAGGAGGAAGCAAGTTTAGAGAAAACACGGTCGCCGATGTTATATGAAATAATAGGTTAGTACCTAAATAAAATCGTCTAAATCGAGGTTTCGCATTCCCCATTTTCTGGTCTAAAACTGGACGGATATTTAAGATCTTTTTTACCAACTTTGTTAGAAAATAAATTTTATGTCTGCCCGTCTTGCTTTTTTTTTTAAATACCTACATGGTCTAGTTTGTTTATTAACGTCTGCAGATGGGGTAATTTTAACGATTTTCCGGAGGGCCCTAACTAGAGATGCCACGAATAGTGATTTTGCCGAATATCGAATATTCGGCGACACTTAGTACATTTCGCAACAGTTTTCTTGCAAAAATCAATTAAATTTCACAAATGATATTGATTTTTATATCAAAACTCAATTGAAAGATCGAACAGCAAACCCTTACAAGTGATGGTCAGGAAAAGCAAAACAGTATGCTAGCCTAGCAGAATTAACAAAGATTTATTTATCAGTGAGCGACTATTTTTGGAAGCCCATATAATTTTGGAAGCAGGTAGGCATAATTGAAAAAAAGCGCAATCGTTTGTTGATAGGCAAATCGCTATCAACAAATGTTCAAAAAAATGTTTTCATTCATCGTAACTTAACACTAATAGATTTTAGGTATTAAATAAGCTGATTTTTTGTTAAAATAAAGTTTTTTGTGAGTTTAAAAAAATTATTTTGCGTTTTTTTCATGATTTCAGTATTCAGTTTATTGATTAGTAAAAAGCCGATCAGGCCGAATACCGAATAGTAGCCTAATATTCGTGGCATCTCTAGTCATAACTCCTATAAGAAGTAATTTATCAAAAAAACGCTAGTGGTCGACATCTTTATTATATTAAAAATTTGTGTTTAGTTCACACGCGGTAGAAGTGGAACCCTCAGAAAACTAAAGTAGATAAGAGTGAGGAGGCTACAAAGCACCGCACAAAGAGGAGAACGATTTTTCCATCTCATTTTCTCGCAGGCTAAATCCTATAGATTTATAGGTTTGTCTCTTTTTAGTATCGCTTTTTCGTTTCATCGCTTTTCAAATCACAACAACGGTGCTAAAGAAGTTTTCAAAAAAAATATTTGCACTAAAGTCCAGAGAGGAAATTGGGGAATACGTTTGTACGGACAAAACGCCGCCCCGTTTCCTCTTAAATTAATCTTGATTAAAAATGATTGATAGGTTCATTGCGACTGTAATTTAATTGTTACCTGCACAATACAACTGTTGATATAATTATGTTACTGTACTGTGAGTGTTGCCATGGTATTGTTAATAATGCACTTCTGGTATCTGCGTATCGCTCTTGGCACAGATTTGAGGCATTGTTTTCCCTCTCGTGAGAAAATACAACACATTAAAGACAATAATGCGTGAATTAACATGGAATAAACTAAGATTTTTCGAAGGAAGGCAATAGAAAATGTGCATTGAAAATAATTCACTAACTATGCGTGAATTCAAAAGGTAATTTATCGTTACAATGAGCCGGAAAATCTGATTGTTAACAGACCTGCACGCTGATCTGATAGTTGATCCCCCGACTGTTGGCCCCCCGAAATGATATTTATTATAAAAACTAGCTTTTCCCCGCGGCTTCGCTCGCATAGTATTAGGGAAAATTACTGTAGCGCTTGCACTTATCAATTAAGCTAGTGTTCGTACACGGCGCTACGCGGCAGCTGTCGGTTTGAAGTCAGTTTCGCGCTACCGACGGTGCTCCGCGTTGCATCATTCGTGTCTGCTACTATTCGTTTGACAGAAATGCCATTGGAACATGAAAGGAATGTTAGATTTGTTCTGGAAGTGGAAAAAATGCATGTTTATGTAACTTTACTTAACCGGAATACGTAAGAAAGGATTTAGTGGAGAAGGCATGGATTGATGTCGGAAAAAAAGTCATTTGACATCGCTTCACATCATGTTAAGTTCACGGCTGCACGTAAAAAATTATCAAGCTCAGTATATTTCGGGTAGTGCCGTGTACGGAAACCAGCATTAAGAGGAATATAAACGCTTGAAATATTTCGATTCTCATGCCTACATGTATTTGCAGGAGGCTAGTAAGCGAAAAAGTGGTTTTTATTTATTGTGTGCACAATTTTATAAGAATGAAAAAAAGTTAGAACATACAAAATCTCAAAAATAGTCTTAGCCATAAAGGGGTATTTAAAAAAAATTGTTTCTTATATTCTATATCTTCATAGTTAAGTCATGAAAAAACATTTTTTTTGTGGTTTACGCTTACAATTTTTGTTATGTAAATAATAATTTTATTGTAATTCCAATACATAGAAAAGCTAGTAAAAGCTTCAATTTATCAGTAGCATATTTTTGATGATCATAATAAAAACCGATTCGTCGTAAAGATGAATCTAAATAGGATTTCACGTATTTTGTAAGTATCTACATGAACGGAAGGCCTTAGTAAGAAATTATAATTTTTTAGTTCGTAGGTAAGTTTTATACGTTCTATATTATCTATACTTTATCCACAAAATATAACCTACATTTTTTGACGTGAAAAATTCTTATAAATCGATGAACACCGGCTGCACTCACGAAAAAGCATGACTCATTGTCGCATTCCGCCTGAGCCGAGCGTGAGAGCGCGGAACAAGCGTTCGGCCTAAGCGTTCGGCTTGTGACGCATCTATCTCTCTCCTACTCCATTGTTATTATATGACGTTATCACGTAAAATTATCGTCCGTAAACCGAATTTTTTTAATTAGTTAGCATTGCACTGAGTTATTAGTTGAATGTTATAAAATAAGCTTCATCACATTTCTTGGGGTGTTTGACCAAGCTGTAAAATACTAAGGGGGTATTTCACCATCTTCCCCGTAGCTTACCCACACACATAACGAGTATTAAAAAATAAACAAATAAATACTTGCAACTGGTGCTAACTTATCCAATATGTAGCCATTATTCATAGGTTCAAGTGCCAAATAGAAAACTCCGACTTTATATGTAAATAAATCCTAAATGATTAATCTAAAATGTACACTACCGTACGAATAATCTATGAGGAGGATGGTGAAATACCCCCTAATAATATTGATTTATTTATATTACTGGTATTTTCACACTATCTGCAACCAGTCTAGCTTTCATCCCATCGCCAAATTAATATACACTTTCATGTTGTGTTGTTTTTTTTTTTTAAGTGTCTAATCTGAAATTGAACATCTTGTATCATGATGGTACAGGTTACAAATGGTTGGATTGATAACATTTGAAAGTGTATAAAGTTAGGACAACTGTTGAGTTGATTTCGAGATATAATCAGCTGTCAACTAGAGTGCGCCTTGAATTAAGTTTTAAAGTGCTTCTCTCGAGAAATGAGAAGCTAAATATAATAATTCAATGAAAGTGATATTATAATTTATTAAATGTATATGTAATTATCCATGTATGGGATCGTTCGGAAACGTTCGGGTCCGACGAAGTTTGCCGAGCGGCCGCGGTGCGCTCTGGGCCGAGGCAGCCGTTGGCGCGGGCAGAACCATTTTAGTAGCCTTAGTTATAGACAATAAAACAGTACTATCGAATCCATTGTACATTGCAATAAAACAAGAAAGAACTTACGTGTACATTTTATTATTTGTGGGCTAGTAAGGCCACAATAAAAGAACATTAAATTTATGAAATGTATATTTATTAATGCTAAATCACAATTTTAGATGCATCTTTACTACAAATGAGTTTATATTATAGATACAAAAAAATATGCATTGAATAAATTGAAGCTTTTCCTACCGTTTCGCTTGAATAGATTTAAAATAAAATTGTTGTTAATTACTGAATAAAAAATTTAAGAGTAAGCCACTAAAAAATGCACTTTTTCATTAGAAATGTTTGACGCATATAAGAAACAAATTAAAACAAATACAAGTTTATGCATAAAATTATCTGTTTCAGATAAGAATTAAATATATATATAACCAAAACATTAAAAGTAAAAATTACAACACAGTTTTTATTTTAGGTATTTTCTTGGAATCAACAATTTAAAACGATGCTCCTAAATTTTTTAATATTGTTATACATGATAAAACTAAAATTCACAGTCAAAATTATTGCACATCAAACTGTACAATATTAAAAACGACAAATAAAATTAAATATCTAGGAATAATAATTATCGATAACAATCTGAAATGGAAGGAACAAATATGTCAAGTAGTTAAAAAAGTTTGAAAATTAATATTTACATTTTTAATTATTAAAAATTTTCTGTCGATAAAAAATCTATATTTAATCTACTATGCCTTAGTTCAGTCCACTATACAATACGCTATTATTAGTTGGGGATCCGCATATAAATGTAACCTTCTTCCAATAGAAATTGTACAAAGAACAATTATATTAAAATATCCTTGGACTACCCAACAGAACGCCTGTTTGAAGAATTTCAAGTACCTAGATTTAAAAATTTATATATTAAAAATTCATTAATTCAAATTATAAAAGAAAAAGATAAATTTCAATTTTTAACTGAAAACCAAGAATCATGTGCTATTTGTTGACAGTTCAACCGAGATTTCATATCTCCATAGCTCATTGTGGAAATACATACAAGTAGGTACTATCCTTGACTATTGTATGCTAAATTGCCAAATACGCGAATACGAACAGCCAAATGAAATTTATTTATTTTTTTTTTTAATTTCATGCCCGGCTGGGCTTGTAATTTTTGAAGTGAAACTTCTTTGGCACCGTTGTGATTTGAAACTCGGATGAAACGGAAACGGCACTAAAAAGAGACAAAACACATACATCTATATGATTCAGTCTGCGAGAGACTGAGATAGAATGAAACCTTCCTACGAACACTACCTACGAAGCGTCGCGCTAGCCGCATCGGCCCATTTTGATTACGACATCACTTTTCAAGGCTCCCATTGGTTGAGATTGTTTTGGTGAAGTTTCGCTTCTACCGAGCGTGAACTCCATGATTTTTCTTTTTTTTTTTATATGAATACCGCACAAGAGTCCCAACTGCTCCCGTCTGGAGCCCGTGAGACTATGGCATCCCCAATTGGGGTATGTTGTGAGGATGAAGGTAGTGGGAAGGGGAAGGAGATGGAGAAGAGGAAGGTGGGAAGTACCTGACTATTCAGATCTGGTTACCAAACACAGCTAAAGCCATTTCAAGCAACGTTTCAAATCTGAATGGTGGTCTTATACCAGGGTGATAAAGAGAGTATCTTCCACTATGAAACGTGCCGCAAATATACTATATATTATTTTAAATGAATAAATTGTGAAATAACTTGGGATTCGATCCCACGACCTTCGGAATGCGAGTCAAGAGCCTTACCAATTGGACCAAGCCGGGCATATCATCTGTTTTTTTTTTATTTATTACAAAGAACTTCTATTAAGCACACAAAATTTAAAAAAAAAACAAAATCAAGATAAAATCTAAAACAAAATCAAAGTCAAGAACGAAATAAAATAAAAACAAAATTCTCCACCATGCAACATGGAAAAATAGTATACTAGGAAAAGTACAAAACATTGGTGAGATAAGTCGAAATGCCAACATTAGAAATAACGTGGCAAATGAGATAATTTACATTGCGTGTCGCTATAGCCTTATATTTCCCACGTAAACGAATCACTTGATAAAATAACAATGTAATTTCTTTCCAACGACAATTTAAATTAATTATTTTATTTATAAAGACCACCCAATAATGTTATGAAGATATAAAATTACTGACATTATTAAAGAGTTCCCATGGGGCGTGGGTTCTACCATTGACAACGTCGTGATCACTTTCCTTTGTGGCCACAAAATTATAAACATTTACAGTAATAACGATAATGCAGCATTAGACTTAAGTAATATGATATTGCAAATTGAAAGGCTCATCCTTCACCCACTTTACTGTAAATGTTGTCAATTTTAATGCCAAAGTAACTATGTCAATCCGGTCTCCTGCGACCTCCGACATAAACATTTGCTTACACATTATTATAAACATTGCAATGGGGGTGTGGCCTTGCACATTTGTATGCGTCTGTTTATAATAATGTGTAAGCAAATGTTCATGTTTTCGTTCGGAGAAGACCCTATCTTATATTATCATCTCCCACAATATGCAGTGTGTTTTGTCGCTGTTAAAAATTATCAGAACCAATGAACCATAATAATTACGTTTAATTTTTTTTCTTTATCGGATAAATTTGGGAGGCGGGTATGGGTACCGCCGTCCGGGAACAATTTATTGGATAACCAACACCCCTGCCATAGGTCACCAAGCCATAGGTCCCATGTGATTCTTTACGTTAACAGAAGTGCCCTGGTTCATGGGGTGAGGTTTGTCTAGGTCTTGGAGATTGATGCATCTGTCCACCTACTGCATGGCGGGCCGAATCGGGAGAGCGGGATTCCTAAGCTCGTCACTCCTGGACACATTGTTAACTCAAGTCAAGACCTCTCCCACCTTAATGGATTGCAATCTTTAGAGCACAGGCGCCGGGTGGGAATGCTATTCCTGTTCTATCGGTATTTCAATGGAAGATGCTCTGAGGAACTAGCGTCATTGATCTCTTCGGCACCGGTGTATAGTCGGGAGACACGCCAAACACGCGCCCAACATATGTACACGGTTGACATTTGTCACATGAGAACGGGTCGTATTTTTGACTCGTTTTTGAGTTCAACAGCTCGGCTATGGAACAATTTGCCAGCATCTGTGTTTCCTCCCTCCTACAACATGGGCCTCTTCAAGACCAATGTTCATTTCTTCCTCTCCTCAAAAAGACCCTCCACACAGAATCCCAGATGACATAGGCCCTGAGGGAAATTAATTTCCTCAAGGCCTCCTGTGTGGAGTTAATGTAAAAAACTTGATTTTTTGGTTTGGTATAGTCTAAATGAGTTTTGTCGGTCACTAAACAATTTTGATTAATACATTTTTTGATTCTAGCTAAGTCTTAATTGTCACTTCTATTTTCTTAAGTTTATCTCTGATTTTTGTCTTTGCTTTTGTATACCATCCTTTACTCTTATATCAGTTATTATTTTGTAAATTGGATCCGTTAATAAATAAACCAATTTATACGAATCCTTGTAATTTTCAGAGTTATAACAACAATGCATTCAAAGTTGATATACTTTTTATAATAGCGAGCTACCTATCTACTTTCACTATCGACGAACTCTTTAACAGTCCATTACATGCAATTTCAATTCCTATTGCAATGGTAGTTGGGTCTAAAATAGCCTGGCGGTAGACGCTAGTTCTTCACGACTTGGGCTGTTTTGCCACGTTATGATATTTTTGTCGATGTTTTAATAAACGTTTTGTATACGAGAAAACTCTGATCAATATGAGATTTATTGCTCTCTGCTTTCCTAAACGGAGAAAATGATATACCTTATCTTTTAATAAGCAAAAAGCTAGTAAACCGTGAGCTTTGGCTTCATGAAATTTGAACAGGTTTTTTGATCTGCAATAATAATTATCTAATTTTGTTTATATTAACTGTCTGATTTGGGAGGCGGGTGCTTGGTTTCGAAATGAGAATATGCACAGTCCCTATCTCTTCCTAACCTTGCTGGAAAAGCATTTGAAATTTGGAACAATGATAATAAAAATTGCAGATTCAAATGCATTTGTTTTTGAAAAACATAAGAAGAATTGGGACTACGTTGGTGTTTTTCGTGCACTTAATTTTATTTTTGAACTAAAAAGAAGGCATTTGACAATCTCCAAAGAAAACAATAAATTTTGTATTTATTCGTGTTGTTGCAGCGATAAGAATTTATTTATTTATTAGTTTTATTTTAGTAAATTGTACATTTAAGTTTACAATTTCCTAATTAATTATATCGTATCATATTTCATATTTTAACGGGCGGTCCGTTTGATAGATTCTCCCATCTTAACGAACGAGTTGCAATCTTTAGAGCACAGGCGTCGGGTGGGAATGCTATCCATGTTCTACCGGTATTTCAATGGAAGATGCTCTGAGGAACTAGCGTCATTGATCCCTTCGGCACCGGTGCATAGTCGGGAGACACGCCAAACGCGCGCCCAACATATGTACACGGTTGACATTTGTCACATGACAACGGATCGTTTTTTCGACTCGTTCTTGAGTTCAACAGCTCGGCTATGGAACGATTTGCCGGCATCTGTGTTTCCTCCCTCCTACAACATGGGTCTCTTCAAGACCAATGTACATTCCTTCCTCTCCTCAAAAAGACCCTCCACACAGCATCCCAGATGACATAGGACCTGAGGGGAATTATTTTCCTCAAGGCCTCCTGTGTGGAGTTAAAAAAAAAAAACTATATATTTTCTTGTTTTATGTATCTCCTACAATACATTTTGAACTTTCCAATTGGTGCGGCCTTTAAAGTTTCTGGTAGAGTGTTGTATAACTTCATCCCTTTGTATAGTAAACTGTTCTGCGTTTTCGTTTTGTCCTTTTTTTGTAGTCTGATTTCCTCGCAAGTCCTTGTGTTGTGACTGTGAATGCCTTTGTTGTATATAATTTGGTTTAACAAGTATTTTGGTAACATGTTGTTCACTATTTTATGGATAAATATCATCGTGTGCAGGGTAAACATCTGTTTCACGGTTAGCCAATTAGCCAATTTAGTTCCTTTAACATTTTATTTACTTTTGAGAATCTATTTCGCTGAAGTATTATTCTCATTGCCCTGTTTTGGAGAATTTGAAACTTATTTTGTTCTCGTTCGTTACACAGGCAAAGGATAGTTGAGCAGTATTTAAAGTGTGAAGCAATAATTGAATTATAAATAGTGACTGCAGTTTTTCTAGAAAGTTTTTGGCGAATTCTTCCCAAAAAAGATACTTTTTTCCAATTTTCTTTTGGGTATATTCAGCATGTTTGTTAAAGGTTAGTTTGGAATCTAATATAACTCCTAGGTATTTCATTTCAGTAATTTCAATAATTTCACCGTCAATTTTAATTTTGCTTTCACTGGATGCCAATCACCATACATTTTGATTTTTTTTTTTATGCTATATGAGAGATCGCGGTGGAACTATATAACTGTACTGTGATTGTGTTGTGTGCTCCTTCGCAGAGGTACAGAGGTAAGTGATTAGTTATCCTTTTTCCTGGCATCCTTTGTTTTTCCTACATATATTATTATCCAATGTCAGCAAACACCATTTCGTCTCGTTTCATTGTTAATATCCATTTCCTAGTGCATCTGAAGCTTTAATTCGTAAGCAGTTTCGGGTGCAATAGCGGGTATGATGGTACAACGCCTCTGCCGTAGGTCACCCGAAATAGTTCGCTACGTTTTGTGACTTAACAGTGGTGCCCGGATTCATGGGGTGAGATTTATCCGGGCTTGGCGGCAGATGCATCTGCCCACCTTCCGCGTGACACCTTCTGTCGGATCGAGAGAGACTGGTCGAGAGAGGCCTTTTGACCTTTCAAGCCGGATCCACCGCCTTGCACCGCAGTTTGAGGGATGGATTGATACGTCAGTCTTTCCTGGAAACACTGACCCTCAGATTCCTAACCATCCCTCGCACATGTTTCCTTCTCAGAGCTTCCTCTCTTTACTTTCATCATGCCTAAAGCCTCGATTGTATTGAGCGAGTTTACTAGCCGGTAAGATTAAAAGCGGGTGAATCGGCGAGTGAGATTGTCACGATGACACACAAAAGTGTCTACTCGCTCAGTAGCGACAGTAGCAGCTAAAATAACGACTCTCGCGCGAACCAATTCTGTCGACATTTTGTAGAAAACTTGAGCTCGCAGCTAGCGCCACACGCTAGCCAGTAGCGAGAATTACGGCTCCCGCGCGAACTAATTCTGACAGTTACAATATTAGCTGTAGGCCGCCATCTTGAGCGAGTAGCGAGTAAAGTTGACCACCTTTCAACTTTTTTCGTAGATTGTCCACAATCTGCTAGTTAGCAAGTAATACGATGGCACTGAGCGAGTTAACCAACAGATAGTGAATTTCCCAGAGAGTAGCTTGTAATTTCGCTTAATGTCATCGAGGTTTTAGACGACAATTGGCCCTTTTCTGAGTGGAAGATTCTCTCAGTATCGCCCTGACATAAGAACACCATTCAGAACTAAAACTTGAATACGTTGTTTGAAATGGCTTTGGCCGTGTTTGGTGATCAGATCTGAATCGCCAGGACTTCCCTACCTTCCTCTACCACATCGCCTTCCTTCCCCACTACCTTCAGCCGCCGCTACCCGAATTTCTACTGATTTCTTACATATCTCCCTTAAAAATTTGACGTTTTTAAGCTCTTAAAAAATGTATGTTATTTTTAAAGATAATATTTCGACATTCCCCACGTCGAAACGTAAATTATATGAAATTCCCTCGATAGAAACACGTTCATTTAACATATTTCAGAAGTTATACGTATGAAAAAATTCACAGTGTTTTTTTAAATGCTATTTTAGATGTTCCCCACGAGATTTTTGCTCTATTTTAAACGAGTCGTGTTTAATTAAACATTTTCAAAATATTCGCTTCAATTTTACCGTTTTAAATTTTAGCACGCTCTCTCCAACATTCGTGATTACATATATCTCCACCTTCTTCTTTTTGAGCGGGGATACGACGCCTTAAGCTTCACAACATACCCCAATTGGGGATGCCATTGTCTCACTGGCTCCTCTTGTGAAGTATTCTTGGGTGGTAGTCAACAGGGCTTGCCTTTTTAACAATCCATATCTAAATTGCGCGTTGCTACAATATCAATATGGTACGAGTATATTAGTGGAATTATGAAAATGAATTCAGCTCATTTATAAGACTTGACAAGGTAACAAAACCAGATTATCAAGGATTTAATGTAACGGGCGTTGCCCCTGTGAATGTGAATAACTTCCTGGCGTTAATATTATGTAGCTAGGTACCTGTAAATCTAGATTACCGAGTTAGTCACTATTGCAGTTCCCATTCGTTTCTTGAGTTGTCGCTATAGGGCGTGTTCTAATTCCTTGTAGGGACATACGCAGTACGCAACGCTGGTACAATAGTACGTATATATATTTATTTATCATTATTGATTAATTAATTAAAAATGTATTTAGGACAATTTTGTAATGCTTCGCTCTCTAATGATTGATGTGTAGTCGATAGTCTGTTACAAAACGGATACAACATTTCTTAACATCACAACTTTTTACGTGATTACCTCAGAAGAGTCCCAACTGCTCCAAACCGTGTGGAGCTAGTGCGACTATGGCATCCCCAATTGGGATATGTTGTGAGGCTGAAGGTAGTGGGGAGTGGAAGACGATTAAGGAAAGGAAAGTGGGGGGTACTTGGCTATTCAAATCTGGTCATCAAAAACAGCTAAAGCAACATTGAAAGCAATGTTTCAATTGTGAATAGTGGCCTTGCACCATGGCGATACTGAGAGTATCTTTCAATCTGTAACGTACTGCAAAATATACTATATAATATTATTTTAAATCCTAGCATATCGCCCTGGTATGAGACCACCATTCAGAATTGAAACTTGGTTGAAATGGCTTTAGCCATGTTTGGTGATCATATCTTCCCACTTCCTCATCTCCTTTCCTTCCCTACTATCTTCAGCCTCATAACATGACCCAATTGGGGATGCCATAGCGTCACTGATGGGAGCATTTGGGACGCTCTTTAGACGGGAGCAGTTAGGACTCTTGTGCGGAATTCAGATTTAAAAAAACGTGAGACCATTAATGCCGCTAGTTCACTGCAGCACTTTCCATCGAAATAGCGGTAGAACATGGACAAAATTCCCACTTGAATTTTATGTTTAAAAAATTGCCAGCGCAAAGTTTTTTTTGGACTTAGGAATATTTACTATTTTTTTTACATTAACTCCATACAGGAGGCTCTGACGAAAACAATTTCCCTTAGGGCGTATGTCATCTTTGGGAATGCTATGTAGAGGGTATTTTTATGGAAAGGAAGGAGAGAAAGTTTTCGGAAGGAAAAAAGTATAAGGAGTGGGTAGGAATCTGGGGGTTAGTGTGTGAATCCAAGACCCTACTGCGGTGTAAGGCGATGAGTTGAAAGAGCCCGCCTGGAGAGGTCAAAAAAACTCCCTCAACAAGTCTCTCCCGATCCGGCCTGCCACGCAATAGGTGTGCAGAAGCCTCAACCGCCAAAACCTAGGCTATCTTTACTTCATGAACCCGGGCACCCCTGCTAAGTCACCGAACGTACTTAACCACTATGGCAGAGGTGTTGGTATTCCAATAAACGGTTCCCGGGGCGGTGATACCCATACCGACCTCCCAAACTACAATAATTACTTCTTCCTTACCCGAATTCAGCGCTTTTACCAACGTGCTACGTAAAAATCCTGAATTAGAGCTGTTACAATATTGAATTGTTAGTAAGATTTAGAGTACCTACTTTTATATGCAACTCAAACCTGCTGCAACCAATGTACATGTACTATGAATGTTGATTACCTTCGGAGTATCAGGTGCGTCAGCAATGCATTAAAATGTACATTTAAAAATCAACGATTAATAATTTTTTTATGACAATATTTCGTTACAAAGGTCATGATGTAATATATATTTATACATCGATGATTACCCGGTGATTATTGCAGTTTTTTAGACATTTGATAATATCATAAGTGTATTTTTATAATTCACATAAATTACCGGTAAATGGTAGTGTTCTAAGTGTCATTAAAAGCTATGACTGATTTTTTTCTATTTATTTATCTAAATACAGTATGTTTACATTGGGTTTTTCGATGCCCGTCTCACTAGGATATACCTATGTGGAGACAGGCTTGGAGGTACATAAATGAACATATTTAAGGAACATATTTGGTAGTTACAAGAATATTTAAGGTTACATACATTTTCATTTGGATTCTCCTAAGTCATCAGCACAGAAAAAAATAAATACAATCAAAATATCGAGCAATCCTTCACAACCTCTACCCAAAACTAGCACGAAAAAGACCATCAGACCTAACATACTGAACTACGTCAACCGAGCAAGTTCTGACTCACAACTAAATACTCCAAAAAACTAATAATTGTCTCAGAAAATCGGAAAGAAAGAACATTAATACCAACTAAAATTAAAAATCAAAACCAATTAACAAAAAGTCTCCCAATTCGGCTGGTCCCCGCGGGAGTTATAGACCACCACCCTCTAACAACAAGAATGTTAGAGGAGGCCTATGTATGCCAAGAGGCAAACTGAGCTTCGGGATATAATATAAAAAATAAGAACACGTCAAGATTCATACTTAACAAAAGTTCAGAATAAAAAGGCTTATTATTATTATTATACATATTCATTTGAATACAATAAAAATAGAAAGGTGATTAGAAGTGTGGGTAAATACTTTAAAGAGAGTTATCATATAAATGAAGGTAGAGATGATGTACAGTAAATAGTAAATCCTGTCAAATCTATTCATGGAATTAAATTTGACATGATTCTAATTTATTTTATATAGATTAGGTCGTATGTAAATTGTTTTCTGTCTATGTGTGATTTATTTTACAGATGTTTGCAGTAGTCCAATACTTAATCCATTTCTTTACATCTTGTTTGAATTTTGTCAAGGATTCAGTTTGTCTGATCGTAGGTGGAAGTGTATTGTACAGTATGCAAGCTATGTATTTTAAGAGTCTTTGTCCAAAGGTGGTTTTGGAAAAAGGAGTTTGGAGAAGTTATTTGTTTTTGGCTCGGGTATTGTGCATTGTTTGTGTTGCTTTGTACGATGTTTTGTTGTTTTTGTGTAAATTAACTAATATGGATCTTGTGTAGAGCTGTTTTTAACCCCCGACGCAAGGAGCGGTTTTATAAGTTTGACGTGTCTGTGTGTCTGTCTGTCTGTGGCATCGTAGCTCCTAAACGAATGGACCGATTGTGATGCAATTTTTTTGTTGTTTGAAAGCTGACGTAATAGAGATGGTTCTTAGCTACAATTCATGAAAATCTGTCCAGGCGTTTCAAGGATACCAGCCTTTTTTGTGTCGGGGGTTTCTTAAAATTTTGTAAATTTTACTTACATGCCCATAACGTTGAAAGTATTGAAGATCGTATCAGTGCTGGTAGTAAGAGGCAGTTTAAGAATTATTTTTATGATTAGTTTTTGTGCTTTAATGATGAGGTCGAGGGCACTGGAATAAGCATTACCCCAAGCTAAAATTCCGTATCCGATGTGAGGTTGGCACAGTGAGTAGTACACTGTTTTTAAAAGTTTTAAGTTAAGGAAATTGCGTGTTTGTTTGAAATTGTTATTGTGGTTTTATAAAAGAACTTGTTTCATTCTGTAATCTAATTTTAATATCTCAAGGAAATGAGAAGAAAAATTGAAAAGGATGAGAAATTTAAATAGACAAATTTAGTTTAATTTATTTTGTTTAATATTCCACGAAACATTGTTTGGTATTTTTGCCACACCCTGCAGGTGCAAGGTATTCATTATAATTTCAACACTGCTGCAATACGAGACTTGAATAAGCCACGATTGTACTCGTATATAGGTTTGTGCAAGCCCTGTTCATAGTTCTACGTGTATTAAGTTCTAACAGTAACGCTTCGGTTAAATGAGTAGATTCCGAAAAACCCTTTTCACTTATGTGTCTATTTCGGGGGAAAAAAATCAATAATAGATGAATTTAAATATGATGACATACGTAAACACAATAGATTCTGCCTCTTTAACCTACTTTAACTTTTCTATTTTCTATTTTTTCTATTTCATACAATTTTAATACCAATTCGGATACTGACAAGAGCTGTTTATTGTTTATTGTTGTTGTTATACGCCCATATGGGCTTTTTTTTAACTTTTGAAGTAAGAGTCTGTTAAAATCTTCCACAAGGAATATTTTGAAGTGAAAACTTCTTTTGCACGGTTGTGATTTGAAACTCGACGAAACGAAAAATAGCGACACTAAAAAGTAACAAACAAACACATCTATAGGATTTAGCCTGCAACAGAACGAGATAGAATAATCGGTCTCCTCTTTGAGAGGTGCTTCATATTTTTCCCACTCTTGTCGATTTAAGTTTTCTGAAGGTTTCACTTCGACCGCGTGTGAACTGCACCTTTGTTTATTCTGTATATCACCACAAATTCCTTAGAAACGAATGCATAAAACATGTTAAATTAAATATTCATGTTTCTGTAAAATATTCCCAGAGAGGTTGTACGTGACGTCATCGATCCTTTTTTTATGTGAATACCGCACAAGAGTACCAAATGCTCCCATCTGAGCCTATGGCATCACCTATAGGGGCGTGTTGTGAGGCTGCAGGTAATGGGGAGGGGAAGGAGATGGGGAAGAGGAAGGTGGGGAAGTACCTGGCTATTCAGATCTTGTCACCAAACACGGCCGAAGCCATTTCAAGCAACGTTTCAATTCTGAATGGTGGTCTTACACCAGGGCGATACTGAGAGTATGGGTACCCGTGTAGACGGGGACCAGCAAGACAAGCTCAGATAAGCCCCTCAGATTTACCCCTCGTGTAGTCAGGTCGGCTGACTTGCAGCCTTATTATTATAAATACGTAATCTGAAATAAACCTAAGATTATTTGAGAAGTCCCCCTCAGATGTAAAGTGTTTGAGTATAAGAAAATATCCATCATCACAGCCGTAAAATTGTACATTTTAATATGTGATTATTTCGTGAGCATTCCCATCAAAATATTTTTATATAAAAGTAAATGTAAATTGTTTTGACTCACTAAATCTTCAATTTATTAGCAGTTACTGAAAAAGTGGCTGCGTTCAGAAGCTTCGAAAATCGAGGTATTACTGTACCTACATTACTTTTAATTGAATCTAATGACTTTAATGATAGTAAAGTTTGAATTTACAACTGAAGTCTAGTTTTTACGGTTAATAAAGCCTTCAATTATAAACCCAATGTTGTAATAAAATTTAATTTAAATTTCTGTATCACAACGACAGTGAGCTTCATAATTTACTGAACAAAATATATAGTTCACGAATTAAAAAAAAAATCTAGTCTGAGAATAAAAACAACCTTATTATCAATTATTTGAAAGGCGGGTATGGATATCGCCACCCCGGTAATCAGTTATGTACTAACACCTCTCCATGGGTCACCCCAAGCGTTTCTCTACGTTTGGTGATTTAGCAGGCGTTCGAAGGTTCGTGAGTTGATATTTTTCTAGGTCTTGGTGGCGGATATGTCCGCCCACTTATTAGAGGGCGAATACTTAAATAATTTTTTTTTTGTATGTGTATACCTCACAAAAGTCCCATCTGCTCCCGCCTGGAGCCAGTGAGATTATGGCACACAAAATTGGGGTATGTTGTGAGGCTAAATCTAGTGGGGAGGGGAAGGAGATGGGGGAGAGGAAGGTCGGGAAGTGCCTGGCTATTCAGAGCTGGTCACCAAAACGGCTAAAGCCATTTCAAGCAACGCTTCAATTCTGGATGATGGTCCTACACCACTGCGATATTGAGAGTATCTTCCTCTCGGGAACGTGCCGCAAATATATATTATTTTTTAAATGTGTGAAAAAACACAAATTAATCTAATAAAACTTATTTGCGTACGCCGGGATTCGATCCCGCGACCTTCGGATTGTGAGTCAAGAGCCTTACTCCTCGACCACGGAGGCCGGTGAGTGAGACCTTTTGACTCTCTCGACCCATCGCCATCGCGTTGCATCGCGGTGGGAAGGATAGATTCACACGTCCAACCCCACATACCTTTTTCCTTCTCGGAACTTCTCTCCTTAAAAATATCATCCGCACAGCATCCCCAAAGATGATATCGGCTCTTAGAGAAATCATTTACCTCAGTGCCTCTTGTTAGGAGCTAATGCAAAAAATGAGTTTTTGGTGTTCGGAATATCAAAAAGTTTAAATACAGGTACAAATCTTTAAAAAATTGTATTTTGTAATACTGTTCGAAACGTTGGCTAAAGAAGGATGTAGCACGACACGGCATAATAACTCAAAAATAAATAACGATAAAACATACTTTTGGCTGTGAAAATCTCAAATCATAAAAATAACATTGCATATAGGAAGGAATTTGAAAACTGTGTTTTGTCTTAACATCGTAACAACATTTTGTAAATATGTATGTATACCTACGATATACTTGGTCGAAGATACATATGTTTTATTTATGAAAATATGAAGTATGTGTCTAGCATATTTTTTATGGACTTGAGGCATAAATATTAAATTATGATAATTTTGAGTACACACATTATAGCAATTAGCCAAACGTCAGTGGAATTTAGTCAACATTTCATTCCCTCGATTGTACCGCGCTTACTCTGTTGTTCCAGACTTCTTCTACCATTGGCTTTCACGTGGTATAATGTGCTCTCCGAACACCCCTTCCGTTTAGTCAAACTGGGCAAAAAATCGAAAAAAATCGTTAAGATTTACACCTATGACCTGTACTATTATTGTAAAGATCGGAGTTCTTTTGACTCGATAGTAAGCGCTCAAAAAGAAGAGATAGGAGATATGTTAATACGAATGTTAGAGGGAGCGCGCTAATATTAAGGCGACGCTTCCCGATTCTAAAAGAAGAAGATGGAGAGAATATAATTTAAAATGATGGACAGAGCGCGTTAATATTTTCAATGATAAAATTGAAGCGAAAATTGTGAAAATGCTTAATAAAACATGACTCGTTTAAATAGAGCACAAATCTCGTAGGGGTTGTCTAAAACAACGTTCAAAGAAACACTGAATTTTTTCATACATATAACTTGTTAAATAATAGAGACAGGCTTGAAAATAAAAATTTTCGGAGCATACTTTGCGATTTTTTTCTATCGAGGGAATTTCATATAATTTGCGTTTCGGCGTAGGGGTTGTATAGATATTATCTTCAAGTATAACATATATTTTTTTAAGAGCTTAAAAACTTCAAATGTTCAAGGGAGATATGCAAGAAATCGGTAGAAATTCATTTAAAAAATAGCATTTAAAGAAACATTGTGAATTTTTTCTTACATCTTGAAAAATAACAGAAAGAAACGTTTATAGTAATTAAAAAAAATAACAAACGATTAAAACTTTTCGATATCTCGCTTAGTTTTAGAGATATCGATACTTAAAATTTCAAATTCAAATTGATTAATTTTATAAAAAAGTACTGTTTTTTTATGTTAAAAATGACCTTTTTTTATTTATAACCTAACCAAACCTATTAGAGACGTACGAGTAGCATTGAGCGCAATCTATGGTATTAGTCTACCGAGAATCAACATTTTTAAGTATCGATATCCTGAAAACTATGCGAGATTAGTTATTCTTCTGGAACTATTTTGCTATTGTGTTTTCTTATAATATTTTATGTTTTAGTGTTTTATTAATATTGTCAAATTGACCTGCTGACAAACTGCCTTGGCAGTTTAGCGGGTGATTAAAATGAAGAATAAAAAAAAAAAAAATAAAAAAAATATCAAAAAAATGTATTCTTCATTTTCGTCTTATTTTGGGCTGTTCTACCCGAATGCGTACTCCCCCCGCATCCCAAATAATAACGCATTGATTTTTCTACGTTACAGAACAAAATCTGTCCACAATTATTTATTTATTTATTTATTTATTCACGCCTTGAAGGCTTTTACATGTATACGTTATTATAGTTACATAAGTTATTTAACATTTTATTAAAAAATTATTAGCAGAATTAAAAAGAAATGACAATATTAGAATAATAATAATAAAATTTATGTCAGAATTTTAGAAATTTCTGATACAAATTTTGGTAAAGAATAAATGAAAATATCAACGGAATTGTATTTATTTCCAAGCCTATGAAGTCTTTGGATTGGGGAGTTAGTTAATGAAATAGTTAGTTTTTG
Source organism: Glyphotaelius pellucidus (assembly GCA_936435175.1). Lineage (NCBI taxonomy): Eukaryota > Metazoa > Arthropoda > Insecta > Trichoptera > Limnephilidae > Glyphotaelius > Glyphotaelius pellucidus. The sequence continues at coordinate 1,161,106 of OW386560.1, read as the reverse complement.
GCGGATAAACAAAGAACAGTTCTGGAAGTCTCGTTTCACGATTTGGTATCGGAATGTTATTAGTTTTGTTAAGTCAGGTGCGTCAAGTGATCCATTAACTAATTTGAATAAAAGTACCAGATCGCTCTTGGTTCTTCTACACGATAAGTTAGTTAAATTAAGTAGTTTAATTAATTTGTTCAATGGGTATAGAGAGTTTGAAATTAATGAATCTTAAAAATTTATGTTGAACTCTCTCAATTTTTAATTGATGTGTTTTATAGTACCAAATAGTTGAATTGTATTCTAAATTACTTCTAACTAAAGCAGTGAAGAGAATTTTAAATGAATAAAGTGACTTAAAATCTTTAACTGTCAACGTCACATCATCAGCTGTTCGCTCTACAACACACAAACAATATATTATACAAATCTACAACGTAGTTTAACACCGTCAAGCCACAGGGCAGCTGTACTCGACCAAGGCGCCAATTCGCCCGGTCAAACGACAATGGCTTGAATCGAACCGACAAGTCGTTTGACTTATCTCGAATCTCGATTACTTTTACTTTTGTCTGCAAGGCCAGGTGATCGAGTCGCCAAGGTAAGTTGGCAATTGGCAGGAGAATTTATCGGTCAGCGGTGATTCTGTAATTCTATGGCGTACACATACACAGCAGCTGCTGACTGATAATTCGGCTGTGTGGACCAAAACATAATTAATAAAACTAGATAATTACATCATTAATTCTATATAAAGGCTGGCTTCAATATTTCCGTATTTTCGGGCAAGATTACGAAAGATTGTTGTGTATTGCCTATTCTTGCCGGTGAGAAAAAATAAAGTAGCAGGTAAAAAAATAAGTTATATAAAAAAACTGCTTTTAAATTCAAAATCTTCTACAAACAAACCTCTTTTCGGTTAGTTTTATTGTATAATATGGAAAATTTATTCTTAAAAAGATATAGTAAAATATTTAAATATTTGTGCCTTGGCTTCGCAAAACAAAATAAAACACGTTTTTATGCGATTTTTTAAAATTATTTCACATTAGCTGAAGTCCCCTGCGACGCCCGGGTTTTACACAGAGTTTTCGAAATCAATTGTAGGCAGTGACCTTCTTTTTGTTTTGAAGGTTACGTGTGCAAAATTTTATCAACCTCGGCATAAAACTGTAGATTTGCATAAAAATCAAATCCACACCGCCCGCTCGCCACCACATACAGACGTTCTCCTTTAAATAATATATATTTCAACCAATTTACACAAAACCTTGACAAATTATATACCTAAACCTTCCTCATGAATCACTCTATCTATTGGTGAAAACCGCATGAAAATCCGTTCCAATAGTTTTTGAGTTTATCGCGAACAAACAGACAAACAGATGCGGAGGACTTTATTACCCTCAGGGCCTATGTCATCTTTGGGGATGCTGTGTGGAGGGTCTTTTTAAGAAAGGAAGGAGAGGAAATTCTGGGAAGGAAAAGGTGATTAGGGGGGAGGTCAATGAGTGCAGGAGTGTGGACTTGTAAATTCATCCCTCCCACTGCGGTTAGACGATGTTCCGAGAAAGTCCTGCTGGAGAGATTAAAATCTTCTTCAACCAGTCTCTCCAGATCCGGCTTACCTCGCAGTTGGTAAGCAGACGCGTCCGCCGCCAAGATCCGGACAAACCTGACCGCATGAACCCGAGCACCCCTGCTAAGCCATAAACGTAGCGAACCACTTGAGGTGACCTATAGCAGAGGTATTGGGGATCCAATAAATGGTTCCCGGGGCAGCGGTACCCGTTCCTGCCTACCAAATTTAGCGACGTTTTTTTCTTGAATAAATCAAAACAAGCGGGTGGTGTTACACGTGAATTTAAACCTTTTCGCCATCTACATAAGGAGTGTTATTGTTAGAGGCCTACGACTTAAATCCACAAACTCAGCGAGGACAACTTGCATAATGTTAGTATCAAAGTTCATAATATTTAAAATGCTGCAATAATAATTTAATCACAGATTGTACATTTCACCGAAATGCCACTTAATGGACCCGACAAACAGAATTTTGTAATACCGAATCGAAATGCCTTTGATTACTTTGATGTGTCAATTACGCTGTGACTGGTACTCGATGGGAGGTAATATTGAAGGATGGGTAGGTAATATCGAAGCAATTTTTGAACTGGTTTTAGCCAAGTCTGGTGACCAGATCTGAATAGTCAGGGAATTCCCAATGGATCGACCTAACCTAACCTAACCTAACCTTACCCAAACCAACAGCGTTCTTTTTTAACCTAACCCAACATAGCAGAACATACCTAAAATATTATTTATTGTTTGAAACAATTATTACAATAATGGAATTGCCATTGGGATTGCCAATTGTCATAGATATTAACACTCTAATTAGAAATGTTCACAGCATGAGTAATCAATGTTTAGTTGTTACTAGACGGAAATGCTTCTAGTGATAACAGAAATAATGATAATAAAAATGAAATATAAAACATAGTAGTGTCAAATATAATGCATAACCTGCAGAGAAAGAGAAAAAAAAGAAAGAAAGGGTACAATAAAGTAGCTACATAACTGTTTTCCGGAAAGTGTCATGGTAGGAGTTTAATAATTTGTATTTTGAAATATGTGAGATTGTTTGCGTAGATATCTATATGGTCACATTCAATGGTATTATATAGACGACACATTCGAGACAGTGGATTGAAGTATGCAATATTGTTATTAAATAATTCAAGATGGAATATTTTGTGACTCCTTAAATTACGTCTATTAGGATGGGTTGTTTCAAAAAATTTGACGGATTCATCAAATATTTGAAGTTCATTTTCACGTTCTGTGTAAGTTCTATTCAAGTTCTGTTATTACATCGTTATAGGACAGTTGCTTCACAAAACTGAAATAATCACAGAACTTGAATAGAACTTACACAGAACGTGAAAATCAACTTCAAATATTTGATGAATCCATCAAATTTTTTCAAACAACCCGTCCTTAGGAACTTTAATATGAATATTGCGCAGACAATGAGTGGTTTGAAGCTTATCACGAATAATTTTGTATAAACATATTAAGTCAGCAAATTGTCTTTTTTCCAGGGTTGTAAAATTAAATTGTTGGAGTCGTTCCTCGTATGATAGGAGTGAGGCGTTTAATCCAGGTTTGAATGAATGAATATTTTAAATGGTGTGGATTCCAGATAACACTCCATATATATATGTATGTGTTTGTCTCTTTTTAGTGTCGCCTTTTCGTTTCATCGAGTTTAAAATCACAACGGTGCTAAAGAAGTTTTCACTTCAAAAACGATAATATGCAATTTTATTTCTTCTAAAGAAAACGTGGTTTTTGAAACTCGGTCGAAGCCGGGTATCAAATTAAGTACATAATATTTAGCATGTATACGTTAAACGTTTAACATTTGCTAAACATAAACCTAATAATGTAATAATTATAAATGTAAACAGGATTGCTTAATAAATTCGTTTAATACATTCAAATTCAAACATGACCTTGCCATCGACAAACAAATGACCTAATGTCTGTTTACTTGGAAATAACACGTAAATTAAATTACCTGCGCCAACACTACTAATTGTATATTACCTAATCCAAAAGCTATGAACAAAACAAATGTTATATTGATTCATCAATTTAATATTAATTCATAATTTACTAGGTACAACTTCATTTTATTATTATTTATTTTATTAAAAACTAACTAACTAGCTAATTAACCATCACGCCGTTTCTCCGCAGGGGTAGGCAGAGAGGACGGACCGCTAAACAAGTCGATCTTTGCACATACTACTTGCCTCGTTCACATTCATACATCGTCTCATGCATGCTCTTCTATTATTCTGACTCTTGACATCGCCCGACTCGATCTGATTCACTTGGTCGTGCCATGTCTTCCTCGCGTTCGCGTCATATATTCTCCTTACACTCCTTTCCTCATTCATTCGCTCTACATGTCCAAACAATCTGAGCGTCCCTTTCTTAATCTTAATCATCACGCTTACATCAGCCTTGCATTCAGCGGATCTCCACATTTCTCACACGGTCATACATGGTTTTACCACACACACGTCTCAGGGATCTCATTTCTACAGCATTCAGTCTACTTTCATCCTTTCTCTGCCAGTTCCATGCCTCACTGCACATACATCAGGGTAGGTACCAGCACTCCATTATGGACAGCTAGCTTCGCTTCTTTTAACAGTTTTTTGTTGGCGCCAACGGCGTTCAGTCCTCCATTAATGGAAATACCGGCATTTACCCTTCTTTTGATATCTCTATCAGTCTTCCCATCTCTCGTAAATATACTTCCTAAATACACAAACTCATCCACCTGCTCCAAGTATTCCTCATTCGCAACTATGTTGCACATTGTTTTCGTACTCTCTCTTTCAATTTTATTAATTTATTTTATTAAATTATTTATTAATTTAATCGCCATGATTTACTGTATGATACAGAGACAGCAAGGGTTTATAAATAACCAAATATTGCATCCAAAAACTCCATACGAATTATAGCTTCAGCACTTTTAATGAAGTGTAAATACTAGAAACGAAATGGTGTTTGCTGGTATTGGGTGATAGTGTGTAGGAAAAAACAAGGTATGAAAGGAAAAGGGATGACCAATCATTTACCACTGTATCTCTGCGACAGAGCACACAACACAATCACAATGTAGATATGTAGTTCCACCGCGTTACCACGATGTAATTATAGCTATAACGAAACGAATGAGTAGTACAAAACGATATTATGTACACGTAACAATATATCTTTGTTTAAACCACTTATATATTTTATTATTGCCAACCGGTTTCGGAATGACCGTTCCTTCCTCAGGGCAAACATATAATGACTTGACAATTACAAAACAGTGGGTGGGTACAATGTATGATTACTAAGTGTTGTGGTAGGGGTGGGGACGTGGCTAAGGATTAATGAAGAGTGGGTGGGGGAAAAAACATTGAATGGGAACATATCCAAGATTGGGCTATAAGATAATATTTTTGTTTATGGATTTCCAAGGCTTTTAAGTTATCTAAACGTTTTCCTTTATGATTAATGTGAAGATTATTTATCCCCGTATTTTTTTCGAAACTATGGTTATTTTTAATGATATGGTTAGCGAACTTGGAAAAATTATTATTATTGAGACATATTATGTACTTCCAAGATGATCAAATTCCTTTTTTCTACTTGAAAATGAGATTATGCACGCGAAAAACACAAAAGAAAGAAAGGTGTTTCTGTTTTCAAAACAAATTTAAATGTATATAATTCTTCTTCTTCTTCGTGTGCCCTATCGGGTCCCCCCGACGTTGGCGATCACTCTGGAAAATGTCTCTCTACATTGTGCTGCCCGGAATAGCTCCTCCGCACTTCTAATGCCGGTCCACTTTCGTATATTTCGTAGCCAAGACATTTGTCTCCTACCAGGCCCTCGGCGACCTTCTATTTTTCCTTTCAATATTAATTGGAGCAAGTGATACTTTTCTCCTCGAAGTACGTGACCCAGATATGAAATTTTCCTGACTTTTATTGATATGAGCAGTTCTCTATCTGCTCTAGCCCGCCTGAGAATTTCTAAGTTAGTGATCATGTCGGTCCATGGAACCTTGAACATTCTCCGGTGAAGCCACATCTCAAAAGCCTCTAACCTGTTCATAGTATTTACTTTCAAGGTCCATGTCTCACATCCATACAGCAAGACTGACCACACATAACACTTTAACATTCTCTGCCTTAATTTTAAATTGAGGTTGTCATTGCAGAAGAGGGATTTCATTTTATTATATGTATATAATAAAGACCATAAAAGTTTGACAACTTATTCAGAGTCAAGCCTTTTTCGCTGACAAATTTTCATTGTAAGCAAAATTGAAAGGATTCGACACAATATTATTCGAAGTTCAAAGTGTCAATTTAATTCCAATCATACCCGTGGCTTGAAGTTGCTATATAATCTTTTAGTACAGATATTATAATATAATTTATTTAAATTGCTTTCTTTCGAAACACACCCACACAGAACGATTCCTTTGTAAGCAAATTTGAAAGAAATCCCTATACATTGTCATTATATTTAATCGAATAAGCAATCAATATGACTTTTTCATCTTTATTTATTAAATTACTAGCTTTTCCCCGCGGCTTCGCTCGCATGATATTACGGGAAATTACTGTAGCGGTTGAACTTTTCAATTATCCCCCGTCCTCCCCACCCCCACCCCCTCCAGCATTCCACACATTCATTCCCTTACATTCAGTTTTCAAACATCTCGCCTGCCACCTTTCATAAAGCTATAGCTCAAAGAAAAAAATAATTATCCAATTTCGTTAATTCGTTCGGAATTTATGCCCTTACAAACATTTCGGAAGTTTATTTTTGATTAAATATGGAAGTTTGTTAATATAATAAAAAATTACACTATTTATTATTCAGTCTTTATAATCGTTACGAATTATATTTTTAATGTAGGATCTCTTATTTGACATTTATTACAAAACAGAAGCTTGTCCAAAAAAAACAAAACATATTCTAATATTTGAATTTTCTCGAGCAGTAGCTGACCAGGGGTCTGAGTACCTACCAGCTTAAAGCCCACAAATATATCAACATCGTTTCCATGGAAACGATTTTTTTTCTGACGTTAGCAAAAACTCGCTTTTGTTGGCGACAGAAAACGTATAACAAATATAATATATTAATATTTATAATTTCATAACGCCACAGCTTGCCGTCATATACAGAATATAGTCTTCGCATATAATTTAGCTTTCTATTGGTGAATGAATTTTTAAAGTCTTTTTATTGGTTAATGCGTGAAAGCGTCATAAACAAACTTGAGCAGTTTCGCATTTATAATATTAGTATGGATTTATCTTTTTTGAGAAGTTTGGAAATTTTTTGAAAAAAATTCTTCTTGGAAAATTGGATCGGTCTAGAATTTTTTAATAAAAATGCCATTATTAAAGAAATTGTTTCTCCCTGCGTGTCTTTTCCCATTCGTTCCATTCCCTTCCGCCTTCCCTTCCCCTCCCATGTCTCCTTCTCCTAACGCGTTAACCCTGCACCTTCCCCGCTTTCCCTCTCCCCTCTCCTGCGAACCCCTTTCGATCCCCTCCCCTCTCCAAGTTCAATATATTTTCAGTCCCGGTACACTCAGATTTTCAAACTGCTCGCGTGCCGCCTTTTGCGATTTTTTCACAAATTTTCTATTACAAACAATCAATTTTGTATAATTATAAGAACCCTCAATCAAATTTGGTACCTAACAAAGGTTCCTATTTAAAATAAATTTAATTTTGGATTAGATTCAAAATATTCGATTTTGGTTGGTACCATAGGTGAGTACTTCAAATAAATTCATTAATTTAAAGAGTTTCGAAAATTGAATTTTGATTGAACAATATCATTGTTTTGCAAAATGTCATTCTCAAATTGTGATATTTTTGACAGTTTCGTAAGAGTTTTTGTAATGATTAAAAACTTTTCAGATGTATCGTCATGTGGTTGTAATATTCCAGAAACCTTCGCGAGGATGGAAATAAGGTATTTTAAAAGTTTCAAACATTTCTTATTACGTTACGAATTTTCTATGTAGCAATACATAGAAACTCGTAACTCATGTACCTATGTATCCCTAAGAAAGCATATTTTTATATATGTAGATTTATCTTTTTGATTTTGTTAAACGCAGTTTGGAAACTTTCCACGTTTTAAACATTTAAAAAAATTGGAAATTGGGAAAAAATTGATCGGAAAATGGGGCAGAAAATAGTGTGAAAGTTTTTGATACTGAGAAATTCAAAATTTTGTTTATTTTCTTTTTGAAAATAACTTTTCCAAAATAACAGAGGCCACCACCTCCGTTTACAACAATCCAAACGGTACAAATAATATCATCAGATTTCATTTTGCAATTCTTTTCAAGCACGCTCAACTGAAATGCTTTCTTTGTGAAAATTAATATAATGCCTTTGGAGTAGATTGACAATTGAAATGACGTGTAACTTTTTGGTGACAAACTTACAATAGAATTTATGTAAATAGCATTCTTTCTAAGAAGACTCAGATCAAACGCTTGCTTTGTAAACAAATTTGATAAATCACTTTGAAAAGCAATTTAAATAATTGATGTGTAACCTTTTAATTCTGAACTTTTTATGCGATTTCTTTACATCAATCTATCAATATCTATCTTTTGTGTTGAATGCTTTCTTTGTAAACATATTTGAATACAATTGCCAATTCGTTTGAATCACGAATCAAATTGAAACCTACGCGTAACTTAAAAATGATTTCGAATTTAAGGCAGGAAATCTGTTTCGTCTCTAACAGTGAGTTTGGCGTCTTGAAATTTAGACGGTTTATCCTGTTTGGAAGTTTAATATGTTGTTGAAGTTGCAATGTGGTTTATATCATAAGCTTACGAGCTTTAAATAATAATTTATTTAACTGTCTAAAAGTAGTAATTCATTCCAGAAACGATTTTTTTTAATACGTTGAAGGGAAAAACAATTCTTCTTCTCATGGTTCTCTTCTATCGGCGTTTTATCATAAAATGCAATAGGTATGTATGGGTGAGAACCTGACATGTCTAAGTCCTATTGTAGGCAACTGATAAGATACAGCGCCGAATCAGCTGTTCGATGTCCGCCATTTTGGAGTTCGGAGTTGGAAGGTTGGCTTTGGTGTCGAAGTAGCATAAAATTCACTTGCTTTATTGCCTGCGAACCTCGTTACAGGTACTTTATAAATTATGTCACGTCTTTCCGGTTTATAAAAAATGCTTTGCTGCAATTGCTTTGTGTTATCTACATTCTTACTGTAATATCACAATTCTGCCCGTTTAAATGTTTCTATAAACAGACTCGCGCATAGATTCTTTATTAAATTAAAACCAAGCAAAAATAAAGCTGGTTGAGTGGAGGTGAAATTGCAATTGATGTGTGAAGAGCCGCAGACGCCTATGCAAAGAGCCGCAAATTTCGACCCCTGTCAAAGGGGATGCTGTATGGAGTCTTTTTAAGGAAAGAAAGAAGAGGAAGTTCTGGGAAGGTAAACGGTATGAGAGGTGGGTAGGAATCTGGGGGTCAGTATAAATGGACGTATGAATCCATTCCTCCAACTGGCTGCAAGTACGTACCCATACCTCCTAAATTGTGAACGTTTTATTCCGATATGATAATTGAGAACAAACGCTTTGGTATTCCACCAGTTTAGTTAGGTACATAAACACGTAACAGCTGACTTATTATTTCGTAGGTTAAACAGGAAGTTAGATTAGGTATATTATTCAATTCTTATATATTACGTAAAAAACCGGACAAGTAACTTACGTACTTTATGTTGTGACTGAACTCCCTTCAAGTTGTCAAAATTCAAACTTTATTTAAAGTAATAATGTGTTTGGTTTTGAAATGAGAATGTTTAGTTCCTACCGGGTTGTTTTTTATTCAGTCCCTACTCCCCCCTAACTATCACCTTGCTGGAAAAGTATTTGAAATCTGGAATCATGACATGAAAATAGGGAAGATTCGAGTATATTTGTTTTGAAGAAGATTTCAAACTAACTTCGAAGAAAGTTGTTGTTATTTTTTGTGTAAATAATCTCGTTTTTAAATCAAAAGAAGGAATTTGATCATCTTGGAAGTACATAATATCATTTCATATTCATTCGTTTTGTTGTGGCGATAATTACGTATTATTAATTATTTATATTAGATATTTTTGTATTATTATACACCTACATTATGGCTGTGTCGTCTGCTCCTTCGCAGAGATACCATGGTTAGTGATTGGTTATCCCCTTTCCTTGCTTACCTTGCTTTTCCTACACCATATTATCACCAAATTCCTGCAAACCCATTTCGTGTTGTTTCATTTATAGTATTGACAGCGCATCTGAAGATTTTATTCGTAAACAGTTTTAATTGGTAAACAACAATATTAATAGTTCGATGATTTGTAAAATGTCGGTTATGTCAAAAATCACCTGAAAGGCGCTTTACAAACATAAATTATGTTTCTATAATAAAGTAGCCAAACTATTACCACAACTTATGGCTAACAAATTGCATCCATCGGTTTGTCGATCACTAATACAAAACTATATATGTACAATGCACGTGATGCTGCGTTAAAATGTACATACATATATTTATTATTTATTTATACTCTGTACAGGCAGATAATATCCAAGACCATACTACCTGGCAGCTCACTTGAGATTAACACTGTTTATTGTTTAATAGTACCTACTTAGTTTCTTACATATAATCAACATATCTGCGAGTCAAAAATTTGATGGACTTGATAATAGGGGTGGGTCCTGGGTCGATCAATCATTTTACAGGATCCGGATCGCTCACGGCCCACTGGCGAAATGATCAGGTAGAGAGTACACTCTCTTTGATCAGGTACTTTTATATTTTAAATTTTAAAACCTTTTTTTATATGAATACCGCACAAGAGTCTCAACTGCTCCTGTCTGGAGCCAGTGAGACTATGGCATCCCCAATTGGGGGATTTTGTGAGGCTGAAGGTAGTGGGGAGGGGAAGGAGATGGGGAAGAGGAAGGTGGGAAGTACCTGGCTATTCAGATTTGGTCACCAAACACGGCCAAAGCCATTTCAAGCAACGTTTCAATTCTGAATGGTGGTCTTACACCAGGACGATAAAATATCACAGAATGACCATTTGATGAGAATGTTACATTTGAATTTCTGTGAAACAACCCGTCCTAATCATTACTAGGTGAAAATCAAAAACAAAGGTCGTAATATTACTATAAAATAAGATGAACAGATTCACGAACCTGTTTATTATTATTTACTGAACTTGACATTACATTTTGCCATCCATTGTTTACAAAATAATGAAGCCATTCGAGTCGAGGCCATTGTTTAAAATATAATATGACCATTGTTAAGCCTAAACTAATAAAAAATAAAAATACACAAATAATTTCACTGAAGAGATTAACCGATAGAAGCAAGTTATAGGCGAATCAGTGTGCCAAAATTGAGCTCAATTTTACCTTACTTAGAGTGAAATTAAACGAACTTTTCAAGGGATCAATTTCATCCATCCACCTTGGGGCCTTTGAAGTTGATCGAAAGGTCTCAATTAGGTTATTATATTAGGGTGTATAGGGGACTAGGCTCTCTTATAAGTTAAACAACCTACTTGAGAATATCATTTTTGTATTGTCTATAATATATCCTAATCACACCTACACCTCAATCTGTCTCTTACCAAGGGACGAATCACATTTAGGAAGATAATATATATTTCAATCTGGTCCTTGTACTATTGTGGAACCTGTCATAAAATTTTGCTTTGCTTTTCCAAACACGTTCATTAATTACATTAGCTCCACACATGAGGACCTGAGGAAAATAATTTCCCTCAGGACCTATGTCATCCTTGGGGATGCTGTGTGGAGGGTCTTTTTAGAAAAGGAAAGAGAGGACGTTCTGAGAAAGAAAATGGTATTAGGGTGGGTAGGTATCGGTGTGTCCAGGAGTGACGGGAATATGAATTCATCCCTCCCACTGCGGTGCAAGGCGATGTTTGGACAGAGTACGGCTGGAGAAGTAAAAGGGACTCCCTCAACCATTCTCTCCCGATCCGGCATGCCATGCAGCTGGTGGACAGACGCATCCGCCACCAAGACCCGGACAAACCTCACCCTATGAACCCGGGCACCCCTGCTAAGTTACGTACAGTCACCACACGTAGCTAACCACTTGGGTTGACTAATGTCAGAGGTTTTGGTTATACCGCGGTACCCATACCCGCCTAGATTATAAATGGATAAAAATCGCACTTCTAGGAATTTTCTATTCGGTGACAAATAACCATTTAAAGTCAGACAACTTTTGAGTTATGGATTAAAGAGAAATAATCTCACGAATAATTTAAATTTATTATCACTTTTTTACTGATTTTACCTTCCTGTAGGTAACACTTTTACTTTTGTTTGGACAATGGGTATTTCAAACTAATTGAATAATTAAATTATATTGTACATTTCATAATTATGCATATCTAAAAAAGTAAAAGGTGGTTTTCAACGTATGTACTATATAACCACGAAGTTTAGATTCAGGGGTAGGCAGAGAGGATGGACTGCCACACGACTCTGCCTTGGCACACACTCCTTGCTTCATTCACATTCATTTATTAATTTTCAAATTCCGAGGCGGATATGGGTACCGCCACCCCAGAAATCATTTAAGGGTTAACCAACACCTTTGTCATAGACCACCCCAAGTGGTTCGCTACGTTTTGTAACTTAGCAAGGATGCCCGGGTTCATAGGGGTGAGATTTGTCCGCAATCTTAGCGGTGGATACGTCTGCCCACATTCTCTTCGGTACCAAGTCTTGACATGACGCGTGTCAAAAATTTGAAGGACATCATTTTAAACGACCCGAGTCGCTAACGACCCACTGGCTAAGTGATCGGGTCGAAAGTACCCGTTCTTTGATTGGGTTCTTTTACATTTTTACACGTGGAAATGTCATAGAGTAGAGTAAAGCGATCCGTGCGCGCAATCACCTACCTGACGTACTTTCGTTTGACGTTGGTAGGTAGTAGGTAAATGGTAGCGTATTTTAGATTTCAGGTATCTACCATTTGTTTTTGTCTGTCACTAGAATGAGATTCGAGATGCCCCGTCTAGAAAATTATAATATTTATCATCTATGGCCGCTCGCAACTCCGGCACCCATTACGGGATACGGGTGCTGACCAACGAAACCTTTTTAAAAAATATATCGATCGCTGATTGGTTGTTTGTGAGCGGGTTACAATGATCGGATAGTTCAAGATCCACCCAGTAGGTACTAACTTTGATCGTGTAATCTCTTCTTCGGGCGTTCCAGACTCCTTGTTCCATTCACTGGCTTATATATAGCCCCGAGTAAAACGTACTGACTTGAGGCAAAGTGGTTTAATTCAATTAAAATCTCTTTAAACAATTGCAAAATCACAGTCATCAAAAACACAGTAACAACAATTTCGTGGTCAAAAACCTTCGTTTTCAAGGGTCAATAACTCATTCTAATCAGTCATCCTCCTGCATTCATGAGCTAATGATGAGTTCGTGAGGAGATGAGGCACGACTCGTGATCTCATTGCGTCATAAGGCGCCCATTAGCCATTAGTAACTAATCTTTAATGCGATTCGCTGTGCAATGGATAATTCTGACCCACGCAAATCGAATTTGTGTTCAAAATCGTGGCTTGTCTGCATTACATTTCGTGAGCAGAGTTGCACGTTGGATTATTACGAAAGTATGAAGAATTAGTAGGAAAACTGTTTTAAAAGGGTTAGAAATAAAGCCAGGGTCGTTGTTCTCTCCTAAGTTGCGTTTACCGCAGTGTACTAGAGAAATTTCACTATTTTTACTCGGCGTAGTAAAAATTGCCAAATTAGCGAAAAATGAGCTCATTCGTGACAAATGTATTCTGTCTGCGTTGCCGTTGTGGTTCAACGAAATAGTTTGTATTGTACAAGGGTACGCTGCGCAAGGACGACTACAGTACAGTTTAAAATAGTACAGTTTAACATAGTACCTACATTTTTGTTATTGTTTTTGGGGTGTTATGCCGTGTTTCGCTACCTCCTTCTTTAGCCGACGTTTCGGACAGCGTTACAGTGTCCATCATCAGGATAATGTAACGATACCCTGATGATGGACACTGTAACGCTGTCCGAAACGTCGGCTAAAGAAGGAGGTAGCGAAACACGGCATAACACCCCAAAAACAATAACAAAAATACTTTTTGGCCGTGAAAACCTAAAAACATACCATAGTACCTACAGTTTAAAATAGTACAGTTTAAAATAGTACAGTTTAAAATAGTACAATTTAAAATAGTACAGTTTAAAATAGTACAGTTTAACATAGTAAAGTTTGAAATAGTAAAGTTTAAAATAGTACAGTTTAACATAGTAAATTTTAAAATAGTACAGTTTAACATGGTAAAGTTTAAATGGTACAGTTTAACATAGTAAAGTTTAACATAGTACAATTTAAAATAGTACAGTTTAAAATAGTGGAGTTTAACATAGTAAAGTTTAAAATATTACAGTTTAAAATAATACAGTTTAACATAGTAAAGTTTAAAATAGTACAGTTTAAAATACTACAGTTTAAAATAGTACAGTTTAAAATAGTACAGTTTAAAATAGTACAGTTTAAAATAGTACAGTTTAAAATAGTACAATCTAAAAAAGTACAATTTAAAATAGTACAGTTTAAAATAGTACAGTTTAACAGTAAAGATTGAAATAGTACAGTTTAAAATAGTACAGTTTAACATAGTAAATTTTAAAATAGTACAGTTTAACATGGTAAAGTTTAAATGGTACAGTTTAACATAGTAAAGTTTAACATAGTACAATTTAAAATAGTACAGTTTAAAATAGTGCAGTTTAACATAGTAAAGTTTAAAATATTACAGTTTAAAATAATACAGTTTAACATAGTGAAGTTTAAAATAGTACAGTTTTACATAGTAAAGTGTAAAATAGTACAGTTTAAAATACTACAGTTTAAAATAGTACAGTTTAAAATAGTACCTACAGTTAGAAATAGTCTTACCACTCCGTTTATTTAATATGCCTGCCGTAAAATAACACACAAATCAGCTCTAACAACGAGTATCAACAACAATCGCCGACATTTGCAAATTGTCGTTGTTCGTTGTCACTGATTTGATTGCGTGACACTTCGTAATCCATGCCATCGAGCAACGACAATATTTTCTTCCAACACAGTTGGTAAAAAAATCTTAAAAAATCCGTCCAGTTTTGGAGGAAAAAAATGGGGGATAGGCAATCCTGATTTTGACGATTTTGTTTAAGTATTATCAGTTGAGGTGCAGTTGTCCCTTTCGCTCCGATTTGGGGAGGATAACAACGACAGTGACAGCAACAGCAACAGCAACAGCAACAACTATTATTAAAATTTCTAGGCGACCATGGTTCCTCAATGTTTGTTTTGCTTTTGTCGCGTTACATCGTAACAAATATAATCTGTTACAATAGAGTTTGCTACGTATAACACTTGGAAAAAAAACCCAAAACGCCTTCTCATCGTTGGTTTTACAGACTCCTTTGTGGGAGACATAATGACCTCATCTGACTGGACCACGCTATTGAAAGTACAACCAGTCGAGATTACACTGAGATTGCGTAAAAAACATAATATCATTCTTTAGAAAGTGAGAACCATGACTTCCAACATGAAGGTTGAACTCTTTAATATTTCAATACCAAAATTAAATATTCGTTTCGAATGGCATACACTAGACATGCTTTCTTTGGAAGATGGTGATCGCAAGTGGTAGAAAAAGAACTCTCATTGTTTGCGCCAATCAATGTTCTTTTTGTATGATTTAGTACCTACTGGAAAACTGCTTATCCCTTTGCACAGTTCCTTTACCCAAGTACCTGCCCAGTTCCTTTATCCAAGTACCTACCCATCCAACGCCAAGACAAGACCCAATAAAACGTTCGATTTCCGCATTCACTTGTTTTTTATTTGACTTGTTGAAAACGCACCCGCTTCGAGTTCGGAGAAATTTGTGCATCTTACTTTAATTGAAACGCCATAAGTTTAATTTGCGAACTTATTGGCTCACCGCCGCGGCTGCAGAAGTAACCGTGTTTACGTATATATGTGTATAAGTGAACTATTATAAAGACAAGGGAGAATTAATAGGACCACTGAACCAGCGGCAAATGTATAGTGAACTCGGTAAGTTTTGGCAATACCCATTCTTTTCCTTTGAGTAGTTTTTCAGTAATTGTTTTTAGAATCGCACCGCACCCGCCTGCGAACGAATTGATTTGCGCAACCACTCATCTTATTTTAGCCAAATCAAGATCTGAAAAAGTGGTGGATTTATTTATTTTGCCAAGGTCCACAATATCTACAGAGGCATTATATATATAGCAACAGCACAGATAAGTGTGTAAGTTAGGTTAGAATGGAGGTACAGATGTACCTACATTTGGATCGTCTTAAGGGGGTATTCTAGTCTAGAAGCATGAATTGTAGGTGTTTTTTCAGGTGCAATAAAAATAAAACCAGCCCAACTATTATTTTATCAAATATTTATTAAACATTAAAGAATCCATTAAAAAAGGGTTGAACGAGCCCGACTTAATAAAAATTCGTATTCCGACAAGATCAACAAGACAATCCGACTTATTTCATTTACCATCATGTAGAACAAACATTAGAAAAAATTCCACTATTCCCCGTATATGTGCGCAGTACATAGACATTTTATACATTTTTAACAATACCCTTCAGAAATACCGAATAGAAGTAACGCGTACGATTGAAAATTAATACAAGATTGTGGAATGTATCGGGAGCATCTCCTATCCTTATCCTATTTTCCTCTACCTCTCCCCCTCACCAAAAATTAATTTTAAGATATAATAAAACTCCATCTCCACGTAACTTTCATAGGAGACCTTTTTGGCGTGACTTAATTTAACTTTGTATATATGTAACTATATTTAATGCATAAGCTGTTTGTCTCTTACAAATAAATAAATAAGTAAAAAAAATCGACACTGTAAATAAATTCTTTTGATATCCTTACCAACTATTTAAAGGTATTTTTTAAGTCGATTTTAGGTTAATAATAATTTCGGAGGCCAATTGTCGGGGGATCAATTGTCGTGTAACCACCAAAAACCAAAGTAAAATTATCTCATCGAATGATCCTCAAACGTTAACGCAATATTCAGCAGGTAATTATATAACGCCAAACCGTATAATATTAAATTTATTAATGATAAATTTCGCATAATTTCTTGTCGCGAAACCGCAAGGACATAGAAAGTGAAATTAATAATATAATACATATTGCATATATTAAGTTGTAATAGTTTGGGTATTTTCATTGTGTTTCTTGATGTTTTGCATAATTTGAGTCATCAATAGATTAATACTGGTATATCTCGGTTCCAACGAATTGAATATGGATTGTTATTTAATAAAATATTATATAGATAATGATATACATTTATATGGCGTATTATTCATGTTGGTGGTCGTTTTGAATCCATTGGTACAGGATACAGTCATGTGACTTATCTAAAAATATGCACCTAATTTTAAAAAACATTGAAGCGTGATCATTGTCATTTTTATTTATTTATTGGTTTATTTTTAAAAGCAGGATACTGAATATGAATAATATAATAAAATACATGTATAACTTTCCGTTTAATTTATTTTTTACCGTAACGGGTTTTAGCCTGTCAAAGCCATCTTCAGGCTGGTATAAATGTTTCAATCTACAGTTTATATACATACTATTGAGAGATACGTAATTACGAATGTTGGAAAGAGCGCGCTAATATAATTGAAGCGAAAATTGTGAAAATGTTTAATAAAACACGACTCGTTTAAAATAGAGCAAAAATCTCATGGGGGTTGTCTAAAACAACATTCAAAGAAACACTGTGAATTTTTTCATGCATATAATTTGTTAAATAATAGAAACAAACGTGAAAATAAAAATTTTCGGAGCATACTTTGCGATTTTTTCTATCGAAGGAATTTCATATAATTTGCGTTTCGGCGGGGGGGTTGTATAGATATTATATAAAAAAATAACATATTTTTTAACCTCTTAAATGCCATGGGAGGAAACTCGAAAATTTCGCGATGTTTTGACTTTGACGTAATATTTTGAGGATTTATTTTATGCTATCGTATATAATATTTACCGAAACACGTTCCCTGAACAATAAACTATGCTTACAAACAATATTACTTGCGTTTATTTGCGATCTTTTCAGACACGCGACGCTCAAAGTTTGACAGAAGTGCGGCAGAAATGTCATTTCGAAAGTCATAGATATGTGCAAAGATGATTATTTGAGAGGCTAGGTGTGTTCCTTATATCTGTTACGTCAAGAACAAGAATGCCCCAAGAGATTCTGACCTTGTCCTTCATACATTTTCTTTATACATAAGGTTTAAAATCGCATATCAAAAAGTTCTTTTTTATGGCGCGTCCCGGGCGCGGCATCGGCAGTCCACCGGAGTTTAAAAACTTCAAATGTTTAAGGGAGATATTTGAGAAATCGGTAGAAATTTGGGTAGCGGCGGCTTAACATTTAACGTTTTTAAATTTTCGGAATTCACTCACACTTCTATATTATCGTTGTAACTATATTCCATATTTTCAAAATTATCGTCAAGGCTAGTAGTGTAGGGAGATGCAAGAAATAACGTTCTTTCCTTTGTGGGTACATTGTGTATCTCAAATTTTGAAAGAATTGCAGCATTACTGTGATAAGGAACGTGTATGTTTATTACATTTTGAATACCGTCACGGTACCGTATCGTGAATCGTCACGGTAATTTAAAGGCGCTCAATATCTTAAAAAATAACATAAACAATAACAGAGCTTAAAAACTTAGCGTGTTCAGGGGAATGACATATTTCGGGAAAAATTCAGAATGCGGGGTCTGAAGATATTATCAGAGAGCAAACATTACGTCGATTTATTCCAAGTAATGTCGGCAACTCGGTACAGTCAGTACCTCTTCGTAATTACACGTATGTTATGTAATGAAGATGTGTGCACACGTCTGGTTTTGAATGTCATAGTTCAAAAATGTCTTGTCTTGTTTAATCACGCTTGATTATAGTCTGACATCAGCCCACTTTAAATGTAACCCTTTTGCAAAGAAATAGTGCTGGTAAAAGTAAACGACCTTCACAACAGCGTGGTTAGGCACTTAACCACTCAGGGCTCGGGCGTGTATTTTGTCGGAAGATCAAAATATTCCCGCTTTGCAATAAAATACATTTAAATGGAATATTTCCGAACGCATCCGAAAATTAAAATCTGTTTTTGAAAGCTGATGAAATACGCTTTCAAATTTAATAATTCGAAAATGTCTCACTTTACGTTTTTTCTAACTAACTAACTAACCATCACGCCGTTTCCCCGCAAGGGTCGGCAGAGAGGACGGACCGCCAAACAACTTGATCTTGGCACACACTCCTTGCCTCGTTCACATTCATACATCGTCTCATACATGCTCTTTTATTTATCTTATTTATCTGACCCTTGACATTAATTTTTTTCTAACTAAAATTACCGATAATGAAAAAAATTAAACATACACATATTTTATTAGACAAATATATTATAAACGTTATTGTCACGTTTCATGTAAAAATAATGGTTGAAAAATTCCCCAAGCTTAATAAATTTTTTTTCAAATTCATGACGAAAATTTTGGTTTCGTAAATGCATACATTTTAATTTTTTTTGCGATTATTTTTTAAATTTCAATATAAAGTCTATTTTCTCTTTCTAACGTCGTTTAAATCACATTTCTAACTATCATAGTAAGGGAGACACAGCGATTTCTATGAGACCTATATATGTTGTTCCGAAAACCGAACAAAATCAGCCTGAGTAAATCTACAAATTGCGAAGTGGGTATCCGAGTATGGGTACCGCTTTTTATATCAGAGTATCATTTATTGGATAACCAACACCTCTGCCATAGGTCACCCCAAGAGATTCGCTAGGTTTGGTGACTTTAAAGGGGTGCCCCGGTTTATGGGGTGAGTTGTTTGTCCGGATATTGGCGGCGGACGTGTCTTCTGCCCACCAATTGCTTTTCAGGCCGGGAGAGAAAGGTTGAGAGAGACCTTTCGACCTCGCCTGCAGGATTCTCTTGGAAAATCGTCCTGCACCGCAGTGGGAGAGATAGATTCATACGTTCGTCACTTTTAGACGCACTGACCCCCAGTTTCTTACCCACCTTACACCTTTTACTTCCCAGAACTTCCTCGCCTTCCTTTCCTAAAAAGACTCTCCACACAGCGTCTTCTAAGATGACACGGGCCTTGGGGGGATTGTTTTCCTCGGGGTCTTCTATGTGGAGCTAATGTAAAAGAAAAAGCTTTACTTCGGAAATGGAGATGACGCATGCATCTGTTTTCAATTATTAAAAAAATTACCGAAATTGAAAAGAATTTTTTATAAACGAGTTATCAATCATAAATACGAACTCCATGGTAGAGGGGTAAGTGTTTTGATTTCAAATAATGCAATGAATGTTTTAAATGATTTGTAAGTTTTTCGAGTTGTGATAGTTTAAAACGGCATATTTGCATCTTATGAAGGTGGAAAATGTTGTTTGTGTCTCGATGGAGGACTTACACAGCCGAAGAATTGAACTCACGACGTTTGGGCGGGAACCATGCCAACTAAGCCACTGACCGGTCGAACAAAATGATATTAATATAACAACTGTACGAGAACGTAAATCAATTCATGCAACACATAAATAAAATAAACAATATAATGAATTAAGTAATATACACAATATTTGTATATTATTAACTTCAGGATATTATTAAATCGAGGTTAGCTAAAGATTAATTGGTAATTAAACAATATAATATATATTACAGTAATAGTCGTTATAGAATTATGTTCCTGCCTATCATGTTTGTAATAAATCAACGCTTGTCGTATAGCGAAGGTCGCAATATGAACATTATTAATTACTTTTACTCATTAACATTTGTAGCATTGAAATATGTGAAATTATGTATTGCCTGAATTGTCTCTAACTATACAAAATAAAATATGTCTTTGTCTTCTATTCTCTTTAAAATGCAAAACACTTGTAGAGAATAATTTAGGCACATTTATCATATTATATAAAACCCTTGTCAGATGCCAACTAGAGTAT
The DNA here is from genome assembly GCA_936435175.1 of Glyphotaelius pellucidus. NCBI lineage: Eukaryota > Metazoa > Arthropoda > Insecta > Trichoptera > Limnephilidae > Glyphotaelius > Glyphotaelius pellucidus. The sequence continues at coordinate 1,140,326 of OW386560.1, read as the reverse complement.
AACTCTACGTTATGGTCTCCATTTTACATTATTCATTCCGACAGCATTGAAGAGATTCAACATTAGTTCATGAGGTTTATAAACTATAAATTGCATATTCCTAAACAAACTGTCGATTATAATTACCTACTGGATAAAATGTCTCTATTAAAACTTTCAGAAAAAACAATTAACACAGATTTAAAATTATTACATAAAATACTACATTATACAATTGACTGTCCTGAATTATTTCAATTAATCAACATCCACATTCCCAAAAGATCTTGCCGACACTTACTACCCTTTTACTTTGACAACACCAGGACACTCTCTTCCCAAAATTCCCCGATCCCGAGACTTCACAATCTCGGAAATAAATATTCTGATCTAGGAGATATATTTCACCTCAGTAAAAACATTGTTTATTCCAATTCTTTTATACATCTAGAAACAAATAGTCGTCGATAAATTCTGCAATTTTTGTTTTGTAAGCAACTTTAAAAAAATATGATTTTATGGTTAAGACTATCTGTGATAGTTTCTCTAGACTATTTTTTTTCTTTCTTAATTAATTATTTACAAAATAAACATAAGCCACTTTTGCGCTAAAATCCTGGATTCCTTCTAGTCTCCTATATTCGTGATGATATAAAGTACATTAAGAATACACACATTTTAGGCTTGTGTATTCCTGATTTTTTTTTTGCTTATAATGCAGTGGCGGTTGGCTTAATAAAACAAGTTTCATATTTTTGATCTTTGCTCACACAGACAAAAATCTCAATAAACTATAATAATAAAAATCTGAACAGCCTCTGTCGCTGACATTTAACCAGCGATTAAAACGGCTTCGGAATCACCTTTCACCGTCGCAGATGACATCAATGGGGCATTTATACGGCTTAGCATTGTCAACCAATGTGCTCCCAGCATCCGCATCAGGTGTTAGAATCAACCTGTTGTGTATGTAATGATAATAAATTTAACTATGTGGATTTAAGGAAGTGCGAAATTAAATACATAACTATATTATATTAGGGGTCTAGTCTAGACTGGGTAGAGCCTCAATTACAATGAGCGAGTTTTTAATATTTGCATGTTTTGTACAATAAAAATATTTTTTTACATGTTTATAGAGTGTTGAACATTGAAAAAGTGGAACAGATCCAAAAAAGTTTCTGAGATATGAGAATGCACGGAGAGTACCCGAGATTCATGCATCATGAAGATCTGCTCACAATAGACAAATAAGAACATAGACAAATAAGAACATAGACAAATAAGAATATAGACAAAATATTAGAAAAGAGAGGTGATTCATTAAAATATCACAAAAAACAATTACATAAAATAAAAATTATTTTAGGATGTGTAAAAATTACATTTAAATAATAAAAAATCTTTTAAAACAAGAAAGGAAGTCTAAATAACAAAATAAATTATTATAAATATAATTATAAATTAAATACGAAAATAAATTAAAAATAAAGCTATTTTAAAAAAAAGTTTGGTTATTTATAATATTTAATTTACTATTAACACTTTTCCTAATTTATAAAATTTCTAAATTATCTAATTGTATACCCGTTGTGTTAGTGTGTAAAATTTTTAAACCTTTATTAATATCAAAAGAATGACTTGTTTCTAAAATGTAGTTAGCAAATTCTGAATAATAATTATTTTTAAACATCTTAGATGTTCCTTAACTCTAATATTAAAATTTATTTCATATTAAAAGTCTTCCCTGTATAAAAAAGGTACAATCATTACAAATTAATTGATAAACCCCAGATTTGTTAAAAAGAAACACCTTTATCCTGGTTATTTAAAATCTAATTTTTTAAATTGTTATTGGCGTAAAAAGCTGGTTGGATATTATCTGGCATGTTTTTAATTATTGAAGTGGTATTATTTAAAAATATAATTTTTCTCCAATTATTTTCCTTGTCAACTACAGTGTCTTACAGTAGGTACCGACCTACCTTCGCAAGGCTACAGTGACATTTAAAAAAACATACTGAAAACGTAATACAGGAAATTGCCCACGAGCTTACCGCTAAACTAAGAACATTGAGATGTTGACAACTTTCGTAATTAGAATTGCTATTTACGGGGAAATACGTTATATTACGTAGGTGTCTATTATTAATATTATTATAATAGATGACATAAATATGAAATATTTCATTACTGTTGAATATCTAATAATGTTATTTATATTTGCCGTTACGAATGCCAGCCTTTATTATAAACAATAACGATATTCATATCGATTATTATCACACGATTATTGTTACAAAATCAGAAACAGGACCTTAAAGAAGTTTTCGATAACGATATAAAGAGGATAAGTTACTATGACTATTAAATATCCCAGTAGAAGACTTAAAATACGATTACTAATTAAATACTCTAAAAATACATACATTAGAAGACAGACAGTAAAATAAACAACTTAACATTTTTATTCAAAATACTTAACTCTAAATTCGACTGTTGTGAACTCTTGCAAATCATTAACTTACGAACACCCACAGTAACAACACGACAAAATACATAATTCTACAGCAGCACTCATAAGCGTAACTACATTGCCAACTCACACCATGGGAAATACGTACTTGGGTGATGTTGACATTTTCAATATCAACTTGGCGAGTTTTGTGGATCATCTAAAACATTTATTTCAACACTTTTACTAAACAGATCTTGTAAACCAAAAAAAAAGCTGTATTTTTCTGTTTTTGTTTATGTGTTTGTATGACTTATTGTATGACTTTTATCTAATGTAATTTTATTTTTATTATTTCCTAAGTTTCAAAGTATAATCTGTCAAATTAAAATTACTCTACAGATCATGTAAAAGCCCTCTGGGCATTAAATAAATATATAAATAAATGACGTAAAGCGATAACTTTCGATTTTGTTTAATTTATCAATTTAAACAAGGTTAATTTATTTATTGACGCCCTTTCCATAGGCTTTTACGTATAACTAACTAACTAACTAACCATCACGCCGTTTCCCCGCAGGGGTAGGCAGAGAGGACGGACCGCCAAACAACTCGGTCCTGGCACACACTCTTTGCTTCACTCACATTCATACATCGTTTCATACATACTCTTCTATTATTCTGGCTTTTGACATGGCCCGACTCAAGTATCTGATTCACTTGATCGTGCCATGTCTTCCTCGGGCGTCCCCGACTTCTTCTACCATTCACATTTGCGTCATATATTCTTCTTACACTACTTTCTTCGTTCATTCGCTCTACATGCCCAAACCATCTGAGGGTCCCTTTCTTAATCTTACTCATTATGCTTACATCAGCCTTACATTCTTTGCGGATCTCCACATTTCTCACACGATCATACATGGTTTTACCACACATACGCCTCAGGGATCTCATTTCTACAGCATTCAGTTTACTTTCATCCTTCCTCTGCCAGTTCCAGGCCTCACTGCCATACATCAGGGTAGGTACCAGGACTCCATTGTGGACTGCTAGTTTCGCTCCTTTTGACAGTTTTTTATTAGCGCCAACGGCATTCAGTCCTCCATTAACGGAGTTACCGGCATTTACCCTTCTTTCGATATCTCTATCAGCCTTCCCATCTCTCGTAAACATACTACCCAGATACACAAACTCATCCACCTGCTCCAAGTATTCATCGTTCACAACTATATCACACACTGTTCTCGTACTTTCTCTTTCAAACACCATGACTTTAGACTTACTTACATTCATCATTAACTCATTCTTCATACATACTTCGTTCATCCTAGACACAAGAGACTGTAAATCTTCCATAGTGTTAGAAATCAGCACCGCATCATCAGCGTACAACAGACAACATACTTTCAGATTACTCAATTTCGCGCCCAATCCCAACTCTTTCAATTCTTGCATACAATTATCCATGTATAGATTGAATAACCATGGTGACATTACGCAGCCTTGCTTAACACCTTTTGTGATGTCAAACCACCCCGTAAAACCACCGTTCACCCTAACACACGCAACGCTTCCCTCGTACAGAGACGCAATTGCCTGTATGAGATTTGTATTCACTCCATACTTGGACAATACCTTCCATAGCTTTTTCCTGTCAACTCGGTCGTATGCTTTTTGTAGATCTACAAAGGCGCAGAAGAGTTTCTGGTTTTTCGCCAGAAACTTCTCAGTGAGCATACGCAAGGAGAAAATCTGGTCCATGCATCCCCTTCCACTCATAAAGGCACCTTGCACATCCCATATTTTATCCTTTGTTCCCATTCTTACCCTTTCAATCAATATTCTTCCGTACAGCTTGCCGACAGAACTTAGCAGGCTAATAGCCCTATGATTCCCACATTCCATACGTGACCCTTTACCTTTGTATAACGGCATGATTACAGCCCTTCTCCAATCTAATGGCGTGTAACCCTCCTCTAAACACTGATTAAAAAGTTTGCACAACCATGTGAGAATAATATGGCTATCTCCTTTAAAGTATTCGGCAGCAATATTGTCGAAACCAACAGCCTTACCACTCTTCATGCATTTAATCGATTTTTTAATTTCATCCATGCTGATTTTGACAACATTCGCTCCGTCATCGTTCATACCCGATTCGACGCTGGACTCACTATCATCCGGGTTGCTTTCAAAAACTTCCTCAAAGTATTTCATCCATCTCTCTTTTATTTCTTCTTCATTCGTCAACATTCTTCCATCTTTCGATTTTATCACTTTCAGGCTTCCATTTTCTGGACTACTCCGGGACCTTTTGACCTCCTTCCAAAACAGTTTAATGTTTTCTTGGAAGTGTTTGGTCATTTTTATTCCCTCTTCCTCTTCCAGGCGTTTCTTTCGTTCTTTCACTCCGACACTTACTCTTTTCTTGCATCCCTTATATAATTCTTTCGCTCTATCTCTCTTTTCACTAGAAGCAGTGCCAGACGCAATCAGACATAACCATGCTTTCTTCTTCTCTGAGACCAGCGCTTTGATCTCATCATCCCACCATGCATCACCTTTCTTCCTATAGTATCTTACTTACTTCCTTACGTATAGATAGTTAAAATTATACAGTATTTATAGTACATAACTGAACTGTTTCAGTAACAATATTTTGCATTTGTTTAGTGATGAATTGAAGACGTCCACTGAATTGGTGTAATTATTTCCATCCATTCTGGGCAAAGAGGAATACATTCGGTAGCTAGCCCGAGAATTTCTAAACTGAAATAAATCCCGAATTCCAGTATTATGTGGTGGAATCCGAAAGCTTATCAATGCAAGAAATTCTGGACTAGATCAACTAGATCATTTAATATTTTATATAGAAATACAAAGTTAGTGAAAATTCTTCTGTTTGACAATTTTTAAGCGTATTCATATCATTTAAAAGGTTAGTTGTAGTTAAACCTAATTGCTGGAATGCCCATTTTAAAATTTAGAAAACGTAAGAATTTATTTTGTATTCTTTCAATAGCCTTTCAATGTACATGAATATTATAAAGTGGGTTCCAGATGGGAGAATTGTATTCAAATTGACTTCTAACATAAGCAAAATATAATAGTTTATTTTGTTAAAATTTATAGTTAGCCTAGTAACTGAGGACTTATGCTTTGTTATAAACGTTAGCTCAACTGCGACAAATGATTTATATTTTCCGCATAACAAAGGGTCGCTTTCAAAATTAGTAATTCTCTTTAGTTAGTTAAAGTTACTCTTTAATTAGTCTTTTGGAATACTTGCGTAGGTTGTTGAATCTAAAACTGCTTACAAATTACAGCTTCAGAAGCATTTATAATGGATTGTAAATATTAAAAACGAAACGAAATAAAATGATGTATGCTGGTATTGGGTGATATTGTGTAGGAAAAAACAAGGTATGCAAGGAAAAAGGATGACCAAACACTTATCTCTGCGAAACAGCACGCGACACAACCATAATATGGTTGTGTAGTTCTACCGCGATACCTCGAGGTAATTATCGCCACAACAAAAAAGTTTGTACTTCCGAGATGGTCAAATATGTTATCGGTATATATGTTATTATTAGAAACATCAATATCATTTCATCGTTCTTCTGTACTGTACACTTATATAATCCGATCAAAAAAGGAGTAGTCCAGTTACATATAAAGTAGTAGGTAAGTAAGTTAGGTAACTGTCGTGGGTCTGTTTAGGACAAGAAATTAATGGTTTGGTTTCCTATTTGGTTTCAGTGTTCCAATTTACTAACACACTAAACTTTTACTATGGCGAAAGGGCATGGGATAACGATGGTAATTCATTACGTAGCTACACAAAGAAGTACAACAATATTAATTTATTGGTTATGTATAGCCTTAAGACAACTGTGCTGTTGATTGAGTATCCACATAAAAAACGTGAATTTATAGGTTCATCACAAAAACAACAAATTTACAGGTACATCACAAAAACATGAATGAATTTATAGGTAGGTAAATCAAAAAAACACGAATTAATTTAGGGGAACATCACAAAAATGATGAATTTTGATGTATACCAAAACATGAATGCATTTAAAGAAACATCACAAAAACCATGAATTTATAGGTATATCACAAAAACATGACTGAATTTACGGAACATCACAAAAACGATGATTTTTTAGGTATATTACCAAAACATGAATGAATTTAAAGGAACATCACAAAATCCATGAATTTATAGGTAAATCACCAAAACACGAATGAATTTAAAGGAACAATACAAAACTGATGAATTTTGAGGTATACCATCACCAAAACATGAATGAATTTAAAGGAACATCACAAAAACCATGAATTTATAGGTATATCACCAAAACATGACTGAATTTACGGAACATCACAAAAACGATGAATTTTGAGGTATATCACCAAAACATGAAAGAATTTAAAGGAACATCACAAAAACCATGAATTTATAGGTATATCACCAAAACATGACTGAATTTACGGAACATCACAAAAACGATGAATTTTTAGGTATATCACCAAAACATGAATGAATTTAAAGGAACATCACAAAAACCATGAATTTATAGGTAAATCACCAAAACATGACTGAATTTACGGAACATCACAAAAACGATGAATTTTGAGGTATATCACCAAAACATGAAAGAATTTAAAGGAACATCACAAAAACCATGAATTTATAGGTATATCACCAAAACATGACTGAATATACGGAACATCACAAAAACGATGAATTTTGAAGTATATTACCAAAACATGAATGAATTTAAAGGAACAATACAAAAATGATGAATTTTGAGGTATATCATCACCAAAACATGAATGAATTTATAAGTACATCACAAAAACGTGACTGAGTTTATAGGTACAAAACATGAATGAATTTATAAGTACATCACAAAAACATGAATGAATTTATAGGAACATCACAAAAACCATAAATTTATCGAACAAAATGAAAAACCGATCCAGCCCCCCATGCAGTAGGTGGCAAACGCATCCGTCCTCAAAACCTAGACAACTCACCCCACGAACCGGGATTTATTTGAGATTATTTGTGAATCGTCACCAAACATATGGCAGGGGTATTGGTTATCCAATAAATGGTTCTCGGGGCGGCGGTACTCAAATTGAAAGACTAATAATTGTCATCATAAAATCATTTGTTTATTAATCCAGTTATATTAGAGAAATTTTCACGAATTTACAAGTATTAAAAATCAAATTTATGCATTTTCATAAAAGTGCCTACCTAATAGATCGATGGGCTACTTTGCAACTCAAATTAGTCTTAAATGATATGACATTTGTTCAGCCAAATTGGGCAATGCCATCAATTAGTTGGTGTGTGTTATTTAACTGTTATTCAACGCCACATTTCAATAAGGTCTGCGGATATTTTGACCAATCCATTGCGTCACAGTGCTACCAACACCACGTCCAGGTCTCCCAGCCACATTATATAATGTTATTATTTTAAATTTAACGTAACTTATCCTGTTGTAACTACATATCGTCTTATTATGTGTTAAAGGAGTCACCTGTGTTAAATTGATGAAATAATTGCAGAGGATATCTTCTAAAAGATTCCACGACAGTTGATCCCCCGGCGTACTGACGACACACAATATGCATTCGGTGTGATTTTTTTAGCAACTTTTTAAATCCCTCCCCCCCTGGTGATGTGGCCAGGTTTCAGACTACCCCCCCCCATACCCAAAGTGTATTTTTTTAGTACAAAGTATATTGAAATTGCCAGAATTTTGTTTTAAAGCAAAACATACGCGGCAACGATTTACGCATGTATTCGCAAATTCAAAATCACAGATTTACTGGCGACTGGTGAGCTGAACGGTTGTCGCATCGCGCGGGGAAATCGTTGCCTGGCAACGGTGAGTCAAGGCTGTTTGGTTTAGAATTTTTTTTAGAAATTTCACGCGCCGCTGTTTGGTTTAGAAATCGTGCGTTCAACGAAAAATAAATAAACGTGATTTCTCATTACACCCCCCCCCCCCCCCTCCTTGTGATATTTTATGATTTTTTTCTGAACCCCTCCCCCCCCTTTCGAGCCTCACGTGATTAATGGACGACCCCTTAGAGAAAATACGATATACCTACTTATTCGAAACAAAGTAAATAAGTCGGTAGTTCTTAGTTGAAGTACACAGTTAAATATGACTGAATCGGATGGGGACACATTAGCTCAGTTGGTAGAGATCCGCCCCGGCCAGGCGTAGATCTTGGGTTCGAATCCTAGATGTGACCTATATTTTTCTGATTTTTCTGTTTTCAGATTTTCGACTGATTTTCGAATTTCGAATTCTAATTTTTAAAATAAAATCAGAGATTAAGAGGGAATAACCAGACAAAGCCGGAAATGTGTCATATTTAAATCAACTTTTAGTTGTATTGACTCTTTTTCACAAAAAAATATAAATTGATTTCGAAAGACTGTTTTTTTTTTATCTAGTAAAGCTATTTTTTAAATTTTGAGAAAATATGTTTATTTTTAGTACAAGTTTTACCGTAGGTCGTTGGCAGATTTGTTAAATTTTCAAACAAAATTTTGTATTATACAACATATAATTTAAAATCATATAATAAATAATCAATCAATTATTTAGGAAAGTTACTTTTCAGAATTTTAATTTTAGTTTAAATAAAAGTATAAAAAATAAATTCCGCGCCCTTCTTTAGTGACGAAAATACTTCAGTTTGTCTATTTATTTACGGTCTTACAAACTTATATATTAAAAAAATATATACATTCTTATTTTGCGTAGACATTTTTGAAAAATTATTGATTCTTATGATCAAACGATAATTACATAAAGTACATAATTTCAATAATTTTATTATCACGAGTTTGAGCATTTTTGAAGGTAGATATTTATCAAAGCAAATTTTGAATGAAATAAAATCGATATCGAGTTATTATGTTAAAATGCTGGTATGGAAAATAATTAATCTTTTCATCGGAACCGCCCTGTACAGTTGCAAGGGTACGATCGCAAGGTCATCGTTCGACGAAATTTAAATTCTCGGCCGCTGGCTATTAAAAAAATAAGTTTTTGTGACTTGATTGATCCGTTGTTCTAATGGCTCCAAGGATGTTGGGAGTCGATGTAGACGATGGGAGTCTTGATGACTCCTATATACATTTAATGGTATTCTTTTATTTGTTTCATAATTTTGCTGCATCAAATACAACTAGAACGTCCGTATCAAACCGAGTAGGTAGGTACTTATTGAATATTCATATTGCGTTATGACAGTTTCGTTTCGGCGTGAAGCGATCGCACGCGCGGGCATTGCGGACACAGCTCAAATTCTTTAGGAAATGCGTCGCAGACAATAATAGCAGTATTTGACTGACGATGCGATAACATCCTAATACTGTTAAAAAGTTGAGTCATAACTGCTTGACCTTTCGGAGACATGAATAATGTTGATTAAGACTTTAATGATGTAGTGGTGAAAATGCTTACAAACCAAATGGAGGTTGTACCTTATTTTTTACTATAATACATTTATTTTCAAATGTGCTTTAATTAAAATTTTTTTTTTTTGTTTGTTGAAGATTGAACCTTCCTCCCCAGGAATCGAAGTCAACAGCGCTACAAACCGAATCAAATCCCGATGGGATAAGACCGACGTTATGTTTCGTATATTAACTGCTAAAATTTCAGAGAAATGCGTATATGTCCGCGTATGTGTGCGTGATCGCCACCAAAAGTTGATAGAATGCATTGTCATCGACAGTAATTCTATCTCCAGAGTTTCAGCTCGATTGGATGTCGAGTCATTCATTCAATCATTTTTTTTTTATCTGAACACTGTATAAAAGTCCTTACTGTTCGTAGTCAGTATGCCTATGGCATCCCCAATTGGGGTATTTGGAGAGGCTGAATGAAGTGGGGAGGAAAAAAAGAAGGTTGGTAAGTACCCGGCTATTAGATCTGGTCAATAAACAAGATCTCAGGCGGGCTAGAGCAGATAGAGAACTGCTCACATCAATAAAAGTCGGGAAAATTTCATATCTGGGTCACGTACTTCGAGGGGAAAAGTATCACTTGCTCCAATTAATATTGAAAGGAAAAATAGAAGGTCGCCGAGGGCCTGGTAGGAGACAAATGTCTTGGCTACGAAATATACGAGAGTGGACCGGCATTAGAAGTGCGGAGGAGCTATTCCGGGCAGCACAATGTAGAGAGACATTTTCCAGAGTGATCGCCAACGTCGGGGGGACCTGATAGGGCACACGAAGAAGAAGAATAAACAAGACTAAAACCATTTCAAATAACGTTTCGATTCTGAATTGTGGTCTTCCACTGGAGCATTAATAAAAATAACCCCACTCCTACCTTGATCGGTTTTTGATATTAATATTTTATTTTTATTTTGTTTGTTACACACTGGTTTCGCTCAAACATATATAAGCTTCCTCAAGGCTTCTCACATAATATTATATTGCCATGTCTGTTATCGATCCTGTCCTACGTAACCTTTGAATGAGGTGAACAAGTGTGCAATAAAGTATCTAACAGTATATTGATACATTAGAGTAATAATTCATTATAATTAATTAATACATTAAATGACCGGAGTAGTACCTTAAATATAATATTAATTATCTTGTAGTGTATATTTTATCCTACCAGCTGCGCCAATTGTTGTGTAAGTACTCCATTACAATGTAGCCGCGACAATGTTCCTATGTGTAATTTTGTTCGGTACAGTTACAATAAAATACAGACTACGAGATTGTCAGTTAATATTTAATATACTAGTCCTGTGGTGAGTCTAAAGGTAAAAAGGACTCAGGCAAAAAGTAAAGTAAATGCAAACTCACCCCTTATATTCTCTATTCGCGTCAAGAGGGAAGTGGGCGGCGTTATGTCTACGCTTTTTTATTTAGTTTTGTACAGGAGGCCCTGAGGAAAAAAGAATCCCCTCAGAGCCTATGCCACCTTCAAATAAATAAATAAATAACTATATTGTGATTGTGGCCTGCGCTCCTTCGTAGAGATACAGTGGTAAGTGATTGATCATTCCTTTTTCCTTGCATACCTTGTTTTTTCCTACACATACTCTAACCCAATTCAAGCAAATACTATTACATCTAGTCGCATTTTTAGTATTTACAGTCCATTTTCAAGTGCATCTTTTTTTTTACATGAGCTCCACACAGGAGGCCCTGAGGAAAATAATTTCCCTCAGGGCGTCATCTTTGAGGATGCTGTGTGGAGGGTTTTATCAGGAAAGGAAGGAGAAGAGAGTTCTGGGAAGGAAAGGGGTTTAAGGGGTGGGAATCTGGGGTTCAGTGTGTCCTGGTCATCCGCCTCCAAGACCAAGACAAACCTCACCCCATCAACCCGGGCACCCCTGCTAAATCACCAAACTTGAATTTTTACATCCAGAGATTTTCACGGGTTCGTAACAACTAGATTCAATGTGAAAATTGAACAATCCGTTATCATTACAAGCATTTTGCTTCTTAATTTCAGAAAACGTATCGTTGTCTACAAGATAACAGATTTATACATGTTTTGTAAGGCTTCAGAAAGGTCCTTGCCTTTGAATTTGCACTTTATGCATATTACAAACAACGAGACATGCCATGTTTTGAAGACAATTCAATATACCGTTATTTTTTCGTACATGAGGTGCTTATTAAATTCTGAAAAGCTGTACTGCCACGGATGTTACTAAACTTGGCTGGCTAAGCAGTGATGCTAAACAATTTACGAAACCACTGGTTTCCAACAATTTTGTTTAAAACATTCTGTGAACTATTTCCAATTTGCCACGTGGAACCACTTATTGTAAAACCAACACCCCTGCCTTAGGTGATCCCAAGTGGTTCGCTACGTTTGGTTAGCAGGGGTGACCGGGTTCGTGGGGTGAGGTTTTTCTAGGTCTTAGTGGCAAATGCGTTTGCCAATCTACTACGTGTCGGGCCGGATCGGGAGACATTGGTTGAGGGAGACCTACCCTAGACCTCACGCCTATCGACCCATCGCCTTGCACTTCAGAAATTCTAGTTTAATGTTGCAAAAACAAACAAACAAAAAAATACTTATTCCATCCAAAACTACTTACGAATTACAACTCGCACTTGAAAATGGACTGTTAACACTAAAAACGAGACTACATGAAATGGAGTTTGCTGGAATTGTGTTAGAGTATGTGTAGGAAAAAATAAGGTGTGCAAGGAAAAAGGGATGGATTCATACGTCCATCACTCCTGGACTTATTGACCCCTAGATTCCTACCCACCCCTCAAACATTTTTCCTTCCCAGAACTTCCTCTCCTTACTTTGCCTCAAAAGACCTTCCACACAGCATCCCCAAAGATGACATAAATGTAAAAAACTGGCATGTACTTCCTTACCATCCGCTTTTCCATCTTCTTCTTTTGAAGATGCCGTAACTCCACTGGCGAAAAGAGAAAGTTAATTTATGAAGACAAATGGATAAAAACAGGTTTCCGGAAAACCTTTGGAAATTCGCAGTTACAATGATGATAATTGTTACAAAACAAAAACGAGTGATACAGAGCATCCACTCCACTCTTTTATCCTTGTTTACAAACACAATAAGTTAATAAACAATTCTTCTCACTTAATTTGCAAGAAATAACGTGATTCGACTCGTCAACAAACTTCTACAATAATACATTTTATAAAAAAGACAAGCATTACGTAATCTATGAAATCGAATTTAAAGTTTCAACATGAACGTGAAATGGCCTAACTCTAAACTACATCAATGTGCTGTGGAGGAAGTAACTAAAGTTGTCGATTTACTTTTTTATATTTTTCTTTTAGCAAAGATTTGAAAAAAAAAATTTTACACCCCAACTTTGTCACCAGTAACTTAACTCATACTAACGACCAAAATCTTTTCTTTACGCATTTCTGGGAGTCGAAAGATCTACAAGTATGTATGTAGTGTCAATGTCTTTGAACAGATGTCGTTAGTATAGGTAGTTAAATGAATTTTGATGCGTCTTGTGGATTCATACATCCGTCGCTCTTGGACAAACTGACCCCCAGATTCCTATTCACCCCTCATACCTTTTTACTTCCCGGCTCTCTCCTTCCTTCGCTAAAAATACTCTTCACACGGCATCCCGAAATATGACAGAGGCTGTGAGGTATTTTTTTATGTAGAGATAATGTAACAATTTACAGGATTAAAACGGAGTTTTAATTTACGGGTATTTACGTTTCTCAGTGATGGAGACACAAATATTAACATTACTCGACGAGTTGTACTAATCGGCGGTCTGTCAAATGCCAAGGAAGTAACCACGTAAATTTCGCAAAGTTTTGACTTTGACGTAATATTTTGTAGGTTTATTGTGTGCTATCGTATATTATATTTACCGAAACACATTCCCTGAACAATAAACTATGCGTAAAAACAACATTGTTTGAGATTATTTGATAAATTGATAGGTTTTTCAATGTTTTTCGCTACCTACCACGCTCGGAGTTTGACAGTTCAAATCACGGCAAAAAATGATGCTCCGACTCCGTAGATAAATTAATACAAATTATTCCGAGCGGCTAGGCGTATTTCGGGTACCTGTTACGTCAAGAACGAGAATGGTCCAATGGATTCTGACCTTGTCCTTCATACAGTTTCTTTATACATAAGGGTTAAAATCGCATTTAAAAATAAAAATAATTTAAAATTTTTGCATTGCACACCTGGCCATTGACTGCTTGAAATAAACTTTAGCAAACTTGGCGATCAGAGGTGGTGAAATACCACGCGATTTGTTATTAGATTTTTCAGCCCTAGGAAGGCAAGTTAAATATCGTAATTTGTTAAGGAAAAAATTTCCATATTTGAGTAGTTGAAAATCAAAAGGTACTTAACCACCATTTTGACTTTTTTTGAGATTTGAATGCCAACACGTTCTCTTGGATCATAGCTATGTTTGAAATATTATTTCAGTGCCAAAACATGGTTAAATCCGTAGTTATAGCTTGTTAAAAACCATCTTCAATTTCGAACGTGCTTAAATCCAAAATAATTTGTTTTCAAAACGTACTCAACTCCAACAACCAATAAGGGCCATGGAATTGGCAGCCATATTGATTTTTCAACCAATCAATGAGCTACTTTCTGTGCAATGAACACAATTACAAGAAACACATGTTTTGTGAGTGGTTTTGAAGTTGATGTGATCGTGATTTTTGTGAGATCGTGATTTCTTCACTAAACCCCTGGCAGAGAAGTATTATCAAACACAGTTTATGAGTTTCAAAATGTGACTTAATCCAAAGACTTCACTTTCAAAATGTATTTTAATCCATGGTTTAATATCAAAATGTATCAAGTCCATTTTTAAATATTAAATAACTAATTAATCATTTATCAGATTTATATTCCAAATATGCATTTAAATTTTTTTTATTTTACCGTTATATTTACAAAACATTTAATTTTACTTTATTTATTTATTTATTTAAGGAACATAAACAGTCTTAGTAATATAATAAACATGAGAGGATGATAAAAAAATAGACCAATTATTAATGTTCACAGATAGGTATTTAGAAACAAGACTTACTAAATGTAAACTAGAATATTTAAGAAAAAAAACAGAACTAAGCAGCAATTAAAAAAATAATAATAACAGTACAAATCTGAATTCAACAAATGATAAACCAATACACAACAATAAAATAAGTGTGATTATAACTAAAACAATAGGTACTTGGTTTGGAAAGGGTAAGGGGAGGAGAGCGATAAGGGAAAGTTAAGGGAAAGTTGCCACGCAAGTAATATAAAAATATTAGATACAATTAATCAATATTCATGAATATGTGTTATTCGCACCTAGAATGTTATACAGTGAAGTTCTGTAGCGACAGTAACTAGCAGTAAATACGTCAGCACGTGTGTCTATATTTGCAAATTTGTTGTTATAGTAGTTACATGGCCTTTGCATAAATTCATTTTGATTGGAATTGGTGTTGAATCTATCAATATAGAAAAGGGTATTTTGTCTACTATATCGAATCGACGTGTGGAAATTTATTTTGTTTAGCAAAATTAATTTTGTTTATTATGCTTAAATGCTACGAAACAGTTTTCTTGCTTTTGCCAAAAATTTGGTTCGTGGAGATAAGTACGTTTTGATATTCAACTACTCATTTTAGAACGATTAATTTTACCAGAGGCTAGAAAAAAAAGTCTTCAGGCACAGAGACACGCTTACAATTCAATTCTGACTGTTATTATATCTTCAGCGGTTTGGACTAAGTTGATGAATACTTACATATTTCAATGTGTTGATTGCGTCAGACATCAACAAATTTTTATTACATTATTATATTTGCAAAAGTATGCACATTTTGCATTAAAATTCACTGAAATGCCAGCGCTCGTAATTATTACGAACAAAATGTAAATAAGAACGGAATTTTTAGCACAAATTATTAAAATACTCATGTTTCGTAAGATGGTATGAAAGTTGATATGCCGGGAATTCTTTACAATTTTTTATTGTTGTTTTGTGAATAGGCTATTAATGGTGGACAGATATGTGATATCATCAATCACAATTTGGGAGGCGGGAATGGGTACCGCCATAACCATGGATAACCAACACTTCTGCTATAGGCCACCCCAAGTGGTTCGCTACGTTTGGTGATTTAGCAGGGGTGCCAGGGTTCATGGGGTGAGGTTTGTCTAGGTCTTGGAGGCGGATGACCAGGACACACTAAACCCCAGATTTCTAGCTACCCCTTAAACCCTTTTCCTTCCCAGAACTCTCCTCTCCTCATTTACCTTGAAAATCCCTCCACACAGCATCCCCGAAGGCCTTGAGAGAAATTATTTTCCTCAGGGCCTCCTGTGTGGAGCTCATGTAAAAAAAAAATCACCAGCACACATCTGCCGAAACGTTGGCTAAAGAAGGAGGTAGCGCAACACCACGGCATAACACCCCAAAAACGTCTAAAGAAAATACTTTTGGCCGTGAAAATCTAAAATCATACCTAAATATAAGTTTTTAGGCCATATATAAAGTAAACAATAACGTTTTATACTTATTTGTGTTGTGTGGCGATAATTACCTCGAGGTACCGCGGTGAAACTAAATAAACTATATTTGTGATTGTGTTGTGTTGCTCATTCGCAGAGATTCAGTCGTAAGTGGTTATCCTTCTTCCTTGCATCCATTGTTTTTCCTTACACTTATTTTCACCCAATTCTAGCAAACACCATTTCGTTTCGTTTCATTGTTAGTATTTACAGACCATTACCAAGTGCATCTGAATCTGTAATTCGTAAGCAGTTTCGGATGCAACACCATAATTTCATCAATCTAGAGCACCTGACATAGGTATGCAAAGCATTCGAATAAGGGAGGTTTTAGAGTTCTACCTAAATTAAAATATCAAAACTGATGTAAGGCACTTCTAACGCGGTACAAACGAACTAATGAATCGATTTATTTCGAATCATCTTTGTCCGTACCACTAATGAACACTGTAAAACAACAAATTACGGATTTAATAATTGTCTGTCACGGTCACGCTTATGTTACAAGGTCAAAGCCTTCCGTTCTTTTGCATTTCGGCCCATTCAATTGCAAGTCATCTTTTAACTACAGGAAGATTTAATCCGGTAGCGTTTCCGGGTGTCGAGATTTTATATGAATTTTTTTAGATTAAATTGAAGACATTTGTTGTTGGTTGATGATAGAGTTAATAATCATTGCGATTTTTTTGTGCGAGTTTATTTTAGAATGCGAGTGGAAGCCGTTTGTGAGCATTCATACAAATATTCGTACACACGGTACATTTTTTTATTGTTATTAAGTTTAAGTTATATGATTCCATTTTAATTAGAAAGACAATGTCCAGCTAACATAAAATTTTTAGAAAAAATGAAAAACCACTTGCGACATAACTGTGTAATTTTAAAAATTTTATAGCACCTTTGTTTACAATATTTTGTTGGCGTTCATAAACATCTCCTAGATAAAAATCACTCACTTAGTGATAATTGATAATAATAATCCAACTCAGTTATACAAAATACAGGACGCAAACTCAATCTTTTAGAGCAGTTAGAAATTAACAAAAATTCTAATAATCCGAAAGCTATTTTGATAAATGAACAAAAAAATATAATTCTCTCGCCACTCTTAGATATTTTTAAGCCAATTTCAAATGTTTCAATTCTGAATGGTGATCTTACACCAAGGCGATACTGAGAGCATCTTTTGCTCTGGAACGTGCCGCAAATATACCATTTATTATTTTTAATGAATTAATTGTGAAATAACACAAATTAACCAAATAAATTTATTTGCGAACGCCGGGATTCGATCCCTCGACCTTCGGATTGTGAGTCACGAGCCTTACATAAGTGTGAAGTCGGTGAAGTCAACGTAAAAGTTTTTTTTAAACATATTGTGTTTTTAATCTTTCAATGATTTGATTAAAAGGGCGTTAACATATCGAATGAAAGTTAAGAATAGTAAAGTCAGAATTCTTATCATAATTATTGTATTTTTTTAAAGATACACGTATTTATAGCGACTTGTTTAGTATCGTTTCTCCATAGTTTTATTCTTATCTGGGATAATTTCTCGTTAAATGGGCGTGAAAACGTTACGGTTGTGATTTTTTTATTTTTTATTACAAGCTAATTCAAAGATTCTCAGACTGATGCAAATTGCTTCGTTATTGAGCATAGGAAAAATACTTTCATCCGAAAAATTAGTAAGCCCATGCTTAAAAAAACATTAGAAAAAAATCACCACTATTTCTCGTCATTCATGATTTGCGTTTGGTGTTATGTAGAGGGCTTGTAGAAAAAAATAGTTTTAATTCAAAATTAATAGATTACTTAATTTTAACCATGTTTATTACGCAAAGAACCGACATGTTTCGTAAGCAATACTTATGTACTTCATCGGGGTTATTGTAAAAGTAATTACGACAATAGACATTGATTTATAGGTGTCAATGGAAAGGGAGGAGTGGGAAGAAGGAGTGCGTTGGTATGGCATACAAATGGAACAAATTTAATAATGGGTCATTTAAAAATTTATTTATAATATTTAAATTCATATTAACGCTTTTTCTAATTTCTAAGATTTCTAATTTGTCTAAATGGATTATTGTTGTAATTAGTTTTAAAATAATATAAGGTAAGTACTGCTTACGAAATATTATGTCAGTTTTTTTATTAATAAACGTGGGTATACTGAGTTATATATTATTTTGAATTAAAATGGTGCCACAAAATAAGTTTCCTGTGTTTGAAAAAAAAAAGTTTTAATTTGTTTATAACAAAAAAATAGGAAGGTACTATTAGTACTTAAATATAGACACGAAGATACTGAAATAACAGACGAGCGCTGGCCGTTTAACAGAGGCGTGCAATGACTTTTAGTGGTTTGCATTTTTGTTTTAAAAAAATATATTTTCCTTGTGTAAGAATATTGTTCAGAATATGATTGGCAGTAAGGTTCACCGTTATAATAATTAGTCTGAATGTGGTACAGATATCGTGTGCCGAAATAGCGCCACTCAAAAAAAGTAAAAGGAAATGGCCAAAGTGGATAATTTTAATGCTTGATCTATACAGGTGGGTAGGAATTAATTACAATTAGGCCCTCCGTTCATGGAGATACTTACAAACTACGTGATTGTGACACAACCACAAGTATCCTGCAGATATACTACTTTTTAAAGCTGGTTTCCGTACACGGCGCTACCCGAATTAGACTGAACTTGATCATTTTTCACGTGCAGCCGTGGAGCTAACACGATGTCAAACGATGTCAAATGACTTTTTCTCCAACATTAATCTATGCCTTCTCTACTAAATCCTTTTTGCGTATTCTGGTAATGTAAAGTTATATAAACACGCCTTTTTTTCCACTTCCAGAACAAATCTAACATTACTTTCATGTTCAGACGCCATTTTGCCACGTCAGACGACGTCAAACGTCAAACGGAAGTAGTAGACAAGAATGCTGCAACCGACTTCAACCCGACATCCGTCGCGTACCGCCGTGTACGAACACCAGCAAAATTGTATGGCGGGTACCAACGAGCGGTGCGCATGCTACGCGCATCAGGCTCGAATAGCTTGTAAGTAGCTCCATGTACGGAGGCGCTTATTGTTGAGGCGCCTTAAAACCGCTCAAAAAGAAGAAGATGGAGAAATATATAGTTACGAATGTCGGAGAGAGCGCGTTAATATTTAAAATGATAAAATTTAAGCGAAATTGTGAAAATGTTTAATAAAACACGACTCATTTAAAATATAGCAAGTCTCGTAGGGAAAGTCTAAAGTAGCTTTTAATGAAACACTACGAATTTTTTCATACGCATAACTTCTAAAATAAGTGAAATGAACGTGTTTGAACGTGAATTTCATATAATTTGCGTTTCGGCGTGGAACACGTCTAGATATTTATCATCTTAAAAATATTTTTTTAGGAATTTAAAAACTTCAAATGTTTAAGGGAGATATGTAAGGGATTGCATGATTCGGGATGCGCGGTTTAATAATTTGAATAAAAAGGTTAGGTCGCCTATTTTTCGCCTGTTTTCTAAAGTTGGAATATTTAAAATAATAATTAACGACAGGTAATTTGGGTGCTCTAAAGGGATGTTAATTTTCTTTGAATTCTTTCAACATTTTGAATACGAATTTTATAGAAGGGCGAAACGACTATGTAGAATATGTGTATTTTTCATAATGTCGTACGCCACTGTAGTTTTGGTAGTTGGCGTGACCACCAGTGCAGTGCAGCAGTGCGTGGCTGGACAGTGAAACTTGCAGCACTTAGAAGAATTTATAGACCTGCCTACTCTTTTACTAACTTTGATCGCTATCTGAGCGATCCGAGTCAATTAGGCGGCTTTCAGAGACATATAATCCAAGATTGCAAGTTTTTATTAACGTTTATATAATATGTATTATTTGCCGATACGTGATACGCGAGTCAAATTCTGCCGTATTTACGACTATTTTACAAGGTTTATGTTTGTAGAAATACTATATATAAACAAAAAACGCGAGAGTTCAAATTATGCCAGTATATAGTTTAAGCAAAAATGTGCAAGTGTAGAAAAATTATTTTAATATTTGCGCATTTTTATCGAAATTGCTTAATATTTTTCCGTGATTTAATTCATATTAAACTCTAGGTCAGCAATCGGTAATTGGAGTGCAGTTATTCATTTTCACGAGACACATGCTGACCCACAGTGGAGAAAAACCCTTTTCATGTTCCGGCTGCAAATATTCATGTTCTCAAAATTGCAATCTGACACGCAATGGGAAAAAAACCTTTTTCATGTTCCGAGTGCATTTTTTCGTGTTCTCAAAAAGCCATACGGTGACTCACAGTGGATAAAAACCGTTTTCATGTTCCGAGTGCAACTATTCGTGTGCATTGAAACACAATCTGGCTGTCGCGCTAATATTTATACAGCCCGCCACCAAAACTAATTGCCGACTTCTGCTCTAGGTACTCAAAATATAGCCTTGGTGAAAATTAAATTATTTTTTGAATTTATCTGTTTTTCTATCCGTTCTATATTCTATACTAGGTGTTACAGCAGGTACCAGAAGGATTTTAACCAGCGATTCCTGAACACATTTGGAGCAACAGAAAGTGGATGTCGTTTTGCTGTTCGATGATATATTTTTTCAATTGAAAACAAAAAAAAAATCCATTAAGTAACTGGGCAACTCTAACCGGTGCAGACTAGCGAATCATGTAATACGTACTCCCCCTGGTTCTAGCAGTACAAAATAGGCAGAGCGCGTATCATGTGATTCCGTCGTGACGTAAAGTAATGTGATCAGTTGCGAAATCTACGTTTTTTACTTCAAATATCGTCAGGATTAAACGCTTCTGTTAAATTGCTGTTACACCCTGTACAGATCACGACTTGCGGTCGTAACGTTAGGTCAACCTACATGACATAACAATCTGCCAATCAATCGAAGTAAGCAGGCATGAAAATATATGAGAAAATGTAATGCAAATTACAGTTACGACCACATTTTGTGGCCGTAACTGGAAATCTTCGTGAAATTGGGACTCACCCTAATTGAGTTCATAATAATACCTACCGTATTGACGTTACGACTGCAAAATATGTGTTTCGTACTTAAAATATTGATCGTCTATAAGTCAGACATCTCAAAAATAAAAATTTGAGTTGAGTATGCAGTTATATGTAAAAGTGTATCCTCTATCCGGTACAATTACAAGGAATACCTTGTCAATATCGGTCCTGCGGTCAACGGCGAAGCCGTGCTTGGGACATCGATATAAAATCATGGAAAGTTAGGCCTATCGATCCGACATTGTAAAGTTATCGATTTCCTTATGCTATTTTGTTCCTGATGAATTACCAAAAATTGTACAGCATAAATAATCATTACTAACAAGATATTCTGTGAAAAAAGCAATAATAAAATAAAATAACTTACATTCTCCGGTATGTTGTAACTCCTTGCGTACTATCCTCTCACTGCACTGTCTTCTATGGAGCAGCACTTATAGATTTATTGCTTCTTGTTACCAATTTATTGTATCACAGCTGCAAACAAAGGGAAATCAAGCATTAGTATCGATGTTTTTTAATGTGAAAGTTTCACTAACGCACTTTGATTTCACGTTTAAATTATGTGATTGCGTGCACAAAGTAAGTGTTATTGTATACGGGAAAAGACTAAATTGTAATAATTGTAAAAAGGCTACTTAATGTAGAGGATAAAGTATAGATATTGGACGTTTTTATATTCACGGTAACGGTGCCGTGAGGGCAAAAAAGGCAATAAACGTACGTTCCTCATCGCTATAATGCTGCAGCTCTTTCTTACAAATTAAATAATGGTGAGACACAAAATACATACGATTCTTTCAAGAGCTAAGAGAAGAGCTAAGATAAGGGAAGGTACGTTTATTGCCTTTATAATGCCGTCACGGTACCGTTGCCGTGGATCGCCACGGTAAATATAAAAACGTTTCATTGAATCTAGTAGCAAATTTAATATTAAACTAACTTAATAATTGTTTTCTGTACTTCTATCTACCTAACTGTAGTGTATGTAAATAAGTGTATAGTTTCAATGTCTCTCAACAGATGGGAAAAATATATGAGGGGTAGGTAGGTAACCGAGGTTTAATGTGTCCAGGAATGACGGGCGCATGAATCCATCAATCAAGCCGATGGATCGAGAGAGTTCGGCTGGAGAAGTAAAATGTCTCCATAGGTCAAATCCGGCCCGCCACGCAGTAGGTGGGCGAAAGCGTGTTTTCGAATATGTTCAGAAATATTTTATTTATTTCGTTTTTATTGCAACGCGGAAATAATCTGACCATCTGACAAAATATGCTTGAGGCCTGAGGGGTAATAAGTTGCGGAAAAGAGCGTTATATTTTGACATGTTTACTTACGCGATTGCGTTTGCTATATTTTTTAACGTTACACACAGCAACCTTACGCGTCGAAGCAGACACTATGACTGACAAGCATATCATATCATCATGAAACCATTGCTGTCATAAAGGACATTAACAAATTAATAATAATTTACTATCCTATGCATATAAAAAAGCATAATGTGAAAGTGATAACTGAATTTGAATTTCAATCGGTCACTGAATTGTTTTTTAATCATTTTTAATGTGGCTCCATTTTGTTTGTGTCACAATATTTTTTTTTTATGCTGCATATTAATTATAACAGCTCTCCAATGCACTTCGTACAAAAGAGTTCATTGCTGTGTCTTTTATATAGTATAACTTACAACATTGACAGGCGATTAGAAGCCGATAAAGCGAAAGTGAAAACACGATTTGTACCACGTAAAACATTGGTGTAAAAATCAATAGATAAGTTTTAAAAATTATCATTCACAGAAGCATAGATTTGGGTGTGTACGGACCATTTGTTGGAAAACCACACCTCTGCCATATGTCACCCTAAGTGGTTCGCTACGTTTGGTTTCTTAGCATGAGTGTCCGGGTTCATGGGTTGAGGTTGGTCCGGGTTTATGGGGCGAATGCGTCTGCCCACCAATTGCGTGGCAGGCCAGGTCAGGAGAGACCGGTTGAGATAAACCTTTTGATTTCTCCAGCAAGGCTCTCTCGGAACATCACCTTGCACTGCAGTGGGAGGGACAGAATCATTCGTCATTCTGGACACACTGACCCCCAGATTCCTATCCACCCCTCATACCTTTTTCCTTCCCAGAACATCCTCTCTTTCCTTTTTTAAAAATACCCTCCACACAGTATTAACAAAGACGACATAGGTCCGGAGAGGAATTCTTTTGTTCAGGACCTCCTCTGTGGAGTTATTGTAAAAAAAAAATAGATACTCAAATCTTTCATTGTATGTATATCCCATCATAACGTCAGTGTTCATTTTATAGGTATGGATTGTTTATGTTTTCATGACGGTTGAACCCACGAAAGTTGCCCCCCCCCCGGCATACTTATATGCAATATGCAGTCTGTTTAGGGAAAATACGATATACCAACTTACACAAAACATAACTTAGTGTTCCCGAAATTTGTCTACATTCTGTATACAGCGTACAATAATCGACACTGTAAATAAATTCGTTTGTTATCCATATCAACTTATTTTTAGGTTTGAAATTGGTAAATACTCATAATGCACAATAAATCACGGTAATTATAAAAGCGTGCAATCATTTTTATTACAATTTACTTTTAGAAAAATCACAAATATTTTCGTAAAAAAAGTGGACAACGAACCTTTCACTTCTGAGGTAAAGAAATGTAATCCTTGTTATCAGACATTAACACTAGAACACATACGTTTTTTAAGTCTTCAAAAATGTTTTCTATTCACTTCACTGTATTTTCTTTTGTTTATTGTTGGTTTATTTATTACCCGAAATAGATTACATAGTAATGAAACAAAATGTAAATTCCCACGGCGTATAGGGCAAATTTCAGATATAAATAAATTAAATCCTTGATCGAATATAAAATATCCATATCTAGAAACAAACGGAAAATTATGAAATTCAACTGAAAAGAACATAGTTTTTACCACGTTTTACAGTTTAATTGTTTATAAAAAAGCAACGCATAAATTTTTATTCATTTATTTACGGATAAATAATCCATTAATAATATAACAATAACACGAATAAAAAAAAGAGATGACAGTGAAAGGAAAGTTCATATAAATGAACAAATTATAATATAAAATAACATATATATATACTAGAAGTCAGGATTTATTTCAGTGCAGAAATTCTGGGACTAACTACCTTTGTCCAGAATACTAATGGAGGGAAACAATTATACCAAGTCAGTGGACATCTTCAATTTATCTTTGAATAAATATAAAATATTGTTATTGAGGCAGTTCAGTTATGAACAATAAAATGTTTTTTCTATGCTATATTTGTAAAAGCCCCGAAAAAGGGCGTTTATTTATAAATAAATAAATAAATATAGAAGACAACTACAAGTCACTTTGAACATGGATTTAAAAGACTTTAAAAATTACACATTGCGTATCGACTGCCGAAAGTCATTTAGACTAACACCAAAAAATTCAATGCATTGATTTGCGTTGATAAGTCTCGACATTCTAGATAAAGGAGAATGATATCCATAATTAGTAGAATGTTGATTGAGGAACAGCAATTCAATATTTCGGAGTCTACGGGAAGGGATGTTGAACTGGATGAGTTGTAACAAAGCAGGTGTGTCAGTAATACTGTTGATAATTTTGAATATGCAAATTAGATCAGTGTTCTTTCTACGTTTTTCTAAAGAAGAAATGTTTAAAGTTTGTTCAATTTCATCATACGAGTACTCGCCTCTTTCAAGTCCTAACCTCGAAGCAATTCAAACGAAGTATTCTATAATTTTTCAATTAAAATGTTGCCACAAAACAAATTTGCTGTGCTTGAAGAAGGCATCGCTTTTTGCTCATGTAGCTTACTCATGCAATTAACTGTGTGAATGTGATTTTGAGTATGAACCAATGAATATGAACAAACTCACTCTAAATGACCAGCTCAGGTACTGAGGCTCCTTCGAGGCCAGAGTTAAGTTAGTCTCTCAGAAACTGGGCGTACTGTACAGGGCCCGCAGATACTGCAGAAAGTAAACAACTGTACATATCGCAAGTGCGCCTTACGGTTGAATTTAGCTGTCACCTTCGGCCTGGATACATGAAAAAAACCACGACTGTATGCGGAAACTGACAATCCGTTAGATTGATTATTCTATATTAACGAACAGAGCACAGGCATCAGGTGGGAATGCTATCCTAGTGCTATGACATTTGTCACACTAGAACGGATCGCTTCTACGGAATGATTTGCCGGCCTCTGTGTTTCATCCCTCATACAATTAGAGTCTTGTCTGAATCATGTTCACTCCTTTTTCTCTTAAAAAAGATCCTCCAGACAGCATCTTCGAGGGAAATTATTTTCCTTGGGCCTCCTGGATGGAGTCAATATATACCTACTTTTATTTGTTTTTTTTACATGAGCTCCACACAGGAAGCCCTGAGGAAAATAATTTCCCTCAGGGCCTGTGTCATCCTTGGGAATGCTGTGTGGAGGGTTTTTTTTTAAGGCAAAGGAGGAGAGGAGAGTTCTGGAAGGAAAAAGGTTTAAGGGGTGGGTAGGAATCTGTGGTTCAGTGTGTCCTGGTCATCCGCCTCCAAGAGGTAGACAAACCTCACCCCATGAACCCGGGCCCCCCTGCTAAATCACCAAACGTAGCGAACCACTTGGGGTGACCTACGGCAGAGGTGTTGGTTATCCAATAAAGGTTCCCGAGGCGGCGGTACCCATTTCCGCCTCCCAAATTGAGCAATGTGTGCAGTTCACACGCTGTAGAAGTGAAACCTTCAGAAAACAAAAGTAGACAAGAGTGGGGAGGCTATGAAGCACCGCGCAAAGAGGAGACCGATTTTACTATCTCATTCTCTCGCAAGCTAAATCCCGTACAGTATGTGTTTGTCTCTTTTTAGTGTCGCTATTTTTTGTTTCATCGAGTTTTAAATCACAACGGTGATTTAAAACTCGATGAAAGAAGTTTTCACTTCAAAAAGATTCTAGTGTGAACCAATATACCCCTAATTATTGTTTGTATTCAAAACAAACAGACGATATTAGCGGGAACTTCAAACACTTCGTCTTCTTAGGCTAGCTTTACACTCGTAATTAAAAATTACGGATTACGTAAGATTTTGACAGGTTACTCCCAGGAGCGTTTACATATGAATCTGACTTGTGGTAATTAATGATCACGGAAGTTTTTCGGAAGTTCGACCTGTGTAACTAACTGCTCATGCGAACGTTTACATCTGTAAATGTATTTGCGGTAAGATGGCTTCCTTTCAACAACGACCTGCTACTGTCAAATTTACGCGATTTTGTCAATAAAGACAAAAAGGCCTAAATAAAGTGCTGAAATAGAATTTGGCTTTCATTAAACAATTCTCCACGCACTTTTGTGCCGTCAAAGGCGAACATTAATGGATTTCTTTCATTTTATTCGAATGACAGCTACCTGACAGCTGTCGACTGCAACCGACTTCGTATTCAAATACGTAATTTTAAAAACAGAAACATTGAGATTAGAAAGGTTTGGACCAATAACTGAATAGAAGGATGCTCATTTTCAGAAAACTCAAATAAGTGGAAATAAATACTAGTTTTATAAGAAAAAAATCCAATAAAAACAAATGTCTTTTGATTTTTGACATTTCGCAACGGCGCATTTTGGTACTATTTCTTACAAAAAGTCCCTCAGCTTATCAAATTGATTTTATAAGCTGTGAGAAGGCTGTAATTTCGCGCGGGCCCGATTAGACCTGTCAAAAAACTTCCGGAAGAAGAAGTTCTGTAACATGCTTTAAATTACGTTAAGTGACTTTTGGTGTCGTTTACATTGGTAATTTGGCCATAATTCACTCACACGAGCGAATTACGGGAAAAAACTTACGAATGTAAAGCCAGCCTTAGAAAGGATTGTGTAATTTGACAAGATTCTACATGTCGAAATGGATCGCTTTAACTTTACTATTAATTATTCCAGTTACCTTCTTTTGACTGCATGCCCTTTTCGAACCAAGGTTGCTTGGAACATTTATTTTTTGTTGTAGCAAATGTTGTTATACGAGATTTAATGTATTAACAAATTTATGTGAGTTTTATTGCGAACATGTAGGCATCGATCGCCAGTTGAATATCTTACACCCACGGAGGATTTAGCATCTTCCATTATCTCCTCGAGGATGCTAAGAAGAGGACAGTTCTTGTAGACATTTATACAGGCCCGAACCCAGAATATTTTTCGCCCGCTACAGAAAAGCATTGAAGGCGATTCTTTCTACAAAAATCTCATAGTAAAGTCTTATGCCGCGTATATCTACACTTGTAGAAAGGAATTAACAAAGAGTTTTATTATACGAATTACAGTTTTATTCCGAGATAGATAAAATTTTGCGCACTTGACCTTGAAAATAGGAGGAAGGTGACCCGACGGGGTCTTACAAGGCTCCTACACTCCTCGCTCCTAGCGATTCTGCGCTACGTGAAGAGCCAAGGACACCCTAATACCGGACACCACTTGGTCACTCCAGCGCCTTTTTCTGCCTTCCACTTCGTCAGTGACTACGAGTTTTTACGAATTGGAGTCCTCAGTTTATCGAACAACGTGTTCAAAGTTTTTTTAAATACAGCAACTTTTCCAAAGTATCTTAAAATACGTAGTAGGCAGATGGTCGAGGGCCTAATATGAATCCCTGGCTCAGCTAGAATCCAGTCTGTGACAGCCTGAGCATTTTTAACCTAACCTAACCTCCCTGGTTAAACATTGTAATATGTTTTTTTGTTTGTTGATTCGAAAAAAAATAATTAATATATTCTTATTACAAATGTGGTGATATGGTGGCTCTTTGGATGACAAGGAGCACTAAATGTATTGTTCGAAAAACTGCTATGTCGCCCGCTTGTCCATTTGAAGAGATAATGTAGTTTTGAAATAAGATGTTGTTGTGACAATGTGAATAATTCATATCTTTTTGTGATTTGAATATTTTTGCTATTCATTGTGTTTCCTCCTTTAGTTATGTGAAGTTGACAGCTGACTTGGGTATATTTAAAAATTACAAAAAACTATACCGAGATTAATTTAAGTGGATGGAATTTATTCGGGAAGCCTCCCACACGTCACAGAGATCGATAATTAATGTCAGTGTTTCTGTTTTTCCTTTTAGATTTGTCAGGTCGCCATTTTTTTGTAATATATGGTTCGCGCAAGGTAGAGTCGCCAAAATAAATATTATTCAAACATGAAATATAAAGCCAATAATCCACCTAACACTTAACTCTCACAAGACGCACATAAACACATAATCGAACAGTTTTAAAAAACTAAGTGCTTTGTTCTCGATTTGATCTCTCTCACGTTTTAAGCACGTAACATGCGTCGCTTGCGATTCATAATCCGTTCATAATCTCGATTTTAAAAGCGTTTCACTGTCACTGCGTTCACACTAACTTCTTCGCGGGGCTGCTCGCTGACGGCCGACGTGTTCGCGTGTGCTCCTGAGCACGGATAATAATTTGTGGTGTTTCGTTTCCCGTCTAAACATTCCGTTTCTATTCGAGTGTTCGCTGTATTACACCCTCCACTGCGCACTAGATATCTGTAATTTCTGCAACGGCCTAAAGTCTATAGATAAGTCGGCTTGATAGCAGCACCTGAGTTGTTCTTCTTTTTAACCTACATAACTTTTACCACTCTGTCACATTTTGTTTTTACTATAAATGATTTCTCTCTGGATCTCAGAGGGGAAATTGTAGCAAGGGAGGAAGGAGGCCTAAGTGGTTCTTCTTTTTAACCTAAATAACTTTTACCACTCTGTCACATTTTGTTTTTACTATAAATGAATTCTCTCTGGATCTCAGAGGAGAAATTGTAGCAAGGGGGGGGGGGGGGGGGGAAGAAGGCCTAAAATGCCTGTTGGGGGTGACAAACATGAGCTGCGTGTTTACCTATTTCGAACGACAAACCATTGACAGAATTTACGTACGACATTATAAAAGTTGTAGGAGATGTTTTGAGATTCTTAAAAATATTTTATTAAACATCGATAGGTTATTTTTCCTTTTGGAGTTTAAAAATAGTTTTATATTTTATGTCATCACATCATTTTTTGTAACATTGTAGAATATACGCAAGTCGGAAATACACTTCTATCGCGAGGAGTTACAACTCTGTAATGTAATTTTTACTACAAACAAATAAACATAAATTGATTTAAAACGCACACACTCGTTACGTCTTTAGTACAGTAGATTTTAAAGTAATAATATTGGTAATTCTGTTGAATTTTTCTCCACTAACTGGTGGAGACAACTTTATGTAGGTTAAAAAGAAGAACGACCCGTCTATTTATTGGAAATTATTTATATTTTTTCTAGTATAGGATACACCTTGTAGGACTCCAAGTTAAATCACATAGAAACAGTTAAGAAGCAGTTCGATAACGTACTAAACATAAACACAGTCGTGTCCACGTTGGAGTCCGCCGCACTTAAGCCAAGACAAGTGTACCAAGGAGAATGGAGAAATCGTCTGATGGATCATTATAATCTAGTTCAGATGATCTCTGAGATAAATCTGTACTAACTGTTGAGGCGATATGATCATTATCATGCAGTTATGTCCATGTCTAACTTTTAAATCAAATGGGTGACAAGATATGCATAACAGATAGAGTTTTTGTATTGTCGACAATCGATCAATAAACAATAAATTATCTAAATATTTAAAAATGATGGATGTTTGCTTGTTTGTTTGTTCGTGTGTGCCTTATGCGTTCCTAAACCATTCATCCGATTGCGATGAAACTTTGGTGATTTTTTGTGTGTACGACCGCGAAGGTTTCTGTAGACTAGTGGTCGCCCAATTGTAATGTTTTTTTTTAATTGATTTATTGTATTTTTTATGCATAATTTAAAAAAAATATTAGCATTCTGCACTCCTTCTCTAAATTGTGTTAGTGTGCGAAATTTCATACTCCTCCGTCCGCGCAATTTTTGTAAAAAGTTTTTGCTTAACGTATTAATATACTGATGATACTGGTGAGCTCTGTCGTTACGGAATTTGAATAAAAAAATTGCAATAGGTGGCGCGCAAGTTTTTTTGAAAAATGAGTGTATTATAGTTTAGCGGCAGGGAGGGTGTCAGGAGGGGGAGCGGAACCCGGGAGGGGCGGAGGGGAATGAATTTCCCTCAGGGCCTATGTCATCTTAGAGGATGCTGTGTGGTGGTTTTTTTTTAAAAGGAAGGGAGTGAAGTTCTGGGAAAGAAAAAGGTATGAGGCGTGAGCAGGAATCTGAGGGTCAGTGTGTCCAGGAATGACGGACATATGAATCCATCCCTCCTGTTGCGGTGCAAGGCGATGGGTTAAAAGAATGGCTGGAGAGGTCAAAAGACGTCCCTCAGCCACTCTCTTCCGATCCGGCCTACCCGGCGTAAGTGGCCACACGCGTACGCCTCCAAAACCTAGACAAACCTCACCCCATGAACCCAGGTACCCTTGCTAAGTCGCCAAACATAGTGAACCACTTGGACCTATGGCAGAGGTGTTGGTAATCCAGCAAATTGGTACTGTTTTACGAAAGCAGTGTCATACAAAATAGTAATGGATTCAGACAATTTGTAGGAAAAATTTGGCGCTTTGTATTGAAATCATTGTATTCTTCTTTTATTGAGGCATCCACAGCTTGTCCTACTTCTGTAGTATCATATAAGAATAAAACAGTCCGATTAGCATTAATTTAATAAATTCAATTCTAATAACCACGAATCAATCAAAACCGCAAAACAGATCTAGCTAATTACCTTGTCTGGTCTGCGAGTAATTTTAAAATCTGAAAATTGGTCAATTATAAAAAAGTGTATCAACGGGTTCTGTGTCACGGGGAATCATCTCGGTCATTCGAATCATTGCAGATTCTAGTGATGTAACCACGTGTTCATTAACTTCGATCATTCGAATCATCGTATTGGCAATGGAAGTCTCACGAAATTATCACAACGAGACTGGAAACACCATATTGATAGGGTAAACATTCAAATACATATTGATTTAATGTGGAGGACGCAGCAAAATCATGACGCGTTGTGTATATTCAAGATGGCGGCACCATACATTCTCAGAAGTTCTCGAAATTGTACTGAAAATTGTCCTGCAAAATACAATAGTGATGGAAAAATATTCCTAATATTGTAGAAATCAATCACTTTGTGGTTGACGTCTATACTAATATTATAAATGCGAAAGTGAGTGTGTTTGTTTGTTACGCTTTCACGCTTAAAACACTAAACCGATTTTAATTTTTTTTTCACCATTAGAAAGCTACATTATACTCGAGTAATATAGGCTGTATATAATGGTAAGTTCTGGCGTTATAAAATTTAAATAAATGAAAATGTTTTAAAAAAGCTTTTAGCGGCAGGGAGGAAAGGCAGGGGGAAAGTAGGGTTCGCGGAGAGAGAAGAGACGAGGGTGGAGGAAGGCGGGGAAGGTGGAAGGGAACGGGGACGCACGGGAAAGGACATTATGTATTTCTAATTGCTACATTAATTTCCCTCATATACTGTGCGAGCGAAGCCGCGGGTAAAAGTTAGTATTTAATAAAAATAAAACACTCGTTTTGTGTAAAACTACGAGTTGCAATTAATTTATTTACGGATCGGTTTCGATACCAATAATAATTATAATAATAACAATAATTTTATGATTTTTATATCAAATTGTGGTTTTTCTCAATGTTGGTGCCTCACTGGCTGATTATATAAGTACTAAACAATATAATTTTGTGATTATCGCGTTTGTATACGCAGCCTTAGGATAGGTTTGGTTTCATATAATGTATCGGTACGGAAAAAGGTGACCCAACAGTTGATCCTCCGACAGTTGGCCCCCGAAATAATATTTTTTTGTGCATTGTTTATCAATTTCAAACATAAGATGAAATTTAAAAAAATACCTTTAATAATAAGTTGGATATCAAACGAATTTGTTTACTACAGTGTCGATTTTTTGTACTTATGCGCTGATATAGACAAGTAGTTTTATCCTTGATGCATTTGAATCAAAATATGTTTTAATAATTTTGAATACATTCGCTCTCAATTGGATAATTTGTGGAGCGCCACTATTATGGAAAATGACATTTACCTCACCTGTTGTAGGTTTCTTTAATATGAAACTTCTTTGATTGTATTTTGACACATAAAAATAAATTAAAGTCAAGGTATTATATTCAATTTCACGTGAAAAGACTTTCCCTCTTCTTGAAATATATAGTGAATGCAACACGTTTTCTATAGTTCGTGCGTCACTCGTATTAACACGATTGCTATGCAATATGTCAACAGCGTATATCTTCGAGTTGCGAAATATTCTTGCAACCAAATGTAGACATCTTCTGGTAAATGCCACCGGTTTAAACTTGGCCATGAGCGAGACGTAGAGACAGGGCTGTCAGAGGGGGAACTCTGCTGTGTTATATCATCAAAAATATCCATAAATGTTGTGTGATGGTTTTGTGAGAAAAATCATTCGTACTATTCGTGGCTTAGAAATGTCTGAAAAGGAAGAGTAACGATGCGAAACGAAGGGTTACAAGAAAAATAAGACTTAGAAATAAAAAGAAGTTAAGGCGGCACTATCCGAATTTCTACCGATTTCTTGCATATCTCCCCTGAACATTTGACGTTTTTAAGCTCTTAAAAAAATATATGTTATTTTTGAAGATAATATCTATACAACCCTTACGCCGAAACGCTAATTATATGAAATTCCCTCGATAGAAAAAAATCGCAAAGTATGCTCCGAAATTTTTTAATTTCAAGCCTGTCTCTATTATTTAACAAGTTATATCTATGAAAAAATTCACAATGTTTCTTTAAACGTAGTTTTAGACAACCCCCACGAGATTTTTGCTCTATTTCAAACGAGTCATGTTTACAAATCCGTAAAACTAAATAAAAAAACTTGAAATTTATATGAAAGTGGCTATTTGTTTTTAAAAATTTTGATGTAAAATGTTTATAATTTTGAAAGATTTGACGGTTGAGTATTTCACCGGTGTTGTTTTTATCTAAATAACCTAAAAAAATTAAGCGTAAATTTTTAGTATTAAAAATGACTAAATCAGCAAAAAATATTTTTCCCTCCTGTACTTCGATGACTATTCTAGCTCTATTCTAATTCAAGTTCTGTTACTGTCGAATTACTTTGAAACAACCGGCCCATGATGAAATAATATAATAGAACTTTCGCAAAACTTGAAAATTAATTTTAAAATTTGACGATTTGTTCAAATTTTGTCTTAACTCGTCCTAAAACAATTTTAAATAACACTTTCATTTTCAATTGAACTGTCCATTTTCATTTTCAATTGAATATTCCGACGTTAATTTTTTTGTCAACATGATTCTGCGTATGAATTATAATTTTATTGTCATATAATTGAGTGTGAATCACGTCTACAGTAAAGTAGACATGATTCTGAACTCATAACCAACTCCCTGTTAAGTAGCGACGGAGCTAGTCGAGCGTGTAGTAAAACCCTAACATTATGCGATTCTAGTAAATATAATTTCGCAACAAATATCGTGTCGTTGGCTGTAAAAGTGAGAAGATGAGGCTAACGCAATTGAGACACGGAGCTAAGACGTAACAGAAGTCGCTTATACGTAAATCTATAAATATAATTTAAAAAAATGAACAATTTTATTTTTAAAATTTTTTTATGAATCTGTTATATATATGTGCATTCAATGGCTCTTCAACAATATAAGCGGTTTATATGTCTCCATATTAAAATTAAGAGTTATGATTTTTTTAATGAAGGCGGGAAATTTCCAAAACGGACGCTCAGAAAACCCGGATGCTGAACGCGTATTTTAATTATTATTATCGCGACCGCTCAAGTGGCTATAAAGAAATGTTGGATATAATATCATATATTCATAGAAGACGGGTGAGATTACGATGATATTGGATGGCATAATGTTGAACATTATGCCATCCAATAGTACAAAAATTTTCTCCCGTCGGAAATTAAATAATTATTTGTGTCGATGGTCCTGTAATAATCTGACTGAACAGTCAGAGACTAGCATTTCAAGCCAGGATAGTAAGATACTATGTCGGCTTCCTATCCTGGAAAGATGCTGGCTTTCTCTTCTGGCTTGGTACAAGCTAGCTATGGGCTAGCTTGTGCTACATAGCTTCAAGTTCATTCACAGGAGACCATATTTGTCCCAGTTCACATAGGTCTCGTATAAATCACAGTAACTCCCTTACTCTCATAGTGAGAAATATGTTCTAAACTGTGTTAGAATGGCAAAACAACGCGCTTTATATTAAATCTAAAAAAGGAAAATATACACCTTTATGAAACTAAATTTGAAAAAAAAAATTGAAACTTTGGGATTTTTTATTAATTATTTTCGCATCAAAAAGCGAGGTAACAATAAAAATAAGTACGTGTTTTTTTATCGTTATCAGTAATTTTAGTTAGAAAATACGTAGTGAGCCATTTTTAAAACTTTTTTATGTTTGCATGCAAAATATTCATATTTAAAAAATTATATGTTCATATTTAAAAAATTATATGTTAATTTCAAAATTATAAAATTTGAAAGCGTATTTTATCACTTTTCAAAAAAAGTTATTAGTTTTTGGATATGTTCAGAAATATTCTATTAATTTGCGTTTTATTGTAAAGCGGAAATATTTTGACCGTCTGAAAAATACGCCAAATTTCTGAAGGGATAGAGCGGTTTCCACAATGCTGGCGGTACTAGGACATTTTTATAGAGTATCATTTCAGTGACTAAAGTATCAACATGTTCGTAAGGAAAAACTCACTAGCCTGTCATTTACTAGCTTCGCCGGCCAAACTGAGTTAAACAAAAAGCCAAGATAGTAACTTTGGTGGCGGGAAGAGCTTCTAGCTCAAATAATAGAAAACCCATCCTGGCTTGACATGCTAGTATACTGGCCTTTTCACTAGCTTACTGAGTTAAAAGTCTTTTCGACCTTACCATAATTCCATGCTGTCCACATTTGTCACATCGAATCCGTACAACATCACTTCCTACGACGAATTTCTTGGAGGTTAGGACTTGAAAGAGGCGAGTACTCGTGTGATGAAATTGAACAAACTTTAAACATTTCATCTTTAGAAAAACGTAGAAAGGACACTGATCTAATTTGCATATTCAAAATTATCAACAGTATTACTGACACACCTGCTTTGTTATTTGTTACAACTCATCCAGTTTAACATCCCTTCCCTTAGACTCCGAAATAATGAATTGCTGTTCCTCAATCAACATTCTACTAATTATGGATATCATTCTCCTTTATCCAGAATGTCGAGGCTTGTTAACGCAAATCAAAGCATTGTCTTTTAAATCCATCTTCTAGCTTTGTCTTCTATATGTTCTTTTTCATTATATTTTGTCAAAGCTCTTCATTTTTATGTACTTTTCTTTCATTGTCATCTCTTTTTTTATTCGTGTTATTGTTATATTATTAACTAGCTTTTCCCCGCGGCTTCGCTCGCATGGTATTACGGGAAATTACTGTAACGCTTGCACTTATCAATTATCTCCCCCCCCACCCCACCCCCATCCCCTCCCGCATTCCAGATATTCATTCCCTTACATTCAGTTTTCAAACATCTCGCCTACCACCTAAATTTCATAATGCAATAGCTCAAAGAAAAAAAGAATTACTTATCCAATTTTGTTCATTCGTTCGGAATTTATGCGCTAACAAACATTTCGGATGTTTATTTTTATTTAAATATTTGGAAGTTCGTTAATATAATAAAAAAAGTACTCTATTTATCATTCAGTCTTTATAATCGTTACAAATTATATTTTTAATATAGGAACTCTCATCTGACATTTATTCCAAGCTTGTCCAAAAAAAAAAAACGAATTCTAATATTTGAATTTTCTGCAGTAGTAGCTGACCAGTAGACTGAGTACCTACCAGCATAGAGCCCAAAAATATATCAACATTGTTTCCACGGAAAAGATTTTTTTCTGACGTTAGCAAAAACTCGCTTTGTTAGCGACAGAAAACGTATAACAAATATAATATATTAATATTTATAATTTCATAACGCCAGAGCTTACCATCATATACAACCTGTAGTCTGCGCATATAATTTAGCTTTATATTGGTGAAAGAATTATTAAAGTCTTTATATTGTGTTATGCGTGAAAAGGTCATAAACAAACTCGAGCAGTTTCGCATTTATAATATTAGTATGGATGAACAATTTGTCCGTAAATAAATGAATAAATAATAGCATCCAATCTTGTTCGCCTATCCATAGTTTATTTAGATTTTGATCATTGTATTTCAGTGAGAATTATTACGCCCGAAGATGGCAGCAAATGACGATGGCATTTATGTCAAGGAGCAATCGATTTATATTCATTATTTACCATTTACAGACAGACGTTTCTATGTTAAATCACGCGAACAGAATCTTGCGTAAATTCACATTTTACTGTCTAAATTTGCTATTTTTATTACCTTGCTGACAGCTGTGAAGACATTACATAAGTTGTATAAATAATCCGTTCAAATGCTGGCTGTTCCCTTTTCAAAATAATTATTTGTAATATTTAATCATTGGAGACAATATGAGCTACTCTCAAGCGGAAACAAGAAACAGAGAAATTAGAAAAAGCTTCGTGCATTTTTTACTAATTTCAAACCTAAAATCGGCCTCAAAAATACCTTTAATAATAAGTTGGCATGGATATCAGACGAATTTATATATACAGTCTTGATTTTTTGTCAGCTCAAATCAGCTCTCTACTATTTGCTGACGACATCGCGAGATTAACGACAGCACAGGAGGGACTACAAGAGTGGATCAATCGATTCAACGAAGAGTGCAGGGCGGCAGAAATGAATATGAGTACCGCAAACACAGAGGTGATGGTTAGAGGAAGGGACCAAATTCAGTGCAACATACTCGCTAATGGGACTCAGTTGAAATAGGTGGACAGATTCAAATAACTCGGGGTTAAATTCTCCAGCGATGGACGGCAAGACGGAGAAATTGATCGAAGAATTACTGTGGCAAGCTGTGTGTTGCGTCTTCTCTACAGCTCAGTGATAAGGAAATCCGGGCTCAGTATCAAGATAAAGATGGCAGTGTTCAAAACGGTATATCATCCGACGCTCATTTACAGCCACCAGACATGGATGCTAAGCGAACGAAAGCGTTCTAGAGTACAAGCTGCCGAAATGAGGTACTTGAGAGGAGTGGCAGGGGTTACGAAATGGGATCATATAAGAAACTTGACGAACCGAGACGATCTAAACATTGAACCATTGCTACTCTTCATAGAAAAATCGCAACTGAGGTGGCTTGGGCATGTACTAAGAATACTTGATGACCGAATTCCGAGGAAGATACTAAGTGCGATTCCAGAGGATAGACGTCCAGTGGGCCGTCCCAGACACAGCTGGGCGAGGCAATTCCAGAAAATGTGTGAGGAGAGGATGGGACTGCCATGGACGGAGGCCGAACAGTCAGAACAAGACAGGGACATATGGAGGAACCTTGTCGATGCAATGGGTCCCCGACCCGAATAGGATAAGGGGATAAAGATGATGATGACGATTTTTTGTCCTTATACGCTGGTATATACAGAATATGGTCAATTAGTTTATAGTAAATATCATTTCGGGAGTCAGCTGTCGGGGAATCAACAGTCGGGTCACTCTCAAACCGGTTAACAACATTCCTCAAACTGCAATACCAAAATCCCACTGGCTCCAAGAATTAAGACAATTGTGTGGTGTCACATAAAAAAACATAGCGTCAGCATTCGCTGACGCTATGTTTTTTCGTGTTATTAAAAACCCAAAGAATTCGAGGTCTGGGAAATTCACAGAATTAATCCAGACTTAAGTTTAGGACAAGGAAAATTGAAGGTCACAAGAGACCATATCTGGCTTTTATAATTGCTTTGAGTTCCAAGAATAATACGCCATAAAACTGCATAAATGGTTTTAAAATTCTAATATTATCCTTGGGGTAAAGTGTGGAATTTATTTTTTATGTTGTTATGTGGGTGATTTTAAGCAGAAATCTCGATCATGAATAATTGTTTCGAGAATTGTATGGATGTCATGGGCTGACATTTGAGTCAAATGATAAAAATTCTTCGTTAAAGTTATTGGGTCACAATAAACATTATTTCTTTTAATATAAATGACAAACAGATAAACAATAGTTTTATTTTAAACTTAGAATGTCGGTACATTTTCAAAACTATATCTTGGACATTTTTAAATATCAAACAATTCCGTGTTTCAAAATAAGAACGACATTTTAATAACAGTCTCTCAATCTCTTTCTTGATAAACTTTGAGCATTTTTGACACATTAAATAAAATCAAACCACAAAAATTTTCACTTTTACTGATTAAGTTATAAAGTTATATTATATTACTGATAATATAAACGAAATCTTAGACTAATTTTCCATATCATAGTCAACTAACTTTTTCATTGGAAACAATCATTCTAAGAAGTGGTTTGTAACCTAGATAGCGTCTCGGATAAATATATCCGATTTTATTTACATGGAACATCCTAAGGCGTGGCAAATAAATTTTATTTGATTAATTTGTGTTATTTCATAAATTATTCATTTAAAATAATATATAGTATATTTGAGGCACGTTCCAGAGTGGAAGATACTATCAGTATCGCCCTGGTTTAAGACCACCATTCAGAATTGAAACGTTGCTTGAAAGTCGTGGACCACCATTCAGAATTGAAACGTTGCTTTAGCCGTGTTAAGTAACCAGATCTGAATAGCTGGGTACTTAACCCCACCTTCCTCTGCCACATCTCCTTCCCCTCCCCACTACCTTCAGCCTCACAACATACCCCTATTGGGGATGCCATAGTCTTACTGGCTCCAGACGGGAGCAGTTGCGACTCTTGTGCGGTATTCGTATAAAAAAAGTAATGATTAATTTAAAGAAAAAACATTATACCTTAATCCTAAAAATATGAGATAAAAGGTGAAATATAAGTGGATTTGTTGCCTTTAAACAGCAATAACCCTTTGAATGGCAGGAGACCATATTTGTCCCAGCTCACACGCGTCTCGTAGAAATCGCTCTAACTCCATTACTATCAGAGTGAGAATTATGATCTAAACAGTGTTAAAAAGGGAAAACACCATGCTTTGTAGTCTAATCTGAAAAATAACGAAATTAAAATGTACGGCTTTATGAAACCAAAGTTTTGAATCGCAATTTGAAAAAATAAATTGAAACTTTGATAATTTTTATCTATTATTTTTATGTGAAAAGACAAAAAAATGAGGTAACAGTAACGTTTATAATACATATGTCTAATAAAATATGTATGTGTTTTTATTTTTTTTTGTTAATTGTAAATTTATTTAGAAAAAGCGTGAGGTGAGCCATTGTTAAAACTTTTTTATGTTTGCATGAAAAATTTTTATATTTAAAAAATTTTATGTTTATTTTTAATTAAATAATTTGAAAGCGTATTTCATCACCTTTCCAAAAAAGTTTTTAGTCTTGGGATATGTTCAGAAATATTCCATTTATTTACATTTCATTATAAAGCGGAAAGATTTTGACCATCTGAAAAATACGCCAAAATTTTGAAGGGTTAAGCAGTTCACATGTCTCCGTATTTTGGAGATAACCAATTTAATAAATAGAAGGGCGGAATCAAAAGCCGAACACCTTAAAATCTCCATCTCATGATTTAAAAATAAATAAAAAATGTGAATACTGAAAAGGGTCCCAACTGCTCCTTGTCTGGAGCCAGAGATTATCGCTCCATTATCGGGGTATGTTGTGAGGCGTTTGAGGGTAATAAGGAGGGGAAGATGGGGAAGTATCAGGCTATTCAGATCTGATCACTAAAAACGGCTAAAGTAATTTCAAGCAACGTTATAATTCTGAATGGTGGCCTTACACCAAGGTGATACTGAAAGTATCTTCCACTCTGGAACGTGTCGCAAATACGCAAATATATTTAATTCACGAATTGTGAAAAAATTCATATTAATCATATAAACGCCGGAATTTGAACCAGCGACCTTCGGATCGCTAGTCGAGAGCCTTACTTCTCGACTATAAAGGCCGCCAATTTAGTGAAGCAGTTAGAAGAGGGTAGAAAAAAACACGAACTTGTTTCTCGGAGATACACACAGATTAAATTTATTAAATTCACAAAAGCAGCGTTCAAGAAAATCGTTCCATTTGATGCAAATCATTCTGATAATTTATGTTCTTCGTCGAATTCACTTTGTTATTGTTACTTTGAAGTCTTTCGCAATACACATTCATAAATAAGTGATGAAGTGGCTCCATCGCCATCGTATCATTCATCTCTCGTTCCTCCCATTGAATTCAAATCACTTTCATTCTGAGTTCACCTCGTACGAGATTCCCTCGAAAAAACTCCATAAATCGAGGAATCCATTGTCCATTGTCGGAGCTTATCGACTAATCAGCGGCCTCACTAGAATAAAGCATTTAATTTAAGATATTTTAACTAAATTCACGTAGTTAGTAATCAAATCAAACGGCATTGTTGGAATGTTAAACGCAGAATAACCATCAATTAAATCTGCTGAGTTGGCCAAAATTGGAACTCAGAACGATATGCTACATGTATGTTTTTAGGTTTTCACGGCCAAAAGTATTTTTGTTATTTATTTTTGGGTTGTTATGCTTATCATCAGGTATTATGTTGTTATCATCAGGGCAGATGACCATGCTCATTGTCATGCTCATGCTCAGTGTAACGCTGTCCGAAACGTTGGCTAAAGAAGGAGGTAGCGAAATACGGCATAACACCCCAAAAATAAATAACAAAAAAAAAAGATATGCTACATTTTCATTTTTTATATTTATTAAGCAGAATTAAAAGATGTTTTGAGTTCAAAAAATAAATTAAAAATGAATACTCCATTATTAACGGCCATCTTGATACTACATTATGTCTTAGCAGTATTGATATAAATGTCCCCAATGACCATTGTTTAAGACGCCATAACGTTTTTCACATTTTTTTAAAAATATTAATACCACTCAAGAGTCCCAACTGCTTCCGTCTGGAGCCAGTGAGACTATGGCATCCCCAATTGGGGTATGTTGTGAGGCTGAAGGTAGTGGGGAGGGGAAGGAGATAGGAAAGAGGAAGGTGGGAAAGTACCTGGCTATTCAGATCTGGTCACTAAACACGGCTTAAGCCATTTCAAGCAACGTTTCAATTCTGAATGGTGGTTTTACACCAGGGGATACTGAGAGTATCTTCCACTCTGGAACGTGCTGCAAATATTATTTTAAATGAATAAATTGTGAAATAACACAAATTAATCAAATACAATTTATTTGCCACGCCGGGATTCGATCCCGCGACCTTCGGAATGCGAGTCAAGAGCCTTACCGCTGGACTACGCCGGCCGTTCAAACCTGCCATGAAAATAACATCAAGAACAGAAGGACAAAATAAAGAATTAATATTGTTATCGCAGCAGGCTGTTGCGTATTCTATATTTGCTTACGGACTTACAATTTGAAGTTGCTTCACTTCTTGGTAAAAGTTATATATATTCTACCAGGGCAGGATTACAACCTGGAGAAAGTTTATTATAGAAATTGATTTTATATTAAAAACAGTAGAGGCTACAAATTTAATTTAAACTTGTTTTAAAAATTGCTGTAAGGTGATTGCTTGATGTTCTAATACTATACATCGATTATCGTGCAAAATTCGAAATTTGCGTAAAATCCTTTCCACGTGAAATTACTTATTCAACATTCATGAAGGTTGTTAA
Organism: Glyphotaelius pellucidus; assembly: GCA_936435175.1. Lineage (NCBI taxonomy): Eukaryota > Metazoa > Arthropoda > Insecta > Trichoptera > Limnephilidae > Glyphotaelius > Glyphotaelius pellucidus. The sequence goes on along the minus strand of OW386560.1, from coordinate 1,097,883 downwards.
AATGCATCGCATTTGGAATATCACATCAATAGCAATTAAACCTATTGAAATATCTTTAAGGCCCGGTAGTCAGCGTTCAGAAGAAAGAAGCAGAAGTGGAAATATATAAATGCGAATAATAGAGGGAGCGCGCTAACATACAAAACACGATTATAATTGAGCGAAAATTGTTGAAATATTTAATAAAACGTTACACGTTTAAAATAGAGGGAAAATCTCTATACAAATTTCTAAAGTAGCATTTAAAGATACACTGTGAATTTTTTCACACCTTTAACATGTTAAATAACAGAACAAAATATGTTTTTAATAATTTCGGAACATACTCGTATTTTGCGATTACTTTTTTTTGTTTTGAGGGAATTTTATATAATTACCGTTTCGGTTTGCAAATGTACAGGTATTATTTTCAAAAATAATATGTATTTTTGACAACTTAAAAACTTAAAGTGTTAAAGGGAATTATGTTATCAATCGGTAAAAAATCGGGAAGCGGGGTCTTAAAGTCTTAGCCATTCTTCTGAGAAAATGTTTCAATAAAATGAAATTATATTCTTTTTTAATTTACTTTTTGGTGCTGCGGGCTAGCCCTGATATAATTTTACATCTATTATCTATTAGTGGACCAGTATAACTTTCCAAAGATATGTGTATTGGGTTCAGCTCTGAAAGGGGTAGAGTTTTTTTATGAATTTTACAGAACTTTGTTTTTATTTTACAAAAAATGGCCAGAAAGCGCGATCTCCAAACCCAATTGACATTTGGAGTTGCTGGTTTAAGAGTTGAATCTTAGGAGTCTTATTATGTAAGTTTTGGTTAATAGTTATTGTGTGTTAACAATATTTGTGGAAATTGTAAGCATTTCATTAAATTTAATTAACGTAAACGATAAATAGCATTGGACCCAAAAGTGTTCCCTGAGGGATTCCAAATTTTGAATAAATGGGTTCGCTCAAAATATTACGAATTCTTGCATATTGGTGACGTTTATATAGATACATTTTGAGCCATTATTTTACTTTGTTCCATGATTTCCAATATTTTCTAATTTTTAATAGCTTCCTGTGGCATGCTTTCGAAAAAAAAGTCTATGAGTAATACTCGGGGATCCGACCCTGGTGGTAGGCAGTAGGCACCAGTTGTTTTGTAGGTAGTGGAGCGCAGGCTGTGGTTTGAGGTAGTTTTGCATGCAGACTATATCGCCACCATTGCTTAATGCAACAGAAAGAAAATGGCCGCCAGAACGTGATATTGACGCCGTGATTTCTGGTTCACTGCTGGAAGCGTCGTGAATTAGTGCAAAATGCACGCGGATGTTGCGTCAAATTTTAATAAAATTCATTCCTACATAATAACAGTGCAGTTTGCTGTAATTTTTTTTATTTATTTATGTACTTTGCATAAGATATGAAAGAGAAGAGTTACAAATCGATGATTTCTCCGGGGACAGGACGTGCTAAGGGTTATTCATCGTCAAGAATAGAGAGTGAATTTGGGCTATGTACGTTTGTTGGGCTCGGGTTTACCTGCATTCCGACTATGCACCAGTGATCAACGGTCTAGATTTCTCAAAGCTCCTTCAAACCACTGCAATTCGCTTATTAACATTTTTCCCCATTTTTTTTTTTTACATGAGCTCCACACAGGAGGCCCTGAGGAAAATAATGTCATCTTTGGGGATGCTGTGTGGAGGGTTTTTTTTAAGGAAAAGGAGGAGAGGAAAGTTCTGGGAAGGAAAAGGGTTTAAGGGGTGGGTAGGAACCTGGGGTTCAGTGTGTCCTGGTCATCCGCCTCCAAGACCTAGACAAACCTCACCCCAAGAACCCGGGCACCCCTGCTAAATCACCAAACGTAGCGAACCACAATGGTAGAGGTGTTAGTTATCCAATAAAGGTTCCCGGGGCGGCGGTACCCATTCCCGCCTCCCAAATGCATATAAAACGTTAAAAAATATCAAACTTTGCACAACACTGTTAGTTTTTTTGGCTCTCTCAAACAATTTGCCCAAATACAGATAGCTTGAGGTATTGAAAGTTAAGTCGACGCATTGTATAATTCTCGTAGATTATTGCGTAAAAATATTAAAATACATTGTTAGGTGTATACCTGCCGTCTAAAAATTATTCTATTAAACTACACAATAGGCGTAAAAAAAATGTTTAGAAATATTTGTGACGAAATTCTCTTTCACTAATTTCGACAAGTGCAACAAACAAAATACTCAATTTGGGAGGCGAGTATGGGTGTCGCCTCCCCGGGAACGATTTATTGAATAACCAACACCCCTGCCATAGGTCACTTCGAGTGATTCGCCAAGTTCACTAAATTTCAATTTGGGAGGCGGAAATGGGTATCGCCGCCCCGGGAACCTTTATTGGATAACCAACACCTCTGCTATAGGTCACCCCAAGTGGTTCGCTACGTTTGGTGATTTAGCAGGGGTGCCCGTGTTCATGGGGTGAGGTTTGTACAGGTCTTGGAGGCGGTTGATCAAGACACACTTAAACCCTTTTCCTTCCCAGAACCCCTCCCCTTCTTTTCCTTAAAAAATCCCTCCAAACAGCATCCCCAAAGAGGACATAGGCCATGAGGGAAATTATTTTCCTCAGGGCCTCCTGTGTGGAGCTCATGTAAAAAAAATTGGTGAGCAGTGGTGCCCAGGTTCACGGGGTGAGTTTAGTCAAGGTCTTAGCGACGGATGCGTTTGACCACTCATTGCGTTGCGAGCCGGATGGGGAGAGACTGGTTGACCTCTCGACCTATCAATTTGAACTACAGTGGGAGGGATGGATTCGTACGTCCGTCACTCCTGGATACATTGCATCACAGATTCATGACATCCTTTTCCTTCCCAGAACTTCCTCTCCTTCTTTACATTAAAAAAACTCCCCACAAAGATGACATAGGCCCTGAGAGTGCGGAACCAATGCATAAAAATACGAGTAATTTCATCAAGGAACGGTTTTCGTTATAAATTAAATGTGTCATCAAAACTTTAAAAATATCAATAAAACTTCGTAACATTCACTACATAATAAGGAACTCCAGTGAAAAATATTATGGCTTTAAAAATATGTTCATATAGACCAATAAACGCTGATTCTGAATATATAAGTTTTATTAAATAATATTTAACGTAGAATATTAAAAAAAATATTAAAAAGTCCATTTTAAAACAGTTCATTAAAACACCCTGTCAAGTTGGTATTATTGAATTTGTGAGGCGTGACGTCACCGCTTCCATAAAACGCTCCAATGCTGAAATTCAAAATGGCGGCGGTCGAACAGCTGATTCCAATGCTCTACGAAATTCATGCTTCGGTTTCCTTAATATTGATTTCGATTCGTAAAGCTAAAAAAATAATAATTTCAAACAATTTTTATACCAATCTCCCGTAATAATATTGAAAAATATAATAAATATAATATAATATATAAATAATTACACCTAAATAACGTTTTACTTATTGAATAGTTTCATCACTTCTTCCATACAAAATGACAACATCTGTTGAAAATAACTAAAACTTTTGGCCATATGACGTCACGGTGTTTTTCGGGGAATCTTGAAAAATTAAAACTTTGACATTTATTTTAAATATTAAAACTAACTATAAAAATAAAAATAAATATGCAGTTATTTAAGTTAGAAGGTCATTATTCATAAAAAAAATAAAAAAAAATTGGACTGGAGTTCTCTATTGTATGGACTGTTCATTAGTGATATATTATTTGTAATACGGAAATTTGTTCAACACTATTATTAAACTTCTCCATAGAATTTCTTTGTTCGACAAATTATGCAGACCAGACAATATTAGATAACTATAGGTCAGGTTGACTTATATAACATTTTATGTCGATAACTTGGTAATATTTCGTGATGTAATGACGCGTAGGAGATGACTTAACTATCTGCAAGGTAATAAAGTTACCGATAGTTCGGATATTAATATTATCTTAATGATAAACCAGAAAATCTGTTTAATGTAACTAACTGCGCTTAAAGCAGCAAATCTATCAAACGCTGTAGGTACTAAATTTTTGTCTCCAAATTCTAGATTAACGCAACAGGTTTTAGTTCAATATATAGTTTCCACCATGAGCTATGGGGCTTTTAAATTACCATCTAGCTGGAAAAAATAAGACAACGATACGTAGAATAAAGAATAACGCAAGAAGTGGCTTGTGAGAGTATTTCGTGATCAATTATAGGCCCAATTTGGGCCTGTATTTTAATATAAAACTATTTTTCACCATGATTATGACATTCAAATGGGATGGTGATGTACATTTTCAGGCAAGCGTAAGAGAGACAGACGGCGTGCTTAATGGTCTGGAACCAAAAGCTACTACTGAGTCAGTCAGCAAATTTGTTTCCATTCAAATTTGGAAGGCGATACAAGTTACGTAATTCTTTATAAATACCAAAAAGCAGGGTGAGTTCTGGTATCATAAAATTTGCACCCTTTTCTAGCAGGATCATAATACGCCAACAATAAAGACTCCATGTTACTTGTTCTCGATTGCATGTTTAAATTTTATTGTTAAATAAATTATAATAATTTTTTAAAAAATCTAAAAAGAGCGCTAAATCTCAGGTGAAGCCGGGTAGTGAGAACTAGTATCCGTAGTGTTTGTGTGAGTTTGTATTTAGTTTTAATGTCTCTCAACAGATGTCGTTAGTATAGGTGGTTGCATGTAGTTGGTGTCTCAACAAAGGTCAGTAGTTGTACTATATGAGATAGACAGCTGTCGTCCGTTCGGTCTAATACTCGAACGGTTACGAAGAAAGCCGTTCATATCCGATCTACAGCTGGGAACCTTCATCGACCAATTCCTTCGCTCCAGATTATCACAGCCCACCAGTTAGAACGGACATTAAATCAAGTTAGATATTCATTGTAAATAAGACGTCGAATTGAAACTTCCAACCATCAATCAGACTTGTATTGTATCTACAGCAAAAGAAGCAACAGTTCACCACAACATCAAACAATAAAATCTAAAAAATCAGAATTTTTTTTTTACGATTTCTTTTCCAAATTGTCATTAATTTCACAATCCACCGCAAAATATGAAAATGAATTCGATTGATACTTGTGACGTTAATAGTATTCTGTACGTGTTGAAAAGGCCTTACCCGACGTTGGCACGATCAAGTCTTCGTTTTCTGTTCTAGTGGAATATTAATAGTCACGTAGCGTTTCGGTCATTTCATTATTTTCACTCTCACTAAAAGTAGTGTAATGATTGGAATTGTAATACGATGTTTGTGTAATGTTATTGACAAGATTTGAATGCGTAAGTTAAAAGGAGTTTGATGAAATAATGTTGTTAGAAGCTTGCAGGGAGAAGTGCTGTTAGAAGGTCTGAAACATTTTAAAAGTTGATGATTTTATATGAATTGCAGAACAGTTTGTCTAGTTTAAGTTTATAAATTGATGATTTTATATGAATTGCAGAACAGTTTGTCTAGTTTAAGTTTATAAGTTGATGATTTTATATGAATTGCAGAACAGTTTGTCTAGTTTAAGTTTATAAGTTGATGATTTTATATGAATTGCAGAACAGTTTGTCAAGTTTAAGCCGAGGTATTTCTACCGTTTTATACACATTATTGAACGTTTTAAGTTTCTTAAAAAATAAATGTTATTTTTGAAGATAATATATATACCTACATTTGCCACGCCAAAACGGTAATTATATGGAAATTCTCCGATAAAAAAATCATTTTGATAAAAATAATTTGTTTAAACTTGGTCTAACCACAGTATAAAAATTGCATTGAACGCCGAAACAGCTACCACAATAATACAAAAAAAAAACTAAAACACATACAGCACTTGATAATAACATTATTAAATTGATTTTCATTAAATTTAAAATCAAAATATTTTATAAAAGAAAGTGGACAATGTGCCCAAAACGAGTCCCGGTACGATCAAGTGAGTTATATGGTGTGGTAGCCCTCTATCCTTCATCCATGAAGAAGGTTCCTGTTTTTAACTGAAAGGCGCGCTTTTGAAGATATAGGGGCTGGAAGTTTCACCCTTTAGAAATTTGTAGAACAGTCCAGAACATTTGAGAGTATTTGAGAGCATTCCACAGTATTTCAGAACATCCCGGAAGATTCTGGAATGTTGTAGAATATTCAGGAATAGTCTGGAACGTTCGGGAACATCCAGGAACATCCCAGATCATTGTGGAACATTCCAGAACACTCTTGATGATCTGGAACGTTAGCTACCATTTTGTATGGGTGGGGCTATCCATTGGGAGGGATATACAAAGCAAGAACCGACGTGGGTTCGAACATCAATTCAATCTCATATCAACTCCCTTTTACTTGCATTATATTTCTACTGTTTTTTTTTGTTATTTCTCATATTCCAGAAGGCTTCTTCAACCGAGTGCAGCTCTTATTTTTTTAATTTCTTATTTTTTTATCTTACTAACACTCTTATCTCTATTTTATTTTTATGTTACCGATACTTCTACTTCTCTTTTGTATTATGCTAATGTAAGTACTTGCATATTGCTTACTAACCCCGTATGCAAGGTCATTGGAGGGTCTAGAGTCGTTCAAATAAAGGAAGCTTCGTTCAATAAAAAATAGAGTCATGACGTGTGCGGTGAAGGAGGAAACCATGTTTCCTTATAACGATGTTGGGAAAGTGATGGGGTCCGTTCCAATATCAACTCTCTGAACGAAGCCTGGTTTATATACATTAGAATTAGACGACAAAATTGCAAATTGGAGTGACATTTTGGCGTCAGCCCCCAAGCTCGACATCATTAAGAATAGCTCTGCTGGTTTGAAAAGATGAAGGTCACACTATGGAATTAATTTCACCAACAATAATTATCATTTACCACGGTTAAATTTCAGTTAATTAAATAAATACACTCTATCAATCGCTATCACAATGTAATAATGTAACTATCTTGTACCCATCTTGTATGACGGGTCCGTAGGCAATAGACATTGTGGAGTTATTGGGCAATGTATCCATTATTGGCTAATAACTTCAGGTTATTGCTAGTAACTAGTTACTCTCAAACGTAATCATTTAGGTATAAGTTTCTATGTATACTTTAAAGTGTGTTACGCTTGAGATTGGGCAACCTTTGTTTGAATTACGCGTTGTAACTAAGCTATACAGAAAAAAAACTCATTCTGATAAGAAGTCTTTTAAAGCGATGCATGATTTGATGCTAGGCAGATTTTGTTGTCTGTTAAGACAGACAACAAAATCTGCATAGCAGTTAGTTTAATCTTTACGACGAATCGGTTTATATTAAAAATACAAAAAAATGTGAATTTGATAAATTGAAGCTTTTTCTATCGTTTCCGTTGATTAGAATTAAAATAAAATTGTTAATTACTTTGTAAAAAATCTAAGCGTAAACTATTAAAAAATGCATGTTTTCTTTAGAAATGTTTGAACGTAAATAAGAAACAACGTTTAAAAAATATAATTATATGTCTAAAATTATTTGTGACAGTTTCCATTTATTAATTTCTTTTCGTTCTTATAAAATTATTCACAAAATAAATAAAAACCACTTATGCGCTTGGAATCGTGACCTCCGTACTCCGTTTGCCAAGCGATTTTTTTTTTACTTCGTTCGATATTAGTTGCAATATAAGGCACTGCATTTGAACAAAGCTTAGCATTCTGCTAGCTTACAAGTAACCGATTTTCAAACTTAGAGGGTCAACAACAAAGAACTCTAATTAATTCTTAAAATTAAACTTTTTCCAATCGATGATGTATTTATAGTCTGTCAATTAAGAGTAGAACATATTAAAAATGTAACTAGAAAATTTGTAGGCTGGCAACTGGCAACACCAATTAAATTGTAAAATATTATTTTAAAGCGCAATGACACTGAAAATTTAGATCACTGTAAATCATATTTTAAAAACGTTTTTTGTTCTTAAAGCAAAAAAAAATAAAATCGAAGAAGCACTGTTGTTAAGGTACCTACTTGGTATTTTACAAAGTGATTTGCTCTCATTTAATTTAAAATAAATTTGGATTTAACAGTAGGTAGAAAGAAAGAATCACAAACGGTGAGTTTAGTTACACTACTTATAGATCAGAATGAGTTAAATATATTCAGATCCCCGGGAACCATTTATTGGATAACCAACACTTCTGCTATAGGTCATCCCAAGTGATTCGCTACGTTTGACTTAGCAGGGGTGCCTGGGTTCATGTGGTGATGTTTGTCCAGGTCTTGGCGGCCGATGCGTCTGCCCACCTACTGCTAAGTGGGTAGGTTCGAGAGGAACTGGTTGAGGGAGGTCTTTTTTCCTCTCCAGCCAGAATCTCTCGACCCATCGCCTTGCACTGCAGTTGGTGGGATGAATTCATACGTCCGTCACTCCTGGCTACACTGACCCGCAGATTACTACCCACCCCTCATACCTATTTCCTTCTCAGAACTTCCTATCCTTCCTTTCCTTAAAAAAAACCATCCAGAGAGCATTCCCTAAGATGACATAGGCCCTGAGGGAAATTATTTTCCTCAGGGCCTCCTGTGTGGAGCTACTGTAAAAAAACGCTAGGTACTTAAGCTAGTATTAAATAAATGTGAGTAATTTCTAAACTATGCTTTATATTTTATTACAATATCATTATATTTCATAATATACCTATATGCAATTCTATTTTTGAGATCAGTGGGTATCTATCTATATTGCAATTTAATTTTTATGCCTTTTAAATTTTTTATAAAAATGTAGGTTACACAGCATTACATTACCACCATGAGTTATATGTTTAGTATTGCAATTTGAACAATAGTTACGCCCTCCTATATTTTGTACTCTTATTCGACAAACTGTTTATTCTTAGATTGTTGATTTTCCACTTTATCAAAGGCTGTTTAATTTATCAATCATTACTATTGTTGTAAAGAGAAACGAGTTAGCGCATTTGCAATGCATTTATTCGTTGACCTCTCCCACCATTGTACCCAGGAAATATTTCAAATATTTTAATTGATTTATATGGAAAATGTCTTGAAGGCCATTATTGGACACAAAACCTTTTAGATTGTAGTACAATCACGTGATTAAGAAAAGTAAATATAATTTATCAGAGTTGCCAAGCCATGATAACAGGTTTCACGTGTACCTTGATAAATCATAAATATATCATGTAATTTCCTACCTATGAACGACTTACGTTATGTGGTTGAAAAGGTTTCAAATTTTGTAAAGAACTTGCAGTACCTTTTCAATTATTATGTAATATTAGAACAATTTATTGCATGACTCGTAAATTTATTAATTGGTCATTGCACAAGGTTGGGTTAGGTTTAAATTTTACTACGAAATGAGTTTAAATTGTGCATGTAGTGTATTCATAATGGTCTAAGGATAATACGGTAGTATAAAACGTTAAACCTACATAACATCAAATTAGTTTTTCTTTGGCTCTATGGAATTATTTGGGTTTAATTTTTTTATATTACTTGTTGTATTAATGAGTGAATGAAAGTGTAGGCACCCAAAATTCCAAAAAAACTGAATTTATCTGCGTTTTTTATGGTTCCATACCAACTGAGAATAAAGTCAACTCAACACCTTCTTGAAAAGTCATTAAAAGCTATGAAAAAATAATTTTAAAATAGCCCACAACCCTAACCTAGATTTAATCAATTTTTTATAATTTTTTTTCATAACTTTTAATGACTTGTTCGAGGTGGTTCTGAGTTGGTTTCATTCTGACTTGTCCGGTCACCTTTTTTTAAAATAGCAATCACTTTACTTTGTTTCCTTTAAAAAACACTTGTTACAAACCGGTTTCGTCTAAACCTAATCATCTTTTGGGATCAGGGCTTAGCTAAAGTGCAAAGATTGAAAAATACGACGTTATTAATGTTGTTGTAATTGAAAATAACTAATTTTTTTCAAAATAAGATTTTTTTGTTTGAATATTCATCCCAAAATAAAAATAAAAATTCAAACTAAAATTTAAAAAAAAAAAATTAATTCATTTTCAGCTATAACACCATCAATTAATTAATAAAAATTATTAAAGAATTAGATAAAACTAATAAAGCTTAACGAAAATATGAAAAAGAAACGAAGAAGACATATGTTACTTTATCTGTCTTAGTCTTTTTCATATTTTCGTTTAGATTTAATAGTTTTAATTTCTTCTTCAATCTTTTAAGATTGAGGGGTACAAAATTCCAAAGTACAATAAGAGTTATTTTTGTTATTGTTTTTGGGGTGTTATGCCGTGTTTCGCTACCTCCTTCTTTAGCCAACGTTTCGGACAGCGTTACAGTGTCCATCATCAGGGCAGATGAGGCCACTGTAACGCTGTCCGAAACGTTGGCTAAAGAAGGGGGTAGCGAAACACGGCATAACACCCCAAAAACAATAACAAAAATACTTTTTGACCGTGAAAACCTTAAAACATACCTACAATAAGAGTTGTTCCAACAAAAATTGTATAAGATTTATCCATTTTCTGCAATTAGTTTTACTGGTTCAAACAAATGAATCTGATATTATGTAACGTATTTGAACCTACTGCATGATTTACATAACTAATACGAATCTAGGACGAATTTTACTGGAAATAAATCGGATGAAATACTTAATAAATATCTTTACCAAAAATTAATTTAAACGTATTTATTTCAATTAGTCTTGTAATTTAAAGATGCTGATTTAATTAACACACTCTAAAGTCCAGCATTTTGAAACAAACCGTATAATATGTTCGTGTTTTCGATAGTCAAACTGATAACAAAACCGCATTGAAATTGGCAATATATTTTTTCTGCAGACTACGCCGGGTTTCTTGCTTGACTACCCGCCCAGCGTTGAAATACCTAGACTGACGCTAGTTGCGTTGGTATCGGTGCAGAATATAATAGCTATAATAATATTATAAACATATCAAAACCTGTATTATTTTCCGGTTTCAACAGAAAACGAGGTCTGCTCTACCTTCCATACCACCCTGCCGCTACGATTCCACGCTTTATATCAGCTTAATATATATTTACTAACTTATAGTTAGTCACTTTACTGCCCGGTTTCGGTTTTTTTTTTCAAGGGGGTAAACCACCATTAATCTAGGGTAAATTGTTGTTTAGTAGTAAGTAGAAACGAACAAAAATAATGCATTTTTAACCGTTAAATTAAGATTTCAAAGATCCATAACTCATGTTGGAAGTTATATCTTTTATTGAAAATGATCGATTTGACCAATGAATTCCAGACCAAGCCAAATTAGCCAAATTCATGAAGCCAGAGCTCACCATTAGAATCTTTGCTAGATTTTTTTTTTACATAAGCTCCACGCAGGAGGCCCTGAGGAAAATAATTTCCCTAAGGGCCTATGTCATCTTTGGGGATACTGTGTGGAGGGTTTTTTTTTAGGAAAGGAAGGGAAGGAGACTTCTGGGAAGAAATATGGTTTTAGGGGTGGGTAGGAATCAGGGGTTCGGTGTGTCCTGGTCATCCGCCTTGACAAACCTCAACCCATGAACCCAGGCACCCCTGCTAAATCATTAAACGTAGCGAACCACTTGGTTTAAATGAACGGAGATATATGTCTGTGTCTAGCTCTTAAAAAAACTGTAATTTGCATAAACATTTTATAATTGACGTGAATCGAGTTTAATTTCTTTAATTTGCTGATATTTACAAATAAATAAAATTTAAACCTTTTAAAAATTAAAATAAAAACAATAAAAGTAATAATAAGATAAATAAAGCCTCTGTTTTATTTGTAGCTAGTTCATATTACTAAAATAGTTCCTAACAGCTTTTTCCGAAGGCCATAACAGGTGGGTTGGAACTAACCGTCAAAGGTCACCGCGAGGTCAATCACGTGCAAAAAGACTCATATTGTTACCTTAGGTCAGAATATAACAGTTTAAATTTAATTCAGTACAAAGTTCATTGTAACTAGGTTTTTTGTAGAGATAACGAATTTAATTTAGTATACTTACACCCACATATTTATTATTATTTCTGTGTTTGAAGTTAAAGCAAAAAATAGTCAGACTTTTGATCACGCAACACGCCTACATTGCATATTTTGTGATATAATTTATTTTATAACTTTAACTAATTTAATCAATTTGTGAGGCAAGAATGGATATCGCCATTTATTGGATAACCAACACCTCTGCTAAAGGTCACCCAAGTGATTTGCTACATTCATGGGGCGATGTTTGTCTAGGTCTTTACAGCGGATGACCTGAACACACTGAACCCCAGATTTCTATCTACCCCTCGTAATTTTTCCTTCCTTCTCCTCCTCTTTTAATAAAAAGACCCTCCACCCAGTGTCGTCCAAGACGACATAAGCCCTGAGAGAAATAATTTTCCTTAGTGCTCCCTGTATGGAGCTAATATAAAAAAGACAAAAATAAATTAAACTAAGACTAATCATTGCATTTTAATAACAGTTTTTTTCTTGGAATTATAAAATTTTTCGTGGTTGATTATTAATTCTTTCAATTAAAATAAAAGTAATAAATTGTGAAAACGAAAAGGTCAAGAACAAATAAGACTTGAATAATTTATTGCATGATAATAATAACGCTAAAGTTTATCGATAGATACATTGAATTTATGTAATGCAGGCGGAATGCATAACTGTGCATTTTGTTAGTTCACGTTTAGTTGGCACAAATTCATGCGAATTTGTAGCAAGAAATGAGTGCCTCAAGGCTCCCAACTAGGACCCATTTTGTTTATTATATTTATAAATGACATATAGATGGTACAAATCTGCACTATCATGGAATTGTGATTACGTTAAGTTATTTTTTTATTTAAAATGCCGATATGTAGGTACTTGCACTAAAAATACTGATTAAATTGATTAAGGTATAATTTGAGATTTTCAGGGCGAAAAGTATGAAACCAATTTATTTTGAAAGTTTTATGCCGTAGTGCGCTGATGAAAATCGGAAAAGGAAAGAGGAAGCGCAACACGGCATAATAACCCAAAAATAAATTACCATAATTTCAACAAGATCATTCTATCACTTTTATAATTTGCTGATAAATCGTGATTTCCAAAATTTATTGTAAAGTATTTATAAAAATCATTATCTCGTAATATAGCACTAATGTATTCGAATTAAATAAACAGTGTGTATCATTTTATTAGGAAAAATTAGTCAATTTAAAAGCGAAAGCATTTATTTATTTTAATTCTGCTCAAACTAATTTGTGGTAATGCATTCGGTGTTGTATATTAAAAAATTAAATAAAATTCCTTTGTCTAAACATAATTTTTATCACAGTCAGATAAATAGAGACATTGCATTAGAAATTATTAATGTAATATGTAATCATTGAAGACAATATTAGCGACTTTCAAACCAAATTTTGAAAAAGACCAATTAGTAAAAGATTCTGTTTCATTTAGGAATTGAATTCAGGACCTTGTTGGGGCTTTGCTCAACCACTGATCTACTTGCAATCATACATACATAAAGATTGAACCAATGAAAATATGCGTTAAGCAAGTGAAGACATGTTGGTAGTTCTTAGTCGAAGTACGATACAGTTAAATATGACCGAAGAGGATAGGGACCTGTTGGCACAGTGGTAGAGCTTATGGGTCCAATTCCTGGATGCGATCGAATCTTTTTTGGTTCTCTGTTTCAAATTTTCGTTTGAGAGTCGTTAATATGGTTTTCAATTATTTAATATTACAATTTGAGGTTTTATTCATTAAGTTTTTTTAAATTTTGCAATTAGGAGTTGAATTTCTCAATGTATTTTAGATCAGTAACCAGTTCTTTTAAATCTTTCAATATGATTCGTTAGCCAATACCTGTTTTTTTTAAATTAAATTAGAGTGCAACTTCAAATTTGCACAATTAATATACGCCTTCCTTGAGAACTTTTGAGATTTAAAACAATTTGACAATATGAGGAAAAATGGCTGCACTTTTGATAGGCACAGATGGAAAATGCACCACATTTCAATGTAACAACTATTTACGTTTGGATAGATGGAAAAAGTTGCATTAAAATTCCAATTTTATTCAATCAAAGTTTGAAATTCCTCCTGTAGAACGATTCCTTTGCCACCATTTTGGATTTTTTTTTTAATGGATCGATTTTTTAGTAAGTTTCGTATCAATCTAAATATGCATGAATTACTTAGTTAACCCAAACTAAGAACCTAAAAATCTATTTTGTGCATAAATAATTGTTATCTTGTAGTACCTAATTGTTGAAACAAAGTGTAATCTCAATTTGGGAGGCGGGAATGGGTACCGCCGCCCCGGGAACCTTTATTGAATAACCAACACCTCCGCCATAGGTCACTCCAAGTGGTTCGCTACGTTTGGTGATTTAGCAGGGGTTCATGGGGTGAGGTTTGTCTAGGCGGATGACCAGGACACACTGAACCGCAGATTCCTACCCACCCTTTAAACCCTTTTCCATCCCAGAACTCTCCTCCCCTTCCTTAAAAAAAACCTCCACACAGCATCCCCAAAGATGACAGGCCCTGAGGGAAATTGTTTTCCTCAGGGCCTCCTGTGTGGAGCTCGTGTAAAAAAAATATATTTTTCATTATTTGTGCAAAAAAGTGCGGCGGTAAGGAGGATAATTACCAAAGATTTTGTTTATAATGCCGGTTGCTCACATATTATTATGCAATGTATACTTAACTGGATATAGAAAAGATAAAAAAATGCTGTTAATTATGTAGAATTAGTACACCGTTTCCAAGAATACATTTTTAAAGGTTTTTCTGCAATATTGAAAAAACTTTACAAAAATATGTGATCGGTTGTGTAAAAATGTCTCGTTTTACATAAAATATACCTGGCGTAGATTTTCTCTACAAGAAAAACACTATAACAGCTGTTAGTATGAGTTACACGTAGAAATTCACCGATTAAAGAACCAACTTCTTCCTTCCCGACAGATACACTTATTTCAACTCAATAATAACCGCCTCCGTCGATTTGATATAATAGAAACTGTCCAATTGTCGTATTATTGTGTGAAAAAGGCGAAAAAGAAACTCCGAAATTCGATTGTCGTCAAAAATAAGTACAGAAAACAATGTAAAAAGCTTAAAACACAACGAAATCGAAAGGTATTTAAATGGTGGTTATAAAAACAGACGAATCGCTTACAAACTCACTCTCTATGGCCGTTTTTTTTGTTAATTTTTTCAAATTTGTTGAACTTTTTTTCACTCGGACTGGTCACGGCACGAAGATTCACGAAGACAACCGATCTCTTCCGAACTGCGGGACACACTGACGCTCGAGCGCTCCTATACTCTCCAAAGGAGTGATTCTAGAACGTTCGGTCTCAAATCACGGTGTTTGTTTTTTAATTAAATTAAACAGGTATTTTTTTTATTGTCAATGACTTTTGGTGCAAAGCCGTTTTGTCGATGATGCGTTTAAAAGTCAAACATTCTCTACACATGGATATGTAAAGCAGTTGCGAGAATAATTATTACTTGTCTGGTTTGTTCAACGTACAATTAAGCGACAATGCGAGGTCAGTTTCGTTCAACATATGAATTAGATTCCTAGCTTCCGGGAAATAAAGTAATTCTTTAATCCTGTTATACATTACGAAGTCCTTGAAGGAGCCTGTCAACGAATTGTCGCATAATTCCGCAGTCAAGGGTATTTCAAATCATTGACACATACGCAAAAAAATTATTTCCGGAATACGCATAGCTAAAAATACTTTGATCTTAATTTTAAAGAAAAAGTTGAACAATTGTAAAAACTGAGGGCCAGTTTTTCAGTACAGGTACTCAGGAATGTTATTGTCAGGATTCCTACCAGAGAACAACTTGACGAACGTAAATACTTCTCAAGCCGAACTTAAAAAGCAGCCGAAAGGCTGGCACCAAACTGTGAGAAAAAATATTTATTTGTTTGTAATTTACCTAATGCATAATATAGCGTTAGAATTGTAACCAAGTTTATTCCTTTGCATAATAGTTTTGTTATAATTTGCTGTCGAGGGGGCAAAAACGCGGGAAGTTTCTTAAACATTCTTCTGAGACTTAAATTTAGACGATCGGCTGTGCGCCTTTTGAATTTAGTTTGAAAGCAGGTTTTGTAAGGAGAGGCAAATAAAAAAAAATCTATAAGTCGGTAAGCTTGCTGCTTTTCCCTTGAGTGATATTTTTTATCACTTGAAATATAAAATAGTTATTTGACTTGACGAGCTACGAACTAATTGTGATGAAAATCAACGAAACGGTCTTAAAATGATGGACCGATAAACAAATGAGACACCAACATTGAAAGATTTCCTTTTCTGATTTTCGTTTTTCCATTATCAAAATAATTATAAAAGATAGTGTGTAGCTGATGGGCAGGAATAATATTGACTTTTCCCGAGATTAAGATAAAGTTGTTAGTACCTACGTAGGTTCCCGTGTTTCAAAATGTTTTTTTTTTTTTTTTTAATATCATGCAATAGTTCAACTAATAATGTTGGGTAAATATATAGTAGTAGGGAATGCGAGAGGAAAAATAAGAATAGTTTGAAGAAGATTTTCTGGTTTCTAAACATTGTTTAAGCATTTCAATGTAAATATAGTTTCCCTGTCTCTTGTGGGCGACACATCTAGTGTCCGAAAAGTGATGTGATTCCATGATTATTATTAGATTTTAATTAGTTGCTAGAGAGTTTGGAGAGGAAAAATTGCGCATTAAAATTGTGCATTAAATCCATATGTTTACACTAGACTTTATATTTCATACAAAGTAACTTTACCCCATTGGTCACCATGAAACAGGCAGCCGGCTGGTATGTTGACTTAATATATCTACTTTATGTCAATGTCACAATGATGTAACATGTGTTTTATAAATAAATAAAAATAAAAAATTTAATAAAAATAATTTCTGTAATTTTTTAAATCGAAACACTTTTTTCAGTCGCTAGAGTTATACTTTTCTACTACAAAATAGTTTTAAGTTTTTTTTTAAATATTATTTTAAATATATATTATTTTCATTGCCACGTTTTATAAGCGGACGGACTATATAAATCAGCCGCGAATTGACTCGGCAGTTACCTAATACTTTCACATATGACCGATTTCAAATCTATCAGAAACTATACTGTTAATCCAGCGAACGCGCACGCGAATATGCACCTTGGAGAATACACGAATAAAGGTCAAAATCGTATATTGGATAAATGCACTTTGCGTTGCGCTGAGCTAATTTGGACTTTATCGAAAGGCGGTGTAGAGGCTGTTTTCCAATTGTGTGGAAATGGTGGAAAATTAATACTTGTGCACGGTGTCCTGAAAATCATGGAAAACCGCATTTTCAAGGTTGATATTTAAATTAATTCCAAGCGTAGTGGTTCAAGCTGTTTAACTTTACGGGTTCGATTCCCGCTTTGCGCTAAATTATTTTTTTTTTATTAAATAGGGTATATTCATAATTTATGGATACAGTTTAAAATGTGTGGAAGATTATGTTTATTTTTTTTTATTCTGACTATCGCATTGTACTAAAAATATGCAACTATTTTTTATATTTTTATTAGTAAATAATGGTTCGCACATTCCTACACGGTTCAAACTGGCCACGATGGTATAAGGGCGCAGGCAATGTTAGCAACATCCGCACGAACAGAGCGAACATATATTGTTTTGGCGGAAAATCGTTGATTGAAATGGCTTTAATTTGGTGACCCGATCTGAAGAGTTAGATATCTAATTCCCGAACCGCTGTACCATCTTCATATCTTTCCTATACCCTACCTACCCCAAATTCACAATAAAGTAAGGCACCAGTAAGCATAGTCCAGCGGTAAGGCTCTTGACTCGCATTCCGAAGGTCGCGGGATCTAATCCCGGCGTGGCAAATAAATTTTATTTGATTAATTTGTGTTATTTCACAATTTATTCATTTAAAATAATATATAGTATATTTGCGCACGTTCCAGAGTGGAAGATACTCTCAGTATCGCCCTGGTGTAAGATCACCATTCAGAATTGAAACGTTCCTTGTAATTACATACAACAATACCTATCCACAGTTTCACCTTCACAAACCTACCTTACACCCAACATAATAAAATTATAAAGGTAAATACTGTAATGTATAGAAATAAATAAAATAAAATAAATAAATAAATGGCTTTGGCCGTGTTTGGTTACCAGATCTAAATAGCCAGGCACTTCCCACCTTCCTCTTCCCCATCTCCTTCCCCTCCCCACTACCTTCATCCTCACAACATACCCCAATCGGGGATGCCATAGTCTCACTGAATCCAGACGGGAACAGTTGAGACTCTTGTGCGGTATTCATATAAAAAAAAATTAAAAACCTTCCTATCCCAATTCACAAAATTCTTTCCTACCCCAATTCGTAATACAATCTACCTACACCAACTCAACTCATAATATACCTTTTCACTCAGTTCACAAAATACTTACTCATCCCAATTCACAAAATACTTAATCATAATACGACCATAATACGACCTAAAGACCAGATTTATAATATACCCACTTATCCAAATTGGCAATACACTTTCTTCCCCTCAATTCACAATATACTTACCTACCCCAATTCCCAATGTACTTACTTACTTCAATTATAAATGTACTTACCCACTACAATTCACAATATACCTCAAACCCAATTCACAACACACTTACCTACCCCGATTCACAATAAACATTCTTACTCAATTCATAATATAACTAAATAACTGAACTATAATACAACTAAACTCAATGCATAATTAACTACACCTATACACAATATATCTTCTTTCCCAATTTACAATATATACTCTTACCCAATTCATAATAAACTTAACTACCCACATACACAATATACATTCTTACCAAATTCATTATAAACTTACCCCCATAAACAACTAATAGTACCCTTTACACGTAGAGTTCGGAGCGGGACGTGCCCCGCGCCACTTCAGGCCGCCGCGCAGAAAAGTAAAGACCGAAAGTAAGGTTTATAGCGCAGTTCATTGTGAGACTTTTCTGCGCGGCGGCCTGAAGTGGCGCGGGGCACGTCCCGCTCCGAACTCTACGTGTAAAGGGTACTATTATATCTTCCTATCCAATTTACAATATACTTATCTACCTGTAGTGTATGTAATTACGCATGTATGGGTTCGTTCGGAAACGTTCGGGATCCGACGAACGTTGCCGAACGAACCGCGGTGCGCTCTGGGCCGTGCCAGCCGTTGGCGCGCCAGAACCATTTCGGGAGCCTTTGTAATCACTAGCTACGTGATAGACAAATAACCAGTACTAATAAATAAACAAGAAAGAACGTGTTTATCTCATTATTTGTGGGCCTTTAAGGCCACAACAAAGGAAGATTACACTACCGCAATACACAAAATACTTACCGCCCCAATTCATAATACAACCTACCTATCCCGATTCCCAATATACCTACCTACCTTCTTCAATTCACAATATGCCTTCCTACCCCTGTAATTGGGAAAAATATCAAGTCTCAAAAAACCACAGCAGGGTATAAAAATGTGTTCTTAATTTCCCTACACTCTGTATATTCTATTTAATATTAAATAAGTGTAGATATGTGAAATATGATTTCGGCTAACCAAACCCGCTAACTGTAACAGGTTTGTCGCTAGTCGCGGGTTGTGACACTGACAGTTTCATTATTAAATTATTACCAACACATATCAGGAAGTAATCAAATATTTATTACATATGAGTGGAAGATACTATCAGTAATCGCCCTGGTGTAAGACCACCATTCAGAATTGAAACGTTGCTTGAAATGGCTTTAGCCGTGTTTAGTAACCAGATCTGAATAGCCAGGTACTTCCCCACCTTCCTCTTCCCTATCTTCTTCCCCTCCCCACTACCTTCAGCCTCACAACATACCCCGATTGGGGATGCCATAGTCTCACTGGCTCCAGACGGGAGCAGTTGGGACTATCGTGCGGTATTAACTGTAAAAAAAAATAAAAAAATATATATAATTTGCTCCCATTTATACTGAGCCGTGGTGCATTGTTTTATCTAGTATGTCAAACCACTATACGTAATATATTAAAATAAGAGGAATCCAAAAGCCAAAAATATATATATTCATAGTGAGCCTTAAAGAGTTACGACCATTAGGTAGGTCTCGAATTCAATAGCAAAAGTGGTTTTTATTTATTTCGTGAACAATTTTGTAAGAAAGAAAAAAAGTTGATCAACGGAAACTGTCACAAATAATTTTAACCGTTAAACTGTATTTATAAAAATTGTTTTTTAAATGCGTTAATACATTTCTAATGAAAAAATGCATTTTTTAGCAATTCACGCTAATATTTTTTTATAAAGTAATGAAAAAATATATTTCAATTTTGTTCAAGGGAAACGATTAAAAAATGTTTAATTTATTTACATCAATTTTTTGAAATTTATATTGTAAACCATTTTGTAGTAAAGATGAATATAAAATAGTATTTTAGCATAAGAATTTATTTTTATACAAACGGTAAGATTCCACACTTTATCAATAAAAACACTCGGAAAATTGAGTTAATATTTTGGTGTAACATTTATTAACCTAATTCTATCTACTTATTCCGCACGTTTTTTCTACAATTTCATGCAGAAGGTATTGAGGAGAACCCTGTTACATCTTGTTTGGTGCTGTGTGGAAAGCACTGAAGAGATAGAGAGAGTATACCCAAAGTTTTCACAAAATTTCCTTACTTCAGATTTTATTTATTTTTATTTTATTTTAGTTTATTAGGGAAACAAACAGTTATACAAATTTTATTAAGGTAATTACATATTACATGGTTGCATAAACCAGCGAAGTTTCCGCAAAAATGTATGGTATATATATAAAAACATAGATTAAAACATTAAAGAAAACAAAAAATGCTAGAAAAAGAAGAAAATAATATAAAAGACTAATAAAAAACACAGATTAGGCATACAAAAGCATGTTGGATAGATAAAATGAAATTAAACTCTGAATCTATACAAAAGTAAAACATTTTCACATCATAATATAAGGAGTGTTGGCAGAATATATTATGCAAATGTGAAGGTAGAAGAAGTCGGGGACGCTTATGGATAACAGAATAATAGAAGAACATGTAAGAATGTGTACGAGAGAAGAAGTGTGTGCCAAGATAAAGTTGTTTGGCAGTCCGTCCTCTCTGCCTACCCTTGTGAAAACGGCATGATTTTTAGTTAGTTAGCCTTTGAGGTGATTTTTATCAAAATTACCAATTAAATTATCCAATTTACAGAGCACCATTATCATGTAGTATTCTTACTAGGTCTGTGATACGGAGTTACAGAAAGATTTTGTGAAGGAATATGTACAACAAGATAACATCAACGATAAAAAAGTTGGATGATTTATAGAACACAAGGATAAACACAGTTCAAGGATAAACATGATTAGCCATTTGCAAGCGCCCCTGAGGTGATTTTTCACAACAAAAAACGGTGCTAAATAAATCTTCCAAATATTATTATGAAAAGAAGGAATTATAACATAATGAGATGAGAAAATAACACACAGCAGGGGTGGAGGGTTCGTAATTAACAATTTGTTTTAATTTTTTCTATTATGCATTTGGTAAATTGGCCTGAAGACAAATGGAAAATATCAGCATATGATACAGGTATTCGTAATTGATAAACCATTTTCAATGCCGAAAATTAACTTGTTATAGTATGATTGGTAGTTGACCGAGTATGAAGGAAATCCGCCCAGTCTATCAACGATTTTTTTAAATTTACTATAACACTAATAATCCTTCTGTCTCATACACCAATTAATTGCACTATTCTTGGTAAAAAAAAATCAAGCGGTATCCAAGAAATGTTATGTTGATTTTTTATATGGCCTTCGAATATATTGTAATGCGGTTTCCAAATCAAGGAATTGAAATTATTATTAGGTATATTCATTATATGCAATCAGGCTTTTGACAAGAGCACAAATCAGATATTTGTTTTTAATGTGAATACCGCACTAGAGTCCCAACTGTACCCAACCGCCTGGAGACAGTGAGACTGTAGCATCACATAATTCTAGATAATTTGCCTGTATTCTGAGGAAAAATTTGTGATCGATTTGTTTGCCAGTAATAATTATTTCAGATAACACACTGTACACAGGTGGTAGACACTTTCAGTATCGACTTTTTAATGTGAATAACGCACAAGAATCCCAACTGCTCCCAACCATCTAGAGCCTGTGAGACTATGGCATTCCCAATTGGGGTAAAATGAGGCTGAAGGTAGTTGAGAGGGAATGGAGATAGGTAAGAGGAAGGTAGGGAAGGTGGGAAAAGTACCTGACTATTCAGATCTGGTTTCCAAACATGGCTAAAGCCATTTCAAGTGACGTTTTGATTCTAAGTGGTAGTTTTTCACCAGAGTGATACTGAAAGTAGGTAACTACAATCTGGAACATACCGCAAGTATCTATGTACTACCTATATAGTATTATTGGCCTGACAGCCTCCATGGTCGAGGGATAAGGCTCTTGACTAGCAATCCGGAAGTGGCGGGTTCCATTGTTTGTACGCAAGTAAAATTAATTAATTATTTGTTTAATTTGTATTTATCACCAGACCTTCCATTGATTTGCTTGCTGTAACTATAAGTGACCAGCTCAGGTATGGGGGCTCCATCGAAGCCAGAGTAAAGTTAGCTTCTCAAAAACTGGGCGTACTGTACAGGGCCCGCAGATACTTTAATAGTCTACAACTGCTTACCCTGTACAAATCGCAAGTGCCCCCCACTGTTGAATTTGGCAGCCACCTCTGGTCTGGAGCTCCAAAATACTTGAAAAATACCCTCGACTCTGTGCAGAAACGGGCGGTCCGTTTGATAGATTCTCCCATCTTAACGAACGGGTTGCAATCTTTAGAGCACAGGCGTCGGGTGGGAATGCTATCCATGTTCTACCGGTATTTCAATGGAAGATGCTCCGAGGAACTAGCGTCATTGATCCCCTCGGCATCGATGCGTAGTCGGGAAACACGCCAAACGCGCGCTCAACATTTGTACACGGTTGACATTTGTCACATGAGAACGGGTCGTTTTTTCGACTCGTTCTTGAGTTCAACAGCTCCAAGACCAATGTTCATTCCTTCCTCTCCTCAAAAAGACCCTCCACACAGCATCCCAGATGACATAGGCCCTGAGGGGAATTATTTTCCTCAAGGCCTCCTGTGTGGAGTTAATGTAAAAAAAAAAAAAAATCACAATTTAGTTATTTGAAAAGTTTCTTGAAATGGCTTTAGCCGTGTTTGATGACCAGATTTGAATGGCCAGGTACTTCCTCTTCCCTTTCTCCTTCTCGTCACAACATATCTCAATTGGGATGCTTCCAACTCTGAAATGTAAAATACTCAATAACTGTTTTTTTATTTTTATTAAAGTCTAAACGAAACACGCCGTATGTAAGTTATGCATCTGTGTGAGTACTGTGATAAAGTCAATTAAGGATGATAGGCCTATAAGTAATTCTACCACAAAGAAGTTTTCTGCGAATTCTCTTTAAGTTGCTATTTTTAAAGTGACTCTTTCTCAGTTCATAATGAGAAATAAAAGTTTCTTGTGACCGCAATAGATGTCGCTGGAATCCAACATTATCAAATTTAAAACACAATAATTTTTTTAAAGTAGTGAAATTTCTCAAATTTTGAGCTCTGTCGTCATTAAAAGAACACGGCTTCTGCTTTTTGGAAATTTTATAATTTACAACGCAAATTTTAAACGCAACTTTTTTCGTTTCTGTTAGTTAGTTAGAAGCTTGGATTATTTTCATTACGTCTTATGGAATTTCAAATTACAGGACAATACCTTATGGAACAAACATCTCTACTAATATTATAAATGTGAAAGTGAGTGTGCTTGTTTATTACGCTTTCACGCCTAAATCACTAAACCGATTTTAAAAATTCTTTCACCAATAAAAATCTACATTATCAGCGTGTAATATAGGTTATGTATGCTGGTAAGCTCTGGCGTTACGAAATTGGTATAAATGAAAGTGTGCATTTCATATATTTTGGCGGCAGGGAGGAAAGGCAGGGGGAAGGTGGGGTTCACGGAGAGGGAAGAGACGAGCGAGTGGAATTGAATGGGGATGCACGGGAAAGGACATTAATTATGCATTGCTAATTGCTACAGTAATTTCCCCCAAATGAAATGCGAGTAAAAGCTAGTAATTGATAATTTTCAAATCTTCAATTGAAAACAAATTTTGAGGTATAGTGTTTAAAGTCGAGCGCAGTTGGCTTCATAACTTTTTTTGATTTGATTTTTCATTGGAATTATTTATGTAAAACTAGCGTGTACCCGGCACGGGTTGCAATGTCACATAAATAAAGAATTTTTTTCTCCCTGCTTGCCTTTTCCCATGCGTTCCCGTTTCCACCTCCTTTCCTCTCCCGCGTCCCCTTTTCCCCACGCGTTCCCCTTAATATTCCACGTCTTCCACTCTCCCGCGAACCCCTCTCCTCCCCGCGTTTCGCTCCTGCTTTATACCTTCCCTGTCTTTCCTCTCTTTGGTCCTCCCTCCCACGATCTCCCTCCCAGATTGCTCTCAACTCCCTCCTTCCCTCCCTGCCACAAAATTTGTTACGTTATTGATTTCATTTATTTCAGGTTTCGTTTTTAACCGCTTGTTTATATCTCCTGAAACAAAACCATTGAAAACTCAACCGTCGTGCAACGTAGACCCGGTATATTAGTTGATGTAAAGCTCTGTTTGGAAGGAACATCGAGCTTAGTGCGGCTTGGAACATAATCAGGTCGCAAGCCTAGATGTCGCCAGTATTACTTGGATTGTCAATGATTTTAATAAAAGAACGCGTTTCTTTTTCTTTGAAAAACGAAACCACTGTCTTTGTGAGAGCTAAATCTACGTTTTCTGCTGCCATCGAGAGATCGCGATATTTGAAAGCATTAAGACGACAACATACCCTAAAATATATTCAGAATCTTAATGACGTAAGTAAAGGAGCCGTATACACAAATTGCGACTCGCGACCCGTGTATTGGACGGACCTACCGTCGAATTTGCTGTATCAAAGAATAGAAGAAGAAGACAAATAATGTGGGAATCTTAACGACGTAAGTGAAGAAAGCGTGTAAACAAATATACGCCCGCGGCACGGGGTATTAGAGGAAAGTACGGTCGAATTCGCCGTAGCGAGCCTGGAGATTCGACCTTTCCGCTGCGTTCATTTTAATTAATACTGAAGAAGATGTTACAAATATATAAGATGTTTTTTTATGAATCCCTCCCGAAGTTATTAATTCATCGTCTATAAAAATAAAATCTGGTGCTCACCCCTAACTTTGGAGTTGAAAAACTTGTAATAAAGTTTTAAAATAGTTGTACGTAAAATATATTAATGGTAAGGTATTTTTTTTTTTGGTTTTAGGCAATTCACCCTGGAGAGAGTGCTTTGTGCCGGTAATATTTAAAATGGATAAGAAATTTTGGTTAATCTAATGGGAAAATAAAACAAATTAAATATTGGACTCATTTAGATCACTAAAACAAATTAAATATTGGACTCATTTAGATCACTAAAACAAATTAAATATTGAATTCATTCAGGTTAATAAACTTACATAAAGCTGTATGAACACGAGAATTGTTAAGAGATAAAAGGTATGAAATGTTAAGGGGGGACTGGTGTGTGATTTTAATAAGCCGGCGGTATATGTTCTTGAAAGATGAATGGTTTTTACAGTTAAAGAAAACGTGGTCGAGGGATTCCTCTTCCACACCGCACTGGCAGAACGGATCATCTAAAACTCTAATTCTAGACAAGTGAGATGCAATTGAACAGTGGCCAATTCTCATTCTCGAGATACATGAAATGAATCGTTTTGAAAGTTTTTTACCGTGAAACCATGGCTTAGCAGGGATATGGTTTTGAATTCCCGCATAGAAAGATCCAGTTCTTATTTTGGAGACTGCCCAATTTTCTTCCCAGGCACGAGTCATATAGGATTTAAGAATCGGAAAGACATCGGATATAGGAATTCTAAAATTTAGTGGGATAGTTCCGGAATCTGAACCAGATTTGGCGAGAAAATCGGCCATCTCATTACCCTCGATACCCAAATGGGCAGGGACCCAGGCCAATATCGTCTCAAACCCAGATTCACTTAGAGAATTGAGAAGATTTTTTATTTTACATATAATATTGTCTTCCGGATAACGTAAAATATTTGACCTAATTTTAGTTAGAGCACTTAGCGAATCAGTACATAATAAGGCTCGATGAATGTTGAGAACCTGGATTTGATTTAGCGCTTGTTCAATTGCAAAGCATTCGGCTGTAAATATGGAAGCTTCTTTCGGTAATTTATAAGTGATATTGATGTTGAATTCTGGACTATATATAGATGCTCCACATCTTTTATTTTCAAATTTGGAACCATCCGTGAAAAGGATGGAAAATCCAGGGAATTTTGAAGCCACTATGCTTTTAAAACAATGATCCACATTTTGAAATTTATTTGGGGAAGATAAAATATTCTTCCGAAAGACTGATGTTATTGTGTTCGGCATAAAAGTGATTGCCTTAAATGGAATATTGTATATAGGAAGATTGGGAACTTCTTGAAGATATTGGAGGGAAGATGATAGAGAATTATAGAGATGAAAACTTTTAATTAAGAGAGGAAAACATTGTTTTTCTCTCAATCTTTTGTTAGAATTCAAATTAACACTTAACCTATTAAGACTTTGTTTAATAGGATGGTGTGATAACGATAAAGCCTTGAAAATATATTTATTGGCAAGGAATTGCCTTCTGAAATATAATGGAGGCTCCACACATTCCACCTGAAGCGCATTAATTGGAGAAGACTTCATAGCTCCAATAATCATTCTGAGGGCTTTTGATTGAATTCTTTCCATTTTCTTATCTAGATATTTAGGGAGTGGGTCAAAAAGGAATGAGCCATAATCCAAGTGGCTCCGAACTAGGGAATTATACATTAATTTAAGAGTGGTAGGATGAGATCCCCACCATACTCTGGAAACTGCTCGCATCATATTAAGTCCCTTTTCACACTTTGTAGAAATTATCTGAATGTGTGGAAGCCAGGAAAGTTTATGGTTCAAAAGAAGACCAAGGAATTTGATTTGAGTAGTGGTTTGTAGAGGCACATTATCAAAAGAAATTGAGAATTGGGGAATTTTTCTTTTGCGCGTGAAAGCCACGACCCTTGTTTTAGATGCCGCCAGATTCATCCCATTTATTGACAACCAGCTTTTAATATATTGTAAAGCCAAATTCATTTCCTTAGCTGCAAGAATAATATTTTTATGTAACAAATATATAAGGATATCATCCGCAAAGTAAAGACGCTTGATAGAAAAAGGAATTACTGAGTCTAGGTCGCTTATATAAATATTAAACAACAGAGGACTAATAACAGAACCCTGGGGCAAACCTCTCCATAGTTTGCGCCTTAAGCATTTAGAGGAAGACTCAATAATAATGGACCTATCTGAGAGCAAATTAATAATAAATTGGACTAATTTCGGGGAGATTTGTTTTTTAATTAGCTTTTCTTTCAAAACATTCAGTAAAACATCATCGTAAGCTGATGAAAGGTCAAGGAATGTGGCCAATGTATAAGAATTTAGGGATTGGGAAACTCGGATATCAGTTGTGAACAAACTTAAATTATCCATTGTAGATTTCTTTTTCCGAAAACCATACTGATTTGGTGAGATAATATCTTGACTTTCAACAAACCACTCTAATCTGTTCTTCATCAAACGCTCCGCTACTTTCATCAAACATGATGAAAGAGCAATAGGCCGATAAGACGAAATTTCAGATGGATTTTTTCCAGGTTTTAAAATGGGAATGATTTTTTGAGTTTTCCAATCATCCGGAATTAGTCCTGTTTCAAACATATTATTAATAAGAGATAAGAAATATTCAACCGCCATATCAGAAAATGATTTAATGAAACTATTAAGTATTCCATCGGGACCCGGAGCAGAGTCAGAAAGGGTTCTTATTACTAGTTTCATCTCATCAATGGAGAAAGGAGCATCTAGCCAGTTAGAGTGAGATGGATATGGCTTAATAGAAGGCATTTCTTCACATCCGGCCACTGATGGGGGGGCTATTTTATCCGCAAATCCTATAAGAATTTCTTCTGATATATGCTTGGTCCTCGGCGGAGAATACGATGATCCGAATTTTTTTAAGCTAGACCAAACTGAAGATTGGGGAGTTTCCGGAGACAGGTTCTCACAGAACTTCCGCCATCCAGCGCGTTTTTTATTTTTCAAAATTCGTTTGGTTTCTGCCTGGGCTTTTTTAACTGATAAAAAATTTTCTAGTGACATACACTTACGAAAAGAGGAAATTGCTTTTTTTCGAGAGTTGACGGAGCGAGTGCATTCCTCGTCCCACCACGGAGTAGAGTGTTTTATTTTAATGTTCGCATTTCGTTTCGGGATGGATTTTTCTGCTGCATTTATAACCATAGAGGGAAACGTCTCGCATTGCAATCTGATGTCTCCCGGGGACGATTTTTTTCAAAATTAATAAGGTTATCTAGTTCAGAAGAGAAAGTGCTCCAATTCGCATCATTTATTCTAAATTTGAGATTATTTTTAACTGGTGGAGGATAAGTGTTAGATTGATGTTGGAATCGGATTATAATTGGAAAATGATCACTAGAGAGGGGATCGTTTAGGATGTCCCAAGAGCATTTAGATGCTAACGAATATGAACAAAGAGATAAATCAACAGCACTTTTCCGTTGATGAGGGGGGGTGAATCTGGTTGGAGATCCATCATTTAAAAAACATAGGTTATGGGTATCAATAAAATCTAAAAGATTGCGGCCAGAACGATTTGTTATTTTGCTACCCCAAGAAGGGGAATGTGCATTAAAATCTCCAAGGATCATAAAAGGGGAACAAATCTGGGTTAAGATTGGTGCCCATTCATTTTCAATAAAAGTGGTAGAGGGAGGAATATATATTGATAATATTGTGATATCAGATAAGACAGCTGCTATTATCTGGATATCGTCGGAGGGAGTATGTATATTAATTTGTTTAAACGGGATAGAATTATGGATTATCAGAGCCGTGCCGCCTTTACCATCCGGTCTGTCGTGTCTGAGACAATAATAACCCGGAATTCTTAAGTGAAAGGAGGGTTTTAACCACGTTTCAGAAATGGCGGCCACTGAAACGTCGTGTTCGTCGAGTAATTGAATTAGGTCAGATTTGTTAGCGAAGAGGCTTCTACTGTTCCACTGAAGAATTTTGTTCAGTTTCGAAGTCATTGGGGAGGCAAGATAATAAAGATTTAATGTAATCGGCAGCGTTGGACGGTACAGTATTGTTGTTTGTAAGGATAGAAATTAAAAGGGTAATTAAAGTTTGTATAAAAGAATTATTATTCAATATTTCGGGGAGAGCAGGAGGGGATGTATTACTATTAATGGCACACCCATTGGGGGTCCGAGATTTGGCATTCCCATTCGGGCTGGTCAAAATATTATTCAATTGTTTTTTATCAAGGTAAGGAGTATATTTTGGGTTGGGTTTGACTGGCTTGAGAATGGTTTCTCTGTGAGAAGATGGCGTTGAATTTAAAAAGGTGGTTGATTGGAAAGGAGCTGAGGACGATGTCATCTCTGCGAATGATTTTTTCGCAGGAGAGAATAACTTTGAGGCCTGGAAGTACGAAATGTTGTCGGTAGCCATTTTATGTTTTATGTTCCTCTGTCTTGTCAATTCCGGACAGGCTAGACTGACCGCGGTATGTGCACCCGAACAGTTAATGCAAATGGGATCATTGGAAGATTTTGGACATTGATCAAATGGGTGACCTTCTCCGCAAAAGTAACAACGTGGAGGGGAGCGGCATACGGATTTTGTATGTCCAAACCGGCAGCAATTGAAGCATTGAACAGTTGGAAATTTATAAACTTCGACGGGAAGCGAGGTATAATAAATAAACACACGAGACGGAAGGGATTGTCCCTCAAATGTAACAACAACAGATTGGGAAGGTTTCCAGATCGTGTTTCCATCAGTAGAATCCTTGTAGTTCAGTCGACATGCTTTTATTACTTTCGGGGTTCCGTGGGAATTATTCAAAGCATCAACAATTTCAGTCTCTGGGATCTCCGTGGGAATTCCTCGAACAAGACCCATTCTCGTAAGGTTAAATGACGGGATGAACGATTTATATTTATGGTTTGAGAGCGAGTCAATTTTTTTTACAAATCCATTTGCGGAAGCGGCAGTATTAAACTCGATAGATAATTTATATCGCCCTTCCGGTTTAATTGAACCGTTAATAATACCAAGGTTATTATTTTTTGAGTCAAATAAGAATTTTCCAAAATCTAAAGGATGAATAAGTTTTCCTTGTTCAGTTCTCTGAACAATTACGATAAAAGGACCGGAAGCGGAAGCAGGATAAAGTAAGTCAGTTTTTGTATTATCGCTAGCTAAAGTACTTGTCTGGGTGTTACTATTGGGGTTAAGGTCGTTAGAGGTCGAGGTTTGTTGAATCGGCGGTATAGATTTAACTTTCGATGGGATGTAAAGGCTATGCGATGGTCGTCGTTTACGAGATGGAAGCGTAATAGAAGCCTGGCTAGTGTTAGATTCCGAATCAGAAAAATCTAATATCGATCCTGGGTCGGGAGGTCTATCTTCGTCTTCCTCCATTATATAAAAAAAACTTAACTTTTAAAAATTAAACTGAAAAAATAATACGCAGTCTATTTCATTGACTGTACAAACAAAAACGGATTAGCCGTAAGTAGGAATGCAAACAAATAAGTATACGATAAACAGAATTAAATAAAATGTAACAATAATCTCTTATCTGTATGAGGCACGGGAACGGGCGAACGGCACTAAGCAATAGGTAAGGTACACACAACCACTGTTGACCGCGGCTCGAATCGGACTCCTGGTAAGGTATTGTTTTTATTATTTTTAAATATAAAAAATTTACATCCCAAGGGGTCAGTTGGAATAAAAAAGTGATTTTAGTTACGAATTCGCCGGAAATTATTAAAATGTGAGTTTTGAGCAAACAAAAATTATTAGGGTTGTGTACCGCCTTAATGACTGCAGTCTATATCATTGGTCTAAAATTTTTTTAGGCCAGTTTGTTTTTTACGAGTTGATATTTGATAAAGTTCCCTAATTCAATCAGCATGGCATTATATGCGAGGACCCTAAAGCCTCGATTACATTGAGCGAGTTTACAAGCTACTATCCGGCGAATTCACTATCTACTCTTAACTTGATCAGTGTAAAATCTGCTATTTAGGTATTTAATATGATTACACTGAGCGAGTTAACAAGCTACTAGCAGGCGAATTCACTATCTGATAATCGAGGCTTAATTCGCTATGTTTAGCACGGGTGTCCGGGTTCATGGAGTGAAGAAGGATTTACATTGACAAAATACACGTGTTATCGACCCCGATACAGAAACCGCAATGGCGGGCTTGGAGTTTTACCATTTTTTATATATATTTTCACCACTTTTAATGATTATTCGAAGGAGGTATTGAGTTGAGTTCATTCGGAGTTGTCCGGTCACCATAAATAAGAGTTTATGTCTCAAAAGTTTTCAATTAAGATATTATAATGTATCACAACAGTTCTATTAGAACTAGATGAACATCGTTGTTTAAGTCCCATACTTCTTCTTCTTCTTTCTCTGGAAGATGTGTCTCTATCTTGCGCTGTCCGGAATAGCTCCTCCACACTTCTAATACCGGTTCACTCTCATACATTTAGCAGCCAAGACATTTGTCTCCTACCAGGCCCTCGGCGACCTTCTATTTTGCCTTTCAATATCAATTGGAGCAAGTGATATTTCTCCTCTTAGGTCGCATACTAAGTCACTAAGAGAACGGACAGCCAAATAACTCGGTCTTAGCGCACATTTCTTGCCTCATTCACATTCGTACATACTCTTCTATTATTCTCTAAATCTAACTCTTTGACCCAAGTATCTGAATCACTCGATCGTGGCGTGTCCCCGACTTCTTCTACCATTCACATTTGTGCCATATATTCTCCTTACACTCCTTATTCCTTTTTCCATTCGTTACACATGCCCAAGCCATCTGAGCGTC
This sequence comes from Glyphotaelius pellucidus, assembly GCA_936435175.1. Taxonomy (NCBI): domain Eukaryota; kingdom Metazoa; phylum Arthropoda; class Insecta; order Trichoptera; family Limnephilidae; genus Glyphotaelius; species Glyphotaelius pellucidus. The sequence continues at coordinate 1,065,715 of OW386560.1, read as the reverse complement.
CCTTTTTTAATCTTACTCATTACATTACGCTAGCACCAGCCTTGCATTCTTTGCGATTTCAACATTTCTTACATGATCATTAACAATTTTAACACACTTTCGCTTCAGAGATCTCATTTCTACAGCATTCAGTCTAAATTTCATTCTTCCTCTGTCAGTTCTACACATCATACATCAGAGTCGGTACCAGCAATCCATTGTCAACTGCTAGCTTCACTTCTGTAGACAGCGAACCATCTTCGTGGCTTACCACCTTAGCTATATTACAGAAAATCTCTTTATCTACAAGCAGAAACTTTTTAACGGAAGTAAAAAACAGCTTGTAGGAAATAAATTATTTTTATTCAAAGACATAAAAAACTTACAACATAAAACGAAGACATTATTGTTCATAGTTTAAATAAATGGTTTCCATAAAATTGCAATAAGTATTCGTTTATATTAATTAAAAAGCAATAATTTTAAATAATGGAGTAGATATTAAAAAATATGTAGTTAGGAATACAATATTTTATACAAATGCAAAAAAAAAACGAAGAAAAATGGCAAGAGACTTAGGTATTAGGTATATGTATCTTTTATGTGAATTTTTGTGAGTTTTTTTTTATGTGAATACTGCATAAGAGTCCCAACTGTTCCCCGCCTGTCTAGAGTGTGGAATGTTGTTTGGTTGAATGCGAAGAGGAATGAGATTGGAAAATGGAAAATGAGGAGGTGCCTGGCTATTCAGATCTAGTTACCAAATATGGCTAAAGCCAATTTAAGCAACATTTCGATTGTGAATGATTACGTTTCAACTAGACGATACTGATGATGAATCTATATAGATACCTACCATTCAGCTGTTACATCAATAATATTATATGTATGTTATAAATTCGAGGATTCTTATATTTAATAGAAAATGATAAATGGCCAGATGAAGTAGATGTTTCTAAATGTTATAAATTGCACGCGTTTAGAATTATCATTTAAATATTTTTGATTTTAAAATGAATTTCAAACACTTTTTTAGCTAAATTACTTTATAAATATGTTTTTTTCTTCTTTTTAATCTCATTTTCGTATTTACAATATAATTAAACCACAGTTAAATAAATGATGTGAGTCTCCGCTAAGCCTGGTTCTAGCCTTGGATGAGGACGCCATCTTTGTCTTTGTAGAGATCGTCGTTGACACTGTACAAAGATGTCGCTTGTTCGCAGTTTACCTGAAAAATTGGAAAAATAATCATTTGTATAACAATCATAATTACTCGAATGTTTGACTTGCATGTTGTTATTGACGAGATTTAAATTAGGGATTTCACTAAATCTGATCCCCGGGAACCATTTATTGGATAACCAACACCTCTGCCATAAGGCACTCAAAGTGGTTCGCTACGTTTGGTGACTTAGCAGAGATGCCCGGGTTAATGGGGTGAGGTTTGCCCGGGTCTTGGCCGCGGATGCATCTTCCCACTAATTGGGTAGTGGTATTGGTATTGTCAGATTTGGAGCGACTGGTTGAGGGAGAAGTTTTTACCTCATAATTAAATGTGACATAGGTCCTGAGGGAAATTATTTTCATCGGGGCCTCCTCCGCCATCGTCACATTTGTGAAACCCCCTCTCCCCTAGTGTGACATCGCATATTTTACAATTTTACATCTAAAAATAATCTAAACAGTAGCTCAAAATTTATTTATTAAAAATATTTTTTAATAAAATCAACATAAAATCATTTTTACACGTGACGTCACAGAGCTGATGACAACCCCCCCCCCCCCCCCATACCTCTTGTCACACTTCTCTACTCCCCCCCTTAAGGTGTGACATAATTTATGGATGGCCCTTAATGAAAAAAAAAATTAAGTAATGGAAACAGAAAACAGATGTTATTATCATTTGTTGTCTGTTTTAATTATTATTACTATGATTGTTGTGAAAACGTGTTTTATTCAAATTGTTAACAAGCTAAGCTTTTTGTTTTACAAAATTTTAAATTAATTAATCATTGAAGATGAAGATAATACTAATTAATCTAATCGAGACTGAAACAAAATAAGACACTAAGAATAGAAAGCTAACGATCTCAACTGGAAATCGAACCCAGTATCTCTGTCTACCGGGAGAACGCCTTAAACAAACCCCTGGGCCATTAAAACTTTTTTATTTTCGTAAGTTTTCGACCGTTGTTCCTAATCCTACTGATCAACTGTTGGGGCGAAATTTTGGTTCAACACTCCTCAAATGCACAAATACGTTCTTCCCAACGCAACTCTCCGACCAACAGGCGAATCGAACTACTAAACAAATCACTTAGTTGATCGGAGACTCAGATTGATCGTTCGAAAAGATGGGATCAACGGCCTGGGATATAAGGCACTGAATAATCTTGAACGTTTTTATTTTCTGTATCTTGTTTCGTTTCATGTTTCGTTTAGATTTATTTTTGCTGTCTTCTTCTCCATGGTGATTTAATTTAAAATTCGTCTCTATTGAAATTAAAACTGACCTAAAAGAAAAGTGGCGGACCAGTATATATAAAAATAATAAATAAAGCTTACATTATAGAACCAGTCGCAGACCCTGTAGGCCTGGTTGAAGATGGTGCCGTTGGGGCAGAGGAAGGAGTACTTATGTCCTGAGGGTACGCACCAGTGCCATACCTGAAACCAGCAAACATAGTCAATATTCACTTATTGCTTAAAAATCACATATCTTCTAAAAATCAACAGGATTAGATATGAACACATAGACTCAGAATTTCGCCAAACAGTTTTCTTGAACGGTGTCATTGACATAAAAAGTCGTTTCTCAAAATGAAGAGGGCAGCTGATTAGATAAAAACCCCACGGGAGGAATATAACTTAATAGATTTACAGAGATAACTCAAATATATAACCAAATTCCATAGGTATTTGAATCTTCCACGAACGAGCAGGACATTTGGTTGGAAAACTTCGCTTGGAACTTTTTATGTTTCAAAATGAACAGGTCAGACTCCTCATGCAAACAAAACGAACTCTTTTTTTTTGTTATTGTTTTTGGGGTGTTATGCCGTGTTTCGCTACCTCCTTCTTTAGCCAACGTTTCGGACAGCGTTACAGTGTCCATCATCAGGGCAGATGAGTAAATGAAATTGGTGAGAGTGTTTACTTATGTGTGTCGAATCGATACCGTGCTGCCAGCTCCATTTCTCTACGAGCTGGTGTTAGAAAAGGAGCTCTCGAAATTTCATACTGAAATTGAATGATATTTTAGCTTCTCAATATGAACAGGACATGTTACTATTCACTACTAAATGGCATGTTCACGCATGTGAAAATCTCCAGGGCACCGGGTGGCGAATCAAGTAGGACAAGAGCCACTCTTTTCGTGGCAACAGGACATATCGCCACTACTAACTAACCCACCACTCACTAACCCAACACAGGGTGTCGGGGTCAGTACAGTATTTGTCCTTGCAGGGCAGAGGCTCACCAGAGTTGCTGTTGTCAACAGACTAGGAACAGGGCACCCAATAACAAGTAAGTTATTGGGTGTCGCGGTCAGCACAGTACCTACTTGTCCTTGCAGGGCAGGGGCTCACCGGTTGCCAACAGCGGTTGCTGTTGTCAACAGACTATGAACAGGGCATATCAGCAGTTACTAACTTAATCTGGGTCAGCATAGTAGGTACCTACTTGTCCTTGCAGTGCAGGGGCTCGTCGGGGCCTCTGTTGTCAACAGACTATGAACAGGGCGTATCACCACTAACCAACTTGATACTGAGTGGCAGGCTCAGCGTAGTACCTACTTGTTCTTGCAGAGCAGGGGCTCCCCAGGGCTGCTGTTATCAACAGACTATGAACAGGGCATATCACCAATAACTAATTTGATACTGTCAGGGTCAGCATAGTACCTACTAGTCCTTGCAGGAGGGGCTCGTCGGGGCTACTGCTATCAACAGACTATTAACAGGGCATGTAACTATAGTAACTAACCTGGCACTGAGTGTCGGGGTCAGCGTAGTATCCCGGCTGCTTGTCCTTGCAGGTGAAGGGCAGTCCGCGGGGAACCGAGTTGTAGGTCGGGTAGGGCAGAATTTCTCCGGGGCCACTGTTGTCAACCGAATTATCTTCTTGCGCCTGGAATGTCAAATAATATACGTAAATATTACGTGTTACATCATCAGCAAGTTAAAATGTTATTAACAAAACAACCACAAATAAATAACGATGTTTGCCAGATAATAATTTATCAATTTATACCTAAGAAACATGCGACCGACGTCTTGTATGAGAGAGAGACAACATGAAAGAGGGACAACAATGTAAATATGAAAGAACATGCAAGATTGTCCGGTGCTCTTCATGATAACATTTTATCCGAGATAACACGTTGTTTATTATTAATTTATTTTGTAAGAAACAATGTACTTTTTCTTCATGAAATATAAAATAAATATATAATAGGTTAAAGAAGGTTTATTCAGAAATATGATTAGCATGTTGGCTAGGGATAAGAATTTTATTTTGCCTTAACACTAATGAGAAGGTAGAGGGAAGAAGAATATAGGATAAGGATAGGAGATGCTCTCGATACATTCTACATTCGTTTTTCAAAACTCGTGCATTAATTTGTTACGCATTACGTACTTTGGTTTATCTCTTTAAGAATGTGGGTATTATGAAATTGTGTGTTTTACTGTGCACATATACGGGGAATTGGAGAATTTTTTCCGCCATCACAATATCATACTACCATACTACCCAGTCCTGGATTTGTCAATAGGCCTTCTTTATAGGGGCGGCAGAGTTCAGGGGGCGGCGCTCGCTCGCTTTATTTAGTAAGCCGTTAAGTTTGTGTGCGATTATAAATAATAAAAAAAACAAATCACTGTGGATATATAGAGTTTTCTATTTATATAGTTTTTTTTATTTTTAATCACATTTGGTAAAAGTCGCTAATTTCTAGTACTCATTCCTATGCTATGCTAGATAGTTAGGTACTTATGTTTATTTTATAAAAAATTGGTTTAAGAAACAGAAAGAGGAAAGACACTCATGAGAGTAAGCCTCACACGTTGAACAGCAAGAGCAGATGCCTGTAAAAGTTTAAGAGATTCCTGAGGTGAAGTATTTACGATTTTAAAAATGATTGAAAATGACGGTACAGAGAAACTTATCCCGCGAATTGAAGCGAAGGAAATTCGCCTCAAAATGAAAAATTGCAGTAAAGACTACTCGTAAATTAAGTGAGTGCTCAGATTCAGAGCTCCTTTCATTTTTAACAAGAATTAGTGAACTTTCAACATAAAGAGTCTCAGGAAAAGCTCAGGCTCTTGTGCAATATTACTACAATGATTTAGAAGACGATTTAATTCAAGAATATTGCACTTTCAAGTTTTTGAGGAAACAATCTCTGTGCAACCCTGTGTTTACCCGAACTTGATACAAATTATTCTGGAGAAAGGAATTTTTTCCTTTTAAAGCGATTGAAGAATTACCAAATGTCTTCTTCGTCCCAGAAAAACTTAACTCTTTGGCTTTTCTATGCGTAGAAGCAGACTTAATGAAATCTATAAAATATGAAGACATTCTGGATGATTTTGTCGATAAAAAATTCCGTAAAAAATTGTAATTCTTGTTTCATGTTACACTTTTACTTATTCATTCGTTTATTTCATTTTTGAATACCTACTTGACCTATGTTTGAAGATTTATTTTGAAAATTGTGTGTCGCCTAATAAAAGCCTACAAGTGAGTGATTATGATAGGTTGCAAATTCTAAGAAGCAGAAAGGGGCGGCGCAAACGAAGTGGCCTATACTGAAAAGTATAAATCCGGCCCTGATACTACCAAAGGAAAATAATTACGTTAAGGGAAAAATGCATGTATACTTTGTGTGCCTTATATCGCTATCAATATAGGTTATAGACACAAAAATCGTTTGGCAAGCGGAGTCTATTGGTAACGCGATTCCAAGCACAAAATTGGTGTTTATCAATTTTGTTAATAATTTTATAAGAAAGCAAAAAATTAATCAACGGAAACTGTCACAAATAATTTTATCTGTAAAATTGTATTTTTAAAAAGTTGTTTTTTATACGCGTTCATGCATTTCTAATGAAAAAAAAAATTTAGTAGTTAACTGTTATATTTTTTATAAAGTAATCAATAACAATATTTTCATTATTCTTAATGAAGACGCCACACCACACGCGCCGCGCCACAAAAAACATCTGTGTACGTGGAATTTAAAACAAAGCCACCTTTGTAATTCGGTTTCGAATTCAAGAATTCATCACAAGATGTCGCCACTTCCGTCAGCAAGTCGGATGGGGACGTCCCCCCCTAGGTATAACTGCTACGAATTTGTGAATATGTAATATCTCTCCGAATATGGAAAGATTGACGGAAATATATAGATGTATCAAGCTGCTATATATTACATATGACGTTATTGCCTGTCCCGGTTACTTTGTCCCGATGACTAGCTACACTAGAAGACACGAGTGAACCAGTTCCTATTGGATATATAAAATGGTCACCAACACTAACTGGGCGAAGCCGAACCAAAAGCCGCCCGCACGGCCTACTATTTTAATTACACTAACTTTTGACCTATTTTTCAAAAGAGAATCAACCTGATTAGTTAACCTAGTAATAATAATTATAAATTTAATGTGTTTTTGTTCGCAATCTGTGGTCAGATCTCCATCATCAATTCATCGTCTCTTCATTTCCAAAGCACGAGATACAACTTCCGTTTAACATTTCAACTCTTGTTTCGACACATCACCATCTTGTTATAGGTACTCTTAACCATTCATTTACTGAAGCAACACCGCCATATCTCTCCCATTGTAATGTCAAACTTATAACTAATTATTGTTTACAGTTTCTGTGATGATAAGATCAAATTTCAATCTTTAGTCCATTATTACTTGTATTATGTGAAGTAGCTTCGTGTTTTTTTTATTCGGGACTGCGAACGTGTAGAGGATGAACTTTTGAAACAAAACAAAACTGAGATAAGTTTTTAGATTTTCACGGCCAAAAGTATTTTCGTTATTAGTTTTTGGGGTGTTATGTCGTGTTATAAGTACATAAGCACACATTTCACCACTAACAAGTACACAATTACACATCTGCCCTGATGATGGACACTGTAACGCTGTCCGAAACGTTGGCTAAAGAAGGAGGTAGCGCAACACGGCATAACACCCCAATAACAAATAACAAAAAAACATTTTTATTTTATTTTCACGTTTACAAATAAATTTTCCATAACGACATAAAATGTGCTATTTTCGTAAGCTGTTGTGTGTAAGTAAGCTTTTTATTCAACTTTTTTCATGTTGAAAGCTTAAAATACTGCAATTTATAAACTCTTAAGTGTATTTCAAATACAAAAATCTAAAAGCTAATTTTATTTAGTTTCTAAAATGGTAGGTATTTGTTTTTACAACATCTTCAAAAATAAGAAATATACAAGACATTTAGTACGAAGAAAAAATTCCAAAATTCGTTCAGAAATCAATAATACAACAAACGTATACAACAAACAAACTACCCCCTCTGGCTGTGTAAGCAGTGTATATAATACTATATATATATTTCCATGAAAATATTGAAAAAATTTTCACGGGGTTTTTAGTAAGGCTGAAAGTGTTTAAGGTACATTTGTAATACATCGGTAGGAATTGGGTATGCCGCGGCTTAAGAAGTTTGTGAAAATATTACCCCCATTACCAACATAATTATTAAATTTTCGTACATAAAACACATCCTCTTATATTTTTTAACCATAGATAAACCATGATTGCCAGGCATCAAAAAGGTTAAAAATGCAATTATATTATTTTTGTTTGGCAATCAATTATCCCAGTAATAATATTGACCCACGCGTCTAATGAGGTTAATCTCCCGATTCTTCACGCTGTGCGGTATATTCATACAAAACTCATTACCCATTGCGTAACAGAAGAGTTCAGAGATTAAATCACAATAAAATTAAATAGGTGTGTTTCAACAGGCGCTAACTTGCCAGTGTGAACAATGATATTCAAATATAATTAATAATACTGTTTTGCAATCATTTATGAGTTTTAATCTAATCTGTATTTTTTACAGGGTTGGCAAATTTAATAAAATTATTTCGTTGATTTTTTTTTTATATACTTTGATGCTCATCTAACTAGGTACCAGAAACGTGTATTTTGTTTTTTTTTTACAACAGTACCACACAGGAGGCCCTGAAGAAAATAATTTCTCTCACGGCCTCTGACATCTTTGGGGATGCTGTGTGAAGGGTCTTTTATGGAAACGAAGGAGAGGAGAAGTTCTGAGAAGGAAAAAGGTATAAGGGGTGGGTAGGACTCTGTGTCCAGGAATGACGGACGTATGAATCCATTTCTCTCACTGCTATGCAAGGCGATGGGTCCCTCGACCAGTCTGGCCCGATCCGGCCCGCCACGCAGTAGGTGGATAAGGTGGTTGGCAATCGCCGCCAATTCGTAGACAAACCTCACCCCGTGAACCCGGGCGCCCCTGCCAAGTCATCAAACGTAGTGAACCACTTGTGGTGATCTATGGCAGGGGTGTTGGTTATCCAATAAATGGTTACAGGGACGGCGGTGCCCATTCACGCCTACCAATTGGTAGTATTAGCTAACAGAGGAATTAAACTCCGACACCTGGGTGGAAACCGTACTCATTTGTCTACTCAGCTACTAATTTGTCTCTTTATCCCACTGATAATTGCGAATTTATTTAATACAGCGTAAAGATGGATTAACAGATGTATGAATGCGATTGAAGCAAGTTGTATGTGCTATAATAAAGATGCGTAGCATGTCATACTCTCCTCTGCCTACAGTAGGCAGAGAGTAACTGCCGGGATAAGATTTTTCCCGGAACGGAAAATTTTGTTAAACATGGTTTAAATTTTGCACAACAGATTAACAACCATTTACAATACAATACTGGTGAACTTCTAAGACATTTAATGCTATTCTGCGATTAAAATAAATAATATTCTTACAAATTGACAACCCTGTCTCTTAGTTCTAACTTTGAACAAGATCGAAATTTAAAAAAAATATTTCTGAAACCTAATTTGCGAAAGAATCGAGAGATGTCGCCAGTATCTGTCTGCGAGTGAATCTACGTTTTCCCGCGCTCATTTGACGTTTTGCCCAAGAAGTCACAATCACACAAAGATGGCGTAACCTATCGACATTTGGGCATTTTTCTGTAATTCGAGTATTGTAATCTCAGAATATAATTGCAGACGTTGGAGGCTAATTTAGTTGAAGATCTTTTGAAATTGATATAAGGTTGGATATAATTGGTGAAATAAGGTAGTTTGGTAATAGGTTATTTTAAGGAAATTGTGAAATAGTTCAATTCTGGAGAATGAAGACCTTTTGTTGTAGGTAGCGACTTCAAAATTTGTATGCTAATTTTTATTACCCAACAAGAAATGTACCCTTTCAAATCTATTTTTTAATGTGAATACCGCATAAGATCCTCAACTATTTGGAGCCAGTGAAATTATGGCATCCCCAACTAGAGTACGTTGTGAGGCTGAAGGCACTGAGGAAGGGAAGAAGATCGCGAAGAGGAAGATGTGGAAATACCTGACAGATCTGGTTACCTAACACGGCTAAAGCCATTTCAAGCATCATTTCGATTTTGAATAGTGGTATTTCTACCTACCACATACTAATAGTGTAATTGAGTTGGTATTAATCTTTGGCTTAGACCTAAATTAACCTATATATTTTCTTTATTTATTTGAGTTCGATAGTAACAATTATAGTGAAAAATCTATTTCATTCTAGCACATTCTTATTTGTTTTAACACACTAGCTAAAACCCGTAAAAAATTACGGAATATTATTATTTTAATTTTGAAAAAGACAATTAGGTACAATTATTTTCTTTTAAAAAATATTTTATCATGTATATGTAAGTAAGTAAGTATCAAACTATTTTACTTTTGTTCTTCACAAAATTAGTTCCAATTTTGAAAATGACACCAAATTAAGATGTTTGATGATGATGGGACCGTCGTGATTTATTTTTGGGATGTTATGCCGTGCTGCGTGCGCTACCTCCTTCTTTAGCGCTTGTAATGGGACTGATCGAGAAAATTGACAAAAAATAGGCATGTCTGTAAATTAAATTGATAAAAATTAGAAATTAAAATCAATGTTTTTTTTCTGAAAAAAAAAATATGTATCTAGACTTCTTTTTAGGGTTTTCAAAAAACATGTCATGATACTGAAATTTCTCTAAAATTATGTGTTATCGTGTAATGAAATTTGTTTTCTGTTTAAACTGTGTTGAAAGTTAAAGTAACCATTTGAATGTAACTTTGCATTTTCACAACTGTTTCGCGCAATATTTTTATTTTTTTTAAATAAAGAAAAACATTTCCGGGTTACGAATAACCCAACAATGTTTGAAAATCTCCTACTACCACCACAGAAAGCCGAAAATGTCGCTTGTGTTGTGATGGAGGACTTAGCCAGTCGAGGAATCGATCACGCGACGCCCGAATGGGACCCAAACGCGATGCCCACTCAACCACTGACCGGTAATCATTCCATAATGTGCTATTGAGCTTTGGAAAGTCCATTATAACCTTCATATTTTCATACATTATTTATATTTCAGTCATTAAAAAAAAACATACTTAAATGAAAACCGAAAATGGGGACATAAAAAATACGCAATAATTCTATGTAATTGCCTATTTGCTGCAGAAAAATTGTGATTGATTTTTTTGACCCTAATGATTATTCTACTATCGAACTCAAATAAATACGGTCAGACAGTTCACATCCAGGTTATGTTAGGTTTAAGGTGAAGATTTGTTAAATTACTATTTTCGATCAACCTTTACTATAAATCGGATGAAATTATAAATTAAAAAATATATTTTTTAAATAAATTAAGGTTTTTTCTATCGTTCGGCTTGAGTAGAATTAAAATTAATTTATTTATCGCTTGGTAAAAAATAAAAGCGCAAACTACCAAAAAAAGTATTTTTTCACTAGAAATGTATGAAGGCATTCAAAAAACAACTTTTTAAAAATACAGTTTTATGGCTAAAATTATTTGTGACAGTTTCCGTTGATTAAATTTTTTACTTTTTTAGAAAATCATTTACAAAATAAACATTTTTAGTATCGAATAAATTATTTACAAAATAAACTAGTATTTCGCTTTAAGTTTAAACGCAACGTACGTTATAATCTACGCATTCACAGATGGCGCCAATAAAATTATTTTAGGTTTTAAACACTTTTGCAAGTTATGCTTTAAAATATTAAGAATAATTAATAGTTCGCGCCCGTACATACGCAAAATGAATATGAATAAATAGTTTTGTCAATAAAAAAACTCAAATCTTTCAAGAGAGGCTGACAAATACAATATTGGATTGAATCACCGATGTAATTTTGTATTTGTCAGCCTCTCTTGAAAGATTTGAGTTTTTTTATTGACAAAACTATTTATTCATATTCATTTTGCGTATGTACGGGCGCGAACTATTAATTATTCTTAATATTTTAAAGCATAACTTGCAAAAGTGTCTAAAACCTAAAATAATTTTATTGGAACCATCTGTGAATGCGTAGATTATAACGTACGTTGCGTTTAACCTTAAACTCCGTTTTCCAATTTGCCAGTTGCATATATAACCTAACCGTGGCGTTACTAAGAATACATACATGTTTAGCTTGTGACTTCCTCTCAACAATTAGTACTAACAGTCTAGACAAGACTCGTAAGACACATAATAATATAATATACACAGGTATAGATGTGTAACAAAGAAGTGAACATGTCTGGAAGTCACACCGTGTGACATCTACTAGTGATGTAAACTTACTTATCTCGAATCTTTAAAAAATTACACCGATCTGTCAATCAGGTTCACAAAACGCAACGAATAACAATATAATATACAATTTTTGTAAACGCGACATTGACTAATCGGACATAATAATGCGATATGGTCCCACGGCGCGTTACCAACTTTATTCACACGTCCGACCACAAATAATATTGTAACCTATCATTATTGTAACGGCTGTGTTGACGCAACGGCGGCCATTTTGCAAGGAAAATTTTGAAAAAATTTAGTACCTAATTAACGTGAACACGATGGTGTGACAGTCATTTAACTTGTGTAATTAATAATGCGTTGATTGTAACCTTAGAGGATGTGTGACGCATTTAACAATGCATGATTTCGGAGAAACATTCACGTTTTTGAACCATGTGGAACATTACTCTTTATGAACTTCGTGGAACATCTTTATGAACTTCGTGGATTTTTGAACGACGGGGAACATTATTCTTTATGAACTTCGTAGAACATCCTCATTTTTGAACGATGTGGAACATTATTCTTTATGAACTTCGTAGAACATCCTCATTTTTGAACGATGTGGAACATTATTCTTTATGAACTTCGTGGAGCATCTACATTTTTGAACGACGTGGAACATTATTCTTTATGAACTTCGTGGAATATCCACATTTTTGAACGATGTGGAACATTATTCTTTATGAACTTCGTGGAGCATCTACATTTTTGAACGATGTGGAACATTATTCTTTATGAACTTCGTGGAATATCCACATTTTTGAACGATGTGGAACATTATTCTTTATGAACTTCGTGGAATATCGACATTTTTGAACGATGTGGAACATTATTCTTTATGAACTTCGTGGAGCATCTACATTTTTGAACGATGTGGAACATTATTCTTTATTCTCTATGAACTTCGTGGAGCATTCACATTTTTGAAAGCGTGGAGAGCAAGTTCTAGAAAGGAAATGGGTACGATGGGTGGGAAGGAATCTGGTGTATCCAGGAGTGATGGACGTATAAATCTATCCCTCCCACTGCGGTGCAAGGCAATGTTCCGAGAGAGTCTTGGAGAGATCCAAAGGTCTACCTTAACAATATAATAATATTAGTCTCTCCCAATCCGGCCTGCCACGCAGTTAGTTGGCGGGCAGAAACATCCGCCACCAAGACCTGAACAAACCTCACCCCATGAACCCGAGCACCCCTGCTCAAGCCAATAAATGGTACCCGGGGGGCGGTACCCATACTCGCCTCCCAATTTGAGTACCGCATTATATGAGTACCGCACAACTGCACCCAATCATCTGGAGTCAGTGAGACTATGTCATCCCCAATAAGGGTATGTTTTGAGGCAGAAGACATTGGGGAAGGGAAGAAATGGGAAAAATAAAAGTGAGAAAGTTTCTGGCTATTCATATCTGGTTACCAAACATGGTTAAAGCCATTTCAAGTAGGTTTCGATTCCGAATGATGGTCTGAAAGTTTCTACAACTCTGGAACGTGCCGAAATTAATCAAATAAAATGTTGTTAAAAAAGAATTTGAACCCGTGACATCCGTATTCGTAGCCAAAGATTGTTGTTTTTTATGCTATTGGTATATTAATCCATAAATTCATAAGAAATGATTTTATTCAATACATCGGATTTTTACATAACAGCTATTTCGACCTTCATGTTATATTTCTACTAAAAAACTCGTTCATCTTTTCTCACAATCCTTTTGTATTTTCAACATAAACAATGTGTTGCTATTTTGAAATATTTGTAAAAACGATTACTAATATATACATTGTTTTGGAGTAAATTGATTACAAAGCCCCGCAAAACTGTTACAAATAAAAAAATAACTCATTGTTTTATTTGTCGCAATTTTCAACATTTTCCCGACATGATTAATATTTTTCTCGCGGCTTGGTTGCGTGGTAAAAGAGTGCCTGCGTTTTGAGGCAGAGGTCACGGACTCGATGCCAGACCAGTGAGATCAGTTATGTTTGTATTATTTATGATGAAAATATTGTTTTTAAGTTTAGTAAGATGGATTTCTCATGATTTTTTGAAGGCTTCGTTTTAGATTTTGGGCTCAATTGTAGGTAAGTAATATTTAACAATTAGTTTTTTTTTTACTAAACAGTTTTAACCCCATGGGTCAAGGCAAAATAATATGATTTGATCAAATATTCCCGCTTGATATTCAATTTCAAATATGTTCCCCGTTTTCGAACGTATTCTAAAATGAAATACTGATTTTGAATGTAGATGAAAGAGTATTTTAGATTTTAATATTACCAACTGAGATATGTAATGAAGATGAAGCCATAGTAAATAATGCAAAATCACACAAAATCATGTGTTTTTGTTTTGAAAATTTGATCGCTTAGAAATATTATAGATGCTTCAATTAAATACTGCGTGTAGAACATATCTTGGCCCTTAAAAATATTGGTTATTTTTTTTTTAAGTCTTTTAATAAGCCTAGAAAAAAATAAAGTAATAGGTCTATAAAAAAACACTTTCAAGTGCAAACTCTCCTACTTATGAACATCTTTTCGGATATGGTTTTATTGTTTACTGTAGAAAATTTAGTTCGTTTTATGATAATCGCAAAATAAATTGATATTTATGCCCGATATTCACAAAATAAAATAAAATATGAATTTTTGCGTTGTTATTTTACAATACGGCCGGCAGCCGACGAATTAGGATTTTCAAAGTGACCCTTATGTCGTTCACCGAAGGACTACGGGCTTGCCACACCCTACTTTTTTTCAGAACCGCCCTGGCCGGAGCAGGGAACAGACGTGTGAATCCACGTCGCTCGGTTCCGTAAAATCAATTTTAAAGTTCCTTGTTATTACAATAAACAATGTGTAAAAAAGGAGTTAATGTTTTTTTAGGCCCTTACGAAATCAACCTGTAAAAAAAATTCTCAAATAACTTTTTCAACCATTCCAAAATGAAAAAAGCTTTTTCTCAAATATTTTTTAACTCCTCCCACAAAGGGCGTGAATACCGATTTTGATTTTTCCCTGGACTATTGGATCCCCTTAAGATATTGAAATTTTGAACGCAAAGTTTAGAATAAGCTAAAGTTTGTAAAATAAAATTCCGGTGATTTTTTTCCTTGTCAACTGTATTTAACACTTTATACGAAACTAAAAACACAAAACAATCAGGACAAATATTTTTTTTTTTTGGTTGGAACAGTTAGTAGTCAATTTCAGTTTTTTTTTGTTTGATTGACGATTGGACTTTCCTCTCCAGGGACTGACTAAAATTAGCGAACACTGCTAACACTTGAGTCAAATCCTAATCGTATTGTTGGCGCAACTATGTATACCTATCTATATACCTTGTTCCATTTCTCTACCCGTCCTTTTGTACCACAATTTGACCAAAAAAGATGCAATTTTAGTAGGGTTTTTAGGTAACAATTTTTCCCTACCGATTAAATTCAGGACCTTAAGTCTATAATAAACAAGTAAAATTTTTAAATACCCACATGAGGTAAAGATTGCGAGGCGCAAATGACGCCGTTCTATTTGTATAAAGAACATTAACTTTAAATTCAGTAAATTTAAATGATTCACCTCTTCAAGGAATATAAGAATCTAGTAAATCAAAAAAAAAAAAAAAAAACCTGTCCATACTGACAATATTACCTACCGTACAACAATAAAATCAATATGTCAGTGAGTCTGTTATGTGCGGTGCAATGGTTCGGAGTAACCTCTCTGTACATTCAAAATCCACTGTTGAAGAAGTCTAAGTGTGTTATGTGCTTGCAATGATCTACATTGATCTCTTGGTGCATTCAACGTCCACTATTAAGAAGTCTATTATGTGTTTGTGCTTGCAATGATCTAAAATGATCTCTTGGCATCAATTGTTAATGAGTCTGTTAAAAGAAACTTATAGATCTCTTAACATCAATTGTTAATGAGTCTGTTAAAAGAAACTGTGTAACGAACATCATTATTCTCTCAGTTTTATATAACATCGACCAGTTTTATGGAAGCTTGTGCAGTGAGTGACTTAGTGCTCCCTCAGACCCATAATATTGAGCCGAACATCAACCATAAGGGGTAAGTCAGTTTCCTTCCCCATTCATCTGTTTACCATTCCCCATAGTTGTGTCAAAGTATTCACAAGCAAAACATTTTTTTAAATTTATTGATACAGTCCACTCCACGTGTCGCATTTGCGATACCACGTATGGCACCAACATTTATTTCATAAGTTAACTGAAGTAATTTTTTAAATGTTATAAGATTTTCTAATTTCAGAAAAATGTGTGTATACGTGAGCGCCGCCAAGGATGCATTGTCATCGACAACGAGACTATCTGCCGAGTTTCAATTCGATCGGATGTCAGAAAGTGGGTTAATTTCAACCTCCAAGATTTGCATTCATTCAATCACAAAAACAGATAAATGTAAAAATATAATAAAAAAACAAATAAAACTTATTTCCCTTCGACCAAGTAAACCCAAAGACGAACTGAGATATGTAATTAAGATATTGAAATTTTGAACACAAACTTAGCTAAAGTTTGTAAAATAAAATGCCGGTAGTTTTTTCCTTGTGAACTGTATTTACCACTTTATACGAAACTTAAACCGGCGTAGTCCAGCGGTAAGGCTCTTGACTTGAATTCTGAAGGTCGCGGGATCGAATCCCGGCGTGGCAAATAAATTTCATTTGATTAATTTTTGTTATTTCACAATTTATTCATTTAAAATAATACATATAGTACATTTGCGGCACGTCCCAGAGTGGAAGATACTCTCAGTATCGCCCTGGTGTAAGACCACCATTCAGAATTGAAACGTTGCTTGAAATGGCTTTAGCCGTGTTTGGTGGCCAGATCTGACGAGACAGATACTTCCCACCTTCCTCTTCCCCATCTCCTTCTCCTCCCCACTACATTCAGCCTCACAACATAACCCAATTGGAGATGCAATAGTCTCGCTGGCTCCAGACGGGAGCAGTTGGGACTCTTGTGCGGTATTCATATTAAAAAAATTGAAATAATATGTCGTCTTTCCTATTTTTTTGACACTTTGCGGATATTTTGAAGCTCAGTAGCTCATGATGGAAATGACGTTGTGAACTGATAATAGATAAGTGGAGACTGTAGGGAGAAAAACATGATGACGCGGAAAAGCTGTGTAATATTTTTGAAGTCGGGGCTAACAGTTTTTAGAGATATTTTTGATTTATTGTTAAGGTTATGCGGTAAATGCAGTGAATATATTACATCTCAAATAATAGATTAGAATGTGAGAAGTTGCGGGTTGGTGTCTCAATATTCTTTTAAATAACTCCTTATAATAATAATAATAAGTAACGAAACAATAACATTAGCTAGTATTATTTGTTCGTCCATATTTGGATATAAAAATCGTTGATCAATGGAGCCATATTCTCTATGGATGATTGCAAAATAATTGACAAAGTAACTCAACAAAGGTTTTACTATTTCACATAGAAAGTGGCTTATATCGACATTAATCCTAATATGTCTCTATATATTCAATTAGGAAATCGGGTATGGTTACCGCCGAGCTGGGAACCATTAGTGGATAACCAACGCATCTGCCGTAGGTCACCCAGGTGACTTAGCAGGGACGCTAGTGTTCATGGGTTGAGGTTCGTCTAGGTCTTGCTTTTGCGTTTGATGACGGGCCGGATCGGGAGAGACTGGTTGCGGGAGATCTAACCTAGATCTCTTCAGTTGTACTTTTTCGACCCATCGCCTTGCACCGCATTTAGAAGGATGGATTCACAAGTCATTCTGAACACACTGTGTCCCAGATTCCTTCCTAGAACTGTGTGGAGGGTTTTTTGTAATGAGAGGAAGAAGAGGATGTTCTTAGAAGGAGATAGGTATGAGGGGTGAGCAGGAATCTGGGAGTCAGTGTGTCCAGGAGTGACAGACGTGTGAATCCATAAACTGCGGTGCAAGGCGATGGATCGAAAGATTCTGGCTGGAGAGCTCAAAAGACCTCCTCAACCGGTCTCTCTCGATCCGGTCCGCCACGCAACAGGTGGGCAGACACATCGGCCGCCAAGATTTTGACAAACCTCACCCCACGAACATGGGCACCCCTGCCAAGTTGGGGTATTGGTTGGGGGTTGCAGAGGTATTGGTTATCAAATAAATTGTTCCCGGGGCGGCGGTACCTTTTTTTTAATATGAATACCACACAACAGCCCCAACTGCTCCCGTCTGGAGCCAGTGAGACTATGGCATCTCCAATCGGGGTACGTTGTGAGGCTGAAGGTAGTCCTACATAATGCCCGGATGTAGTTTTTTTTTTTAATATATATTTTTTTTATATGAATACCGCACAAGGGTCCCAACTAGAGCCAGTAAGACTATGGCATCCCCAATTAGGGTATGTTGTGAGGATGAAGATAGTGGGGAGGGGAAGGAGATGGGGAAGAGGAAGGTGGTAAGAACCTGGCTATTCAGACCTGGTCACCACACACAGCTAAAGCCATTTCAAGCATTGTTTCAATTCTGAACGGTGGTATTACACCAGGGCGATACTGAGAGTATCTTTCACTCTGGGGGTAATAATATAAGGGATAACAGAGGATTGAACGAACGACGCCTAGGTGCAAATCGACGGATTTGTTCATTCATCCACTAATATTAAAATAAATATTACATAAAATAATAACTGTCAACTTACCGAAACAAAGTTCCTGATGGAGACAGCAGCCACTATCGCCAGGAGTATGATGCATCTGCCGTTGCATATCTTCAGCTTGCGTGCTATGCTTTTCACGTCCATTTTTGATAAATATATATAGAGTAACTATTGCTTTTTACCCAAGACCTTTGTAAAATGATAAAATAACAAAGTTTTAATATTTTTCAAAAGCTTATATTATGCAGTGTTGTCCTTCAATTTCAGTAACGACGGATTCGTCCACTATTTTTATTACAAACACTATTTTAAGTTTAAGTTTCAGCACTCAAAATTGGCCATATCGTAGTTTGCTAGCTAAAACAACATTACAAATGTATCTGTAAATTATATACAAGGAGCTAGGAAAATTAATAAGGTATATCCTCAAATTGTAAACTTTTAAATTCTATGCAATGCATACCAAATTTCAAACCAGTAAAGATATTTTCGAACGTTTTATCTAAAATTTCGGTACGTATTTCAGTATGCATTTTATTGACACTTGTCATCTTTGGGGATGCTGTATGGAAGGTATTTTTTAAGGTAATGAAGGATAGGAAGTTATGGGGAGGAAAAAGGTGTTGGTCTAGGAATCAATGTGTCCAGTAGTGACGGACGTATGAATCTATCCCTCCCACTGCGATGCAAGGCGATGGTTTGAAAGAGTCCGCCTGGAGAGGTCTAGGTTAGATTTACCAATCTCTCCCGATCCGGCCAGTCACGCAGTAGGTGGGCAAACGCATACGCCGCCAAAAACTAGACAAACCTCACCCCTTTAACCCAGGCACCGCTGCTAAGTCACACAACGTAGCAAACCACTTGGGATGACCTATGACAGGGATGTTGGTTATCCAATAAATGGATCCCGGGGCGGCGGTACCCGTGCCGGTCTCTCAAATAGAACTTAAAGCGAAAGGCCAAAGAAGGCAATTTCCCAACTACATTTTTTTTTACAGATAAATCTTTCGAAGTATTTCTTGCGTCAGTAGACTATGGAATTATGCATTTTTGAGTGCTGACTGACAAAAACTATTCACTTTAAAACTATATTCAACCACGCTGCTATTTATTATAATAAAAACATTTCCCATTGAAACTCAAGAACAAGCTACAATTTAACGTGCACTTTAGTTTTCTTCAAAATATTCCGGTACCATTATTGATAACCAAAATATATTTATTAAGCCACTGGTCTCTGTTTTTATGTTTTATTTTAAACAAAGGTTTTCCGAAAACCATTGGAAACTCGCTTGGATGACAACACTGCCTGCTTTTTATTATTATTATCCCTAAAACCTTTTCCGTGCTGAAGGAACAAGAATATTGTTAATCAAGATTCATTCTTTAGAGTGGGAATCGAACCTATGATCGGTTGCAAGTCTCCGATAATTCATTCTGCCTGAACCATATCGAACTATCCAGAGTTACAAATGTCTAACCATCAAATCTTTTCTCCATAGAAGTTAATAAAAATAATTTAACGCAACACAATCTCATCTTGGCGCACGCTTCTTGCGTCATTCACATTCAGACATTCTCTTAATAATTTACTCTCGACACTACCCATTCGAAGATTGTATTCACTTGTCACACGACTATGGATTTCTTCCATAAACCTAAAAGTAATGGACACAGCTATTCGAGAACATTTGGAAGTCGCGAGGGAAGAGGGAGATGTATGAAACATGTCTTTACCCACTTAATTTAACATGAGATGTCACATTCCCTATTTCATCAAATAACTCTTGGAATACAAGCCATTATAGTTGCATTAAAAATATTTTAAAGTTCACAAATTAAAGTGATTGGTTTTAATTCAAATTAAAGTAGTTCATACAAAGCATAGATTCACCTACTGCAAATTTTAGAGCACTGGCAAAGTTTAGACAAAGTATTTCGATGAAAGATGCTTCGAGAAAAAGCGCCATTGAACCCTTCGTCAGTGTTGCCAACGCAGCTCTTTTAAAGCTACATGTAGCTCCAAAATGAAGGTTTAGCTTCTTGGCTCGTTTTTAAGATAATCTAGCTCCTCTTTTTAAACAAAACTTGTGAAAAAAATGACAAAACAGGGTTATTTATTTATGAACCGGTTATTTTCGTAAAGAAAACTTGGTTTGTCCCTCAGAATTACTCTGGTCCCAAACCCCCCAATCCCCTGCCCCTCTAAGAAACGAAAAAAAATATAAGGATACACGAAAATTCGAGGAAACCAGTGTATTTTCTTTATTTCGTCTCTGAATTTCTCTAGTTGATTAATTGGTCTCAACGTAGGCTAAAAAGAGCTAAAATTTTGAATACAAGATTTTAGAGCTAAAAAGTGCTAAAATCTGGAATACACGATTTTAGCTCTTTTAGCTCCTTTTCGGGTGCCGTCTGGCCTTTTTTTTAAATCGGGTTGGCAACACTACATATTGACGGAAACACGCCGAACACGCACCCAAAATTTATACACGATTGACAATTGTCACATGAAAATTCGTCTACGACTCGTTTTTGAGTTCAACACCGTGGGGCAAAAGTGTGGGTCACTTCAAGACCCATATTTAGTCGTTCCTCTCCTCAATTGGACCCCCCACACAACATCTCCAAAGATGATATAGTCCCATAGAAAAAGTATTTTTCTTAAGGCCTCCTACGAGGTTAATAAAAAAAATATATAAGAGTATATATAAAAAAATACAAATGGCTGCCAGTCTATTTCCCTAACCCTAGATTTGACTTAAATGTTAATCTCATAAAATAACTTAAATGCTCTGTCTAGGTCCTTTTAGATTCACGGTTTCTTCCATTCTATTCCACGTTATACGTATATTTATTATTGTCCTGACATCCTCTCACCGGGTCCAAAACATATAAGCGACCCTCTCGCAATCCAATCCATTATACTAATATTAGCCTTGCATTCCTTTCAGATCTTCTCATTTGTACATTTTCCTTATTATGGTAAAGTTTGGAGTTCAGTCTTTAATAATAAATCATTATTTAGACAGCGTGAACAAAGAATATATGATTATTATAAATTGGTCGAACGATGTTTTCCTAATAGATTTGTTTGTTTTGTATGAAGGTCATTATTTGTTACATTAAAGTTTTTATATTAGGTCAATTGAAGATTCAGCTATTAGGGTCATTTAAAAATCATTGCTTAACTATGGTTATAGGCAGAGGCGGCTCTAGGGCTCCAGGTATGGAAGGTCATTTGAAAAAAAATTGTGTTACATCTTTATTTGATATTGTAAAAATTGCCGATATATTATTATCTATATCAATTTAAAGATAGGTAGGGTCATGAATCTGCTACTTAAATTACATAAGTAGGTATTATTTGTAAATTGCAAAATCGCTACATAATTCATGTACTTGCAGACACATAATTTTAAAGAGGGATCTTTTCAATGTAGTTGTGCACACCGATAGTACCTAAGTATTCAAAATTAGATTAGAAAAAATAGACACCGGTAATATCCAAAGTAAAAAAAAATTGAGTTTGGAACACCCGTCCGCAGTCCCCTTTTACCCCTGAAATACCCAAAGATATTGGGTGAAAAACGATGTTTATCAATTATATTTAAATTTAGACTTGCGTTTCAATTTGAAGAAGTTTTTTGTTTTTTTTTGCATTTTTACAAAAAATTTTTAAAACAGATTTATTATTAAATTATATTAGATTTTTTTATCTATCTAATACGCCACTAAGCAAGCAAGGATCCCTTTAAAATGATTTACCTGTAACTAGATAATTAAGTGTATAGAATCTGCTGTCACTTAGGCTAAGAACCTAAAAAACAAACATTGTTTTAAATCGAGCCGTTTTCTATGACCGTTGAAAGGTGATCATAATAATATAATAATTAATAATCTTTAAAACGATCTACTTCTCAATGTTCCACCAAACTAAATTTGAAACGTCGCAAATTACTTTGATAATAATGTAAATAATCATTCCAACAATTAGTCCCGAACTGTCCAATACAAAAACAACCACTTTTTCAAGCGAGGCATGCGAAAAAATGCAAAACCGACCTATGTTTATATTACTATCTCTCTCAACAACACATAAGCAACACAAAACAATGCATAATGCTGTCTCCCTCACGTGACATTCGGTCATGACCCAGGAGTCGCTAGGTATTCTTTAGTACCTTTGCGGGAGAATTTTTAACTCCAGGCGAAATCATAGTTCCATTTCGTTTTTTGTATGGCGCGCATAGGGACAGAAGATATCCGAGCCGAGGGCATTTTAAAAATTGACCCAGGAATCGTAAATAATGTTTGAATGAGAGCTTCCATTTGAGACGATAGATGTCACTGCTCGTAGATCGGCGCGTCGTCGCCGCTAGCTGCCCATTGCCCGTTATTTCGCGGTTCATTACAAATAAAGAATTTGATGGGTCGAGCAGTTTGATCCGTAAAAATATATTATTATTATGTCTTATAATTTTGGGGGGTCAAACACCCATTGTCCCAAGGGGAGAGCCGCCACTGGTTATAGGGTCATTCTGTCACGGTCAGTCCCGAAAATAGGGTTTCACTTATTTGGGATTAACAAAGGAGCATGTAAATTACTTTTAAGCACTTCAAAATGATCAGTTTTTGCTGTAAGGAAGGAGTTTTTCTAATTATCTACGCGGGGAGTAAACTGGAGTATTTAAAAAAATGTTAAGTTGAAAAAATTATATTTTACTTTTTTGTGTTCGTCAAATTAACAAAAAAATAAATTTGATCGAACTTACCCCCACATTCTACTGTTTATAACAGCACCTATCAGAAGGATTTTTACAAGCGATTCCTGAGCATATTTAGAGTACCAAAAATAGACATAATTTTGCTGTGCGATGATATAATTTTTCTATATAAAAAAAATCAATCACACGTCGCCACTGATCCCACTCATACGCGTCACGACGGGATCGCGCGCTGTTTTGATTGTTACCGAGTGATGGAAACATTTTTTAATTGTTTTTAATTGATAAAAAAACATCATCGAACAGCGAAATGAATTCTACATTTTCGTTATTTGTTTTTGGGGTTTTATGCCGTGTTGCGCTACCTCCTTTTTTAGCCACTTTTTGGGACAGTGTTACGTTGTCCGAAACGTTGGCTAAAGAATGAGGTAGCGCAACACGGCATAACACCCCAAAAACAAATAACGAAAATACTTTTGGCCGTGAAAATCTATAAACGAAATCTACATTTTATACTCCGTGTAGGTATCTATGCTCAGAAATCCTTGGTTAAAATCCTTCGGGCACGTGGTACACGTGTTACACCCTGTATATTTACACCCTAATTTAGGAATTCGGGCACGTGGTACACGTGTTACACCCTGTATATTTACACCCTAATAATTGCTTAGCTGATGCACACGAACTCAAGAAAAATTAAAATTTGAATACCCCACCACGCTTAAAAAAAGTTAACAACATGGTATATTAAAAACAAAAGAAATCCCTCCGAAAAATTGTATTACGATTTTTTCTAGATGAATCATGAATCACATCACGAAGAAATGCGGTAATAAAGAAAAATAAGTTTGAAGTTTTTCACTAATAAATTTTTTAAATGTATTAATTTTGTTTCATTACACGAGTGTCATCTGTCTGTTTTTAAATGTCTTTATGTTTAAAATGGTCAGGCAAGAAAATTGGTCACCCAAAGATGCTGTCATCAGAAGAGTCCTTATTCAGAAAATTTCTGAAGTCCATGTTCAATCGTCTGTTCAGTCAGTAGTTTGGTATAGATTGAAACGTCTGGTCTGCTAGAAGAAACTGGTCAGTCGAAAAGTCTGTAATATTTTTTTGGATTCGGTTCAAAGCCTCACAAACGTCACAAAAACACTTAAACTACATAAAATCTAGTACTTTCATTAAAAATCATTTAAAAGACTTGATTCACTTTGTGTACAAAAGAAAATTTAACACTCTTGCAGTAAGAAGCAAATTATGATTGAACTGTATTAACATACGGTTATTACTTTTGTTAAGTTAATTGCAATCGTAGTTAATGATAACTGGAATATCTTTGAGTTAACTTCACAGTGTTAAGGAGGATTTAGTAATGAAGGACTGATACGTAAACGCTAACTGAGATGTGTGCTATTTTTTCTCGGCGTTTTATGCCGTTCGCAAAGAGAAGGGGTAAAATTTGGAGGGACAGGGCAGAATTAGAAACAGATTTGTGTGTGTTTGTTGAGAAAGGTTGAAATATGAAAGTCTTTGCATGGTTCATTATTTCTTCTAGTTATTTATTTATTGTTTGAAACATCTTTATGGTCACATTCAATGGTATTATATAGACGACACATTCGAGACAGTGGATTGAAGTATGCAATATTGTCATTGAATAATTCAAGATGGAATATTTTATGACTCCTTAAATTACTTACGTCTGTTAGGAACTTTAGTATGAATTTTGCTCAGGCAATGAGTGGTTTGAAGCATTTCATTAATGAATTGTATAAACATATTAAGTGAGCAAATAGTCTCCTTTTTTCCAGGGTTATAAAATGAAATTGTTGGAGTCGTTCCTCGTAAGATAGGAGTGAGGCATTTAATCCAGGTTTAAATGGTAACAGTAACTGATATACTAACTGATTAGTCGTGATATTTCAAACTATGTAAATGTGTTCTCTTCATACTCACAAAAACATAATCTCATAATGTTGAAAATTCACCAACTTCCATCAATATCAGTGGAAAGTGTGGCTTCTGCAATGATGGAGGACTAAACCAGTGGAGGATCGAACCAGCAACACCAAGTGGGAATAAATAACTACCAGGAAGTTGGGAATTTTTGAGCTATACGATGCTGATAGCTGCTAGGCATGATAACGACGGGCGATCAGACGGGCAGTCACAAGCGTTCTGATTGAGCAGGCTCGTTCGCGCACGGATGTAATCAACAGGCGCGTTGCCCTAATTTTTTTTTACATATTTATATGGCCCGCTATCAAAACTAATTGCCGACTGCTGCTATAAACTACTTATTATTGCACTCATTATTGCACTCCTTAACAATAAATTTACCTGTACTAATAATGGTGACCGGACAACTCAGAATGAAACCAACTCAGAACCATCTCAGATAAGTAATTTAGAGTGATAAAAAAATATATAAAAAATGGTTAAATAGGTTAGTGTTATCGGCTAATTTAAAATTATTTTTTTCATAGTTTTTAATGACTTTTCAAGGAGATGTTGAGTTGGCTTTATTCTCAGTTGGCATGGAACCAGTAATAAAATATATGTGAAAGCCTTTAAGGCGTGATTGAATAAATAAATAAATAAAATAACAGATCTCTCATTTATAACATAATTTTTTAACTTGCAACAAAGCAAATAATCTGCTTTAGCCGGCCCTGTTTGAAACGCACTGAGCCCGGCGGGATTCCCACGATATATCGGACCCGAGATGTGCAACTAATATAATTGTTACCAATAATATAAAATAGTGTGTGTTAGTTGAATGTTGATATTTGATTTGCTGATAATAAAAGATGTTGCCTTCATTCCGCATTGCCAATAATTAAAATAACACGCTAAATCATCGTTAGACAAATACTATAATTAAATTCAACTTCGAATTTCTTGAGGCCGGTCATGGTGAGATTTAATAAGATGTAACTATTTTTGTGAGAAATCACATGAAGGAGAACGGAGAGCTCCTGGGCTCTGGACCCAGAGACGAAGGAGATGAAACCCGGTGGTAAAATTTAGAGTAATTTTTTGGTTTGTTTTAAGGTAGAAAGAAGATCTTTTAAATACAATCTTTTTAGTGATTCCCCTTGACCGGGCTATGGAAGAATATTTCCTCAATTGGCGATTAAAGCCAAATGGGTCGAAAACAGTCGTGACAGCTTTACATCTCAGTAACTCACAGGCAAACTCAAAACTCTGTGTTCAGTTTGATGAAAAAAATATTTACCGTGACCCCACATCCCCGCTATCTTGGAGTAACTTTGGACAGGAGCCTGAACTACCGGCAACACATGGAAACAGTGGGCAAAAAACCAGGACAAGACTAAACTTAGTCAGTAAGCTAGCTGGAACTAGCTGGGGGTGCGACGCCAACACGCTTAGAACGGCATCCATAGCTCTGGTTTTCTCAGCAGCTGAATACTTTGCTCCTATGCTTAATTTAGCAATACACAAAACACTAATACCCAAACACATTTTGATTTTTATATATATATAGATCAGCTTTTTCCCGCGACCTCTCGCATGGTATTAAGAAGAAATTACTATACAAGGAATTTTCCCTTGGGAATAAAAAGTGGCCTATGTCTCTTCTCAGTTCTCCAACTATCCCTACGCAAAAAATCACATTAATTGGTCGCTCCGAAGAAGGACAAACAAAGAAACAAACACACTTTCAAGTTTATAAAATTACTTTTTGATGTGATAACGTCTTATAAATCGACGAACACCGGCTGCATGCACGAAAAAGCAGGACTTATTGTCACGTTCCGCCTGAGCCGAGCGTGCAAGCGAGATGGCGGAACAATCGATAGAGAGGCACGATCGGCCTAAACGTTCGGCTTATGACGCATCAATGCAATTTTTCATCAATGTTTTCTTATGACGTTATCACCTAAAATTATCGTCCGTAAGCCGAATTTACAGACAACCAAATTTTTTTATTGAAATAACTTTTAATAACTTTGAAGGTTATACCCATCAATGTAATATATCGATGCCGAAAAAGATAATAATAATAAATCTAAACGAAACATGAAACGGAACAAGATATAGAAAAATAAAAAAAGTTACGGTCGCAACTGGGAATCGAATCCAGGATCTCTTGACTTCTCGTAAAGTCTCTTGACTTCTCGCAGCGCCTTAACCAACTCGGCCATGAGACCTATATTTTGTCTGATGATCGACAACTCAACAAGCAGCAACTTCATCACTCTTTTGAAAGTAATTAAAAGTAATGAAAAAAAGCTTGGTTAAATAGGTTACGTTACGGTTAGTTTTGGGCTATTAATTAATTTTTTTTTTTTTTTTTACAGTTAATACCGCACAAGAGTCCCAACTGCTCCCGTCTGGAGCCAGTGAGACTATGGCATCCCCAATTGGGGTATGTTGTGAGGCTGAAGGTAGTGGGGAGGGGAAGGAGATAGGGAAGAGGAAGGTGGGGAAGTACCTGGCTATTCAGATCTGGTCACTAAACACGGCTAAAGCCATTTCAAGCAACGTTTCAATTCTGAATGGTGGTCTTACACCAGGGCGATACTGATAGTATCTTCCACTCTGGAACGTGCCGCAAATATACTATATATTATTTTAAATGAATAAATTGTGAAATAACACAAATTAATCAAATAAAATTTATTTGCGCACGCCGGGTTCGAACCCGCGACCTTCGGATTGTGAGTCGAGAGTCTTGCCTCGGGACCACGGAGGCCGTCATATTGAAAATAATATCATCGGATAGCAAAATGACATCCATATTTTTTACTCCAAACATCTCCAGGATTCGCTGGTTAAAATCCTTCGGGTATTTGGGTCGTTCCTACATAAATTTGTCTCCACCATTTAGTGGAGAAAAATTCAACAGAATTACCGATATTATTTTTTTATAATTACTTTAAAATCTACTGTACTAAAGACATAACGACTATGTGCGTTTAAAAAATATGTGTTTATATTTTTTAAGTAAAAATTACGTGACAGAGGTGTGACTCCTCGTGATAGAAGTGTATTTCATACAAATCACAGTTGTCTTCTGCCACCTCGACTTGCGTGTATTCTATAATGTTATAAAAAAATGATACGCCGACATAAAATATAAAACTATTTATAAACTCCAAAAGGTATAACATATCAAGTAACAGCGATTATTATTTTTAATGATGTTTAATAAAATATTTTTTTAAATCTCAAAAACGTGTCTCCTACAATTTTTATGAAGTACGACACTTCTGTCACGTGGGTTGTCATTCGAAATAGGTATACACGCAGCTTATGTTTGTCACCCCCAATAGGCATTTTAGGCTTCCTTCCCCCCTTGCTACAATTTCTCCTCTGAGATCCAGAGAGATTAATTTATAGAAAAAACAAAATGTGCCAGAGTTGTACAAGTTATGAAGGTTAAAAAGAAGAACAGCCCATACACGAAGCTTGTGCTTGTCAACCCCAATAGGCATTTTAGGCCTCCTTCCCCCTTGCTACAATTTCCCCTCTGAGATCCAGAGAGATTATTTATAGTAAAAACAAAATGTGACAGAGTGGTGGCAATGTGACAGAGTGGTAAAAGTTATGTATAGTCATTTGCTGTTACACTCTGTACGTGTCAAAATTTTATCTGCTCCAGGCTTCATTTATATCTTAATCGTTATGGTTACAAATAAAGGTTTTTATTATGTGATACAAAATATATTTCCAAAGATACATCAATTTTATCGGCCACTTAATGACATATAGACACATTAATCTTAATATCCAGGTACAGCCAAACCCTTCGTTCGCCATCTCCTGTGGTGTGGTCATCACAAAAAAGGTAAATACATTCCTTTAACTGAGTTATAATGATTTTGATTCATTGTTGCATCCAAAGCTGCTTACGAATTAAAAATTCAGATGCACTCGTAATGTAGACTGTAAATGTAAATATTTGAAGCAAAAGTAGACGAAATGGTGTTCGATAGAATTGGGTAAAAATATGTGTAGGAAAAACAAGGTATGCAAGGAAAAAGGATAACCAATCAATTTCCACTGTATCTCTGCAATAGCACATAGCATAAGTATAATATACTCGTAGTTATGAGGTTCCATCGCGATACCTCGAGATAATTATCGGCACAACAAAACGAAAGAGTACCAAACGATATTATGTACTTCCGAGATGATCAAATTCCTTGTTTTTACTTAAAAACGAGATTACTTACATGAAAAACACTAACAACTCGCATTCAGGGTAGTCTCAATCCTTTTTTTCTGTTTTCAAAACAAATGCAGTCGAATTTGCACTATTTTTCTTGCCATATTCCACATTCCAAGCTTTAAAAAAAATTTCCAGCATTTAGGTTAGGACGGAGAGGTAGGAACTGGATAAATGACATCCCATTAGGAACTAAGCATATTCTCATTTCAAAACCAAACAGTGGTAATCAAGGTTCTTAGAAAATTCATTTAACAAGGTTAGCTCATCTAAGGTTAGAGCGGTGATTGGTTAAAAATTCGTGACGTAGATTGGAGTCCGTGTTCCACTAGGAGAATTGAATTAACTTCAACACAAGTGGCAATGTTTTACTCCAAGCTACGTCATGCGGTTCGAAAATTCGAAAGCGGCCCGACGATTTTTTTTCGAGAAAACTAACGAGCTAACCTTGTTAAACGCATTTTCTATGAACTTGGAGTAGTAATCACATGAAAAGAAAAGTAGATTCCTTCAATTGAGATATAATTATGTTGAATGATCCACCGGCTTCTGAGATTCACTATGGACAAATCAATTCACATCATTGAGTGTAATTAATCCACATTAGTAATGTGGTGTGAATCTGTTATAAAAACAATGAATTAATTTATTTTAGAAATAAACCATTAGAAATTAGATGCGGCCACTTTGATCAATAGATACCTACTTATGCTAGAAAGAGGATGGACGCCATCATACATTGGTCATAAGGACGGGTTGTTTCACTGAATCTGAATTTGGCAGCCACCTCTGTCCTGGAGCCCCAAAATATCTGAAAAAAACCCTCAACTTGATAGATTCTCCCATCTTTACAAATGGATTACAATTTTTAGAGCACAGGCATCGGGTAAAAATGCTGTCCTTGTTTTACCGGTATTTCAATGAAAGATGCTCCGAGAAACTAGCGTCATTGATTCCTTCGGCACTGGTGCACAGTCAGTAAACACTAAGGCCGGATCTAGGGGGGGAGGCAAACCGGGGTGCCTGCCACGGGCGGCAGTTTAAGGGGGCGCCAAAATCGTTTGAAAAAAAAAAATTATATGTTTGATTGAAAAAATAAAAACTTGATTCACAAAGCGCCTGGCATCTAGCGCGCGTTGTTATATCGATTATTAATTTATATTATTGTATTTTGGTATTGTATTTTATTTTGGTATTGCTTTGTACTTTGGTATTGAAATCAATTTTATTCCTTGTGCGAAAATTTATATATTTCTATAGTTCGGGAAGTGGATGAACATTGAACTAAAAGATTCCATCATATTCACCCCCCCCCCCTCTCAAACGCTGGCGACAGGGGAACGCCACCGTCAAGTTTTTGCCCCGGCTTGAAAA
This sequence comes from Glyphotaelius pellucidus, assembly GCA_936435175.1. Taxonomy (NCBI): domain Eukaryota; kingdom Metazoa; phylum Arthropoda; class Insecta; order Trichoptera; family Limnephilidae; genus Glyphotaelius; species Glyphotaelius pellucidus. The sequence continues at coordinate 1,034,898 of OW386560.1, read as the reverse complement.
AATCGTAGATTCGGGGTTGGGAATGGGTCGCTTCTACGACTTGTTCTTGAGTTGCACTGTGAAACAATTTACCGGTCTCTATGTTTCCTGTCTCCAACAACATGAGTCTCTTCAAGACTCAGGGTAAATCTTACTTTCTACAACAAAAAACCTCCTCACAGCATCCGCAAAGATGACATATGACCTAAAAGAAATTATTTTCCTCGTTAAGAGTTAATGGAAAAAATTAACAATCATCAAACGTTTAATTTTAAAGTTCTGTGAAAGTTCCATTCAAGTTTTGTTTTTATTTGAGTCTTTGTGAATAACGATATAACAACAGAATTCCTTGTTCTACCGGTATTAAAATGGAAGATGCTCCGAGGAACTAGCGTCATCGATCCCTTCGGCACCGGTGCATAGTCGGGAAACACGCCAAACACGCGCCCAACATTTGTACACGGTTCACATTAGTCTCATGAAAACGGGTCGTTTCTACGACTCGTTCTTGAGTTCAACAGCTCGGCTGTGTAACGATTTGCTGGCCTCTGTGTTTCCTCCCTCCTACAACATGGGTCTCTTCAAGACCTGGGTCTCTTCAATCCTTCCTCTCCTCAAAAACACCCTCCACACGGCATCTTCAAAGATGACAAATTTATCATATTTAAAAAAAAAAATTGATTTTTTTTTTAAAATTTGATAAATTGTTCAAATTCTGTGAAACAACCCATTTTAACAGCAATTTTCACATGTACGATGACATCAAGAGATTTTAAAGGCGCGACTTCCACAGCTTCGTAGCCCGTGTCATTAAGCCAAGATTAGCGCTGTCATCGTTAGCTAATTTATTTGTTTTACAATCTCCTCCATTCCCATGCCAAATCTTCTCTAACCTATACTGATTTATATTATAAAGAAATGTTCACTGATATTTTAGGCAATGATCGCCAAACACTCAGAAGACGTACGAAATCTCCCGGAAATTCAATATTGTCAATTTTTTTTTGTTTTAATTTTTTTTAATTTAACTTTTATGAGTAAAACCTCAAATTATATAATATTTAATTAAATGAAGACACATGAGGTCCTGGGTTCGAGTCCCAGAGGTGCAAATATCTTTTTCTGATTTTTCTGTTTCCAGATTTTCGATTGAGTCTCGGTCATGGTGTCTTCATTTAATTAAATATTACAATTTGAGGTTTTACTCATAAAAGTTAAATAAAAATTAATAATATTCATCCTAGACTTGCAGAAAAGTCAATCGATGTCGCACATTAAATAAAATGGATAAAAATTTATCCAGACACCATCTAGATTGCCTTTAGTTCGGGTTGAATCTTGCAATCGTACATTAAGATGGCAGCCAATAAAAATATGCGTTAAGAAAATGAAGATAATATGGGTGGTTCTTAGTCAAAGTGTGGTACAGTTAAAAGTGACCGAATTTGATATCGACACCTTAGCTCAGCGGTCAAGAGCACTCGCCCGGAAAGCAGAGAGGTCCTGGGTTCGAGTCCCAGAGGTGCAAATATCTTTTTCTGATATTTCAGTTTCCCGATTTTCGAACGAGTTTCGCTCATGGTCTCTTCATTTAATTAAATACTATTTATTATTTGAAATGAATTAATTGTGAAATAATACAAATTGATCAAACCAAATTTATTTTCCCACCGGCGGGTTATCCCACCGATTACGAGTCGAGAGCCTTACCCCTCGATCACAGAGGCTGTCAATAATTTGACGCTTTACATTACGTTACGCAGGAATGTTTCACATCATCACAGACAACCAAAAAGCGGAGTGTGCAATTTACACGTTGTAGAAGTGAAACGTTCAGAAAATAAAGTAGGCAAGAGTGGGCAGGCTACGAACTACGAAGCACCGCACAAAGAAGGGACCGTTAATACTATCTCATTTTTTCGTAGACTAAATCCTATAGATGTACTCGTAGGTATGGGTTTCTCTCTTTTTTGTGACTCTATTTTTCGTTTCATCGAGTTTCAAATCACAACGGTGCTGAAGAAGTTCTCACTTCAAAAATATATGTATAATGATGTATTTACCACGTGGCCTTCAATACCGCCAGTATACTGCACGCCCCTATCTTTAGGTTACCAGAGACCTTTACACGTCCTGTGGTAAATACCTACCAATAAGTATAAATCGTGGGAAAGTCTACAAGAATTAATAATATATATTTTTAGCACGCACTCTTTTTTAAATTCATTTAGTACTTACTACAAATGATTTATATGTTATAGGCTACAGCAAAAACTCGATTTACCGGATCTCCCCCTACCGGGAAATTTGATTATTACATATCTATACTTAATACTATAAATGCGAAACTGCGTGTGTTTGTTTGTTACGCTTTCACGCATAAACCAGTAAACCGATTTTGAAAATTCTTTCACCAATAGAAAGCTACATTATATGCGAGTAATATAAGTTGTTTTTAATAGTAAGCTCTGGCGTTGTGAAATTATAAATATTAATATATTTTATTTATTAAACGTTTTCCGTCGCTAGCAAAGGCGAGTTATTGTTACGTCAGAAAACAAATCGTTGCCGTGGAAACGATGTTAATATTTCAGGCATCGTAGTTAATATCTATCTATCTTTATAAATAAAAATTAATCCCCGAAATGTTTGTACGCGCATAATTTCCGAACGAGTGCACCAAATTGGATATTTATTTTTTTACTACTAACTGGTGAGCCTTGGCATCATGAAATTTAGGTGGCACGCGAGCTTTTTGAAAACTGAATGTACCGGGAGTGAATGTATGGAATGCGAGAGTGGTGGGTGGTAGAGGGAGGGGGGAGAGGGGGGGGGATAATTGATAAGTGAAAGGGCTACAGTAATTTCCCCCTAATACCATGCGAGCGAAACCGCGGGTATAAGCTAGTTAGTTTTATAAATAGACTAGCTTGTTCTCGGCATGCGTTGCAATGTCATATTTAAAGAAATAAATTGTTTCTCCCTGCATGTCCTTTCCCGTGCATCCCCGTTCCCCTCCCACGTTTCCTTCCCGTCTAGCGTTCTTCTTCCACCTTCCCTGCCTTTCCACTCTCCTACCCCCCTCCCGTGTTCCATATCATCAATCCCAGTCTTCGATCAACTTATAATTGGTCGATGATCCCAGTACATTCAGTTTTCAAACAGCTCGCGTGCCACACCAATTACAATTTTTTTATTCAAATTCTTATTTTTCGTATTAATTTCATAATAATTAATATTTCATATTAATGGCGTACATGAGCGACCCACTGTGTTTTGCCTATTGCTCTCTACGCGTACCATGGCGTGGTGCGACTTCTTAGAAGTTGAATTCTTGGAAGTCTTGACTCTTCATTGGCATTATATTTTTAATTTCTAAGTTTTGCGCTTCAGGTTGGGTTCAAAGGTATAACTTATTATGTTCTATTGTTTAGGCACTTCCTTAATGATAATCTAGATTTAAAAACTGATTTAATTATTTCCAAGCATTACCATTTTATCAAATTAATTGGTCCAAAGAACTGTGTTCCAGGTGTAGAGATATGCTTGATATCCTTTGTGAAGATCGTAAACTCAACGTGTATTTGGAAAAGATGATCTTTAAAAGTTCAAGGGAATTGTGGTTATACAAATAACTGGCAGCGTTAGCCGAGGACCAATAATTAACGAACTTGTTAATCTCTATGGACATATAAATTTGGAAGACATGTTAAAGAAAAGGGACACTGTTTAAATTCAGTATTATAAGTCTTTGGTATCAACCACCAAATCAATAATTAAGCAGTCAAAAGGACATAATAAAGTACATGAAGTCAATGCTAATGGGGTGAGGTTTGTAGGGGGTTGGTGGCGGATGCGTCTTCCACCTGCTGCTTGACGGACCGGATCTAAAGAGACTGGTTGGAAGAGACTTTTTACCCCTCCAGCCAGACTCTCTTGACCTATCGTCTTGCACCGCAGTTGGAAGATTGGATTCACACGTCTGTCACTCCTGGACACACTGACCTCCAGATTTTTTACCAGAACTTCCTTTCCTCCCTTTCCATAAAAAGACCCTCCACACAGCATCCCCCCGATGATATCAGGCCCTGAGGGAAATTAGTTCCTCATGCCTCCTTTGGAGTTAAAGTAAACAAAAACTAAATCAATTTACCACGTGATGCGAAAAATGTACTTATTTTGACTGTTCTTATAATATATTTTCTTTAGGGTATCATTTCTGATTTTCACGGCCAAAAATATTATCGTGATTTATTTTTTAGGGTTTTATGGCGTGTGGTGTCGCGAAACTGCGGTTCCTCCATGGTCCGCTACGTTTGGTGATTTAGCAGGGGTGCCCGGGTTCATGGGATGAGGTTTGCCTAGGTCTTGGAGGCGGATGACCAGGACACACTGAACCCCAGATTCCTACCCACCCCTTAAACCCTTTTCCTTCCCAGAACTATCCTCTCCTTCCTTTCCTTAAAAAACCCTCCACACAGCATCCCCAAAGATGACATAGGCCCTGAGGGAAATTATTTTCCTCAGGGCCTCCTGTGTGGAGCTCATGTAAAAAAAAATACCTCTGCTATAGATCACCCCAAGTGGTCCGCTACGTTTGGTGATTTAGCAGGGGTGCCCGGGTTCATGGGATGAGGTTTGCCTAGGTCTTGGAGGCGGATGACCAGGACACACTGAACCCCAGATTCCTACCCACCCCTTAAACCCTTTTTCTTCTCAGAACTCTCCTCTCCTTCCTTTCATTAAAAAAACCCTCCACACAGCATCCCCAAAGATGGCAAAGGCCCATAGGGAAATTATTTTCCCAGGGCCTCCTGAGTGGAGCTCATGTAAAAAAAATAATCTTCTTCACACTATAATTACCATATAATAATAAAACTGTTTGATTCTTATATATAAAATTTAAAAAATGATTTTGTTTCGAGTTTGGTTTTTGAACAAGACTTTCTAACCCTTAAATTAAAATTAAAAATGCATCTTACATTTTAAATAAAGCCACCACTGCTTACTGCATCCTATACGATTACAAAATCTGAGCAGAATCTAAAATATAATATAGAATGTGCTGTTTCCTGTGGCTGAAACAATGAAGGCTGTATTGCATACCGGATGTGGATGTTTGGTGGGATTAACTCTGTCTGGCCGCACAACCTGCGACCAACAAGGGTGGGAAACCTAATTAGAACTATTTAATCTTAATTCTATGCAGCGGGTGTCCAAATTGGATTCCTTATTGCATTTATTTAAAGCAATGAAAGGATTTTTATGAGATGTGACTCACAAAATAAAAAAGATGATTGTTTTTCACGGTAGGCTACACAATTCACACATCAGCGCTGTGTGAGCGAGGAATCTACGTCATCCCTCAAATAAGAGATGTCTAACTAAATTGTACACAAAAAATAAAAGTCTCAACTCGTTTTGAAGTGAAAATTTCTTTAGCACCGTTGTGATTTGAAACTCTATGAAACAAAAAAGCGACACTAAAAAGAGACAAACATATTCATCTATAGGATTTAGCCTGCGAGAGAATGAGTTAGATTAATCGGTCTCTTCTGTGTGCGGTGCTTTGTAGCCTCCCCACCTTTGTCTACTTTAGTTTTCTGAAAGTTTCACTTCTACCGCGTGTGAACTGCATACAATTTTTTTATTTTATTTATTTATTTATATTATTTAAGCCTTATTGGGCTTTTACATGAATAGAAGGAACTTTATATTCACAATATTAATTACTGAAACTCAAACTGAAGCTACACTTCATCAGGAATAATTAATTAAATAATTACCTGTTTTTATCTTTCTTTCTATTTATTATCAATCTATATTCATCTCTATTTTATTTAGATTTTCCGAAATTCTCTAAAGTGCACAATATTTTAGTATGTAACCATATCCCATGTATGTACATCTTCACATAAAGATGATCCAGAAGTTTCAATTGTTCCCATTATATACTTACCTATTGTATAATGTTATTCTATTTCTGTTATAATTAGTGTAACTCGCTCGTCAAGCACAAGAACTAGCTTCTTCTTTGGTGAGATTGCAATTTCAAATAATTTCTGTACCAATATGTAATTTATATTAACACTCTTATACACTTAAATATCTATATTAAAAAAAAAAATAATAAATAAATAAAAATGTGTTACGTAATCAATAAAACAGAAAAAGTAACAATGCAATCAACTCGTTAGGTATACAATATTATAACATAAATTAAAAGAAATGAAATATTATGAGTTTTACTTACAAAAAAACGAATACAATTCAGCGTAAAATATTTATACATGTTATTAATAATTAGACCTGAAATAAAACAAAGTGTAATGTATAAGAGTTAGTAAGTATTAGGGTATAAACAAATAATTATATGTGTTTATTACATTTTTTTTTTTTTTTTTTTTAATTTATTTATTTATTTTATAAATCAACAATCCAGTCCCGCTAAGCCAATTGCAATTGGCTTGACAGCAGGTGCTTATAATTCCTTACAAATATATTTAAAGTTATAATTTACATCTTTTATCTACAGTTAAACATTTTTTCATAAATTTTATCAAGTATCAAGTATCAAAATAAATATTCTTTTTCCAATAACCAATTTTTCACCATATATTTAACCTTATTCATAGAATTATGTTGCTTTATATTGTCAGGTAATAAATTAAATATCTTCGGTATGTTGTATTCAAACGTTCTCTGTCCGTACTTATTATTGAATTTCGGAACTATTAACCCGTCGTTACGCGTGAATCTAGTGCTATATTTATGATCTAGTTTCTCTTTATGCTGCGGGGTAAATATATGCTGAATTATAATTTTATACCTTCACAGGTAAAATTTTTGCACTCTGAAACAGCAACGGAGTATTGTGTCTTTGTTTGAAAATGTTAGGGACAACTAATAATTTTACAATTGCGTTTTGTGCAACTTGTACCTGTTTCAGGTTGGTTACAGTAGTATTTCCCCATATTGTTAACCCATATCTTATTATTGATTCTGCTAGTGACATATAAATTATTTTAAGTGTATCAATTAATAGGAAAAAATTTAATGTGTACATTCTGCTAGCAATTGATCTGAGTCTTTTACAGGTTTTTTTAATATGTTTGTCCCATTTAAAAAAACAATCTACTGTAACACCAAGATACACATATTCAGTAACTAATTCTAAGCTTTCACAATTACAGTTAATAGAACAGCAAAAACATAATAAAATAAGTATGCATTTTACTGGTAAGGTTTGGATGAGAAAAGATTTTGCGAAAAGAACAAAAAAAATAATTAAGTTAATTATTAGCAGATAAAATCGAGATTAGGTAGTTGACTTTTGAAACATTCAAAACTGTCAACACTAAATATATCTATAAATTCGCAGTATTTATTCGCAAGGTTATGGATTCGTGGAATTGGTGAGTAAATGGAGCAATTAGTATTGTTGCATTTAAAAATATCTTTAGTATATATATCTAGTAAGCTCTGACGTTATGAAATTATAAATAGTTTTCTGTCGCTTACAAAAGCGAGTTATTGCTAACGTCAGAAAAAAATCGTTGCCGTGGAAACGATGTTGATATATTTAAATAAAAATAAATCAGAAATGTTTGTACGCGCATAACTTCCGAACGACTGTGCCAAATCGGATAATTTTTTTTTAGCTCTGGCTTTATAAAATTTAGGTGGCGCGCGAAATGTTTGAAAACTGAATGTACCGGGAATGTATGTATGGAATGCGGGAGGGGGGAGGGGAAGGGAAGGGGGAGGGGAGGGGAGAGGAGGACGTGGGTGGGGAGGGGGGTGTGGGGAGGGGGGATAATTGATAAGTGCAAGCGCTACAGTAATTTCCCCCTAATACCATGCGAAAGAAGCCGCGGGTAAAAGCTAGTGCTCCAATAATTATGAATCTAAAGTCCCACTGGCTACAGACCTTTGAGAGCAGTTGGGACTCTTGTGTGGCATTCACATAAAAACCTGTAGGATATGGGGAAGTGATTACCTGACTAATCAGAACTGGTAACAAAGTATTGCTAAAGCCATTTCAATAAACACGTTTCTAAATAGTAGTCTCCCACCGCAGTTAATCCCCCGACATTTTACCAATTTCAAACCTAAAATAGACTTCAAAACTACCTTTAATAATAATAATAATAATAATATCTTTATTCAGTGAAATTTGGAACATTATAACTAAGAAAATACATATTCAGTGTAGTTTACAATAGATTATATCAGTACAAAAAGTTTACAAGTAGAAAGTAGTATACATATGAACAGTAGGTTAAAGGTAAATTAAAGAATACTAATGTGTAGTTAGTTATATAGTTGAAGATTTTTATAACCTGCCTCACTAGGCTAGCCTGTGTTGAGGCAGTCATTTTGTACATCAATCTAAAATACTTACTAACATACCTACATTATTGTATTAATAATATGATGGTTACTTTAATGATAAGCTCTAATAGTACCAACCAATACATTGGTGTCTTTAGTAATTGCGGATTTGGGTGAGTGCACCGGTAAAGGCCCTGTCATTACTTTTAATCCAAATTTTTATGTTTTCTTTGAAATTTTTTTGTGAGTCGCATTTTTTTATTAAGTCTGGAAGAATGTTGTAAAGTCTTGTTGCAAGGTATATAAAGTTACGTTGATCAAAAGTAGTATGCATTATGGGAGTTTGTAGTAAATCTTTATTATTGTTTCGAGTATTTAAGTGAGTATTCAATCTTTTTTGATAGTATTTATGTATGTTTGTGTATAGATGAATGAGGATTGTTTTTGCATATATCTGCCGAATGTCAAAAACATTCATAACATTAAATATTAAATTCGAGTCGGTAATTAAAGGTAGCTTAAGGATAATTTTTATAATAATTTTTTGGGCCTTTATGATTGGGTCTAGTGCAGATGCAGTGCCACCTCCCCATGCTATTATACCGTACTCAATAACAGATTGGCAGACTGCAAAATAAATCATTTTTAGGTGTTGTAAGTCGAGAAAGTTTCGTATCGTTCTGAAAAAGTGCATGGTTTTTCTTATTTTGTTTGCAATTATTTGTGTGTGAAGATTCTATTTGAGATATGGATCAATGGTGAGGCCGAGGTATTTCATTTCATATTTATACGTATATATATATATATACATACCAACGTATTTCATTTCATAATAAGTTGGTATGGACATCAAACGAATTTATTTACAGTGTTGATTTTGTGCACTTATACGCTGGTATATACAGTATTTAGACAGTGTTATCCTTGATGCAGTTGAATGAAAATATGTTTTATGCTTTTGTTATTCGGCGGTACATCCTCTCTGCATATCCCTTCGGGGTCACTTAGTTGTATTTTGTGCAAGTAGGTATATCGTATTTTCCCTAACCACTGGAGCGATTATGGTCGAAAAATAGACCACTTTTATTTTTCTGCGATTGATAGCGATCCAAAATTGGACCACATATTCCTACCATGCGTAAAACATTTATTGTAATTATTTAAAACATTTCCATGGCCAGCCATTTATTTTAAAACGAAGCTATTGAAAAGCTTTATCAATTACGACCATAGATGTCGAAAATCCGAACTTTTTAGACTATTTCAGAACGATGTTAAATATAAATTTTTGAAATATTTTTTCACGCAGAATTTCTGATCAGCTGTTTACGGTTAAAATTAAGTCATTTTTCCATAAATGTGCACCTTTCATTATCAAGTATACAACAGACAACATACAGAAATCGAAAATATTCTATGTTGACTCGATTAAGTACCTCTCACGGAGTTTCAAAGTAGCAAGCCCGCAGGATTCGCGCGGTTATAAACTTTACGATTTTTTTAAATTTTTTTTTTTATAAATCCTACTAATAAACGGTAAAATGCAGGTTAATTCATTGGCTATAAATCACTATAAAAAGTTTTTAAATTTCCATTTTAAAATTTGAAGGTATGTTTTTTTAATGTTGGCGAAAAATTTAAAAAATGATCTTTTGAAAATCTCGAGCAATCGAGACAAATTTATTTATTTCACCTGGTCGCTCCAGTGGACTAACTGCATATTGTATGTAAGTATGCTGGAGGATCAACTGTCAAGGGACCCCCACCGAGAAAATACTAAGAATTCTTTCAATACTGAAATGCGATCCAAAAAATATACATTTATCTTAATTCTTTTATTATTCGTTATTTATTAGGTAGCCACAGAATAGTACCTAATATTGTTCGTAATTTAAATATCTTACGTGAATACACTAATATAAATTAGGTTTTTTTGTCCTTGTCGGTATTTTGAACAAGCGACCTCTGGGTTCAGAGCCAATGAGCTTAAGACTTTACCGCGGTCAGTTGAGGACACATTCCTTGTTTTCTGTCCGGAGAACCAAACGGTTCCCCTATCAATAGCCCTAATCTACTATTTTTTCTAAGAAAATAAGCTGAGAAAATGTAAAAAAGGAATCAATACCTTCCTACAGTTCAACAATACGATGTGGAAATTAATTAAGAGGATTTTCATTTTCTATAGCAACACCGATTTTAAAACAAAAAATATTAGGATGTGAGGTTATGTTTGACTCCCGAATTTGAATGTCTGACGAGAAAAAGGCATATTTTTTTCTTTTTTACGGCTTTCTTCCACATAGTTATTATTGATTTGCCTCGATAATATATCATGACGTCACAAAGAAAAAACGTTATTGTAACGTTATTTACGTTCAAAATTTGGTTACTAATAATTTATTCCTACAGTTTACTAACAAGTTACACGTCAAAAATCAAAATATTGCATTTTATTATTATATATTAAATACATTTATTTGATTTTAAATTAGGCCGGATACCGGATATTTACCGAATATCCGTTTCATCTCTACAATATACCCTCGGAAATCCGCATCCTCTTCCCTTCTGTTCAGGGTAGATTAATGCAAGACGAACTCTAAGCAGAATTCTTGTCTGAAAAGACTATGCGATAGTTACAATAGGGTATATCCAAGGTGGACATTTTTAATTCTGAACTTACCAAATACAAGGGGTACATAAAAGAGTATTTCTCTGATGTTTCATGAATATGTTTTGTGAATATGTTTCTCATGTTTCTATCGTTTATACTTATAATTCTGTTATGATTTGATTTATATGTACAACCGGGCTTTTTATTGATATTTTTATGTTTTATGTAAATTTTAGTTTTATTAATATAAAATTTATTATCTCTATTTTTTTATTATGCTGTTTAATCAGAGGTAAAGTCACAAGGAGGAGAGTTAGAGCTAGAGGAGGAGAGTTAGAGGAGTTAGAGCACAGGCGCCAGGTGGGAATGCTGTCCTTGTTCTACCGGTATTACAATGGAAGATGCTCCGAGGAACTAGCGTCATTGATCCCCTCGGCACCGGTGCATAGTCGGGAAACACGCCAAACGCGCGCTCAACATTTGTACACGGTTGACATTAGTCACATGAGAACGGGTCGTTTCTACGACTCGTTCTTGAGTTCAACAGCTCGGCTGTGGAACGATTTGCCGGCCTCTGTGTTTCCTCCCTCCTACAATATGGGTCTCTTCAAGACCCATGTTCACTCCTTCCTCTCCTCAAAAACACCCTCCACACAGCATCCTCAAAGATGACATAGGCCCTGAGGGAAATTATTTTTTCCTCAGGGCCTCCTGTGTGGAGTTAATGTAAAAAAAAAAAAAGATATTCCATCTTTTGATTCTTTGACCAAAAAAATTATAAATTTGCTGAACTGTTTCAAAAAATGTTGCATATCAATAACCTAAAAGATCTTCCACACAGCTTCCCTAAAGATGAAGGAGCTAATGTAAAAATACGTAGTTAGCTACTCCTTGAATAATCACTTGTTTTATTTAATTCAGTTTTGTTGGGTATCATTTCCTTTCCTAAATTCAAAATTAAGTTTTGTGTGAAAAGAGTTGCCCGTCACCAAAAAACCACGATCGAACTCATATGTTTATATTTGGGTAGGTACTTCTTCTTCCCACGGGCTGCGTCAGACGTTATTTCATTCGATTTTAACAGTAGGTAGGAAAAAAACAAAGGCTACCGTCAACTGTGCCAGTGTAAACTGTCGATTTCCAGAAAATAAATAAATAACAAATATATAGTTTGTTACCCTTAACACTCTTTTACAAGATCGAATATAAAATTAGCTTAGAATCTACCACTAATTTCAGAACACTGTGTAGTCTCATATGCAATATATAAATATGCACTCGGACCATAATGCTTTTATTAAATTACACCCTTCTACAGTGTCAGTTAATCTTCAGTGTTATTTAAAGCAATTTAAACATTATTTCAGCACCCTCCACTTACGTCTAAGTACATTTTTAATCAGAGTATAACCTATCTACTCTAAAAGCCTCGGAGACAATAAATATATGAAATGTGATAGTGCTTTTATTAAATTAACATATTTTACCTTTGAACCATCTTGGTGTTTCCATTATCAGACTATTACCTACCAACTCTAAAAGCTCCAGAGTGTCCCTGCATTTCAGAGTAAAGCTAATGCAAATTAAACGCCCTGGTCAGATAAAAATGTGATTGCAACACAAAAAACCCTAATAAATTTAAGTTCGTTTATTTGCCGCCGCCGGGTTTTGATCCAGCGACCTCTGGGCCAGTCCCAAGGAGCTTTGCCACTCAGCCAGTTGGGTCGATGAGCCTTATTCTGTGCTGTCACCATATAAAAGAACTCACCTTAAGGATTCTCTTTGAAACAACAATTGGTATGAATACCTATTGAGTTAGGTTACAAATGAATCACTTCTTTGAAGAACTAACTGAATTAAGTTATAAATTTTGCATTTTTAATTGCACCATATACATGTGTAAGTATTTACTGCTCTTGAAACATTATTGTTATTTAGAAATTATCACGGCAAGAAAGGTTTTGAAGCATAGAACGGATCGAACGGGTAAGAACAACCTCTTCGAATTCAATGTTTCAATGACCCAATAATATCTGATTACGACTTGACAATCGGAGACAGATCGTAATGGTAATCTAGTCTCTTTCATCGGGAGCAATCTGCCTAGCAAAATCTTCTAAGTGACCAGCTCAGGCACGAGGACTCTATTGAAGCCGGAAAGTTAATCTCTAAGAAGGATGGCGTATTTACTTGGCGCAGAGAAACTGTAATAGTTCGTACTGTTTGGGAGGCGATTATGGGTACCGCCACCATTTATTGTATGACAAACACCTCTGCCATAGGCCACCCAAAGTGGTTTGCTACGTTTGGTGATTTAGCAGGAGTGCCCAGGTTTACGGGGTGAGGTTAGTCTAGGTTTTCGCGGCACATTCGTTTGCCCACCTACTGCGTGGCTAGCCGGATCGGAGTTTAGGGAGAAATTTTTACCTCTCCAACCGGCCTCTTTCTACCCATCACCTTGTGGAATGGATTCATACGTCCGTCACTCCTGGATACCTTTATACTCCTTATGCCTTTTTCATTTCCAAAACATCTTCTCCATGACATAGGCCCTGAAGGAAATTGGTAGAAGTCGGTAACGCCCGAAAAGGTGAACGGCACGATCAAGTGAACCAGATACTTGGTCTGTCATGGGTCATGTCAAGAGTTAGAATAACAGTAAGGAGAGACTGGTTGAGGGAGACTTTTTAATCTCTCCAGCTGGACTCTCTCGACCTTGGGGATGTGGGTTGGATTCATGCGTCCGTCACTCTTGACTACATGGAACACCCTCACTTCATACCCTTTTCCTATTCAGAACACCCTCTCCTTCTGTATTATAATACGGGGCGTCTAAATAACCCCAGAACTTTCTAAGCGTAGGTAATACTCAAAAACATGATTGTGAATTTACCTTGCGCGGACAATATATTACAAAAAATAGCAATCTGACAAATCTAAAGGGAAAAAACAGAAGCACTAACCTTGTATGTTGATCTCTGCAAGGTGAGAGGCCCCCCATAATTTCAATCCGCTTAAATTAAGATCAGTACAATTTTTGTAATCTTAAAATATGCACAAGTCAGTTGTCAACTTTACACAACTAAAGTAAAAATCACAATGAATTGCAAGATATTCAAACCACAGGATGGTTTAACAGTTATTCCCATATGTCACAATAATATTTTTAAATAAATATATTTTAAACTGCAATATTTCTCCAAACGGACAAGTGAGCGCCACCTATGATCCATTGTGGCCGATCATGATGATTTAGCAGTTTTTTTCGATCAATACATTTCAGTGTCCCTGATAATCCAAAGAGACCGCCGAATCACCATTCTTGCAATATAAAGACATTAATTATTTTTTGAACAAACAAAAACAACAAAAAAAATATTATAATGCCCAACCACCTTCCTTTCTCTAAAAAAGACTCTCCACACAGCGTCCCCAAAGATGACATAGGCCCCGAGGGAAATCGTTTTCCTCAGTACTCCTAAAGTTAAAAAAAAAATAGGCGACCAAGGAGTGTTTTTCAAATAATCGATTCAAATGAAATGATTTATTTTGACCTACCGTTAAACATACAAACATTGCGCTCATGTTTACAATACATTCCTTTGTGTTGCGTCAGATTAAATCCCATGGCATTTTGCCGCAATGAATAATCTCAAATTAAGACATTTTTAATACACAGAAGTTTATAATGAGATATTTTAATATGCAATTAGATTTAGACACTAAGTTCACACTGTTTATGTTCAACAGTATCATTAACGCAAAATACCTATTGCGTACAAGAGCTGTGAAATTTAAATTGGTTTTTGGGCTCCAAAATCAGATTTCTTTTAAACTTAAAATAAATGCAACATTCCCGGGTTACGAATTAACTAATAATAATTTTAAAATCTCCTACCACCATCACAGTAAGCGGGTTGGATGGTTGCTTCGTGATGGAGGACTTAGCTAGCCGACAAATTGAATTCACGAAGCCTGGGTGGGATCCAGACGCGATTTACTTTTTTGCGGTCTTAGACGGTAGACACTCTCATCATCACCGGTGAAAATCCACCATAGGGAATTGAAATGTTCCTTGAAATGGCTTTAGCTGTGTTTGGTGACCAGATATGAATAGCCAGGTACTTCCAAACCTTCCCTATCTCCTTCTCCTCACCACTATCCTCAGCTTTACAACGTACTCAAACAATAATTATGAACTAGCAGATAAAAACACGATCCGCAAGTTTTTGTTGCTAAACCCTGCGGATGGTTTTTGGTTCGCCTTCGTCCAGTTTGGTGACCATTTTTTAAATCCAATAGAAACTGGTTCCAAAATTAGCCCGTTCCTAGGATCCACTGTCATCCAGTGATAGCTAGTCACCGGGACTGGGCTAGGCATTGACGTTATATGTAATATATAGCCGCTTGATACAACTGAGTTTTACCGTCAATCTTTCCACATCCGGAGAGATACTACAAATTCACAAATTCGTAGTACTTATACCTTAGGGGGGACACGTCCCCATGCGACCTGCTAACGGAAGTGGCGACATCTTTTGACGATTTCTTGAATTCGAAACCGGATTACAATGGTAATTTTGTTTAAAATTTCACGTACACAGATGTTATTTGTGGCGCCAAATTCAACCACGCAGACGCTAACATATTAATACTGTTCGATATCATAGTCTCACTGGTTTCAGACCGCTGGGAGCAGTAGGGACTTTTGTGTGGCATTCACATAAAAAAAATGTGCGATGTAGGGAATACTTAGAATTGGGAACCGGACACTAAGCATGTCACTAAACATTGCTAAAGCCATTCCAATAAGCTCGTTTCTGAATAATGGCATCCAGACGCGATGTCAGCTCGGCAACTGACCGGTCATTGATCATTTTGTTCGATCGTATCGCTAACAATTCTATTCCCCTTGAATGGCAGGAGACCATATTTGTCCCAGCTCACATGCGTCTCATATAAATCGCTGTAACTCCCTTACTATCAGGGTGAGCAATATGTTCTAAACAGTTTTAAAAGGCAAATTACCACGCTTTATAGTCTAATCTAAAAATAATGTACAATGGTAATTTTGTTTAAAATTTCACGTACACAGATGTTATTTGTGGCGCCAAATTCAACCACGCAGACGCTAACATATTGTGCACGTGCAAATTACCACGTGCAAATTACCACGCTTTATAGTCTAATCTAAAAATAATGTCCATAAAAGTAAAATGTACACCTTTATGAAACCAAAGTTTTGAATCGCAATTTGAATAAAAAAATTGAAACTTTGAGAATTTTTTATTAATTATTTTTATATAAAAAGACAAAAAAGTGAAGTTACAATAACGTCTGAAATATATTTGTCTAGATGAATATGTATGTTTTTTTTTGGTTATCAGTAATTTAAGTTAGAAAAAATGTGATGCGAGCCATTTTTAAAACTTTTTTGTGTTTGCATGCAAAATTTTTATATTTTGAAAATTATATGTTTATTTTGAATTATAAAATTTGAAAGCGTATTCTATCACCTTTCAAAAACAGTTTTTAGTTTTGGGATATGTTCAGAAATACTACATTTATTTGTATTTTGTTGTAAAGCGGAAATATTTTGAACATCTGGAAAATACGCCAAATTCTGAAGGGTTTTAAAGATATTCTTCATCATCGCTGAGTAAACTTGTTGTCGATATTTTGTCGATAATTGCCTGAGTAAACTAGGTTACTCAACTTATCGATTACTCATTTGTAATCTCTCTCTCTTTCTAATAAACTACTCATAGAGGTTGTATCAGAAAGAGAGGTTGCAATGGGACTAGAGAATAGACCCATTTTCGATCCCGAAAATACCGGGACTGCACTTTGGCTAATCTCGGGATTTTCGGAATTGCCACAATTAGTCTAGTTTGCATTCCGTAATCCGTTGCGCCTTGATTTGTGCAAAATTTATGCGCGTACAAACATTTCGGAGATTCATTTTTATTTATATAGATAGATATTTAAGTACGACGCCTGAAATAAAATTTCCCGCAAATATATCAATATAGTTACCTAGACAACGATTTGTTTTGCATTTCGTCTGACATTATCAATAACTGTCTTGTATAAGGGACAATAAAGGTATAATAAATATAATATATTAATATTTATAATGTCATATCGCCAGAGCTTACCAAAATACATAAAACATACAATTTTTAAGAGTTTTAATCGAAAAGTCGTCTAGAAAGGCAATTAAATTATAATTTATGACTAGAATTTGTGGAATAATGTTGTATATGAACACTTTCACATGCAACGTTATTCCACAAAACGTTTTTTTTACTCCTTGTACCTTACAGAAAGTAACATTTGTTTATGTTCTAGATATTGTCTTGAGATCAACATACAACATTATTCCACAAAACTGTTTCAACCTCTAATAAAGATAGTTAATAATATTTTTTCTGGACAAACTTTCCTGCATTCTTCAGTTTTTTGGCTTTCTAGTTGAAGCCATGAGACGTTCGTTTTTTCCATTTATTCCCATAAATTAAACCATGCGCCATGATTTTGATAAATGGCGTTATACAACATTATTGTACAATGCCAGGTTGCCAGTTGTATATACACCTCAAAATCCTCGCATATAATGTAGCTTTCTATTAGTGAAAGAATTATTGAAATCGGTTTAGTGGTTTAGGCGTGAAAGCGTAACAAACAAACACACGCATTTTTGCATTTTTTTTATATTAGTATAGATAAGTTGTCTTGAGAAACAAACAATATTAATAAATAATGTTTAAGAACTTAAAATCTTTACTTTAATTTTATTTTATCCCAATTATTAACCACATTTCTTAATCTTGGGATAGTACCGGGATCCCGGGATTACTCATCTAAAATCCCGTAATCCCGGGATTTAAAAACACGCTCGGGATTGTATTCTCTAAATGGGACTCTTGGCGGCAGTACCATTTTTTAGTGTAATAAACAAGGTAGCAAATGCACCGATTGTTCCAAAAGTACTTTGTGAGAGAAGATTATCGTCGTGTGATTCGTTGGCCGTAACTCAAGCGCACGTGTGGTTATGTAGAAAGAATTGCCATTGTATAAACACGCATAAAATATAATTAACTTGTATTCATCGTGTAAGAATGCGTCGGCCCCAAGTTATAAAGAAAAAAAAACATATATCTGGAAAAGTAAGCGTGAAAGAAAGGATTGCTTTCAAGGATAAAAGGAAAACAATGTTAGAATGAGATATTTAAAAATCGAAAGAAAAGAAGGTAAGGTATTATTTTACCTGTAGTGCATTTAACCTCTTCAACGCGGAAAGTTAGTTAAGAACAGAAGGGTGATTCTGTTTCTTGAGATAATTAAAACAAAAAGTCAATATCCCTCGGATGTCGGAAAGCGTCCGTCTCGTGTTATCTGCTGTCAAACTTTGTGATTTTTTATGGCTTTCAATGGCTTGTCTATGCCTGACGTGTGTTGATGTCAGTTGGTGCCATAGATATATATATAACTGGATTGATGACTCGCGTTAATTGGCCGGTCTTCCGGTTTTGACGGCCACCATCTTTAAAGAGGGCAAAAGATACGAGAACTCAGGGAACTTCTTAGGGGGAACTCGCAAATCCCAAGTTTTTTGTTACTAAAAAATGTTTTTAAGCATTTTTCCTTTCTGTTTTCAGTTGTGTTGCATAATGAATTGTAATAAACTAAAACTGAGACTTTTTATATTTCGCATAAATAAATCGCAATATATTTTAAAAAAAGGATCCTTGGAACAACTTTACAAAACGAAGATTTATTTCCAAGTAAAATTCAACACTGAAATTTCATTCAAGGTATCACAAGACATACAGTTCTACATTGTTTTATACTTGTGATAATCTTACATTGTCTTGTATCAGTAACATTGTTGTAGGTGGGGTAGGTAACAATATGTTGAGAAACAAAAAAAAAACTACAAGATTTAATAGGCGTATCATTTTTCATTCTTACAAAATTACAACTTTTATTATCGGAACATCATGTGCCATTAACATGCTAACATTAAATGTACCGACAAGTAAGAAAAAATAACAGTCATACATAATAAATGGCAGATATATATTCAATTTAAAGGTATTAAACATTTATTAAACTTATGTGCAGGCAAAAATTTCATACATTATTAAATAATATAAGTTTGTGGAATTTCTGCCTAAAGTTTGCTCTATTATTATGTAAATTTTCTAGTGAAAATATTTTTGCTTAAGTTTTCAATCTTAATAGCGCAGATTTCTCATTTCTTGCACATCTCTTCATTTTTAAGGGAAATCTGTAATAATAAGTAACATTAGTTAGGTTATTTGAAGTTATTTATTTACGGACAAATAGTCCACTCAATATAATAATAACACGAAAAAGAAACAGAGATGACGTGAAAGGAGAGCACATATAAATGAAGAGCAATGACAATACGAATGTAATATAAAAAGTAGATACATATAGAAGATAGATACAAGTCATAGCTTGAAGAAGGTTTAAAAGGTTTTAAAAATTACTCATTGCGTATCGACTGTCGTAAGTCATTTAGGCTTACACCAAAAAATTCAATGCTTTGTCTTGAGTTGACAATTCTCGACAAGAATAATGATTGTATTCATAATTAGTAGAATGTTGATTAAGAAACAGCAATTCATTATTTCGGAGTCTACGGGAAGGGATGTTGAAAGGATGAGTTGTAACAATGCAGGTGTGTCAGTAATACTGTCGATAATTTTGAATATGCCAATAAGATCAGAGTATTTTCTATGTTTTTCAACAGAAGAAATGTTTAATATTATTTATGTTTTTAAAAGATGTTATTTACTCACCGGTGAAAAGATATCCCACTTCCCTTGCGGTACCGATTCGTACAATTATATGAAGAGCACGAAAAAACCATTTTGTTAATAATATAACGCCGAATAGAGTCAAACTTCAAACAGACGGCTGCTGGCCGCTTCTTTTGCCCGATTCAAAGATGGCGGACGTCGATTTCCGGTGGACCGCTCAAAATTCGCTACGGCAAAGAGAGTCATCAATCCAGTTATTATATAAATCTATGGTTGGTGCGGATTAACTACCTACTTAAAAGCACGAATTACTCTTTATTAGTTATTATAACTATTTAAAAATATATACCTGAAAGGCGTTTATTTATTTATTTATTTAAGGAACATAAACAGTCTTAGTAATATAATATACATAAGAGGATGATTAAAAAACAGACCAATTATTAATGTTCACAGATAGGTATTTAGAAACAAGACTAACTGAATGTAAGCAAGAATATTTAAGAAAAATGAAAAAAACGGAACGTTTATAAATAACTATCTGATTGTCGTATTAATTTGATGTTTGTACGCGTGACATCGCAAATTTTCCCGCGACTGACATCTCTTAGCCCTAGAAATATAATCTTATTTTGACCTACGTTTAAGTTAATGATATCTACGTCTTAAAGACGTACTGAAGTTTAGAAGTAGTTGTGACATATTAAAAGATAGTTGAATAATTAGTTTAGGGTTTTGTACTTCAAATAAAAACAAAATAAATATTAAAAATTAAAAAAAAAATGCTCTAAACCTCTTACAAATCAACTATGAACTATTAAGCCTTTTTAACTAGCTTTTACCCGTGGCATCGCTCGCTTGGTATTAGGGGGAATTACTGTAGCGCTTGCACTTATAACTTATCTCTGCGTTGTAATGCCATTCAAAGAAATAAATTGATTCTCCCTGCATGTCCTTTCTCATGCGTCTCCGTTCCCTTCCACCTTCCCCGCCTTCCCCCTTCCTCGTCTCTTCCCTCTCCGCGAACCCCACCATCCCCCTGCCTTTCCTCAATAGAAATACACACATTTTCATTTATACAAATTTCATAACGCCAGAGCTTACCATTATATACAACCTATATTACTCGCTGATAATGTATCTTTTCATTGGTGAAAGAATTTTTAAAGTCGGTTCGGTGGTTTATGCGTGAAAGCGTGACAAACAAACACACTCACTTTGGCATTTATAATATTATTATAGATAAGAGAAGAAGGTACCTACTTATTGTAGTTCTGACCGTATCACCGTATCTCCGTATCAGAGTGGAAGATACTAATAGTATCGCCCTGGTGTAAGACCACCATTCAGAATTGAAACGTTGCTTGAAATGGCTTTAGCCGTGTTTAGTGACCAGATCTGAATAGCCAGGTACTTCCCCACCTACGTCTTCCCTATCTCCTTCCCCCCCCCCCCCCCCCCCACTACCTTCAGCCTCACAACATACCCCAATTGGGGATGCCATAGTCTCACTGGCTCCAGACGGGAGCAGTTGGGACTCTTGTGCGGTATTTCATGTAAAAAAAAAAAAAAAAAATCACCAAGATTTATAAAGGCCTAATTCATATTTGCGACGGTCGTATATTATGGTTTAGCTAAAACTCATATGTGATGCAGCCGCGCCCATCGGGTTAAATGCAGCCTCACCAGTTGAGTGTAGAATGTGCTCATATCCGAAGCAATTGAAATAAACAAGAGTGTCGCGACACCTGACAGCTTCACAAATCTCAATTTATAATATGGCTTTTGGTACTGTCAGCCCGACCAAAGATAAAATCTGATTTAATATTATTCGAGGACAAACATTCAGAAATATTGTCGGTTTTCCTTAAAATTTTAGGTTTCGTTTTACCAAAAAACTGTGTTTGTCATTTAAAAAGATAAACTACATTCATTATGTGACAAAGTTTAAAATTTAATTGGATTTATTTTCTCATTTAAAAAAATCGAAAAGCACGTTCCCAAACTTATGGTTTCTCGATCAGAAAAACAAGAGAAAAAACAAGCTTAACGTGAAATTACAATTTTAGGTTAACCTTTACTGCACATATGTTTATAAAATGAACAATAAAAAATATGTTTTGATTAAATTCAAAATTTTCTTATCGTTTCGCTTGAGTAAAATTACAATAAAATAGTTAATTACTTTATAAAAAATATAAGTGTAAACTTCTAAAAACGTATTTTTTTAGAAATGTACGAACGCAAATGTAAGATTATCTGACAGTTTCCCACTGTTAACTTTTTTCTTTCTTATAAAATTATAGGTAAATCAAATAAAAATAACTTGCATTAATGGACCGTTTCCAGACTCCTTTTGCCAAGCTATTTTATGCCTATTACCTACATTAGTGGCGATATGAGGCCTATTAAGAATACGCACATTTTTGGCTTGTGTATTTCTCTGATAGTGTAAGTAAGGAATAGGATTTCGATAGGAAGAAGTTCTCGCTTTCGGAGTATAAAAAAGTGCGTGGGATCTCCCACGAGTGTACGCGTTAGGTACATATAAGTTAATCTCCTTCAACATGGGCGGATTCAGTATAATGCCGGAGATTAGCTTAAAAAAGTGCTTACCCAAAAATATTTTTCGGCGGGCTTCTAATGTAAAGATCAAGCATTTCTGATAAGAATAACGATGGATACAGGAATAGACAGTATGTATATTCTCTCGTATACAGGTAACGCATAAACCTTTTTTGAACTCTTTCTATTTCTATTATCTCCTTCAAAAATTTGTAGATCAATTCATTGCTTCATGCATTCATTGTCATTTATCCGTTTCCAAATCGTTTGGTCATCTTAGTACTATTATAAAACAGATTGATTGAGAAATTGATCCCAAAAGGATCAGCAAACAAAGGTCTTCGTGATTTATAGCGGTATTTTCAAGCCATATTGGCGCATCCTTAGAAGATGTAATATAATCCGATTTGTAGAGAAGATAATAGGTAGATGATGTCATTTACCGACCTAAAGAATGCTTATTTATATATCTAAAATTTTGCTGGATAAAGCTCCTGTTGGTTATTTTTTTAAGTGTTTTAAATCTTTTATTTTAGACTAGCTGGTTCCCGACATGCAATGCCATATTCAAAGAAATAAATTATTCTTTTTTTTTTAAAGAGAAAAACTCTCTTTTTATAACTTTTGAAGGTTATTCCCATCATCGTAATATATCATTGAAGAAGAAGATAATACTTATAATCTAAATGAAAATATGAAAGAGAACAAGACACAGAAAAATAGAAAAAGACAATGGTCGCAACTGGGACTCGAACCCAGACCTCTCGTCTAACCGGGACGTGCGCGTTATCCAATTTCGCTATTGCCACCTTCTGTCAAACCGTCATATTTGATTAGACGAGAGGTCTGGGTTCGAGTCCCAGTTGCGACCGTTGTCTTTTTCTATTTTTCTGTGTCTTGTTCACTTTCATATTTTCATTTAGATTATAAGTATTACATCTTCTTCTTCAATGATATAAATAAATTATTGTTTCTCCCTGCATGCCTTTTCCCGTGCGTCTTCGTTCTCTTCCCGCGTTTCCTTTCCACCTTGCCCGCCTTCCCTCTCGCGTTATATATATTCAGTCCCAGTACATTCAGTTTTAAATCAGCTCGTGTACCACCTATTACAATGTTTTATTCAAATATTCATTTTTGTATATAATAAGAACAATAACTGACATAGGTACTTATCTATTTACGATATCTATAATTCTCGATTCGATTCAAAGTGTTAGGCGACTACTTCAAAGCAATGCATTAATTTAAAGAGTTTTGAAAATTGAATTTTGATTTTACAATCTTTGCCCAGAATACTAATGGAGCGAAACAATTATACCAAGTCAGTGGACATCTTCAATTTATCTTTGAATAAATTTAAAATATTGTTATTGAGGCAGTTCAGTTATGTACAATAAAATGTTTTTTCTATGCTATATATGTAAAAGCCCCGAAAAAGGGCGTTTATTTATAAATAAATAAATAAAATGTCATTCTCAAATTTTGACATTTTCGAAAGTTTCGCAAAAGTTTTTGTAATGATTAAAAAAAATTTAGATGTATTGTCATGGGTTGTAATAATCCAAAAACCCTCGCGGGGATTTAAAGAAGGTATTTTGAAAGTTTCTCATATACACATATAAAAATCAATTTTATTTGTAATTGAGCGAAATGTAATTGATTTTTACATGAAAACTGAGTAAATATACTAAGTGTCGCCAAATATTCGGCGCTTCGGCCGAGAGTCTAGCCGAATATTCGGTATTCGGTATTCGGCAAAATCATTATTCGTGGCATCTCTAATCCAGACTCATCGGATAAAAGAAGATTCTTATCTGTATAAAAAGTGTCCAGGTCAATACGGATTGTTACAAGATTCGGCGCAAATTGGCCGCCATTAAAAGATCATTTACTACGCATCTTGACATTTCAATGTTGAAATAATGAAGAAGACACTAATTTAGTGTTTCGAAATGTAAATATATATACCACTGGGCCACCAATATACCAGGCATTTATTTAGTTAGGTAATTATATAACGTTAACCCAACTAAACCTGACCTTTACTGTAGATGCCAAGGTATTATTCTCAAAACAGATTTTGTTGGGATTCGAATCCCGACATGAGAAAAAAACATTACTTGGGTTATTTCACAAATAATTAGGTAAACTAAAAGTTCTGTGCCGCTACCATGGCAACCTGTCAACAATGCAACTGAAACTCCACTGCCGCGGCGACCAGCAGTGCTGGTTTTTCAGTTGCGTTGTTTTCAGTTGCATTGTTAACAGTTATCATGGTAGCGGCGCACGAACTGTAAAGTTTTGACATGTCAGATCAAAAAAATATCGATTATGTTAAGGAGGTTGATTGCAATTGCGTTGAGAACTGTTTTTTTCAGTTTCTCCATGAGCGGAGGCCCTTAGAGTGAAACGGTCCTACGCATCAAAAGCACGACCTAGTTGCGCCATCATTTCATCCAATTTCAGAGAAATGCGTTTGTGTGCGCGTGTGTGTGAATGAGTGCTACCGAGTGAGTGTTGATAGAACGCATTGTCATCGACAACGAGTCTGTTTCAGCCCGATCGGATGTTGGGAGGGGGTTATTTTCCACTTCAAGGTCGTCCATTAATCACGTGATGTTTTTTAGCAACTTTTTAATGGTGATATGTGGTGGGGTTTTAGACTACCCCCCCCCCCCCCCCCAAATAGTAAAAATTGCGTGTGTTGAAATTTTCAGAATATTATCTTTAAATACAAGTATAATCTGATAAAAATTTTGAAAAAATAAGCATCGTGACAAAAATGTCCAGACAGACATTAAGGTTGCAGGTTGTTTTTGACTGGCATAAAAATAATAAAGGAAGCTGTCAAAAAACATATATTTGTACATGAATATATTTAATGGACATTGCCCTCGACAATCACGGACTAGTGAGACTTTCTTCAACACTAACAAGTGGATAAGCATCTCTCGCATGTATTCGGCGTCAAAATCACAGACTTACTGGCGACTGGTGAGCCGAGCGGTTGTCGCAACGCGCGGAGAAATCGTTGCTTGGCAATGGTGAATCAAGGCCACGCGCTGCTGTTTGATTTAGAAATCGTTCGTTCAACGAAAAATAAATACACGTGATATTTCATTATATCCCCCCCCCCCCCTCCTTGTGTTATTTCGTGATTTTTCCGAACCCCTCCCCCCCTTTCGATTCCCTCCCACGTGATTAATGGACGATCCCTTCCACGATTTGCATTCATTCATTCAAGAAAACAAAATCAAACCTCAGATACATGTATTTAATAAAGAAGATTGTCTATGGCGGCCGGCGGGCGGGCGGGGTTTATTTGATTTATACAAATCTACAGTTTTATTCCGAGATTGATGAAATTTTGTACGCTTGAACTTTACTGCAAAAGGAAGTTCACTGTCTAAGACTTATAATGTATAAAGATCAGGCAACGCCGGGGACTTCAGATAGTACTTAATACGATATTTTTAATGGAAAATTATCTTAATTGCAATTTTCAAAATTGAAACTGATTTGTCGAGAATTCAGACTGTCCCGTGATTTTTCAGGGGTCCGCGTATAATATATAAGTAAAATATATATTAAAAAACAAAGGTGACCTCTAGAGTTGTCATTGGTCACTAAAAGTCATCAGAGTGCACTTTTTGGGATATTTTATAACGCTAAAACCGTGGGGCGCTAATTTGGGTAAGGTGTGAAGTTAGTGACACATGCACTAATTAATCTTGCATTTGTTTTTTTATGCCAATGCTGCAAGAACCCGGACTCCGTGGTTGGAGAGGTTACGATCCTTGGCTTGAGTCATGTCAAGGGTTCAAATCTCAGCGTTCACAAGTAAAATTTATTTGATTAAATTGTATTCGGAGCTCGAATGTTGTGAGCTCTTGAGTGTAGTCAATTTAAGAGTGCCTACTCGAATCACTAGGAATAAGGATCTATTTCATTGCCACCATTCACAAACAAATTAATTATGTAGCAAACTCGGCAATTCCTCGCTTACGTAGTTTAGTAAAGGAATATACAAAATGATATTTTTTTTATTTATTTATTTTTTCTTCATTTTAAGCACCCGCTAAACTGCCAAAGCAGTTTGTCAGCAGGTCAATTTAACAATACTAAAACCACAATTATAACAAGAAACCACAATATAGAAAATAAATACAGAAGAATAATTTTTAAGTAGGTACACTATAAAGGCATAAAATACATACATAATAAAGATAGACAGATGTAACATAGGAAAATTACTCATATTCATATTATACACAAGATTACAAATAATATCAAAACAAAAATCTTGATCTATTGGCCATTTTTTTATTTTATTTTTTAGATCGGTGGTGCAATTTTATTCGATTTTTATATTGATTGGCATCTTATTAAACATGGTAGGGACAAGATAAGTGAATGTCCGTTGCCCGTATCTATTTATAATTTTCGGAATGGAAAAGCCCTCATTTTTAATAAATCTAGTGCCATATGCATGATTACCTTTTTCTTTGTTTATTGAATCCGACGATAGGTTTTGGCATACAATCTTAAACCATAATATTCCTCGAACACGTAATATATTAACTGACTCGTATGATAATTTTATGTCTCTTCTTTGTGCATAGATACTTTTGTTTACCAAGAGCTTAGTCATAGAGTTTTGAATTGTTTGAATGTAACCTATATTTGTCTTGCACGAATTTCCCCAAGACGTTATTCCGTATCTGATAGTAAATTCCGCTAGCGACAAATAAATTATTTTTAACGTATTTGTGGTTATAAAATATTTAATTTTGTAGATTCACATTTTTAATGTAACAAATTCGGTGTTTAAAATATACTTAAACATTTATTTAATGTCAAGATTATATTTTGACTAGTTGGTTCCCGGCATGCGTTGCAAAGCCATATTCAAGGAAATAATTTTTTTCTCCCTGCATGTCCTTTTCCGTGCGTCCCCGTCCCTCTCCCGCGCCTCCTTCCCCTCCCGCGTTCCCCTTCCACCTTCCCGCCTTCCCTCTCCCCTCTCCCGCTCCACCGTCTCGCCAACCCCCCTCCCGCGTTCAATATATTCAGTCCTAGTACATTCAGTTTTCAAATAGCTCGTGTGCCACTTATTACAATTTTTTAAATTCAAGTTTTCATTTATCAAATATTACAAATATTCATTTTTGTATATTATAAAAACAATCAATCAAGTTTGGTACCTAGCATAGGTACCTATTTAAAATATCTATAATTCTTGATTCGATTGAAATTATTATGTAAGTACTTCAAATTAATTCATGAATTTAAAGGGTTTTGAAAATTGAATTTTGAGTAAATCATTGTTTTGCAAAATGTCATTCTTAAATTTTTGACAGTTTCGCAAGAATTTTTGTAATGATTAAAAAACTATTAAAATATATTGTCTTGTGGTTGTAATAATCTAGAAACCTTCGCGGGGTGTTTAAAGAAGGTATTTTGAAAGTTTCACACATTTCCTATGCTTAATATAGCAATTCATAGAGATTTCACTAATCCACAAACACATTTTGATTTTTATATACACAGATAATTTCAGAATACAATTATTTTATTTTATCCAATTGTAAACCACTGCAATGTAAGAAATTAATTATTGCAACCCATTATTTACTACTAACCCTTGGGTAAACAATTGTAAACGTTATGTACCCAACGTAAACGCCCCGTGGGCGTACAAAAAAGTAAATAAATAAATTAATAAATTTTATTTCACAATTATAATAATGTATTGTATATTTGCAGCACGTGGATACTTCCAGTTTTGCACTGGTAAAAGACCGCGCCATATTACCCACAGCGATTCTTTTTTAATACAATATTATTTTTATTACTATAGTATTA
Source organism: Glyphotaelius pellucidus (assembly GCA_936435175.1). Lineage (NCBI taxonomy): Eukaryota > Metazoa > Arthropoda > Insecta > Trichoptera > Limnephilidae > Glyphotaelius > Glyphotaelius pellucidus. Next base: position 1,006,749 of record OW386560.1, on the reverse strand, counting down.
TTTTTTAATTATTATAGTTGATTTTATAAATATTAGATTACTATAGTTTTAATAAACCGTCTTCACTTTAAAATATTGGTCAAGTAGTTCCTACCCACATTCTACTGTCGAGGAAAGTAGGTAGGTACCTATTTATCTGCGCAGTCCGGGGCGGTACTATGAAAAAATTTCAATCTATCGTAACTTGTCGCAACTACATTAATCTTACCCAACCTAATCTCAATGAAGGTCGAAAATTATTGCGTGCGTACAACACATAAAATAGAACGAAACAATGTTCCATCATTAATTTCATCAATCAAAACATTACACGATCATTTAACCCTGCTTAATTCAATATTGAGAGCTGCTCGTTGGTTAAAAATTTCAAAAGACATTATTAAAGTCGTTAATATCAAATTTTCCCGCCGAATTGGCGACGAAATGAAATAATATGGCGGCCATTGATGAAATTCGAAAAAATCAAATTATTCTGACCTTAATTTGCCCCGCGGACGAACAAATAAATGGCATCTTCCCACGGGTAGGTACCATTCAATTTACTGATCTAGAAGTACCTACCTACCGTATTAAAACTCGAGCAAGTATTATACCTATTCTTATGTTGAATTATTTTTTATGTAAAAGGTGCACTATCTTCCCATAGATTAATTTACGTACGAAAATATTCTTTGCTTTTGGAAAGGTAGAATAAAAATGAAATATATGCATTTTTTTTAATGTGTATATTTCTAGGTATAAAACCAATTCCTTAATAACCTAGGAGCCTGTGGAACTATGGCATTCCCAATTGGAGTAAGTGACGAGAGCGAACGGAGCACTACCCACGAATATGAAGTATAATAACACCACAAGCAGAAACAAACTTTTCTACGTTTTTTTTTATTTTGTCCATAAAAAATGTTTTGGAACTGGTACCTGCCAGAAAAAATACGTTTAAACGTTTTGGAATCTATGCGCAAATTTTCAAATAATCATTAGCCATAATGTTTGGAAAAATCGCTTCCGTTTTCGTAATTCGAATAAAATAAATCTATAAGCAGCCGAAAAGTTTTCCTTCCCGCGTTTTCATAACTACTTCTCGCAAATTAACCAATTTTCAATCCAAAACAAAATGATACTAGCTATAGGAGAGCCTTTTCCAGATTTTAATGCCAAGACCACAGTAGGAGATATCCAATTTTACGATTGGCTTGATAAATCGTGAGTTTTACTAACTTTTTTATGGAAAATATTTTTTTAAATATCGCCATTTTGAAAATTAAGTTTGTTGTAAAATCAATTTTCAATTCTGGCAGTGGTTAGTTAATAATATATAGGTGTCCACTATGAAGTTTTAAGCTTTCTTGTAAGACTTAAACATACCAACTAACGACATTCAAAATACCCTGTCTAAATTCCTGCATGGATCATGACTTTGAAAAGCAAAAATTCATGCCTTCATTATATTGTTTTCAATTATTGGATAGGGAAAAAACATACTGGGAAGGACTCAGCATAATTGATCCCTTTGGCACCAGTGTTCAATCATATCTATTCTATCACCCTTGTTTCTATCATCGATGATCCCATCAAAGACGATATAAAATAGGTTATGTCGTGAGAGAAACCTCAGGCCCTCGTCTGTAAAGCTAAAACCATGTATTATATTTAATCTTTCTGGATCCGTGTCCAGCTGGTGCCTGCTGTTCTCGATGAGCAAGGACCGCGGTGGCATGTGTACTTCGGAGCTGACGGGGATTGCTGACCTGCTTCCTGAGCTGCAGCGGCGAGATGTTAAGCCCCTGGGCCTCGCCTGCGACTCACTGCAGGCGCACCAGCAGTGGCTGAACACCATAACCAATGCCTCGGGTAAACCAACCAATCCAATAAATCTATTATCTAAACCAGCAGTTCCCAATTTTTTTTTTGTTTTGCTATGAAACCCTAAATGATTGACCTTCTTTTAGTGGAATCCTAACTCCAATAAATAAAGTTAATTAGCAATTGTGAACACACCAAAATTATTTAATTTATACCTTATTTTTAAACTAATTGTTTGATTTGAAAAGAAAGATTAACTATTTTGAAAATATGTAATGCGAAGAATGGAATTTTTCCATAGTTTTATTAATAGTCTTAAAATTAGATTTGATGTCCAACAGAGTTTTTTTATATGAATACCGCACAAGAGTCTCCAACTGCCCCCGTCTGGAGCTAATGAGACTACAGCACCCTCAATTGGGGTACGCTGAGAGGCTGAAGCTAGCGAGGAGAGAAAGGAGATGGGTTAGAGGAAGGTAGGGAAGTACCTGGCTATTCAGATCTGGTCACCAAACACTGCTAAAGCCATTTCAAGCAACGTTTCAATTCTGAATGGTGGTTTTACACCAGGGTGATACTGAGAGTATCTTCCGCTCTAGAATGTGCCGCAAATATGTATTAGGTACTATATATTATTTTTAATTAATTGTGAAGTACCATAAATTCATCAAATAAAATTTGTTTGCGCATGCCGGGTTCGAACCCTTCGGATCGTGAGTCGAGAGTCTTACCTCGGGACAACGGATGCCATCGATGAATTCGCTATTGCGTGTTACATGTTTACACCAATTACTTGGGCCGCAGGTTGATTCCGATAAGCACCGCCTAACTTTATTTGCATAGCTGCTTTGATAGTCTGTGCAGTTTGATTGTAGCTCGTTGACAGTTGGCACTCTTCCATTCCATGCCTTGCTTTGCTTCTATTATATAAGTTGGATAACATAACTGAGTAGACGAAACACTCGCTTGTACCTAGATTACATAAAGTCACTAATAGATATGCTGATGTGGCAGATCTATTTAACTGCACGGAAGCTAAGTACAAGAAGGCTATCAAATATTTTCAATCAGTATTAACTTTATTTGCTTTATAGAATTTTATATGTAATTGTTTCTCTGTTGTCATTTCTTAATCAAAAGCCACAATTCTGTTGTACTCTTTTTTATTATTTCTTATTTAACTATGATTTTGTGACAGGTAATCCGTGTTTATGGTATACGTATACCGTTTATATTAAATAAATAAATAACTGCCAACAACAAATTGAATTTTAACCATCTCCAGGTGGCAAGATGTCCCACTTTCCGTTCCCCATTATCGCAGACCCCGACCGTCGCCTGTCCTGCTTGTGGGGCATCCTGGACTCAGACACAAAGGATGATGAGCAGATTTCCCTGGCCGCCAGGGCTGTGCTAATGGTGGATCCCAGCCACAAACTCCGACTGATGATGGTCTACCCAGCCAAAACGGGACGAAACCTCGTGTAAGTTGATATTGTGGTAGTCACGATTACTGACACTTAAAAAATAGTCCCTAGAAGTGTGATTATATACAACTCAATCTCAATGCATGGTGGGCCGGATGGGGAGAGACTAACTAGAATTGACCTCTCCAGCAGGACTCTCTCAAAACATCGCCTTGCACCGCAGCGGGAAGAATGGATTCATACATCCATCACTGTTGGACACAATGACCCCCAGATTCTTAGCCACCCCTCATACCTTCGGTTTCCATAATATTGATTTCGATTCGTAAAGCTAAAAAAATTATAATTTAAACAATTTTTATCCGCCACAATAATATTTTTTACCACACTCCCATAATAATATTTGCGCAGACTGATGTGTTGGGCCAACTCACACGAACCAGTCATCGCCGATTGCCTCAAAGGCGATCTCGGGCCAACTCAAACTCCAACCTTCCAACTCAAACTCCCAACGAACTCCTCCACACAATCGTCCAAACGTTTGAAGTTGGAAGTTGGCCCCAGTGTGGCCATACCATTAGTGTGAAATCAAAGTGTTGCAATATAAAAAACAAAAATCAGTGTGGAATTTTACAAAATTATTTGAATATTATCGGATATGGAACATTTTTGTATAGTGACGTCACTAGCCCAAAAAACGGATTTATTTATTAAAAAAAAAATAACTATAAATTTCTAAAAAATTTTCGTAATTGTAGTAGAAAAATCTATCCACACGATTTTTCCAAGTCGTTATGAAATCCAGTGAAAAATATTATGGCTTTAAAAAAATATGTTCATATAGACCAATAAACGCTGATTCTGAATATATAAGTTTTATTAAATAATATTTAATGTAGAGTTTTAAAAAAAATATTAAAAAGTCCATTTTAAAACAGTTCATTAAAACACCCTGTCAAGTTGGTATTATTGAATTTGTGAGGCGTGACGTCACCGCTTCCATAAAACGCTTCAATGCTGAAATTCAAAATGGCGGCGGTCGAACAGCTGAATACAATTCCCTATGAAATTCATGCTTCGGTTTCCTTAATATTGATTTCGATTCGTAAAGCTAAAAAAACAATAATTTCAAACAATTTTTATACCAATCTCCCGTAGTAATATTGAAAAATATAATAAATAAATAATTACACCTAAATAACGTTTTACTTTTTGAATAGTTTCATCACTTCTTCCATACAAAATGACATCATCTGTTGAAAATAACTAAAACTTTTGGCCAGATGACGTCACGGTGGTTTTTGGGAGATCTTGAAAAATTAAAACTTTGACATTTATTTTAACTATTAAAACTAACTATAAAAATAAAAATGCAGTTATTTAAGTTAGAAAATTCATAAAAAAAATAAAAAAAATGGACTGGAGTTCTCTATTGCCATGACTAAAGATTGACCTACAAGGAAATCAAAAAACTTTTTTATGAAAGCTAATATTCTCTTAGTGTATGTGATTAACCTTTTTACCACGTTTCTGATGTCTATGGGATAACGGTTGTAGGCGGCACTTTTTATGACATGCATACATTTTTTTATGAAAATGAACGCACATATATATGCACGTCCATAGCAGCTAAACATTGAAATATATGCAGAAAAAATATAATGCAAGACTATTTGTTGTTTTAGAGAAATACTTCGCACAATCGTGTCCCTTCAACAAACAGATCGGAAGAAAGCTGAATCCAAAGTAAGTCCAAAAATTTTACCTTGACATTACCGCACTAGAGTCCCAATTGCTCCCAATCCGTGAAGCCAGTGAGACTATGGATTCGGAATGGGGAAGTCACACGGAATCGAAATGAACGGTAGCCGTTGCGGTCATGTGTTGTTCAGTTTGAGGCGCGCCTCAAAAATCGAACACTTCTGAAGTAGAACCGATCATTTATGATTAGTTTTAGCGCTCTAGTGACAAACTTTTGTGAAAGTATGTGGGCAGAAGGTACCTGTGGAGCACATCTATTTGGATGTATTTAGTAAGGCAGATTTGCAGTTGAAGGCTATTAAAAGTGTTTGTGCCTGCCCGACTTTTCAACTTTGCAAACCGCCACTGGTGCTGATGGGAGCCACGCAGATTATCTCCATTAGAATAATAATATCCACTCGGTGATGAATAAATGACTCTGGATTATTGATTAATGGTTTGTTTTAACCACTGGAGCGATAATGGTCGAAAAATGAACCATTTTTATTTTTCTGCGATTGATATCGGTCCAAAATTGGACCACATTTTCTTACCATTCGTAAAACATTTATTGTAATTACGTAAAACATTTCCATGGCCAACCATTTATTTTAAAACTAATCTATTGAAATGCTTTATCTATTATGACCATAGATGTTGCAAATCCGAACTTCGTAGACTGCTTTAGAACGATGTTAAAAATAAATTTTTAAAATATTTTTTCACAAAGAATTTGTGATCAGCTGTTTACAGTTAAAATTAAGTCCCCTTTTCATAGATAAACACCTTTCATTATAAAGTATACCACAGACAATATACAGAAATCAAAAATATTCTATGTTGACTCAAATAAGTACCTCTCACGGATTTTCAAAGTAACAAACACGCAGGATTTGCGCGGTTATTAACTTAACGATTTTTTTATATTTTTAATATTATAAATCCTACAAATATGAGATAAACGGTAAAATATAGGTTAATTCATTGGCTATACAGAATTATAAAAAGCTTTTTTCTGCATGTTAAAATTCGCAGGCATAATTTTTTTGATGTTGGCGAAAAATTAAAAAAAATGATCTTCTGGAAATCTCAAGCAATCGAGGTAAATTTATTTATTTCGCATGATCGCTCCAGCAGTTAATTAATTTATTGTCATTTCAGGGGCATCCCGGATTACTTCCACCAGTTGATGTATTGCCAAAGGAAACACCAAACTCTAAATGTGCGAGTATCTTCTCAAACGATTCATTTAGCTTTTTGAATCATTAAAATATAATTATATAAATTGCCGTAGATAATAATTCAATCAAGGGATAAGGGCCATAAACTGTTAGTATGAAATCATAGTACAAAGCATGTCGCCAACATTGTTCACCCATACTATTGCAAATAGCATTTACACACAGTGGCGATCCGTTTTTTTTTCTACTTACGCACGAATAAAATCACTTTCATAATGTGTTCCGCTGATTTGATAGTCTGCACAGTTTGGTTATAGGTCAGCGACAATTGGCACGCTTCTATGCCTTATCTCCCATCGTTTCTATTATCTATGTAAATTTCCTGTATCACAATCTTATTCCACTTTTATTTCACTGTTGAGGTTTTTGGAATTTATTAAATAAAATAAACTTTAAAATTCTAAATACTATACTTATAGAACTTTTCGATTTGGGAGGAGGGCATGGGTACCGCCGCTTCGGGAACCATCTATTGGATAAACAACACCCCTGTCGTAGATCACCCAAGTGGTTTGCTACGTTTGGTGACTCAGCAGAAGTGCCCTTTTTTGTCCTTATACTGCCTGGTGGGCCGGATCGGGAGAATCTGGTTGAGGGAGACCTTTTGACTTCCAGCCTGACTCTCTTAACCCATCGCCTTGCATCGCAGTGAGGGATGGATTCATACGTTAGTCACTACTCCTAAACACATTGATCCCCAAAGTACTACCCAACCCTCATATTTTTTTCCTTCCCAGAACTTCCTCTCCTTCCTTTACCTAAAAGGGTCCTGCACACAGCATCTCCAAATAGACCCTGAGGAAATTTTTTCCCCAGAGCTCTCTGTGTGTACATCAATTTCAAATAAAAATACAATAACATCATATAATATTTTATTGTTAAACACAATTAAATAATTATTAAAAATACTTTTAACCTTTTTTTTGTAACTAAACAATATAAAACAACCGTAGTATTTAATATTCAAACCAGAATATTATTATTCTCAAACATTTTTACACACACTATTAAAGGCATCCAATATTATTTATATTATGGATTTAAGAAAAATTATAATAAGATAAATTAGTTGCGAAAATGATTTTTAAATCCATTTTTTTGTGATTTATAAGTATGTAAAGATTTATTCATAATTATTATGGATTTTATTAGTAAAAATAATAATAAAATTTATACATGCAAAATTTTTTTTAAATATAAAATAATGCACTTATCGTGATTAGTTTCTGGGTTATTATGCCCTGTTGCGCTACTTCCTTTTTTAGCCAACGTTTCGGACAGCATTACGGTGTCCATCATCAGAGTAGATGTGTACATTGCAGTGTAATAAAATGTATGTGGGTTTTTGAAAATGCACTAGTGAAAATATTTTGTATGGCTCAAACAAAAGCAAATTTTACATTCTATGAGAAAAATAATTTAAATTATGATTTTTGTAAACGTTTCCATTTTCTATGTAATATTTTACGTGCAAACGTCAATAGCTTCGTCCAGACTTTGAAAGGCATGCGACGCATAAACTAGACAAGTGCGAATAAGCATCTAACAATAGTTGACCATTTGAAAGTGTCTGAAATATGTAAATTATTAGTCGCAAATGATTTAATTTTGGACGAAGCCATTGAAACATTTTCATAATTAAGTTTTACATATAGATCGTTCAGTTGATTAGTCAGACATCTCCAAATACTAAGTTTTGAGAATGAGGAAAGCAATATTCGAATGCTCACCGTAAATCAAATATTATTTACAGGTGTCTGTCTGTTCCTCCTTGCGGCTAAAATATATGAAATACACACATTTTCATTTATACATATTTCATAATGCTAGAGATTACCATTATATACAGCCTATGTTACTCGCTGATAATGTAGCTTTCTATTGGTGAAAGAATTTTTAAAATCGGTTTGGTGGTTTAGGCGTGAAATAAAGTATTTCTGCATTTTAATTGATTTGGTGGTATTTTATGAGTGATCTGACTATTGTACCAGATAGAGGGTACACTTTAACATATACATAACTGCAAACTGAACTAAAATTTAGATTTTTCGTAGATGTCTGACTAATCAACTGAACATACATATTTTCTGTATGTATATATTTTTTAACATCACAGTTTTAAATTGCGTTTTTGTGACAGAATTTGATATTTAAACTTGCACTAAACAAAAAGTAAAATTTAAGAATAATTAAATTAACAATTGCTAAAAGAAAATGCAGAATTAAACAATAAAGAAAATTGAACATAATATTGTTATACGTACTTCAGTACATCAGAGATCAACGACTGAAAAGTGTGATGTTTAAGAAATTATGTTAGGTATAGTGGTCGGACGTCATTGTCTGGTGATATGTCTACATCTGTTGTGTGGAGTTTCCGTTCCACGTGTTGTTCTCATCGTCGGAGTCGCGGTCCTTCAGTCTGTAAGTGTTGCCGTCTTTTCTCACGGTGCTCATGCCGGAGCCACTGTTCTCTCCTCCCGTCTTTCTTCTTTTGACGGCGCTGGAATTTATTTGCAATTAATTATATTACAACAATTAACAATGTTGACTTACCCCTCAAGAATCCGGCGTATTTTGTCAGAAGGTCAAAATATTTCCACTTCGCAAGGCAAATTATTTGTTCTACATGCATTAATTTAATTAAAGCATCTAAAATATTTCTAATCAATCTAATTTTCAAATCAAAAAAATCACATGATTTTAGCAGTGTATTTTCTTGAGAAATGTATTTTCTTGAGAAATTATAACAATTAAAAAGCATCATCAAAGCAGGTCCCCCCACTAATCCAACAATTATAATTTGTTTAAATCACCTGTCCTCCTGCTGTGTGGGCCTCCTCTGCGCCCCTCCGGCGGCTGCACTAGCTCCTTGAGGGGGCCCCGGGGTCACGTCGGGGCTACTGCGCCCCCGCGCCCTCTGCCCCGTGATCAGGTTGGATACGTAGCGGAACAGGTCATTAGCGGGGTTCACCACGCAAGACCAAAATATCGATGTCAGCATGCCTGGAGGATTAAAAATTTGTTAATTTATCATTTGCAAATGGAAAAATTTGTGATTGGTGAAAATTAGCAATATGGTAGGCGGGTGTGAATACCACCGCCCCGGTAACTATTTATTAGATTATCAACACCTCTGCCTTTGGTCATCCCAGGTTCACCATGTTTGGTGAATTAGCAGGGGTGCCCGGGTTCATGGGTGAGGTTTTTCTGGATTTTGGCAGCGGATGCTTCTGCCCACTAACTGCATGGCAGGCCGGATCAGGAGAGACTGGTTGAACTGGAGGGAGACCTTTTGACCTTTTCAGTAGGACTCTCCGGAACATCGCCTTACAATGAGAGGGATAGATTCATACTCCGTCACTCTTGGACTGACCCTCAGATTCCTACACACCCTGATATCTTTTTCCTTTCCAGAACTTCCTCTCCTTCTTTTCCTAAAAAAATTCTCCACACAGCATCAGAGGGAAACTATTTTCCTCTGGGCTTCCTGTGTAGAGCTAATGTAAAAAAAAGGAGAAACATCTAAGGCCATCCCTAAAACCGACTGAATTTGAATCGCTTGTATTGACTGTCATCCTCCGCGAGGGTTTACTTTCACAAATAAACAGAATCGTTTTGCACAACTACACTAAAAAGAAGTTGGCCAACAGTTGGAGTCAACAGCGGTAGTGTCCTCACCGAATAAGCCGCCCATCTTGCTGACGCTGGAACCAAGAGCCGGAGGAGCGTCGGGGTCTCCGCGCAGCAGCAGGATGGCGCTGTTAGGGCTCAGGCCCAGCGTGCGCATGGTCTGCGAGTCCTCAGCCTGCGTCAGGCAGCGACGAGGGTACAGGGTGGACAGGGAGAAGTTGCCCGAGCGCTGGAATACACAATTCATTAATGTAAGACAGATAAATGATTGACATAGTAAATAAAATATCGCCACTTGTAGGGTCAGAGATTTAGAGCCTTATATCACCGGCACCATCAACGGCGGCAGCAAACCAAGTGTATAGCGATGAAGGGTGTTCGCTTGGTGGTGCCACTATTTTGTCACAATATCAGTATCGACACGTACACCCCTACCTATCATTAGAACAATCTCTCTCCTAAGACTCTTTTCGCACCAATTTCACATCCAATCAAGTAATTTCCAGTCAAATCACATCAGTCAATAGGTTTCGCAACGAAAACGCTAAAATAGGTAATACGCTATGGTAGGTAATGCGAAAAATCCGTCCTCGCGGTTAAATGGTCACAATATTTTCCAATATCATGAAGTTGAAAGAATTATTAAATAATATTTTTTCATCATGTTTGTTCGAACGGAAGTATTGATTGTAATCGGGTACAAGTTTTTGAAATATTCCATCACATTAGTAATAGCTTATTTGGTTTGTTGTCGCGAATGAATACCACGTCCAAGTTTTGTCATGATAGTAATTAACGAAAAAATATAACTTTGCAAACTTCCTACAGTTTTCATTAAAATGTTGCCGTTTGGACAATATTTGAACACGTGCACTGCTGCCCGCTATCTTTCAGCCAATGATGTACCTCGAACGGACACACACACTCTTACACATAGGTTTAAGGCACGGCCTCCATAAAAGTATTAGTAGATGATCTAATAATGGAGATACTACTCAAAGATGGAACGATTAAAAAAGTTACGACTAGAATAGAATCAGACAGCCAACTACAAATATTAATAATAATGAACAGACCTCGACATTAGCCCGAACGTACTGGCGCAGCTCCCCGAGTGTGGATTCGGAACTAACGCTGACGGTGTGCGTCTGTCCGTCGGGCATCTTGAACTGAATCCTGGTCACATTGCTGGTGTCTGCGGGTGGGGAGGGAGCAGTGGGGGTGGTGGGGGATGCTGCAAGCAAAACAACTTTTATGTTTGAAACTGAAGAGATAAAGCATTTAAGTTACCGCTTTCAAAGATGTATCCTCAAAATACAGTCAATTCTGTTTTTACATAGATTTGAAATCACAAAGCGTAATAGTAAAATGGTCATTGCGCTTGCAAAAATGTTTTTACGCCAAAAAATTCTAAACAAATCAAGGAATCGGGCCCAATGTCCCAAATTGTGTGTATAAGTTTAATTGTTATCGCACAATACTCATTCAAACGTTGTTTGTTAAGGCATTTCAATACAAAACTGCAAATTTTTTTACTCCTCTGTAAAAATTGCACCGCAGCAGGTTTTGTAAGTTATTTGGCGTAGAATGGCTCGCCCAACCGTTGAGTACACTCGAAACTCTTAAATTATTTTTTTTTATCAGTATCATTTTTTTAAAATATGGCATTCTTAGTTTTTAAAACCATAATGAAATAAAAATAATAATAAAGATAATTAAAATAATTTAAAAATATTAAAAATCATACACAAAAACCTGCCAGGCTGCTGGTCGGCAGACCAAGAAATTCTTCAGTGGGATGATCTATACTACAGTTATTCATTGGTTTCATTTGTGTACTCGATGACGTAAAATTTACTATTTTTTATCCCACTTTGATTCTTGCCAAGAGGCGCACCGCTTGGAAGAACTACTACCAATACTTACTTCAATATTCAATGAAGTACTAACAACTGGTCTAATCCCTACACAGTGGAAAACGTCAAACATTATTCTTATATTTAAGAAAGGACAAAAGGAAGATATAGGGAACTACCGACCTATAAGTTTGATGCCAAATATCTACAAAGTATTTTCCAAAGTTATCCTGGAAAGAATAAGTAAAAAATTAGACGAAAACCAACCACGGGAGCAAGCCGGCTTTAGACAAAAATACTCTACCCTGGTCCACATACACACAGTGAAACAAATAGTAGAAAAATATAAGAAGTATAATAAGAAACTATACATGGCATTCATTGACTACTCCAAAGCCTTCGACAGCATAAGACACACAGCTTTATGGGATAGCCTTGAACAGCAGGGGATACCTTCAATCTACATCAATATTATAAAGAACATATACTCGAATTGCGAAGCGAGGGTCCAACTAGAAACCTTGGGAAAAAAGTTCAAGATCGAGAGAGGAGTAAGACAGGGAGACCCTCTATCACCAAAATTGTTCTCGGCTGCTCTAGAAAGTATCTTCCGCAAACTAGATTGGGAAAAATATGGTATAAACGTGCAAGGTGCAAAACTGAACCACTTAAAATTTGCCGATGATATAGTCCTATTCGAGGAAAACCCAACGCACCTTAATAGAATGATAGAATCACTTAACGACGAAAGTGTGAAAGTCGGCCTATGCATGAACAAAGACAAAACAAAATTGCTTACAAACTCTGTACCTGTAACCATTAAAATTGACAACCAACCACTCGAATATGTCAGATTACATCTATTTAGGACAAATAATATCTCACAAAGATCAAACCACTAAAGAAATCGAGCGAAGAATAGCAAATGGATGGAAGAAATACTGGTCTTTGAAAGAAATCTTGAAATCCAAGGAGCTAAGTATGCAAATAAAAAGGAAAGTTTTCAACACATGCATACTTCCAGTCATCACCTATGGATGCGAAACTTGGGCACTCACCAAACGCCACAGAGAAAAGTTGGAACGCTGCCAGAGAGCCATGGAGAGAAGTTTGACAGGGATAAGGAAACAGGACAGAGTGAGATGTAGCACAATAAGGGAGAAAACTAAAGTTGCTGATATAGTTACCCGAATAGACCAACAAAAGTGGAGATGGACAGGTCACATGATCCGCGATCCACAAGAGAAATGGTGCAAAAATGTCACTGACTGGTATCCCAGAGACGGCAAGAGAAGTAGAGGACGTCAACAAATAAGATGGGAAGACGACCTAAAACTCACGGCTGGACATCATTGGAGGAGAGTAGCGCGTGACAGGTCCCAGTGGAAAATGTTAGAGGAGGCCTATGCCAAGAGGCAAACTGAGCTTCGGGATATATTATAAAAAAAAGAACATGCCAAAATTCAAACCTAACAGAAGTTCAGAATAAAAAGGCTTATTATTATTATTATATAAGAGGCGCACCGGCAGACCAGCTTTTTTAAGTCTAACTAAATGTCCATTATCACTACAAAGTAGTTTCATCAGTGTACTCGATGACGTCGGGTTTGCCTATCTCATCTCCTAGTCTATGTAGGTACCCCACCTTCTGCGGCCCGCTAACGAATTGAAAATGGATGTATTGGTCCTCTGGCTAAAGAGGTTGATCATGAAATATTGGGTGCAGCTCAATGAAAAAGGGTGAAGATTAATTTGACGATAGCCAACCACCGCTGGGAGACTACACCAAAAGCGGTAGAATGTAATCGTGGGAAGTCTCCAATGGTGTTGAAGTAGAACTGACCTGGTTTAGGAGCATCTGAAGGAGATCCGAATTTGCCTTGACGGTCGAGCCTGTCCTGAGCGATCTGCTCCAATATTCTGGCACGGATCTTTTCATTCTCCTTCTTTTCCTTCATTCTCTCTTCCTGGAAACAATTTTTTTTAATTACATAAATTATTTTCCTGCAATTTTAAACAGACACCGGTAACAACCCGGGGCGTGCAGTCCGGAGAGGCACATAAGCACTACCTACCCTTTACCCGTACACAAATATATAAATAATATTAATATTTATAAAATGACTGAAATAAAAACAATCTTGGGCACTACTCAGTGCATTTTCAAATAAATTAGAATAAAAGCAGTTTGATTTGTATGATATTCCATAATATTAAGATTTATTTTCATCCTCTAATTTTGGGGCATTGACTTGTTGACCCGAGGGATGAGCCACCACCGTGCCAGTGCATCAATAATATCGCATTGTTTTAATATTTATAAAATTACTGAAATAAAACCAATATTGGTCACTACTCAGTGCATTTTCAAATAAATTAGAATAAAAGCAGTTTGATTTGTATGATTTTCCATAATATTAAGATTTATTTTCATCCTCTAATTTTGGGGGGTTAATGACTCATTGACCCGAGGGGCAAGCCACCGCTGTGCCAGTGCATCAATAATATCGCATTGTTTTAATAATGTTACCTTCAAAGTCTTCATTTCTTGTTCCTGCTGCCATCTTTTAAGTTCTGCCATGCCCGCTCCCTGCGCTCTTCTCTCTAGTTCCTTCTCTATCTCTGCCTGCGAAGGATAACACCAATATTAGGAAAATAAGCGTAATGAGGCACTAAAAAAAAAGGACCAAATACAGTCGCTTCCGTTTAATTGGGACACTTTGGGCCCAAACATTTTGTTCCAAATAAGCGGCTATCCCGAATAAGCGAAGTTTAAGGTATTATATGCATTAAAAGATGTTATGTAAATATATGTATTATTTATTAAACTTTTTTATATGAATCCATGCGTATTACTTAAATTTTTTTGAGTACTCTCAAATGTGTTTTTAAACTTTATAATTTTTTTTTTTAATTAATTAAATACTGAAAAATAATTATGTACTAACTATAGGTATATAACACTTATATGAATGAATATAAAATAATCAAAGATCATGAACAAAATTATATTTTACAATAACAATAACCCAAATGATGACTTCTTACAACACTTAGCAGTGTACTGCGAACTGAAAGAACTGACGACTTGGACAAAGTCTACCACACATTCGCCCTTTGTCCACTGGAGCGACGAAATAAATTTGCTTTGATTGCTCGAAATTTTCAGAACATCATTTTTCAAAATATTTTGCCAACATTAAAAAAATCATACCTTCGAATTTTAACATGGAAACATATAAAACTTATTATAGTGCTATATAGCCAATGAATTAACCCGTATTTTACTGTTTATCTCATATTTGTAAGATTTATAAAGAAAATATTAAAAAATCTTAACATTTATAACCGCGCGAATCCTGCATGTTTGTTACTTTGAAACTCTTTGAGAGGTACTTATTTGAGTCAACATAGAATATTTTTGATTTCTGTATGTTGTCTGTGGTATACTTGATAATGAAAGGTGCAGATGTTGGGAAAAAGGACCTAATTTTAACCGTAAACAGCTGATCACATTTTCTTTTTGAAAAAAAAATATTTTTAACATCGTTCTAAAGCAGTCTAAGAAGTTCGGATTTGCAACATCTATGAGCATAATAGATAAATCATTTCAATAGCTTCATTTTAAAATAAATGGCTGGCCATGGAAATTTTTTAAATAAATTACATTAAATGTTTTACGAATGGTAGGAAAATGTGGTCCAATATTGGACTGCTATCAATCGCAGAAAAATAAAAATGGTCAATTTTTCAACCATAATCGCTCTAGTGGTTATACTATAAGAAGTTTTAAAATTGAAATTAATGAGATTAAATTTGCTTACTTTTCTTTCTTCCTCCATTTTCTCCAATCGTTTCTTCTCAATCAGTTCTTTTGCTCTCTCCACTTTATCGTCGATATTCAGCTCAGCAGCAGGAGTAGGCACAGGTTTTGAAGAAGAAGAAGTAGTAGAAGCTGCATCTGTAGAGGTTGTTGGAGGAGCTGCCGCTGTAGAAGTCGGTGGAGGAACTGCAGCAGCTGTGGAAGCCGGAGAAGCTATAGAAGTCGATGCTGATGTATTGGTGGATGGAGTAGGGATGTCTCCTTCCGAGTTTACTGGAGATGGGAGCCGAGGACGTCTGGTGCAGACCTCTCCCTCGCAAACCACGTCGAATTCTTCTTTCGCATTGGTTGCAGCTGAATGAAGAAAAATACATTTGAATAATGCATAATGAAATTGCGACCTGCAGGCCAGACTCTCTGAACGGATGATTATTCCTTCCCACCTGGACAAAATGGTGCGCCAAGTAAGGTATATTTTTCATATCTTGTGAAGAAAACATAAATGCAAGTGTTAAGAAGGAGCAATGTCCGAGTGGGATTCAATAACTACGTACAAGGCTACTAACTGATTGGTTGTGATATTCAAAACATGTGACCACTTAAAAAAATTCATCTGCAGCGCTTTTTCCGTGTATGTTGTCATATTTATATACATGTAAACAAATAATCTCAAAATGTTGAAATTACGCTCTCAATATCATATTATTTTAACGAGAAAATTATTAACGAATACGGTGATACCTCGAGATGCAAGTGCCCTAACATACGAAATATTTGAGATACGAGCCGTCGAGCGAGCGAAGTTTTGATTTGAAATACGAGCAACATTTGAGATACGAGAAACGGTCGGCTAACTCACAATGTAAAAAGACCTTTTGCTTGTTTGACTGTATGTACTCATCTAGAAACAAATTTTGACTCACAGTGGAGAAGAACCTTTTTCATGTCTGCAAACAATCATTTACTCAAAAGCGACTTTGACGAACCACATGCTGATTCACAGTGGAGAAAAACATTTTTCATGTTCCGACTGCGAAAAATCATTTTCAGTATAAATTTTGCGGTAAATCTTGAGGTCATCAGCAAATAGAACAAAATCACAGCGTAACATGGGGCCAAGGTCATTAATGAAGATTAAAAAAAGCAGTGGACCAAGATTGGACCCTTGGGGTACACCCGACATTACAATTATGGGAGGCGATTTGTGTCCATTTATAAATACTAACTGAGTTCGGTTTTCAAAGTCAGATTTAAGCCATCTAAACAGATCACCGTGAATACCTATTTGATCAAGCTTCTGTAGTAAAATATAGTGGTTAACTTTATCAAATGCCTTTTGAAAATCTGTGTAAATGGCATCTACTTAAGTTCTTTCATTAAAAGCATTACAAATGTAATCACAAACGTAGAGAAGATTTGAATTTATGGATCTGTCGGGAACAAATCCATGTTGATTGATGCATAATTGTGGTTTAAAGTGTAAAAATAAAGAAATATAAATTATAGATTCAAAGACTTTGGCAAAACATGATAAAATGCTGATTGGTCGATAATTTTTCACAAAAGATTGATCACCAGACTTGTGTATTGGAACATTATGTGCATTTTTCCACAGATCTGGAAAAGTACCTGTAGATAATGATTCATTAAATATTATATAAAGTGGCTTAATCAACGCACTGGAACAACATCTTAAAAACAAAGGAGGTATTTTATCTGGTCCTGGGCCTTTGCACGTATCGATTTTTTCTAAACAAAATTTGATGTTTTCCATGCTAATATTGATTTTGCCAAGATTAAATTGGTTATTTAGAGTAACATTCGGCCTGGCAGTATGTAACAAAGGATCAGATTGAGTATAGACAAATGAAAAATAATTAGAGAAAATATTGGCAATCTGTTGTCCATTATCTGCAGATATAGAATCCAGATGCATATGGGTGGCTTTCAGGACAATCGTCGATGACGTGCGTACAATCCCTTCCTGTGACTGGTATGACAATCCGTCAGACGTTTCGTCGATAAATAATACAAAATTATATGTACAATGAACGTTATGCTGCATTAAAATGTCAATATTATTCCTCCTCTCTCTTATTCCTATTATCTATGTTGACAGCAAAAGAGAAGGAAATAATAAAATATATGTAAAACTTACGCTGGGCGGTTTTGGCAGCAGGCTCCGTCCAGACCTTGTTCTTGGGAATGGCGCCTTGCTCCGCTGCCAGGAATGCGGATGAGGCAGCCGAGGAGCTGGCTGCTGCAGCACTGGAGGGGGCTGGCTCCGACAGCTGGGCGGGGGAAGGTGTTTTGCCAACTGTTCAAGAAGTCAAGAAGTTGGAGAAATTACTTCATAATTGTGGATATGTGACATACAAAACTCATTCTTCTGGCACTTCTAGTTCCCTCCACCTATTGGAGGTTGGCCATCATCAGGGCGATCTTAACCGTGCAGGTTGCAGTCCGATACAACTCAGTTGTTACAAACTGGTATTGTTTTGTCGTTCCCCGTGATATGACAAAAACATTGAATATTTTTTTTGCTCATATATTATAGCAAAATTTCTCAATTTTTTGCTATTCAATATAAATATACATAACCAGTCTAAAACCGTATTTTATTTTGAAATACGTCCAAAAACAGCAAATTTATCTGGAATCAAATGTAATATGAAAATATTTACCGCGCAAAAAGCATTTTGAAGGTTCACTTAATATTTCCGCTTTGCAATAAAATCCAATTAAATGGAATATTTCTGAACATATCCAAAAAAAAAACTGTTTTTGAAAAGTGACGTAATGTTTATTTTTAATAATAAATTTTATTATAATTTCTGGTATTTTTGAAAAAATTTTAATACAAAAATTTTTTTTTTTATTTTTATTTCATGGCAAATATATTTTAATCCTTCTGCGGAACTTCTAGAATTGAATATAAAGCATGGTGTTTTCTCTTTCTAACAATGTTTAGAACATATTTCTCACCATGACTGTAAGGGAAACAACGATTTCTACGAGACCTATAAGAGTTGTTCGCAAAAGCGAACAAATTAGACAGGGGGATTCAGAGAAATAAAAGGTTACATTGGGTTAAGTTAGGTTTATAAGTAAGTTACCCTTGTTAGCAGTGAGGTTATCTATCCGGCTGCTCAGTCCACTGACTCCTCCGGCAGTGCTCCCCGCCACCACCTCCAGCGGAGTGCCGGTAGTCCCGATGAAGAATATCGAAGGTACCGGAACCAGCTGGTCTGCATACAAAAGTCAAGGAAATACCGCAGCACATTATCGACTCTTTATACGTAACTAGCTGACCCGGCCAAGCATTGCTGACGTGAAATCGAAACACAACGCCAACTACTGGATGGTTACCCAACCTAGATAACCAAGTGTTGTGTCAATAAATTAACTCACACCGCCATCTTTTAGAAACTTATGGAAATTATAAATAATTACAAAGCATTGTTTTATTACAAACGTTTAATTCGCAATAATAAATATTGAGGTCAATAATCGAGATAAGAACTATCCTATCTTTTAAGTTGGACCAAATTACACACAGTAAGCTGAATTTCATCAAAATCGGTTAAGTAGTTTCGGAGTTTATCTCGAGAACAAACATTGTGATGCGAGATTTTTATATGAAAGAAATCGGCTTGCCATTTGGCACTAATTATTTTCTAACGGCTATTGTTTTAGCGGCCTGATAATAATAATTAGATATTGGATTATATGCATTCATATAAATAAAATCGGATATGTTTATCCGAGACACTATCTAGGTTACAAACCAATTCTTTACAACTTTGTAATCATTTAAAAATGTGGAAGCCAAAAATATAGGAAAAATTGGTCAAAGATAATATTGTTAATTCTGTTACTGAAATTGACAAAAAATTGCATTTCTGCAAAAATTGCTTTCTTACACATTAAATAAGGGTGAGACAAAAGATGAGACACACAAAATACATGTGATTGTTTCCTCCAAAGTACCACTTTTTTCCTACCAGATACATCTTATTATGGTTCGACTATGGCGACGGGAATTGCGTTTCACTTTCTTTGAAAGAAGGATATCTATGATAATGATTGTATTTTTCCTTTGGAGGGGTGCAGACATACACACAAGAGTAAAAAATGAGATAAACCCACAGTTTATCTCATTTTTTACTGTTGTTATTTAGGGTGTAAGAAAGAGCTGCAGCATTATATTTTTAAGAACAAAAGCAAAACCATTTGCGTATAATTTCCCTCTCCGCTTATCGATTCCATTTGGAATTTGGAACTGGCTGGGCTCGCGAATGGCCTCGAGCGAATCTAAAAAATGTGACGTCATCATTCTTGTGTGAACCAGCATCGAGCTTTCATCGGAACATTTTACGAAATAACACGGCAAAAATGGTGGCTTGTTCTATGAAAACGTGTAAAAATGGAAATGAAAAAGAGAATAAACCCAATTGTCGTATTACATTCCATAGGTAAGCATTATTTTACTTTATTTTTAGCTTATTCAGATCATGTAATATGATCACTTTTAGTAACGTATACATATGTAGGCGATTCTCAAGTGTGCTCGTCGCTGTGTACTGGGATAAGTAAATTATGAAACATTTGTAAAAGTGTCTTAATTAAATACGGCAACAAAATATTCGACTCTGAAAACAGGTGAACTTTACTTTGCCGTATTTGGACTTCGCAAATTTGTTCATAACGTAGCGAGCAATTCGCGCTGTCATGTGAAAGGTCTATTCATTCAAAAGCAGATTTTACTTTTAAGAACTAAATGGTGATATTATAATACGAGAGGCCTATATACTGTCAGATTGATTTATTGACGAATCACATATCTCACAGTCATCTTCCCCCCTTCGCGTCCTGCTATAGTTGGTTTATAGCTCTCCTGTTTGTTCTCGTCTAGTAATATTCACATGTCTATGCAGAATTTGCTTTTTTATGGACGCAAACGGTCTTAAGGTGTGCATGATTATAAAAAACTCTGTTATCACAGCGCATTTTTAACCTTGGCGTACCTATTTACTTTTACCGTGAAATTTTAAATCTTGTTGACCTGTCAATGTAAAAATGATTGTCAATTTATGATTGATGACGGCTATTTGAGTCCAGTCTATTCGATTTAAGCAGACTCCATGTCAAATAATTGTTAAGGATACAAATTTGCGCAAACTGTGTATACGCCTCGGAGCCGCTGATGAGTTTGATGGCAACAAAGTTCTCTTCCACTCCCAGACGTGAAGACACTTCCGGAGAATCGATCAGCTCCGTCATTGACTTGGATTGGGGGTCATCTCCTGCAAAATAAAAATATTACATAATATTTGAACATACATTAGGCTTTACAAATAAAAGGCTATAAAGATTTACGAATTTCAAAACATTATTATGGTCAATTGGCGCCGCAGACGGGGGCGCAGGTGGTGATGATCAGTAGCTCGGTTCACGAAAATTCAGTCGCAAACAAAATTGTCGTTACTGGGCAGCACAGAAAGTTCAAAATCACCCTACATTTGCCAAAAGTAACAGTTTGGGCAGCAATTTCATCCCAGAATTTAGAGTCTACAATCCCGCATTTTTTAGAGTAAACTAACTTTTGCAACTGTTAGATTCAGATTTACTTAATAAATTTTATATTGTTTCACTTAACTTCTTTCGTTTAATTATTTTCATGCTACATTTAAAAACATTATTCTTTTTTTTTTGTAAATTGTTCCCTATTGCCCCTCTTCCCTCTACCCATTCTCACCCTTCTATTGACTATGTCACAGCCTTCTGTATACTCACTATGTCTATTATTTATAATTATATTGTCTATGACCATTGTTTTTATCTATTATTTGTTTTAAGTAAACCCTGAAGAAGTGACCACAGCTCATGAAACATGTTGGTTTTATAAACAATAAAAGTGGTAAAAACTAAGTATTTTATTAATTTTGAATAATTCATTTTGACCCTTTTATAAAGGTTACAATTTAATTGAAGGTTTAACCTGTAAATCGTCAATATTTGAAACATATTTAGCCCTTACACGGAAAAACAGCTTTATCGAAATAATAATAAATGTTTCTGTGCAGATCCATTCAAATTATGTGCCAAATATCTATCTATGTTCACACTAAAAATCGTTTTAAAATCTCAACTACAGATGGCGGTACAACACCTAGAGTGACGGTCGATAGCGCGCGCTCGCTCCTTTTCAAGTCAATTTGAAAATGACAATTTGCGCTGATGGCGCTTGGACACTTGAACTTTTTCTGTGAAGTCAAATAGTGCTGATTCACTAAAAAAAAAAACTAATGGAAAGAGCGGGAGGGTGAAGGAAATTGGGAAGTACAGTCGACTCCGCTTAATTGGGACACATCAGGCACAAATACTTTGTCCAAAATAGGGGCTGTTCGCGAAATTTAAGGTAGTTAAAATAATAATAAATTATTTACTGAGCTTTTTTTACATGAAGGTATACTTACAAATTACATTTATTCGAGTTTTCTCAAATGTGTTTTTAAACTACATTAAATTTAAAAAAATATATTTAATTACAGAAAAAAATTATGTACTAACTAAATAAAGACAAAATAATCAAAGGTACCTAGGTAAAAATTTAAAAAAATAATCATGAACAAAATGTTATATTGACTAATGTCGGCAGATGGTGAACAGCTGGTGTGCGCGAAGTCTACTGAATTACCGCTGAATGAACTCGGAGTCTACAAAGCGTGGCGCATCCTCTCCCCTCACTCGCCCCTTTTAACTAAATTCGTTTACTGAGACAAGTTTTGCGTGGACTTCAGATGAGAATTTGTCCCAATAACGTAAACGGAATGGTGTCCCAGATAATCAAAGTAAATTAGTATTAGTTTCTTTATTTGGTTTCTGCTCGTTGGATTTTGTCCCAAATAACCAGCTATCCCGACAAACCGGTGCACCAATTAAGCATAATTGACTGTACATACTTGGCAATTTACGGCCAAACCATTTCAAGCAACGTTTCGATTCTGAATGGTGGTCTTCCACCATTTCTGAGAGTAACTACCGCTCTGAAGACAGGAAGGATTTCTAGGAGCAAAACAAAAGATCATTGCAAGTAAGATAGCATCATCAAATAGACCTACAAAGACTGCTTGGCTAGTAAGTTCATGTTATAAATATATTTTTTATCTTAAGTATGATTTGACAATCTTAAACCACAAACACACTGTTTTATCAATTTTACGCAGAATTGGATTTGATCAGGGATCATAGATTTGATAACAATATCAAGGATCTATTTATGTTCACTGAATCGGTAATCGAGTAACCTCTAAATGTTATAAGAAAATGAGTTTTTCACCCCTGAATCAAATTTTACAAATATTTAAGTACAAGTTGTATAAAATTTACCATAATAAAAATTTATAGTAATCACGTTCTACTCAAAACCATTACATATAGAAAGGAAGGGTCTTAGATTAAATTTGCTTGAACAATTAGAAATCAATAAACGAACGAATGACCCCAATTTAACGCTAATTAATAAAGTAAGGAAAATTATTTATTCCCCACTACTTAGTATATTTACAAAACCTAAAAATATAACGCACTTAAATGAGTCATATCAATAATGTCATTATAAAAAAATTAAGAAAACCTTAACATTTAGTTGGGGAAACAGATTCTGAACCCCACATAATACACTCTCAATTAGTGTATCAGCAATTTGGTTTAACCGGTAATAAATCACTATAGACACCTTCGAAAATTGACATTTAAAATCTTATAAATAAGTCGCCTAAAAGTGGATTTAACCACAGTTTGAAAATGGTCTTGTAAACCAAAACAGCTGTAACAACAATTCTTGCAGAACAATAAAACAATCAAATTTAATTTTAATTAAATATTAAAAAAAAAATTAAAATTTAATTTACCAGTCTAAAGATGTCCACAGCAGGACGAAACTGGTTGGTAAAAGATAAGTAAAAAAAAAAAATAGAAATATTTAAAAGCGCTCTTTTTACATTAGCTCCCCATGAGAGGACCTGAAGAGAATAATTTCCCTCAGGGCCAATGTAATCTTTGGGGATACTGTATGTGGGTGGTCTTTTTGAGGAGAGGAAGGAGTGAACATGAATCTTGAAGTGACCCATGTCGTAGGAGGAAAGAAACGCACAGCTGTTCCACAGGCAAGCTGTTGAACTCAAAAATGGCAACCGTGTACAAATGTTGGGCGCGCCGACAGTGCAACAGTACTGAAGGGATCAATGACACTAGTTCCTCGTAGCATCTTCCATTGTAATACTGGTAAAACGAGGACAGCACGCCCATGCCCTAAAGATTTCAATCTGTTTGTTAAGATCTAGATCAGATTACATATCGTACTAGTATAGATCTTAACAAACAGATCGCAATCTTTAAAGCACGGGCGTCAGGTGGAAATACTGTTATAATAGAGACTGGGTGTTTGCTACTTTGAAACACCATGAGAGGTACTTATTCGAGTCAATATAGAACATTTTTGATTTCTGTATGTTGTCTGTGGTATACTTGATAATAAAAGGTGCATTTCTGTGGAAAAAGGACTTAATTTTAACCGTAAATAGCTGATCAGAAATTCTGCGCAAAAAAAATATTTTTAAAATTTATTTTTAACGTGGTTCTAAAATAGTCTACAAAGTTCGGATTTGCGACATCTAAGCATCATCCATACTAATATTATAAATGCGAAACTGCTCGAGTTTGTTTATGACCTTTTCACGCATAAAACAATATAAAGACTTTAATAATTCTTTCACCAATATAAAGCTAAATTATATGCACAGACTACAGGTTATATATGATGGTAAGCTCTGGCGTTATGAAATTATAAATATTAATATATTATATTTGTTATACGTTTTCTGTCGCTAACAAAAGCGAGTTTTTGCTAACGTCAGAAAAAATCTTTTGCATGGAAACAATGTTGTTTTATTTTTGGGCTCTATGCTGGTCTACAGTCTACTGGTCAGCTACTACTGCAGAAAATTCAAATATTAGAATTCGTTTTTTTTTTTTGGACAAGCTTGGAATAAATGTCAGATGAGAGTTCCTATATTAAAAATATAATTCGTAATGATTATAAAGACTGAATGATAAATAGAGTATTTTTTTATTATATTAACGAACTTCCAAATACTTAAATAAAAATAAACATCCGAAATGTTTGTAAGCGCATAAATTCCGAACGAATGAACAAAATTGGATAATCAATTCTTTTTTTCTTTGAGCTATAGCATTATGAAATTTAGGTGGTAGGCGAGATGTTTGAAAACTGAATGTAAGGGAATGAATATATGGAATGCGGGAGGGGATGGGGGTGGGGTGGGGGGGGAGATAATTGATAAGTGCAAGCGCTACAGTAATTTCCCGTAATACCATGCGAGCGAAGCCGCGGGGAGAAGCTAGTAATAGATAAAGCATTCCAATAGCTTCATTTTAAAATAAATGTTTTACGAATGGTACGAAAATGTGATCCAATTTTGGACTGCTATCAATCGCAGAAAAATAAAAGTGGTCCATTTTTCGACCATTGTCGCTCCATTGGTTACAAAAAAATTGATGTAGAATATTCATATAAAAATATTTGACAGCAATGCTTTTTTCAGACATTCAATTAGGATCAACGTAAAGGTTGAAATGACTACAAAATTGATGTATTTTTTTTTTCTCAGTAATGATAAAAGGCAAATTCGCACAATTCAATTATTCAATCAATCCGATTGCCATCGTGGACGTCCAAATAAACGGCACATTATGAGAAAAAGGTGGCTTTTCCCAGTACACAATCTTTCAAAGGACACGCCTTTTAGCCAGTACTGTAGGCTGTTAAATCAGTAATCTTACAATTCTTCTTATTGCAATTCCTCGAAAAAATATTATAAGCCATCTGCCAAAGATAAGAATCAATAATGTATGAACACTTGAAATATCACTGAAATTGGCACATTTATTAGAATCTTAGATACTCTCAGTATCGCCCTGGTGACAGGTCACAATTGAGAATTGAAAAGTTTCTTTTAAAAAATATTTTAATTGTTCTTTTGACTTTATGTCCGGGTTGAATCTTCCCCACAGGAAAAACTTAACCCTTCCACACACTTTTCCACAAATGGTCATCTAGTCAATCCACGCATTGCAGTTGCACTGTATAAGTATAATAAATACAAAACAATTCAAGAAAAACATGTCAACCTACCAGAGACCAAATGGGAAAATAATTCACTGACTCCAGATATTTTCATATCAGAGGGTTCGGCTCGGTAGAACTCCTAACTGGACCGATAAATCCTACTGATTCCTCAATATAAATATTTTAAAAATCTTTTGTAATCCCACGTGTATTTAATACGACTGATTTTTGCATTTTTATATACAGATTCTTTGACAAATCTAATAAGCCTAAATTTTGAATGAGAGAGCTAGGTATAATGCCAGTAGCCGAAATAACAAATGGTAATATTTTTATAGTCTGAGAATGCCAAATTCTTTTAATTTCATTTCCTAAATCTGTATATTTTCTAATTTTTTCAGAAACAGATTTTTGAAAATTACAGGAATTTGGAATAGCGACATCAATGATAGAAGTTATTTTTTTAATTTTGTCATGTAAAAATATATCGGGTCTATTATGAATAATTGTTCTGTCTGTTAGTATAGTTTTATCATAACATATTTTATAAAATTAATTTTCTAAAAATGAATTTGGTACAGTAAACATTACGGCAGTCAATCAAGTTATGTTTAATTACCAAATTTTGGTGGGTTATATATATTTTTATTTATTTACTCTTTTATATTGAGTACATAATGTTTAAAAATTTTTACACAAGGGTTAGTAATAAATAATAGACTAACTAACCATCACGCCTTTCGCCGGAGGGGTAGGCAGAGAGGACAGACCAAACAATTCGGTCTTGGCACAAACTCCTAACTTCATTCACATTCATACATACTCTTCTATTATTATGACCCTTGACATGGCCCGACTCAAGTATCTGATTCACTTGATCGTGACATGTCTTTCTCGGGCATCTCCGACTTCTTCTACCATTCACATTTGCGTCATGTATTCTCTTTTTTTTTTTTACGTGAGCTTCACACAGGAGGCCCTGAGGAAAATAATTTCCCTCAGGGCCTATGTCTGCTCAGGGGATGCTGTGTGGAGGGTTTTTTTAAGGAAAGGAAGGGTAGGAGAGTTCTAGGAAGGAAAAGGGTTTAAGGGGTGTGTAGGAATCTGGGGTTAAGTGTGTCCTGGTCATCCGCCTCCAAGACCTAGACAAACCTGACCCCCTGAACCCGGGCACCCCTGCTAAATCACCAAACGTAGCGAACCACTTGGGGTGACCTGTGGCAGAGGTGTTGGTTATCCAATAAAGGTTCCCGGGGCGGCGGTACCCATTCCCGCCTTCCAAATTGCACTCTTTACACTCCTTTCTTCATTCATTCGCTCTATATCCCCAAATAATCTAAGCGTCTCTTTCTTAATCTTACTTATTATGCATACATCAGCCTTGCATTCTTTTCGCATCTCCCCATTTTCACTCAGTGTGCCTCAGGGATCTCATTTCTACAGCATACAGTCTACTTTCATCTTTTCTCTGCCAGTTTAATGCTTCACTGCCATACATGAGGGTAGGTACCAACACTCCATTGTGGACTACTCACATTACAGTGGTTTACAATTGGATAAAATTAAAATAATAATAAATTGCAATTGTCAGAAATAATAGTTTGATATAAAAGAATTGTTTAAGTATGTTTTAAACATCAAAGTCGTTACATTAAAAATGTCAATATCATTTGCACGTTCGTTTACTAAACTATGTAGGTATTTACTAACTTAAGCAGGGTGAGTCGAGTAGGTACTCTTAAAATGACTACACTTACGAGTATTTAATTTGCGGGTATCGCACAACTGCTCCTAACCGTCTGGAGTCAGTGAGACTATGTCATTCCCATTTACATTTGAGGTATGTTGTGAGGCTGAAGGTAGTGGGTAGGGAAAGAAGATGGAAAAGGGGAAAATGGGGAAGTACCAGACTATTCAGATATGGTCTAGACCAGAGGTTCCCAAACTTTTTTTCTCGTAGACCGCTTTCAAAATTTTACTGGTCACGGTGGACCGCCTGCTGCTACATTTCTACCATATTCCCAAAACTCGACACGCGTTGTACTGAATATTGAATGGTGAGGTGTGGTCTGTCAATAAAACATAAAATTTTTACTTAAATATTTACAATAACTAAATAAAAAAGGCATAAAAGTTTATTTACTCAGATTTCAAGGACTTGGTGATGTGGAAAACAGAGCAGTACCGGATCTAGGACTTTTGGGGCAAAATGGACCAGTATTCGAGATTATATTTGCCACAATGGAGGGGCCGTAATAGGACAGGGGGGGGGTATTTTATTTATTTTATATTTATTAACGCCCTAGTGGGCTTTTACAAGAAAAGAAGCAAATATATAATTAACAATATTAATTACATGTATTACATAATCAATGAATGAATGAATGAATTAATTGTATCTAATATTTTTATATTACTTGCGTGGCAACTTTCCCTTATCCCTCTCCTCCCCTTACCCTTCCCAACCCAAATCCCTATTTTGCCGTCTATTTCAGTTATAATCACACTTATTTTAATGTTGTGTATTAGTTTACCATTTGTTGAATTCACATTTGTACTCTTATTATTTTTTTGAATATTCTAGTTTATATTCAGTTAGTTTTGTTTCTAAATACCTATCTGTGAACATTAATAATTGGTCTGTTTTTTTATCATCCTCTTATGTTTATTGTATTACTAAGACTGTTAATGTTCCTTAAATAAATAAATAAATCAATAAAACAGAATAAATATGAATGCAATCGACTCGTTAGGTAAAGAATATTACAACATAAAAAAGAAATGAAATGAAATAGTACAAGTGGTACTTACAAAAAAACTAATACAATTCAGCTTTAAATATTTATACATATTATTAATAATAAGACCTGACATAGAACAAAGTGTAAATAGAACCGCAAAAATATTATAAAGTAAGTATACATTTTACTGGTGAGGTTTGGATGAGAAAATATTTTATGAGAAAAACAAAAAATAATAAAAGCTAATTTTTTTTTTTTTTAAAAGAAAGACAAACATTCCCGGGTTACGAATAACCCAACAATGTTTGAAAATCTCCTACTACCACCACAGAAAGCCGAAAATGTTGCTTGTGTTGTGATGGAGGACTTAGCCAGCCGAGGAATCGAACACGGGACGCCCGGGTGGGACCCAAACGCGATGCCCACTCAACCACTGACTGGTCGATTATTATTATTAGCAGATAAAATCGAGATTAGTTGATTTTTGAAATATTCAAAACTGTCAACGCTAAATATATCTATAGATTCGCAGTATTTATTCGCAAGGTTATGGATTCTTGGAATTGGTGAGTATATAGAGTAATTAGTGTTGAGTTTATTGTTGCATTTAAAAATATCTTTACTACGAGTTTGTCTAGCGGGTATGCTAATGCAAATTAGTTCCAACAAATTAGGGCTGTCAATTAAAGATTTTATAATTTTGTATAAAAATAATAAATCAATTAACACTCTTCTATCTGATAATTTAAGAAGTCTGGTTTCAGCGCGTAAGTAATTATAATTTATAAATTCGATTGGAATTTTCATTTTAAAATTGATGTACCGAAGAAATTTGTTTTGTACCTTTTCCAATGATTGAGAATGAACATTGTAGTATGATGACCATACAAAGGAATGGGTATGTTCCCATCCCAGTACAGTACACCCATATCCCATTACGCCCCCACCTCCTTGCCCAGCTGGGCGTTTTAAGGTCTCATGCATAACCGGTTAAACAACGTGCGCTGTACGCCAGTCGCTCTGTTATGGAGGTTATAGTCTATTTTGTGAAAATCAACAAACTAGAAGATGAGAAAATCAAGATCAACACCCGTACAACAACATACCTGTACACAACTCGGAACAGGAATGCCTAGTGAGGAGGACTGTGAACAAACCACTTTACTTTGTATTTTTACTTTATTTTATATCGTCATTAAATAAAATTAAAAATTTAAAAAGCATTAATGTATATACCTATAATATAATACATACAGAAAATTATTTTAATCGTCAATTTAAAAAAAGGAACTGATGTGCCAAGAATTCAGATAATCCTGTGATTTTTCACGGGGCTGCGCTAGTATATATGTATAATAGAAGCAAATATAAATTTAAAAACGAGTTTGGGAAACTCTGGTTTTGACCAACAGTAATAAAAATAATACTAGATACCATTGTGCATAGTATTAGCACATGTTCCGTGGCCTAAAAATCCACAGGATTAGTAAACAAAGTTTATCACGTTTAAGATAATAATATTTTCAAGAGAATTTCTTTATCATCTTCAATAAACACCTTTTTATTCATTTGCCCTAAACACGAATATGAGGAAATCATAAAAATTATGAGGTCAACACAACCCACAGTCAACAAACATGAAGATATGGAAATCAATATGTCGGTATCAATAGTTAACAAATATGAAGATGATGAAGTCAACAAACATGAAGATGGTGTAATCAATAAACATGGAGATGAGGAAATCAACAAAAATGAACATAATGAAATCAATAACCACGAAGATGGGGAAATCAACAAACATGAAGATGAGGGAATCATGATGTAACACTAACACAACTACCTATAGTCCGCCTTGAAACAGGAATCTCTAGCGAGGAGGACTGTGAATAAACTACTATATACCAACAGCCTTAAACGTTGTGAATATTTTATACATTTGATAAACAACCGCAAACCTTACTAATAGAAACGAAAATTAACTGAAACTGACATTTAACAGTCATAAAATAGTTCCTGGAGATATATACGAGGGTTACCCATTTTCAGCAATGCGGACGTTATTTCTCAAAATGTAGCTTATACTTTTCTCTCCAAAGGAGTGGTGATCCGGCATGGTAGCTGCTTCAGTGCAATTTTTTCGTCCTTTTGAGATGGACGTTCCGCCGTCAAATCCCGCCGCCTGCAAGGTGTGTTTAATTATTCACTTCCTCAACCAAGAGGGAGCTCGCCCTGTTTGAAGTCCGTGAACTCACAATTTTGATCCCAGACGTCAGAGAGTCTACCATTCAAACGATTTTGAGGAAAAAATTGGCGTATGCAAAGTGTGCGCTCATTGGATGCCCAAAATGCTGAAGAGCAAAATCGCGTGGAAAGCACTTGGACCGTTTTCCCAACCAAGGCGAGGCATTTTTGGGTTAAAACCACCCAACCCCGGAATCCAAAAGGTAATCTATGGCATGATTTCTATTATTTCATTCACCCGTAGCAACATTTGGCCGGAAAACATTTGGAGACCCACAAGGACGCAGAGAAAGAGGTGAGAACATTTTTGGCGGCGGAATTACAGGACGAGGAAATCAAGGACCTAGAGCACGGCTCGTCAAGCGCATCAATCGTAACGGGGACTATGTCAAAAAATATACCTGAAATGTCCCGCTTTCTTGAAAAAAAAAAACTTTCCTGATTAATAACATAATAAAGGTCTTTAATTCTTGGACAATCTTCGTACATCGTTTAAAATCAAATAAGGTTTTTATTTTTTTAATAAAATTTTAACCGCTCAGGCTAACTTGTTCGGTTTTTGAAACACATACAGGTCTCATAGAAATCGTTGTGCCTCCCTTACTATCATAGTTAGAAATATAATCTAAACCATAGATTCTCAACCTTTTTTTTGTCCACTTTGAGAACATTTTTATTTCTAGCGCCCCCTAACTCGTCACGACGAAGGGAGCGCAATGGGATACCAAGACAGGTTTACAACATTTGCCACAACAGAGGGGGCGTATCGGGACACCACGACTAAGGGGGCGTAATGGGATACCACGATGGGGTTACATTTGCCACAACGGAGGGGGCGTAATGGGATAGGGAAAATATTTTTGTGGATAGATGGCGCCTAATGGGATGGGGTGGGACGGGTTTCTCTGGGTCTCCTACCGCCCCCCTGAAGGTCTGAAACACCCCCAATTTTCTCTTGGTCTTCTACCGCCCCCCTGAAAGTCTGAAATGCCCCCAAGGGGGCATTATCGCCCACGTTGAGAACCTATGATCTAAACAGTGTTAAAAAGAGAAAACACCATGCTATATATTCAAATCTAAAAGTTAACCACAAAATAATTAAAACGAAACCAAAGTTTCTGACCGCATTTTGAAATTTTTTTTAATTAATTAATTTTTACATGAAATGGCAAAAAAGTAAATTGTCGATAATGTTTATTACACATTTACATAATAAAATGTGTACATATTTTTTTTTTCGCTATCACTAAGTTAGAAAAAACGTAAAGTGAGCCATTTTAAAATTTTTTTGAGTTTGATTTCAATTTTTTTTTTCATATTTTCAAAAACAGTTTTAATACAAAAATAAATACAAAATAGGCCCGAGGCTTGAGAGGTTTTAGTAAAATACTAAATAGAATAATTATAATAGTGCTGTTATCAATGACAGACTATCTCAAGATAAGGTACTCCTGATAACAGACCATATTGTTATGACAAACATATTGAATCAGTGATGATTTGATATTTCACCTGAAAACACCGCTGAAAGGGGTTTTCCTAGAAACTTCAGTTAGAACGTACATTACATTTAGTGAAGTGATTTGATTTTAAATTTGAAATAAAAATCCGTATACATGCTTTAGAGATTTTCTAAAATAAACTACACATAGAAAGCTGTTGCAACTTTTTACAAGTAGAAGTTATACAAAAGGTTTATTGAGTAATGGAGCACGTAAGAGGTGAGATATTTCATATATATTTTACTCAAAACAACCCTAAACTTGTTGAATATTTTTGTAGAATATTGGAAGTTTTTTATTTTTTTAACATTTAAATTTATTAAATTACTTTATTTAGTTAGTTAAATACTTGTTGAACCTGTATATATTATTTTTAATTAATAATTTAGATCTATGTAGGTAGTGCGTATTTACGTTGTGCAATTTCTACATTCAATGAAAGTTTGATTTCAAAATTAATTTTAAGTGTATTAGATTTTTTTAACAATAACTCCACACAGGAGGCCCTAAGGAAAATAATTTTCTTCATGGCCTATCTTTGAAGATGCTGTGGGAGAGACTTTTTGAGGAGAGGAAGGGGTCTTGAAGATAAGTTGTAGAAGGGGGAAACACAGAGGCCGGCAAATCATTCCACAGCTGAGCTGTTGAACTCAAGAACGAGCCTAAACGATCCATTCTCATACGAAACGTCAACCGTTACTAACAAACCATCACGCCGTTTCCACGCAGGGTTAGGCAGAGAGGACAGACCGCCAAACCAGTCGGTTTTGGCACACATTTCTTGCTTCATACATACTCTTCTATTATTCTGACTCTTGACGCTCGACTCAAGTATACGATTCACTCGATCACGCTATGTCTTCCTAGGGTGTCCCGACTCCTTCTACCATTCACATTTGCGTCGTATATTCTCCTTACACTCCTTTCTTCGTTCATACGCTCTGCATTGCAAAACCATCTGAGTGTTCCTTTCTTAATCTTACTCATTACGCTTACATCAGCCTTTCATTCTTGGCGGATTTTCACATTTCTCACACAATCATACATGATACATGACCATTCAAAAAGATAGCAATCAAAATATAGGAAATATTGTTAATTCTAATTTCAAAACATGATGACACAATACCACAGATGGAGACTAACTAGAAATCGTGTGCGGCATTAAAATTTTTTAAAATGTATTTAATTATTATTGATGATGGTATTTCCAGGTATCACGGGCATCCTGGCCGTCGTGGTGTTTCTGACCGGCCCCGAGCTCACGGAGCAGTACGTCGTGTCCACCTACTCAAACAATCCCTGCGGAGCCGAGCCACTGAGCTACGAAAGCGTAGAAAGGCCCATTCATCCTTACCCCGAAACCGCACTCAAAATGACTAGGTAAATTTTATTTTGTTAAACTAACTAACTGTTTTGTCCACGAATGACTAAAACATTATTCATACCAGTGTTCTGCAATATTTTCTCATTCACAGAACACCAAAGTTATTCCCAGAATTCTGCAACACACCAAAAGTTAAATGAAAATTGATAAATAAAGTTTGCTTTTTTGACGTGATAACGTCTTATAAATCGATGAACGCCGGCTGCACTCACGAAAAAGCACGACTCATTGTAACGTTCCGCCTGAGCCGAGCGTGCAAGCAAGAGAGCGGAACAACCGTTCGGCCTAAGTGTTCAGCTTGTGATGCATCTATCTCTCTTCCACTCCATTGTTATTATATGAAGTTATCACGTAAAATTATCGTCCGTAAACCGACTTTACAGACAACCAATTTATTTTATAAAATATCGATCATCCAATTGATCAGTCAGACATCTCCGAAAAATCTAAAATATAAAATTTGAGATTAAAATGTAAAATTAAAACATGTAAAATTGTACTCTCTATCTGGTACAATACTCAGATTAATCATAAACACCACCAAATCAATTATAATGCACAAAAACTTGTAGTGAATTAAACAAAAATTTTATGTTGTCTGGGTCGCTAGTAGAATATTTCAAAACGTCACACTAATCTCTAGGATCGTTATACTCTTGGTATTATGTGTAAAACACAGATACGTGGAAATAATATTTGATTTATGGTAAGCAAAGGAATATTGTTTTCCTCATTATTTCAAAACTTGGCATTTGAAGATGTCTGACTAATCAACTGGACGATCGATGTATTAGGAAACAGTTATTTGTGGTAATGAAAATCGAATTTAAAAACGCACCTTTGAAAAACCATTCTCGTGTTCGGATTGCAGCTATTCACATTCGCAAAAATCGGATATAAAAATGAACTTTCATATTCACAGCGGATAAAAACCAATCTCGTGTTCCGACCGTACTATTCATGTTCAAAAAGTCACATTTCTAAAGGCTTATTAAAAACGCACCTTTGAAAAACCATTCTCGTGTTCGGATCGCAGCCATTCACGTTTGCAAATATCGGATATAAAAATGAATTTTCCTATTCACAGCAGATAAAAACCATTCTCGTGTTCCGACCGTAGTATTTGTATTCAAAAAGTCACATTTTTAAAGGCTTATTAAAAACATACCTTTGAAAAACCATTCTCGTGTTCGGATTGCAGCTATTCACAAAAATTGGATATAAAAATGAACTTTTGTATTCACAGCTAGGATAAAAACCATTCTCGTGTTCCGATTGTAGTATTCATGTTCAAAAAGCCTAATTTTTAAAGGCTTATGTGTATTCACAGTGAAAATAAACCATTCTGGTGTTTTGATGCAGTTATTCATGTATCCGTTTGTAAGTGCATACAACGGATGTTAGCTTATTATTATTGTAGATTCTAGCTTTTTCCTTCATTTCAGATTGAACCTGAAGATGGCACTAGATGACTTCTATTACATGAACAAGACAAAAATGACACCGCTGTACTCTGGTAAAATTGTGAACCCCTCGTGCGTAGACCATAGTCTGCCTCACCGCCAATTATGGGAATACAATGGGTTCAAGAGGGCACACAGAAATAATATGACGTCTGAATTAATGGTAAGCCACTTCATTCAATTCTATAATATTAAAACGCTAACATCTGTCTTACATACTCGTTCCAAATGTTAGTTACAAACAGCAGTGCTGCCATCTCTAATATTCAGAGAGAACTGTTGAAGTTTTCCTTGCAAACAAGTGTATGCAGTATGTACACATTCTGTGAGTGGTTTTCCTATCTGATATCTGAACATACTTAGTAAGATGTTGTGACTTTGCTGTGTTCGGGACCGTTAAATAAAATAATATAACTTGTACAATTATAGAATGTAACGTTTATCATGTGGTGGTCAAAGGTGAAGAGAGGGCTCTCATACAAGACATGCCTTTTATACCTTAATTCATGTCCAAACAAAAAATCCCAAACATTATTATTTTGTTTCTATTTAAACTTGGATTCGCATTCATTATTACACTTAGCAGGGGTTGTTTCACAAAAATTCAAATGTAACATTGTTATCAAATGACCGTTCAGTGCCATTTTATTTTTTTGATCGTTGAAAGGTCCAGTTAAATGGCGATTCTAAGTCCATTTCAGCTTTTGAACAAATTGTAATCAGCAGAAGAGAACAACTATTATGTTGTTAAGCTTCTCAGCTTATTACGGTTTGAAAGAAAGCTGAAACATACATAGAATCAGCGTTTAATTGGGACCTTTCAAAAAAACAAAATGGTCTTTCTTTAAAAAAGAATTTCTAAATTTTTAAACTAATTATTATATGTAAATTTTTCCGATAGGTTCATCACACTCTTCCAAGGCTTCTTAGTAAACTTAATGTCTTTGGCAAAGCTTTTGATATGCTGTCTGAAATTACGGAGCCCAAGGTAAAGGACATGGACGAAACATTGGACGAACGTAGATGGATCATACGCAGAGTTAAAGCCAAACTTCGGTCCCTTTGCTGCGAAATAGAGACCAGCATCAACATATCCAACATCGATAAAGCCAAGGAAGTGGATCCTGCATTCGATAGAGTAGGAAAGGATTGGAACCGGAGGCCCAATCTTACAACGCTGCTGACAAGAGACATGAGCACCTTTATGGCGTACAAGGTATTCTTGGAGGAGTCTTATAAGATTCAGCTCGATATATCGTCGGAAAGAAGACATTCGAGACAGACCCACCACAGGTTAAGGCAAAGCGTGCCGGTAAAGCGGAATATGCCAGTAAAGTCGCCAAAGAGGCTGAAGAAGCCAAAAATGTCGAAAAGGCCATCACAGCCGTAGAAGTCAGCAAAGAAGACAAAGAGGATATCAAAGCTGTAGATGTAGGTGCCAGCAAAGAAAAGAATGCTCCCAAAAACATTTTTATAAAACGAACTAGAACTACTTGGATAGAATGTTGGCTGTTTGATAGATTTTCACACAAAGACAAATTAAATTTGGTTCGAGCAATGTGATGAAAATTTAATTATAATTTATTTTAGATAGTCAATAAGTGTTAGCATAAATGTTTTTTTTGTATAAATATGAAAAATAAAACTGCGAATATCATAAATTTTGAATACCCTTCCTTTCGGCTTGGAGAAAGATCGCTCTTCAGAATAGAAATGTTGCTGACGGATTTAGTAAATAGATCTGACTTTCCAATTTTAAGCTTCTTTTTCCAAATCTCCTTCCCAGTGGTGGCTCGAGCACTTCTTGGGTGGTGAGGAATGACATTTTTAACGTTCTGTACCGTAATCTCACCACCCGTAGAATACTATATAAAATTTCTCAAAAAAAAAATTTGATGGTCTAATCGTGCTAATTGGATATCTAAACACAAAATAATATAAAATGTCTATAGATATATACCAATTTACAATATGGGATAATAAAAATAAAGCTTTATCTTGCAATATTATTATCAAACTCAATTTGAACGCGAGGGATTCCCGCCCGTAACTACGCGAACAAATGATTCAGTGGGGACCAGAAGCCCAATCCCCACGGTATTTGAATTCACATACGGGTGCGCATGCGCGGTTCCATACGATCGCGAAACAATGCAAGGAATGAACCATATCACCTATGTGGAGTGTTCGGGCTGTCCCCCAAGTGCGCAGTGGATTCTGCGCACTGAGAAATAGACCCGCCGTTCTCATGCGCCGTACATTGTTCGCTGTACGTGCGTCGGGTCTTATAATCATCCGGAATATTTTTTTTTTGTATTTTATTTCTGCAAATGTTAATTACTTTTATGTTTAACCCATTGGCCACAGAATTATTGAGCTAAAAAATTGGCCTTCACCACTGAATTAATTTTATACCAAAAATTGAAAACCTGCATTGATGTACTAAATCTATTGTAACTTTTTATCCACAAATTCAAATGAATTAATTACTTTAAATTTGTTGACATATTAGATTAAGGTAAAGATAAAAATAAAAATTTAAAAATTATTGAAATATGTGTAAATAAGGATACAAATATAACCTTCTCTTTTTTCGTAAGTTTTTTTTCACATTTTTATTCATAAATTTACAAAAAAAACATAATATTCATAAATCTAACATTAAAGATTTTTGTGTTTTACATACATGTATACTAATAACAAATAAAATAATTTGGTATGATAGTCCTCAAAGCAATCAGGGACGTGCAGTGCACTGGTCACTACGATAAGCCTAGAACCACTCGCAATTTTGAAGAAATTAAATTGCAGCTGGCTACTTATAAAACTTGTAATACAAATATTAGGGGAAAAACCTAAGAAACTTATGATTGCCAATTTTACCAAATGAATGGTATGTTATCTACAAAACGTTCAGCATTTAAAGTTTTGTTCAAAGATGTCACTATCATGCTCCTTTTTACGTTTTTTGACGGGCATACTCTAGGCCGGCGGCTCGCCGGGGTTTGTGGTAAAGTATCTCAGTTGCACACCCGGCAGGACGCCGGCGTTTGTGGCCAATGGGTTAAAGAATTTATACATTTTGGTGAAAAACATCGACTGTTATTTCCTGTAGTAGGTTTCGGGTGTAACTGGTGAGGACTGTCCCCATTGTCCCCCTGTGAAGAACTGCCACTGCTCCTTCCCCTCTCAACCACACTTAGATTTTATTTAAATAGAGTTCTGTGTTGCAAAACTATCTCTTAAAGTTTTTTTGTCAATACTAATTTAGTCAACCCATACAGATTAAAAGTGTTGCACAAGAAATTATCAAGTTGAATATTTAGGCTGTAAATTCAAAAAATAAATCTAAAATACACCTGCCACCCAGATATAAATATATTTGACATCCAAATTAACAGACTTGTTCTAAAATGAAATCTCGGTATCATTTTGGACGAGCTGGAGGCAAACCATGTGACCATATTTTTGGCACCAGGAGGATTAGAGAATGCTTTGAATAAACTATGACATCAGTCGTACATTAACCACCGAAGAGTGCACACTGAAATAACCAGGCCCTACGCAGAAAAGTAAAGTTTGCTAAAGTAAGGCAAAGGTTTGCAGCGCAGTCCATTGTGGGACTTTTCTATTGGATCTA
Organism: Glyphotaelius pellucidus; assembly: GCA_936435175.1. Classification (NCBI taxonomy): domain Eukaryota; kingdom Metazoa; phylum Arthropoda; class Insecta; order Trichoptera; family Limnephilidae; genus Glyphotaelius; species Glyphotaelius pellucidus. Next base: position 968,096 of record OW386560.1, on the reverse strand, counting down.
AATATTCATTTTTAAACAAATCGTCAGGCATAGCGACGCTAAAGTTTAGTGAGGTAGGTAATTTATTTACATTTGTAAAAATTAATTGTAACTGATTGAATAAGAAATATTCCGTTGTTTGTTTTTGGGGTGTTATGCCGTGTTGCGCTACCTCCTTCTTTAGCCAACGTTTCGGACACTTTAACGCTTGGCTAAAGAATGCTAACGTTGGCTAAAGAAGGAGGTAGCGCAACACGGCATAACATCCCAAAAACAAATAACGAAAATGCTTTTGGCCGTGAAAATCTAAAAACTTATCTAAGAAATATTCCGTATTAACCGAGAAGCGGAGTAAGGCAAGTTTGATAAGGTGTTTATTCACCTTTAAAATATCTCAGGAATATATATTGTGATTACCTACTAAGAGTCTTACAAAAGTAGACTTTGATGAATATATATATATACAGATGAAAATAATTTTATATGAAATCATTTCAACACAAAGAAAAACATGAGTCAGAAGTCAAACAGAAAACTACATCTTTCAACAAATTGAAAAGCATATATGAGCTGTTCAAATTCAGCAATTATTATTTAACAAGCCAATCAAAGGTTAATTGTGTAGACTTTCTTGTTACTCCACTCTCAAAAACAACAAATCCCATTGAAAAACAAGTCGTTGGGCAAGGTAAAATGTAAAAACACAGCATAAAAATAGCAATAAGAATTAGAAGTCCCTTATTTCGGGGAATATTAATTAAAATCGATTGATATTTGGTGGGACACATAATGTTTGTGGAAATAGAGATATATTTCTAGAACGTCTAGAAAAAATTAAATAACATGAAAAATTGAAAAAATTACGTACCTTCAACATAAACGACGAATATGGCGTTCCTCTTTTTAGAGAGGTTTACGGCCTCGACAATACTTCCTCCGTACCAGCGCATTTTCCAAAATAATAGTTTATCAAAACCGCTGGAAAATAAATAATTAAAAACAAATTGCAAGATTCGGCAGAACGGCGAATTTCTGTAATGACATGACACTTCGAATTTCAGTTTTCTGATCGCCCAAATAAACTGACGTGTTCAGCTGATCAATCGCACAAATGTAATGATGTCTCTTTTTGGCATGCTGTATATTTTATGTGTTAGAAAGAGGTGGATGAATTTTGTTTACCTATGTTGGCGTCGTTGGCGGGGACATTTGCCGGTATATCAGCCGTCTGTTGGTAAAACAGATTTATCGACAGACATAATTAAATTATTATTGCCATCTATGGACAAAAGTTTTTGTTATTATTATAAGAAGTATTTTGGTACGATAAAAGTTTATCGGAGAAATTGATAGATGACTCTAATTAAAGTTTAAAAATTAATTCCGCTTGCGGCGTAATTTCGATGTTATGAAATATGCATATGCCAGGCGTCGTAATGCAACGAAAATGTTGGTGTAAAATTGTGGTAATTTTATTATTGATGGCGTGATAACGATTATTGTAACAACATTATAATTGATAAATAGTGTCAATTTTATGAAGGACAATTTTTTAAGATCTTGCAAACGTAAAAAAAGTGTTTTAACATCTTTTTTCTTCAGAATAAATATCCGAATCAATAAATGATGCAAAACCCATTAGAAATAAAAAAAAACGAGTGCAGTTTACACGCGATAGAAGCGAAACTTCTCAAAAACAATCTCAACCAATAAGAGCCTTGAAAGTGAAATCATAATCAAAGCGGTCAATGAGCGCAGTTTGACGCTTCTTAGATACTGTAATTCGTCATTTCCGTTTCATCCGAGTTTCAAATCACGACGGGACTAAAGAAGTTTCATTTCAATAAATGTTCTGCCTGTGCAGAATTTAAATAAATAATAACGATATTTGGACATTCACGTTCATTGGCGAAATGCATTGTACATAGTAAAGTTTTTATTTAACATTTATTATTAGATGGTTCCGTTAGCTATAAGATGTTTTAACATTTGTTTGGTCTGAAATTAGAAGTAAGATAGGTAGGTACTAGATTGTAGAAATATATTACAAATTTGTACAGCGCACTTGAGGTGATTTTTCACGGAAACGGCGCTGTACAAATCACCCAAATATTATTATTATCATGAATTACATAAGCATCTGCAAACGTATTTACCTAATATTATTATCTGCGTAAGAGCGTTTATAAATGTGGATTTAGGCGGAGCAAATGCTCATTCTAGTCTGTTCTTGCAAATTATTTTGGTGTAAACAGAACGGTGAACTGAACGTCGCCCAGAGCATTCCTTCGTGTTCGGACGCGATCGCTGCTGGAGGCGGTCTTGTTCTTGCGTTCTTGGAACTTGCGTCGACTTGTTTGTACCTACTAATTATGGATTGGAGTAAAGAAAAATGTCTACAAATGAGAGAAGCGTACCAAAATCTCTGGTAATCTCTGTGATCCAACCTACAGATAATAAAAATAAATTATAATAATAATAACTTGGAAAATAAAATTAAAATAACTAAGTCTCTTCCTTCTTTTCTTTATCGATAATTGAGTCATTACGTTATAAGCAGCACTTGCAATCACAATATCGCTCTTATAAATAAATCAATGTCGGACTGTAGTGCACACTACCTTTGATTATTGAAGAATGAGCAGTGAGCATTCGCTCGCCTGATCTAAACATCTCTAGAACATCTGCAAGAATTCTAGTTCTTGTTAAGATGAAGCCGGCACAATACGGCTGGCAGCCGACGAATGTGGATTTTCAAAGTGACCTTTATGTCGTTCACCGAAGGACTACTGGCTTGCCACACCCCACTTCCATTCAGAAACGCCCTGGCCGGAGCAGGGAACAGACGTCTGACTCCACGTCGCTCGGTTCCGTGAAATTAATTTTAAATTTCCTTGTTGTTACAATAAACAATGTGTAAAAAAGGAGTTAATGTTTTTTTTAGGTCTTTACGAAATCAACCTGTAAAAAAATCTTCAAATACCTTTTTCAACCGTTCCAAAAGCTTTTTCTCAAATATTTTTAAACTCCTCCCACAATGGGCGTGAATTCCGATTTCGATTTTTCCCTGGACTATTGGATCCCCTTAATGTTTTTTTAAGGCCTTTACGAAATCAACCTGTAAAAAAAATTCTCAAATAACTTTTTCAACCATTCCAAAAGCTTTTTCTCAAATATTTTTTAACTCCTCCCACAAAGGGCGTGAATTCCGATTTCGATTTTTCCCTGGACTATTGGATCCCCTTAAAGTGTTGTAATCTAGAATCTAGAATGTTAGCAGCAAATAAATTATTGTCAAAAATTTAGATAACGCCCCGCGGCGGTACTCAACTGTTGGCTGTGACTGACATCTATCGTCCGAACCAATAACTATTTTAGTGGGTAAATGAACCAAAGCGCATCCTTTAGCACACGCATGTGCTTGTTTTCTACAAATACGCAATATATACAACGTTGTTTCTTCTCTTGATGTACTCGCTTCGGCAGTACATATACTAAAATTGGAACGATACAGAGAAGATTAGCATGGCCCCTGCGCAAGGATGACACGCAAAATCGTGAAGCGTTCCACATTTTTTGGCGTTTTTTTACTAACATTGTGAATTATTCCGGTAAACGGTTTACGTGTGAAGTTTAGTGATGTGATATATTCCTGCGTATTCGTAATCCTGCACGAAATTATAGTTGTTCGTGAAATATTGTCTTGGCCGTCTTGATTGATGTCAAAAATGACAAGGCGAACATGCATAGGTATTTTATAATATTTTGTGAAGTTCAGGCATAAATATCAACTTTTTTGGCGATTATTATAAAACAAACCGAATTTGCCACATTATACAATAAGTCATATCCGAAAAGGGGTTTATAAGTCGAAGAATTTTCACTTAAAAATGTTTTTTTATAGACCTAATATATTATGTTTTTCTAGGCTTATAAAGAGACTTATAAAAAAAATTATCAATTTTTTTCTAAGGCCAAGAGGTGTTCTACACGCAGTATTTAATTGAAGCATCTATAATACTTCTAAGCGATCAAATTTTCAAAACAAAAGCACATGATTTTGTTTGATTTTGCATTATTTCGCACGGCTTCAGACCAAACTAGCTTTGAACTAGATAACGTTCTTTCTCGACCTTTAGCGTAAACTGTAATTCGTTTTCACCATTTAAGGGGATCCAATAGTCCAGGGAAAAATCGAAGTCGGAATTCACGCCCATTGTGGGAGGAGTTTAAAAATATTTGAGAAAAAGCTTTTGGAACGGTTGAAAAAGGTATTTGAGAATTTTTTTTTACAGGTTGATTTCGTAAAGACCTAAAAAAAACATTAATTCCTTTTTTACACATTGTTTATTGTAACAACAAGGAAATTTAAAATTAATTTCACGGAACCGAGCGACGTGGAGTCACACGTCTGTTCCCTGCTCCGGCCAGGGTGTTTCTGAATGGAAGTGGGGTGTGGCAAGCCAGTAGTCCTTCGGTGAACGACATAAAGGTCACTTTGAAAATCCACATTCGTCGGCTGCCAGCCGTATTGTGAAATAACAACGCAAAAATGCATATTTTATTTTATTTTGTGAATATCGGGCGTAAATATCAATTTTTTTTGCGATTATCATAAAAGAAACTAAATTTGCTACAATAAACAATAAAATTATATCCGAAAAGATGTTCATACGTAGGAGAGTTTGCACTTGAAAGTGTTTTTTTAAAGACCTGTTACTTTATTTTTTTCTAGGCTTATTAAAAGACTTATAAAAAAAATGACCGATGTTTTTAAGGGCCAAGATATGTTGCATGAAGCATCTATAATATTTCTAAGCGATCAAATTTTCAAAACAAAAACACATGATTTTGTGTGATTTTGCATTATTTTCTATGGCTTCATCATATCCGAAAAGGAGTTTATAGGTAGGAGAGTTTACGCTTGAAAGTGTTTCTTTATAGACCTAATACTTAATTTTTTTCTAGGCTTATTAAAAGACTTATAAAAAATATGACCGATCAAATTTTCAAAACAAAAATTCATGATTTTGTATGATTTTGCATTATATCGTATGGCTTCATCTTAAATTGAGGATTTTTTCGTAAGAGGGTGTACAATACACAGTAAATAAAATACTTGTGTAAATAGGAAATAATCTACATAGAATTTGAAAACTACTTACAAAATAAAATCTTAACTATATATGTATAAAATGGTATTAACTAATAAATGCTAATCATTTTTGCTGCGGTTGGTTGTGGTTCCAGTGGAAGAGTCTGGTCAGTGGGGTCTCCATCAACTGCGGCTATAGGGCGGGGGAAGGTAGTGGGTGGTGGGTGCCTGCCCCCTGGGGACCTTGATGGTCAGGGTGCCCTCGGGAAAAGGCTGGACACCATGTCCTCACCTCTGTAAACCTCTGGAAGGGCGTATCTCCTCACAGAGTGGCGCGATATGAACCCGCACTCGTCCTTCCGTGCTTACCACCAAGACCTAATTCCCCACCGCCAAGGGCGTATACAAGAAGATTTTTAAAGGGGTTCAAACCCTTCACCATTGGTCTCAACATGGGAAAAAATCAACCCGTAATAAAAACAAAGTTTTTTTTATTAAAGGTAATTAATCTATTTTCAATTTTCGAGCCATCTCTGGGGTTGGCTAGTAGCTAATTTCAGATAAATGCGTGTGTGTGCGTGAGTGCTATCAAAAGTTGGTAGAATGTAGAAGTTCATCAGTCAAGTTTCAGCTGTACGGGAAGTGGGTTATTTTCCACTTCCAAGACTTGCATTCACCACCACCACCTCCAGGTGAGACCACCTCCCCCCTGGTGTGACGTCACATATTTTGCAATTTTACATCTAAAAATAATCAAAACAGTAGATTTTTACATGTGACGTCACATAGCTGATGACCCCCGCATACCCCTTGTCACACAATGTCACACTTCTCTACTCCCCTCCCCCCCCTTACGGTGTGGCGTAATTTATGGATGGCCCCTTATAATATAAAGAACATATAGAAGACTACAAGTCAAAGCTGGAGGATGGTATGATAGCATTTTGTATATGTGTATATATGTAGGTATGTGTGTATATCTACGTGTGTGTATGTGTATACTTACATATATGACCTTTTTTTTCTTATTTCACTGTTTAATTCCTATCTTTTGTTTTACACATTAAAAAAAATTACTATTTTTTTCTTTGTTAAATTGTGCTTTACATTCGTTTTCTCCGCCTTTTTTACTCGAGCTCTGCTTTAAAAAAAGGTGTAATACTTATTAATTAATGTATTTTTAAAAGAAAAACTTTATTTAATTTATAAAAACATGTAACCTCTGTATCATTATATTCAATAAATAAATAAAAAAAATTGATTTAAAAGACTTAAAAAATTACACATTTCGTATCGACTACCTATATTATTTGCATCTACTTTGGGAGGCGGGAATGGGTACCGCCGCCCCGGGAACCTTTATTGGATAACCAACACCTCTGCCATAGGTCACCCCAAATGGTTCGCTACGTTTGGTGATTTAGCAGGGGTGCCCGGGTTCATGGGGTGAGGTTTGTCTAGGTCTTGGAGGCGGATGACCAGGACACACTGAACCTCAGATTCCTACCCACCCCTTAAACCCTTTTCCTTCCCAGAACTCTCTTCCCTTCCTTTCCTTAAAAAAACCCTCCAGACAGCATCCCCAAAGATGACATAGGCCCTGAGGGAAATTATTTTCCTCAGGGCCTCCTGTGTGGAGTTCATGTAAAAAAAAAAAAAAAAATCTAGCATCATCCCTTTTATCAATGTGATGTGAATTATAAATTGTGGTAAGTAGAGGACCTAAAAAACTTTCAAATTTTTCCAACCCTCCCCTCCTTTCTACCTTGCCCACCCCTGCATAAACCTCCCCTCCCCTTTTGGTGTCGAACCCCTTCCATGAATGCTAACAGTTATCCAACTTACGTTGATTGCACAAACTTCAGAAATTTAAATGGTGACCGGACAACTAGATTAGATGTGCCTATTTAAATTGGTTCATGATTCAGAATCGTGTAACTTCAACACCCCTTTATAAAGTCATTAAAAGTGAAGGAGGGATAGACGAACCAGGAAACTACTCAATATGGACAGAAACTCGCTGAGGGAACTGGTAGGACTACTAACGGGACACTGCCATCTCAGGAGACACATGCAGATATTGGGAGTGGAAAACACCAATAGATGCAGGAAATGTGAAGAGGATGAAGAGACTCCAATTCACTTATGGTGCCAATGTCCTGCCCTGGTGGGAACTAGGCTCATATACCTGGACAGGCATACTGTAGAACCAGAAGACATAGCCACATATCCAGTGACAACCCTGGTGAACTTTATTAAAGGGACTGGGTTGTTATTAAAGGATTGAGGTAAAATGGGAGATAGCACTTAGGTTAGGCCTATGGCCTAACCTAAGTGCTCACGGAAACAACTTGAAAACCGTCTCCGCCTTTAAAAAAAAGAAAAAAAAGAAGGACAGATGGATTCATATGTCCATCACTGTACACACTGACCCGCAGATCCCTACCCACCCTTCATACTCTTTTCCTTCCCTGAACTTCCTCTCCTTTCTTCCCTTAAAAAGACCCTCCACACATCATCCCCTATAAAGGTCCTGAGGGAAATAATTTTCTTCAGGTCCACAGCGAGGAGCTAATGTAAAAAAAGGCATAGAACAGTCAATTATTAATTCAATGCATAGGTACCAAAGCGCTGATGTCTTTCTTAGGTGCAAGTGATTGCATACTTACTTGTTTTGTAGAACCAGGTTTCTACGGCTAAAAGATTCTACATCAGAGATAATCCCCGTAAGCCTCGGCAATTAACCACTCATTAATTGTGTCCAATTGACGTTATCAGGTTCGAATCTCACGTGCGCAGACAGGGGACAATTCTAGTAATGCCCAATGATGAAACACTTGTAAAGAACGCGTTACATTTTCTATTCTGAGTGGCAGAAACTCTCAATATCGTGAGAGACCATCATTCAGAATAGAAACAGTCATGTTTGGTAATAAAATCTTAATAACAATGGGTAGTTTTAAACCTTCTTCTTTACCATCTCATTCATTCTCACAGCATACCCCTTTTTTACATGAGCTCCACACGGGAGGCCCTGAAGAAAAGAATTTCCCTGAGGGCCTATGTTATCTTTGGGGATGCTGTGTGGAGGTTTTTTTTAAGGAAAGTAAGGAGAGGAGAGTCCTGGGAAGTAAAAGGGTTTAAGGGGTGGGTAGGAATCTGGGGTTCAGTGTGTCCTGGTCATCCGCCTCCAAGACCTAGACAAACCTGACCCCATGAACCCGGGCACCCCTGCTAAATCACCAAACATAGCGAACCACTTGGGGTGACCTATTACACAGATGTTGGTTATCCAATAAAGGTTCCCGGGGCGGCGGTACCCATTCCCGCCTCCCAAATTGAATACCTACCCCAAATGAGGTGAACTTTTGAAAACATTGATTTGGGAGGTGATTTGATCAATTTGGGAGGCGGGTATAGGTACTGGCAAGTGGTTCGTCTTGCACCTCAACGGAAGAGATAGATTCATGCGTCCGTCCCTACTGCAGTTTAAACTGCAACTGTGGAATATCAAATAACCTTCATAAAATCCATAAACGTCAAGAATCGCCTCGATTTTGATGGTGTTGATACCCGTAAAAATAAATTGTGTATTTAAACTTATCAAATCCAAGGAAAATTCGAAGCCATTTCGATGGCAACACTGGTAACTATAAACTAACTTTTTTAATGTTGATGCAACTCAATTGTGCTGAATTGTAGCTTAACTTTAGTTAAGGCTTAAACTCGGTTTAAGTATTTAACTTTAAACCTTACTTTAATTATTTTCGATGCAATTGGCCCTTAGCTTTCCATCCTCTCTGTATCATATGTACCCTGCGGAGAATCCTCGTGATGGTTTGTTGGTTAGTGCTTTTTGCGTTAGTTATTTTCAAAGTAGCGCCTCATCCTCTGCATTTGTATGTCCCACAGCCATAAGAACCTAACCAGCAGCCAATCAACTAACAATGGAGAAGTGCACACAATGAGGAACCGAAAACGGAGGCCGCTCTTGAATGTATAATTGCGCCGCCATGAATGTCAAACCAAAGACAATTATTATTATTATTATGATAGGAAGATTATGACTTGTGACACTTCAAACCCCGATGCTACGATTTTTAATTACATTATCTATCCCATAAAGATTTAGGAGGATAATTATTGAGAAAAGCAAAAAGGGAAATGTTTACGGATTTACAAGTTCACAGCGCCAAGTTGCCAATGATTGAACACATGGGCTTTATACACGGTGCTTTTTTTCATTCTGAAGCTATACAGGGTGTAACAGCACTTCATGAAGGATTTTAATCAGCGATTCCTGAGAATTTTTAGAGTACAAAAAGTAGATGTCGTTTCGTTGTCCGATGATATTTTTTTTTCATTAAAAACAAAAAATATATTTTTCCTTCTAACGTTGCCACTGACCACACTCCTACACGTCGCGACGGGATCACGTGTTATGCTGTTTCGTGTGTTACCGTGATGCTGGAAAGAGAAGAAGTGCTTATCACGTGACCCGCTAGGTTATACTCAACTACTCAACAACATTGGCAACACTTTGAACATAACCCTAAGTCATATGAAAGCATTAGTAATTTGCCTTTGCATTTGCCGTTAACAAATCATCAAAAATAAATAGGAAAATTCACAATATCGAACAGTAATACCTACCAACATTGGCCATCACCAATAAACACAGTTATAGCATTTTTATCACATTTTAAAAATAAAACGAAATAAACACCCAAAATTGCCTCATAACATTGACGAAAATATCAAATATAATGTCCGCCGTCCTTTTTTTCATCCCTAATGTTGATTTATTGTTATCAATTTTAATTTGCAGAACTCCATTTTAATTTTTATTTCTTTTATATTTTCAATAATATTATTAATCAATTAATAAAAATGGTTTATTTTTAAACAAGTTCTGCTATGTAATTATTATTACGCGTAGTAGCTGTTTCGCCTTCTGAAGGCATTATCAAATGTGGTTATATCACTTGCAGACGATGTATTTATATTATTTCTAGATAGGTATTAACCAAGAAAATTTTTACTAATTTCTGAGTAAAATGACTGAAATTATTTATGGTTATTATCCTTTTAAAGTTTCCCCAATTACTGTTTATTTATTTTTTTGATTGAAGGTCATCCTAATGTTGATATCATAATTTCCATGTCTATGATCCCGAATCGATATCAATAACAACTAATTTATATAGCGCAGTTTTGTAAAGATCACTTCAAGTGTGTTTTACCCCAAGGACGGGTTGTTTCACACAATTAGAACAATTCTTCAAATTCCAAAGTTCAATTCAATTCATTTTAATTTATTCATTTTAAAAACATAACAAAATTAAAATTTCAAATTGTTTTTAAAGCACAAAAAATATAAAGATTAAAGTAAATTAAAGCAATTTAAATAATTTAAACAAATTAAACAATTTAAACATCAATCATGCTTCATTCAAATATTCAAACATATCGATATTCAAAGTGATTCTATTTAACAACAAGACTGCTCTCCCGACTGGCATAACCATTGGCAAGTTAGTAAAGGCAAGGTAAAGCACTTCTAATTCAAAATCATGTGATTTTGGTTTGAAATTAGAATGCATAGACATATTTGAGCTAACGAGTAGAACTCATATTTGCCTTTGAAAAGTCGTGTATTTTTATAAGCCCAGAAAAAAAATCAAAAACTGCCTAAAAATTCAAAGTCTCCTACTTACAAATCCCTTTTCAGCTATGGTGTGGAAAATAAATTCTTTAGAAAATGATCGAAAAACATTTTAATATTTGTGCCTGAGCTTTGCAAAATAAAATAAAACATGATTTTTGGAGATGTTTCTTTCTTATATAAATCAAAACAGGCGCCTGGTGTTAAACGGGAATTTACACCTTATCGCCATCTACGTTAGGAGCATTATTGTTGGTGACTTGACCCGAATTTTACGACGTGGTGCATCATCTTAATATTATGAATATTCAAAGTTGATGAACAGTTAAAATACTGTTTCTCAGTGACGTTTCGCAAGGACCTCACTTCCGGAAGTGAATGCTATGCACCTATACGTACAATAATATATTTGTGTTGTTTGGGTCAATTCTAATTGCTCGATCTATGTGGGACCTTATTATTTTCTTTACGGATAATTTTGGGTGTACTATTCGTTCTTACAAGATTATAAAATGATTCGGATAAGAGGTATTTTGTAAACGTTTCCTGAAAATGTGTACAAAAAAGTCATCGACAGTTGACCCTTTTTAATCTAAATTAATTTATAATATTATTTATATTTAAATTAATTTATAATATTATTCATAGTTTAAGAAAATATTTTTTTTTGCCTTTATTCATTCATTAAATTTTATCGTCACTCCTTCAGGCCCCGGGCATATTCTGTCAGAAGATCAAAATATTTCCGCTTTGCATTAAAATCAAAATAAATGGATCATTTCTAATCGTACCAAAAAATTAAAAACTATTTTTGAAAGGTGAAAAAATACGCCTTCAAATTTTATTATTAGAAATAAACAAATAATTTTTTAAATATAAAATATTTTGATGCAAATATAAAAAGTTTTAAAATGGCTCACCCTCCGTTATTTTCCAATGAAAATTACTGATAACGAAAAAAACGCACACATTCACACAAATATTGTATTAAACAAATATATTATAAAATTTATCAATTCCTCATTTTTTTGTCGTTTCTAAAATTTTCAGGATTCTTTTTCAAATTGCGGTTGAAAACTTTAGTTTCATAAAGGTGCACATTTTAATTCATCTGTGGTTATCTTTTAGATTTCTATATATAGGGTGTTATTTTCTCCTTCTAACATCGTTTGGGTCATATTTCTCTCTATAAACGTAAGGGAGACACGACGATTTCCATGAAATCTATTGTTCCGAAAAAATTTGAAAACAATTTTTTCGGTAAAAATTCTTTTCCCTAATTGCATTGATTAAGTAACTGAGCTTGTAACAACTTGCTGCCAACACCAAGTAAAATATTTAAGCTATGGATGCTAAAACAATAAAGCAGTTTCAGAAAAGATTATAAATATACATATAAGCACAGCAAGATTCTTCAAATTCCACAGTAAAAGCTCGTCCCGCCAATAAAATCAAATATGATCGTTAAAAATCATAATGCACGGGACGCAGAGTGTCATTATTTGAATTCTGAATGGAGGACAATTTAAATTCACGACGAACACAGCGTACATTTTTTCGTGAAAATCGATACCGGCCGAAAGGCAATACACAGAAATTTGAATATAATTTATTACACGACATCTACTTATTTGGCAGCCATGACGCTTCCGCTCCTGGCGGCTTCCTTTGTTTTTTCTCTGTTTAAAAATTGAACGTGCGGCTTCGTGACAGTTGATTGGTTAGATATCCCGCGCGCGCAGTTATGCATTTGTCTATGGAATCGATTATTAATTTGTGTAATTATCTTTGTTTATAGAAGTAGCTACGCACAAACAGTTCTATTGTGGCAGCGCGGGATTCATTAAAGAGAAAAATAGGATAGAATTGTGCCTGGGAGTCCAAAGTGAGCTCAAATTTTTCTAAATGGAGAAACTGATCTCCTGATGTGGCTTGTTGAATACTGCGTTTTACCCATAAGTACATTTTCCGCTTTCCGGGCGAAGACTCCGACCACCGAGCTAAGATGTCTATATCATATTCGGTCATTTTTTACTGTAACATAAAGACTTAAACCCAGGAAGGTCCTGGGCTCAAGTCCCAGGGGGGCGAATATCTTTTTCTGATTTTTCTATCTACAGATTTTCGATTGAGTTTCGCTAATATTATCTGCATTTAATTAAATATTACAATTTAGTTAAAAATAATAATAAATGTTTATTCCGGTATGTGGGGAGGTTAGTGGAGTCCCACACACTTCATAAAAAATATTTGAAAAAAAAAGTATTGTAAAAATTGTGTATGAATAAAGAATAATAATGAGATGGTGATAAATAATTTGTCCAAAACTATTGGGTTCCTTATTTAAAATGAAAAAAAATATTCCAATAAGTATGTAGGTATTTTTGTACAAAGGTACTTGCAAATCTTACGATTTTAGAGGACTTTTGGTATTGATTTAATTAAAGTGTGTGCTTTTAATTTAATTTAATTTTGCTATGTTTAGCAGGGGTGCCCGGGTTCACAAGGTGAGGTTTGTCCATGTTTTGGCGGCATTAACTGTATTATTTTAATTAAAAAGCTTCCAGAAATGAAATAAATCGTATACGCAATCCATAGAGATAAATAATGCATCGAAGACGCAATCGATTTATTCTGTTCGATCTTTGAGAAATTAAAATAATTGACTGGCGTTTGACTTTTCGGAATGTGGATTCGCGGACAGATCCGCCAGTGTTGCCAGCGTATCTCGAGTTGTTATTTATTCCCTGCCAATATCGGTTCGGCTATCAACAGTGAAACTGTGCTAGGGATATCGATATAAAATCATCGGAAGTTACGCCTATCGATCTAATATTGTAAAGTTATCGATTTCACCAGAAAGGTGATTCTCTGTTTTTTGTTTTGAGTCAGCGTTAACGAAACAATTAAAACAAAAAGGCAAAATCCATCAGATGTCGGATGGCATCCGTTTCGCGTTATCGGCTGTCAAATTTTTGTGATTTTCTATTACTTTCAACGGCTTGTCTATGCCCGTCGTTCGTTGATATCAGTTGTGGATTAATTACCTGTTTAAAAACACGAATTGCTTTTTATTAGTTATTAGTTATTATAACTACTTGCCTATAAGTAGGTCCCACAATATTATTTATAGATACCAGTGGCGTGAGGTCTATAGAAAAATATACCTTACCTACCTGTTTATCAAGACAATTATTTATTTTACACATAATCTAGATGCTAAGAACAACTGTATATAGATCCTAACTGCTGCAACTTATCTTTAATGCATGCATAAGATACTGCCGCCATGGGTCGACCCACAGTGCCCTTCTTGGCAATTTCAAGGAGGATACGGTGTTTCTACTTATGTCGACAGAATAGCACGTAATCCCAAACATGGGAACACCTCAGCACAGGTTCACCTAGTGAGGTGTACACAAAATACTACCACTAACCTATTTACATACAGCTACGGATCATTAACATTTTTTTCCTATTACTAATCTTATTATCTATGTAAATCAATGTAATAATTTGTAAAGTGTATGTTCAAGAATAGAAATAAATAAATAATTAAGTCTGATTAAGTATTATTTTGATGTTTGTACGCGATGACATCTGATTCGCAAATTTTCCCGCGACTAACATCTCTACGAGAGGATTACGCGGCAAACGCGCCTGGCGTTAGAGTAACTACTTTTAAAATTGATTGAGAGTTGATTTAGCTCGTTAGCTCGACACGGAATACTGCGTTTAAAAAAACATTTTGACAGTTTTTTAGATAATTGCAAGACACAGAATCAACCTTGAGGAAATCTCTCGTGCAGGATTTTCATATCAAATGGAAAAGCAAATTATCTTGACAAGATTGTTTGCCAGTATATTCTGTCCCTCATAATGCGACCCTGTTCACCAAATTAATTGATTACTATAATATATGCTATCGACTACTGAATTGTTTTGGTAGAAGGGCCGACGCGACTGGCCGAAGGTACCTGCTGTAGGTTCAAACAATCTATTTGTTAATCGCATTGCATCATAATTTCCCAATGGCCCATTATCCGAACGTGCCTCCATAGATTGATCAAAGAGTCTACATATTGTTTACCGACCGACGTAACAAACAACTTCTATCACGTAGTTGGTGTACTTCATAGTTATGTAGGAACCTAGCAATGTTGCTAGCGTTTAATTTCTACCAAGTGCCTAATTAAAATTACATTGTATACGTAATATGTCTATATCGACAATACGGCCAGGTATCAAAAGACGTATAACTGGAACAGAAATTATATAATTCAGAATTAAACATTATGACGTGCGAAATGTCCAACATCTTCCAGAGTGAAAGATACTCTCAATATCGCCCTGGTGTAAGACCACCATTCAGAATTGAAACGTTGCTTGAAATGGCTTTAGCCGTGTTTAGTGACCAGATCTGAATAGCCAGGTACTTCCTCACCTTCCTCTTCCCCATCTCCTTCCCCTCCCCACTATCTTCAGCCTCACAACATACCCCAATTGGGGATGCCATAATCTCACTGGCTCCAGACGGGAGCAGCTGGGACTCTTGTGCGGTATTCATATAAAAAAAATTTAAAAAACATCGGTCTTATTGTCAGGTAAGCCTCATACGTCGTACGTATATCTGGAAATGTCATATTAACATGAAAACAAGCTTATGGGTTGTTACGTTACAAGAATAAGGAATCGAGTCTTAAGTACCGTCATGTTTCGACAGTCAGCGAATCGAGCCCTAAAATACTGTTGCACCGCGGGACGGTAATGCGCAGGCGCATCACCCCTCCCGCGACCCACGGATCAGGAGACGCGCCGCACACGCCATTCAAGCCAGTCTTCAGCAAGCGAGCTTCCCGGGCCCACGTCCCGCGCGAACATGTGCGACACAAGTTCAGTTTCGCCGGTTGTGCACTTCCGGTGTCCGCTTGGACGCTGCTGAGACCGGGAGAACAAGCGCGTAAAGCCGCTGTTGGCCCATAAACCAAACGTGAGTCAATTACCATGTTACCCTTTGTGTGCAAATGATGTTTTAGCCCTAACCACGCGTGTAGAGAGCAGAGACTGACGTTCAAACTAACTTTCAGCTAGGATCGTTCCTCTTATGTATTATTGTGTCTCCTAGAATTGAATAAACTATTTATGTGATAACCTACCGTGTTTTGCTTGTCGAGAGAGGCCCTGGGGGGATGGAGAAGCGTGAAGTTCCGAACCACAAGCACTAGCCTTGAGGTCAAGAGAAACCCTGCTTGCCCGAACCTGAGCTAGTTTTTATTTGGGGCAGATACAGCAACTAATTTGTATTAAATATGTGGGAGCTTTCTCCAACCCTGCCGATAGCATCAGCACGCACGCTGACGCTAACACTGGCGCTAAACGTGGGGCCATTTAAATTTTTTTCTGTTCCACCACGGCCTCGTTCCCAAGCAACAATTGTAAACTCTGAAATGTTATTATGATGTATTGTTTATTCCCAATTGTCTAGCACTTCCAACAGGAATCTCGGCGCGAACGTAATTTCGAATCACAATTTAAATTATTACGGGCGCGATTTTATCATTTGTGACTCGTCACTCGACAAAATATTACCGGTATTCCAACGCAAGGTGCCCAACCTAGGAAGTTGTCGCTGCGAATAATACAGTGATTACAAAGTGTCGGCCGATTAAAATTGCTATTTTCAATACAAGTGAATAGTGGAAATAAACACAAATTAAAGAAGAATTTATTCAACAATTAAAATCATGTACATGATAAACAAATCATCCGCTTGGTCTCGAAAGTGCTAAATATTTTTAATAATATACTATATTGCAGCACGCTGGTACGTCTCTTAAACGGACACTTGCTGACACCTAGGGAACAAGTGGATTTAAATTCTTTCTGTCATTTGACAATTAAGTATTTTTGACTCTGTCGTCTGCTGAAACCGGGTCATGCCGAATCACATTCGAATAATGCAAAAAATACTAAATTCGCGTGTAAATACCAAAAAATTGGTGCTGTATGAAATCAGGCTATAGGAAGCCGCGTAATGAAACCATGCCCCCAAGATATTGTTGAATTCTCAAACAAATTACTTCCACGAAAACTTGTGAAAATTTTTTCGATTTTTCCTTTTTTCGATTTTTTTTAATTTTCGAAATATTTTTTTTCCAAAACGCTTGGAGTTTTTCTTAAAAACGCATGGCCAGAGGAAAATCGCTGCTCAAATTTTCTCCAGTTTCGGACTCTGAAAATTTTTTCGATTTTTTCCTTTTTTCGATTTTTTTAATTTTCGAAATTTTTTTCCAAAACGCTTGGATTTTTTCTTAAAAACGCATGGCCAGAGGAAAATCGCTGCTCAAATTTTCTCCAGTTTCGGACTCTGAAAATTTTTTCGATTTTTTCCTTTTTTTTCGATTTTTTAATTTTCGAAATTTTTTTTCCAAAACGCTTGGATTTTTCCTAAAAAGCACGTGGCCAGAGGCAAACCTCTGCCCAAATTTTCAAATAACCCAAACACTTACAAATACGCGTTTTTTCGCAGAAGCATTTTGTAAAAAAAAAAATATATATACGTCCCCAGTGGTCAATCCCTGGCAAAAATTTCTTTCCAATTACGGATAAAGAGTCGAGTTCTCGTTTTTCTTCCAACGTAAGGTCACCCTGACACGACCCTATACACTATGGAAGTCCCTCAAGTCACGCTGGGTATAATCCCCCACATTTCCACGTCAAAAAAGGAAGAACTACTACAGGCCCTGAGAAGTAGAAAGATTTCTCCCAGGAATAAATCCAAAAAATGCCTTATTCAATATGCTTCTTTCTACAACAAAAAGTACATCAGGAAGCACGTCACATTCAAGGAAGAAGACATCGTCTGGAGGAGAAACAACACTCTGTCACAAGGTGCGCTGTACTTCTCTGCCAAATTGGCACCCCGTTTTGTAAAGACGAAAGTCCTAAAGAAAATCTCAGACCTGGTTTACCGATTGTCCGACATCTCTGGTAAACACATAGGTAACTACCATATAAAGGACATTGTAAAAAGTGGTAACATGGAAACAAACTCCATTGCCACGCCCGTATAACCCCAACGGTTATTCCTTGACTCCTAGCAACCATTCGTCTACACCGTGACATGGATCACTATGGAAGTCAACCCTTTTGTTTCGTCACTAATGAGCGGCCTCTCGTAAACGATTGTCACTCATTGGGACACTCAAACGAAACCTTTCTAGCTCTGGCACAGTGGTGTCAACTGTAGCCAAAGTCATGGAAGAAATTATAATTCTCCCTTGTGGTTTCGTTTCATTTTATTTTATTTTATTTTTGTTTGTATAAATATCTCGTCATCATCAGTCATTCGCCTCTAATTGCTGCCCCAGGTGTCAAACCTTGGAAACATCGTTTTTTCTAAGCATGCACACCTCTACCTGAAATTGATCACTTCGGAGAAAGGAATTCCCTGTGGCTTACTGCAAGTAGTCAGAGACTACGTGCCCAAGGTTTTGTGCATCGTCACAACTAGCAGCATCATATTTTCACATCATCATGTCATACCTCGTCACCCCTTTCTAAATGTTAGAAAATTTTTTTTGTACATTAAATATCGGGTCCTCGCCAAAGTGCATCCAACCCTTATGTCATATGTAGTTAAATTAGGTAAGCAAACCTGTGTAAACCCACGGCGGTATCAGATGTTTGCTACCCGTTCTAAGTTTTTTTCTGTTTTTTAAGAAAATAGAATGGCGCTCAATAAATAACCCAAATTGCTCTAGCTCTCCCCAGAACTGGATGTGGAGTCTGGAAAGTATCGTTATAAAAGGGACAACTTTCAACGTGCCTCTTCATTAACGATAAATTTTTTTTACAACATTTCAGCAACATTGAGTCACCCTGGGTCTCAACTGCTCAAACTGAAATTTTGGGGTTGCCTTGTTGTGACTTATCACGTGCAAAGTACGAGGTCACAACAAGAAGCCAGGTCTCCAAGTGAACCACCCTGTGAACAACCCATCCCATTATTATAATTTTCATAACACCAAGGTGTGTCCATCGCAGTCTGTTTAAGTAAGTAAAAACCTAGAAGGTCTTAAACACTCAAATCGGACCAATGTAAATAATTTTCCTTGTCAAACAACGATAAGCGCATGTCTTGTATTGTTGCTACCATCGTACGTGTAAGTACAACAAAAGTTGTACCATCACGATACGATACTCTGTGCGTAACCAAAAGGGTTGTACCACAAAGGATCTCTTTTGCGGTAAGCTTAGATGAAATTCACATTCCATCAGCACGCCAGAATTTTTTTGTCCCTTAATTGTTGAAGTATAAAATCTTGGCCAGATCTTCAAATATGTTTTTGCCTTTGTGCAAGTCTTTAACGTACGCTAATATGGATTTATTATGCTACGGTATTGTTGTACTAAGTACATCAGTATGTCTCGCCGTCTGTATTGAATAGGTACCTTTATATGAACGTTAACCTTTGTTGCCATCATAGGTGGGAACCTTATAAAATCTGCCGTCATAGATGGGAATCTCAGAATATCTACTAAATGCGATACGGGGAGCCCGTTATAATTACTCTGTGGGTTTTTGTCAGAAATGTCATAAATACCTAGTCTTTTGCACCTCCCTTCAATACTGGGCAACCCAGTTGTAATTCGTTCATTGTTATCCGTGAAGACGTTATAAAACTTACTTGCAAATCTTTTGATTTTGCAATCTTGTACGCTATACGTGAAGACGTTATAATACTCACCATGAATCGTGCGAACGAAATAATATCAAACCTTTATGTGTGAACTACTCAATGTAGTCCACACCCCTTTTTTGTAATCATTAATATGCCCGTGGACTTCCTGTCACAAGAACCCAGGAACTATCTACTATCTCAAAAGGACTAATCATACGCTTCACTCATGATTATGGGGCATCGTGTCGTGGGAGTTAAGTTGATGGACACAAAAAATACCTAACTCGTTGTCTGGGAGACGAACAAAGAAAATCCCCAGGTTTGTGAGATTTGAGCAAGGGTCTGTCATTTCTCGCAAACAAGTAGGAGAATAAAACGACCCCTAATCTTCTGCCCAATACACGTAGAGGATTAGACTTTTATGTCAGTGTATTCTTTTGTCCAACACTACCAAATACTATTGTAATGTGCCAGGATGACTGCTGTAGACCTTGTTTCACCTCCACCCAGAGGTCGAATTTCGGAAATAGCCGAGTCCCCAGCAGTTTTCTTCGTTCAAATTTTCCCAATTATCACCCTCCCCCTTCCTCGAAATTATCCGTGAATGGGGATATATGCGTTACGCACTTGGCGTTTCGTTTGTCAAATGGGACAATCTTCATACGCGGATCCTTTCAACTTCCTACTCCTTTCCCACTTTGTTATAACTAATCTTGTACGCAATGTTTTGTTTTTCGAAAGTAGAAAAAATGCTACCGTATAGACGTGAGCATAGGTCATGGAAGACCAACTTCTTTCGAATGGGGAATTTTGTTATACGTACAATCCCTCAACCACGTATTCTTGGAAATGTATTTGGTAAAGAAAAAAAACCAAAAAGGGTTACACAGAACCTGTCCTTGAATACGTACCTTTGTAACATGTATTAGGAATTAGCCACATTTAGTTAGCTCTCTCTCCGTCTCTCTCTCTACACGCCAAACAAATCCAACTTTTTCTCAACATGCACACTTGTTTCTCTCCAAACTTTTTTCATCATTGGTCTACTAGGCAGGTAAACTTCAAGAATTTTGTTCTAATAATAATTTTTGCCGGATTTAAAAAAAAAAAAACCAGCAGCTCTGCACCCTATCTACATCTGCGCCTCTTCATGCTGCCCTCGCTACCGTCACGGAGGTCCCTTGCCTTCAATCCCTGCGTACCAAAAGCACCCGACCGCATCTAACATAACCTAGTGTGAGTCGTGCGTGTAGTTGCGAATTGTATCACCACAAAGAACCGACACTCAAAACAAACCCGAGCACGCCAGCTCTAGGTTGGTTCCTGTTCCTGTTGCCATTGTGCAAATGCTCTGCTGCCATTATGCAAATATTCCTGCTGCATAATACAAATGTTCCTGTTGCCCTTGTGCAAATGTTCCTGCTGCCATTATGCAAATATTCCTGCTGTATAATACAAATGTTCCTGTTGCCCTTGTGCAAATGTTCCTGCTGCCATTATGCAAATGTTCCTGCTGCATAATGCAAATGCTCTGCTGCCATTATGCAAATGTTCCTGCTGCATAATACAAATGTTCCTGTTGCCCTTGTGCAAATGCTCTGCTGCCATTATGCAAATGTTCCTGCTGCATAATGCAAATGCTCTGCTGCCATTATGCAAATATTCCTGCTGCATAATACAAATGTTCCTGTTGCCCTTGTGCAAATGTTCCTGTTGCCCTTGTGCAAATGTTTCTGCTGCCATTATGCAAATGTTCCTGCTGCATAATGCAAATGCCCTACTGCCATTGTGCTGATGCTCCTGTGCCCTTGCGCAAATAACAATACCAACGATTGTTCACAAAACAATCCCACTACATACAAAAACCAGTGTACCAACCACCAATTACGATTCCACTCTCCAGTACTTCAATGGTTTCGTACTGGCTCACCCACAGGATCCGGAAGCAGTTACCCTTTCGACCTCTGTGACAGGTAGAACTCTCCACACCACCTAGAAGCCTCATCATGTGTTCTCTTCCTCGTATTTTCTTAAAGGCCCTAGTGTCCCTTGAGTGTAATCTCAAATGGGCCAGGTTACTGTGACAAAGTAACCTTGTAACTTCAGTGAAACGTTCAACCACCCCAGACATCCTACGCAAACCACGTTCGCAAACATTAGCTCACAGACCAATGATACAATTGTAGAGTTTTTTTTTCTATCACTGCATAACCCTTGTACCTTTCTTCAACAGATCCTTGTTCTTTGCAACTGTATTTATGTATGCCACTGCCTTTATATACATTTATTGACAATTCCTTGTTACACCATGTATCATCTCTTTTGTGTTCTGTTCATAACTATTCTCCAGCTAGGAATCTCTCTCTCTCTCTCTCCTCGTTTCTCTTAAATGTTTTTGGCACAAGTGCTGAAAGGGTAAGAGGATTTATTAGCCCTACAGCTCCATTGCCACGTCGCTTTTATTGCGGCGAGGGGGGAAGTGTTACGTTACAAGAATAAGGAATCGAGTCTTAAGTACCGTCATGTTTCGACAGTCAGCGAATCGAGCCCTAAAATACTGTTGCACCGCGGGACGGTAATGCGCAGGCGCATCACCCCTCCCGCGACCCACGGATCAGGAGACGCGCCGCACACGCCATTCAAGCCAGTCTTCAGCAAGCGAGCTTCCCGGGCCCACGTCCCGCGCGAACATGTGCGACACAAGTTCAGTTTCGCCGGTTGTGCACTTCCGGTGTCCGCTTGGACGCTGCTGAGACCGGGAGAACAAGCGCGTAAAGCCGCTGTTGGCCCATAAACCAAACGTGAGTCAATTACCATGTTACCCTTTGTGTGCAAATGATGTTTTAGCCCTAACCACGCGTGTAGAGAGCAGAGACTGACGTTCAAACTAACTTTCAGCTAGGATCGTTCCTCTTATGTATTATTGTGTCTCCTAGAATTGAATAAACTATTTATGTGATAACCTACCGTGTTTTGCTTGTCGAGAGAGGCCCTGGGGGGATGGAGAAGCGTGAAGTTCCGAACCACAAGCACTAGCCTTGAGGTCAAGAGAAACCCTGCTTGCCCGAACCTGAGCTAGTTTTTATTTGGGGCAGATACAGCAACTAATTTGTATTAAATATGTGGGAGCTTTCTCCAACCCTGCCGATAGCATCAGCACGCACGCTGACGCTAACAGGGTCCGAGTGGTTAAGAGGAAAGTTGGTTAGGAGTTGGGACCCCCAAAAATCATTAAAAATTGCCTGGTTTGAACGCCATTAACAGACGTTCAGTACACAAACCAGACAATGTATTTTTGAAACAAGCAAAACGCACAGACATAGAGTATTTTCTTTTAATACAGTTAGTTTAAAAAAAAATAAAAATCGATCCGGTTTTAGAAAAGAAAACTGGGGTATTGACAAACCTCGATTTTGAATTTTTATTTAGGTATTTTCAGCCTGATGTGGAGTTGTTCCTTTGAGTTGTTCCTTGAGTTGTTGCTCAAATGTCTCGACGACCGGACTCGGTCTCGGGTTTCCTCTTAAAATTACGCATGGTTACTTACTAATGGCACTAAACATCGACCGTACTAATTAAAAAAACGTAGTGTAGTTTTTATACAGTTGATAAAGTACCGTATGAGAAAACCTTAACTAATAAACTAAAATTGTCAATCAAAGTTGTACACATTGTTTTAACAGCGGAAGAGAGTAATTGTACCTACTGTTATATATATGTGAAATTTCACATTGCATTTCGGAATATTTCCAAGAAATTTTGAATGTGCTGTATATTTCTAATTTCAATTTTAGTATTTGATACATACTTTCATATTTTAAATTGTGATATTTTAATTTCAAAAATAAAAATTTTTTTAAAAAACCACGTATACTTTTAGTCCAAACAAGAAGAAATTCTCCACAATTTTTCTAAAATTGTATTTTATCGAATTTCGCAAAACACATTCCTTTAATTTAGAAAATTGGCAAAAAAAAAACTGTCACCTTACTTTTTATCTCGATTGTTCAATAATAAACATTGTAGTAATTCTCAGAGAATAATAATATTATATAAATAAATAATACCTAGCACTCTCATTCGAAATTTAGGCTTATTAGATTTGTCAAAGAATTTTTATATAAAAATGCAAAAATCAGTCATTTTAAATACATGTAGGATTACGAAAGACTTTTTAAATATTTACATTGAGGGATCAGTAATATTTATCGGTCTAGTTAGGAGTTCTCATATGAAAATATTTAGAGTCGGTGAATTATTTTCCCATTGGTCTCTGGTAGGTTGACATGTGGTTCTTGTATTATTTTTTTTTATTCCTCAAATGGAGTAAGCTACCTAACAGAGAGACCTCAAATAGTAAAATTACCAATCATTTAGTACATCTCTCACAAGTAAATTTAGCATCCCTCAAGGTACCTCAATATTAACAAATATTTTAAATGTAAAAATAATCAAAAATGTGAACCATGCCCTTGTTCATTCTTTACTTATGTACGGAATTATAGGTTGGGGAGGATCTTACAAAAACAATCTAAACTCAGTAAAAGTTTCGCAAAGAATCATCATTAAAGTAATATTTTTAAAAAAATCTACCTTCTCAACAGAATCACTTTTTAAATTGTTTCCAGTACCAAATGTCGATGACATATTCAAGCAAGCTTCCATTATAAAAATGTGTAAAGAAAAAAATAACAAAGAATATCAAGAATTTATTTAAACTAATGAGAAATGGAAACCAATTTATTACACCTAATTTTAAAACAACTCAAATCCAAAATCATTATATTCACCAAGCCATAAAAAATTATAATAACCTCCCTTCTGAATTAATAATAATAATCATTTTTGGATAATTTCTATAGCGCCATTTTTGTGAGAAAATCACCTCAAGGGCGCTTGAATTGCGCTGTATCATCAACAAATCAGAACAAATAAATAGAATTAAACAATTTTTACTTACAGTAAAAAGTAAATATTTTATACAAAACATATTATAACTTACAACCTGATTAAGAATCGTGGCTCCCTTATCAGGCACAAGAGCTCCTCTTTTCTGATATACATTACCAAAATGTATCTATATATACATGACCAAAAACGACCTTTAATTTAATATTTTGTAAAATGTTATTTGTTAAAATTACAATAAAAAAAATAAATAATAATAATACACTTGCACAGCGTGGATTGACTAGATGATCATTTGTGGAAAAGTGTGTGGAAGGGTTTAGTTTTTCCTGTGGGGAAGATATAACCCGGACATAAAGTCGAAAAATAAATATTCTTCTTCTTTAGCCAACGTTTCGGATAGTGTTATAAGCTCCGTTCATTCGAAGAAGTGAATATCAAGAAAAATAAGTGAATATGCGAAGAAGTGAATATCGGATCGGAGCTTATAAAGCTATCCGATGCATAGAACGAAAACGGCAAGACAGATAAAGCACATCATAAGAGCCAAATCAAGAGTCAAAGGGCTGCTTTTTCTTCCTTATGTTCACAAAATGATTAACAGAATTGCCAAAAATCGACCACGGCAAAATTTTGTCAAAATTTCAAAATAATAAATCCAGTGCTATAAATAGTACCATTTTCATTCGATACAAAAAATGAGGGGAACGAAAAACATTGCAGAAACAAAATTAAAGGAACAAAAAAGACAATATTAAAAAAAAAATTGTAAATGTATTGGATACGTTTTTACACATCTGCCCTGATGATGGACACTGTAATGCTGTCCGAAACGTTGACTAAAGAAGGAGGTAGCGCAACACGGCATAACACCCCATAAACAAATAACGAAAATGTACATATAGTTTTAATTAAATGAAGACAACGTAAGCGAAACTCAATCTGAAAATCTGAAAAGAGAAATATCAGAAAAAGATATAGGCACCTCTAAGAGTCGAACTCAGGACTCAGGACCTCTCGCTTTCCGGGCAAACGCGCTACCACTGCGCCAAGGTTTTGATATCCAATTCGGTCATTTTTAACTACGAGCCAGCCACATTATCTTCATTTTCTTAACGCATATTTTATTGGCTGCCATCTTTATGTATGATTGCAAGATTCAAACCCGAACTAAATGCTATCTAGATAGTGTCTGGATAAATCTTTATCCATTTTATTTAATACGCGACATCTATTGAGTTTTCTGCAAGTCTAGGACGAATATTTTATTTTTATTTTAACTTTATGAGTAAAACCTCTGGGTTCGAGTCCCAGAGGTGTCAATATCTTTTTCTGATTTTCTGTTTTCATTTTTTCGTTTGAGTTTCGCTAATATTGTCGTCATTTAATTAAAAATTACAATTTGAGGTTTTACTCATAAAGTTAAAATAAAAAAAAATAAATGCGTAATTAAAAAAAATAACATACATTTTTACATTAGCTCCACACAGGAGGCCCTGAAGGCCAGGGACTTTGTCACCTTTGGAGATGCTGTGAGGAGGGTCTTTTTAGGGAAAAGAAGGATAGGAAGTTCTGGAAAGGAAAAATCTAGGGTTCAATGTATCCAAGAGCGACGGACGTATGAATCAACCCCACTGCGATCAGTGCAAGTCCTGCTGGAGAGTTCAAAAGACTTCTTCAACAAGTCATTCCCGATCCGGCCCGCCACGCAGCAGACGAGCGAAGTCACCAAACGTAGGGAGCCACTTGGGCTCGAGCCTACGGCAGGGTTTTTGGTTATCGAATAAATGGTTCCCGGGGCGGCGGTACCCATACCCGCCTTCCAAATTGATACATACGTAATACACAATACAATTACAATACACACTTCATTACACAACCGTACCTCATAATATTTGCCATTTTTTTTCCATTACCTCCTTTATTTTTTTTTACTTTATGTCCGGGTTAAATCTTCCCCACAGGAAAAACTAAACCCTTCCACACACTTTTCCACAAATGATCATAAAGTCAATCCACGCGATGTAATTACATTGTATAAGCATAATAAATTCAAAACTATACAAGAACAACACGTCAACCTACCAGAGACCATATGGGAAAATACTTCACCGATTCCAGATATTTTCATATCAGAGGGTTCGGCTCGATAGAACTCCTAATTGGACCGATAAATCCTACTGATCCCTCAATATATATTTTTTTTTTACAGTTAATACCGCACAAGAGTCCCAACTGCTCCCGTCTGGAGCCAGTGAGACTATGGCATCCCCAATTGGGGTATGTTGTGAGGCTGAAGGTAGTGGAGAGGGGAAGGAGATAGGGAAGAGGAAGGTGGGGAAGTACCTGGCTATTCGGATCTGGTCACTAAACACGGCTAAAGCCATTTCAAGCAACGTTTCAATTCTGAATGGTGGTCTTACACCAGGGCGATACTGATAGTATCTTCCACTCTGGAACGTGCCGCAAATATACTATATATTATTTTAAATGAATAAATTGTGAAATAACACAAATTAATCAAATAAAATTTATTTGCGCACGCCGGGTTCGAACCCGCGACCTTCGGATTGTGAGTCGAGAGTCTTGCCTCGGGACCACGGAGGCCGTCAAATAAAAATAAATATAAATAAGTATAAATATTTAAAAAAAAATTTTCGTTATCCTACGTGTATTTAAAATGACTGATTTTTGCATTTTTATATATAGATTCTTTCAAAAATCTTAATAAGCCTAAATTTTAAATGAGAGAGCTTGGTATAATGCCAGTAGCCGAAATAACAAATGGTAACTAATAATGGTAACTGATAATTTGAAGAGACATAGGAGGGAGGAAACACGGTCTTTCCCGATTGCCCCACCGGTGTCGAAGGAATCAACCATGCTAATTCCTCAGAGCATTTTCAATTGAAATATAGGTATACAATATTTTTCTACGAATTCAGGTGAAACGTTTCTACAAGTAAGTAATTGCTGACTAAACGGTCAGCGTTAGATATAACGTTTAACGTATAATTCCTAGAACCACAATACTGTTAGAAATTCGAGTAATTATTACAGAGAGCAGCAGAAACTATCAAATAGTTTAATGTCACCGTTATTAGACTTTCCCGATACATTTTATTACGAAAGTTGCAGCAGTCATCAATATATAATAGTGAACTCCACTTTGCAGTTTGTAGTCGTAACAAATAAAATTCACACCATTAGAAAGGTAGGGCGATCTTACAGCCATTTTTAAACACATCAATTTGATAAAATAAGTTATTTCTATTTAAATAATGATTACTTCCCAGCATCCGATCTAGCTAAAACTCAGTAGATAGACTCGTTTTAAACTAAATGTCACGTATTCCTTCACGTATTCACGTATACCTATTAAACCTAACGTTGAAAAAAAAACAATGGAACTATTACTTTCGTCAAACTAATAAAAATAATAATCTGCAAACACAAGATAGACCGTCAACTGTAAATTCCAAATACCATTACCAGTCAAACAAAACTTGGTCGCTAATGCTTTAGAGATAATCGTAAATGATCGATTCTACTTCGGAGGCGCGCCTCAAACTAAACAACACGCTACAGTTCATTTCGATTCCATGTGAATTCCCCACTCCCCTCCGCCCACATGAAATCAGCAACTCCCGGAGGCGGGCCCTATCCCTGCCTCACTAGCGTATTATTGTCCTGTGTTGTGTAGGAGCTCGGCGCGGCGAGCAAATCTGGATGTGGCCGGCCTCTTTGCACTGGCGTGATGAGTTACATAATATAAAGACAACTAGTTCTAGTGAAATATGAAAATAATCATGGGTAATTTTAAACCGAAGTAACTTCAAGGCTTATACCGTCTTGCATCATTTTTCCTTTTTATTCTTTATTTTTTGTGGAGGTACAACCTTGTTGCTGCACTAGTCGAGACTTTTGCACGATATTCAAACTAAAACACAGTTCAAAATCTGTTCATGACTAAACCATTTAAGCATCCCATTCGTAATCTTGATAACCTTAAATGTATATGTAACGAAATAGTGTCAGAGATATTTCACAATGGCCGACGTATCGTTCAAAATCCTCTACCAACGTCACGAACCCAACCGGGCAATCAAAAATACATATCCAAATAGCGGAGCCGCTACGTGATGTGAAATAATGCCAGTCCGATGGGTGACGGGTGATGTGCGCAGAGAGAAGGGTGACAGTCGCAGTACCGGCGGAGAGCGGAGGCCTGTGAAGACGCCGCTCATCCGTATGCGAAGCGCATGCGTGATCCATGATCGCCGATATCTATAATTTGAATGTACAAATGTGCAGGAGCGGATTTTTATTTAAAAGTCACATACAAATTGTGTGTACTCCTGCCAGTCGTGCCAATAAGTGGCTAGTTTCGGCTATTTGCCTGCAACACAGCTGACAAAGTTGCAATGATTTGGGGGCGTTTTGCGCACTGCAGGCTCTCCCACAAGGGTTATTTCACCATCATCTTAATAGCTTATCCATAAGATAACGCTTATTTTTCAATAACTCCACATATGAGGTCTTGAAGAAAAAAAATCCTCACCTTTGGGGATGGGGATGTTGCGTAGAGGGGAAATAAGAATAGGAAGTTCGATGAAGGAAACTGGTATGAGTGGGCAGGAATCTGGGGGTCAAACGGCGGTTCGTTTGATTCTCCTATCTTAGCAAGCGGATTGCAATCTTTAGTCGGGTGGGAATACTGTCCTTGTTCTAGCGGTAATGCAGTGGAAGATGCTCCGAGGAACTAGTGTCATTGACCCCTTCGGCGCCGGTGCATGGTCGGGAAACACGCCAAACGCGCGCCTAACATGTGTACACATTGTTGTCACATTAAAACGGGTTGTTTCTACGACTCATTCTTTAGTTCAAGAGCTCGGCTTTGGAACGATTTGCCGGCCTCTGTGCTTTCTGCTTCCTACAACATGGGTCTCTTAAACACCCATATTCACTCCTACCTCTCCTCAAAAAGATCCTCTATACATATTCAAACATGATATAGTAATTATCCTCAGAGCCTCCTACGTGTAGTTAATGTATAAAGGGAGAATGTAAGTGAATGGTAGAAGAAGTCTGGGATTCCTTTGGAAGACATGACACGAAAAAAATAATCAAATACTTGAGTCGTGCCATGTCAGAAGAGTACCTACATGAAAAATTCAATACTGCATGCATAAAATTAGGTAAAAAAATCAATAGTTTCAATTGACGAAACTTTTTTTGAATATTATTTTTATTTTAACTTTTTACGAGTAAAACCTCAAATTGTAATATTTAATTAAATGAAGACACTTGAGCGAAACTCAATCGAAAATCTGGAAACAGAAAAATCATAAAAAGATATCGTCACCTCTGGGACTCGAACCCTGGACCTCTCTCTTTCCGGGGGAGCGCGCTGACCACTGCGCCAAGGTGTGATACAGTTAAGAGTGACCGAATTTGATATCGACACCTTGGCGCAGTAGTCAGCGCACTTCCCGGAAAGAGAGAGTCCAGCCCAGAGTCCTGGGTTCGAGCCCCAGAGGTGCCAATATATTTTTCTGATTTTTCTGTTTCCAGACTTTCGATTGTGTTTCGCTCATAGTGTCTTCATTTAATTAAACTTTTTTGAGGTAATTTGGACTTTTTCAAGTCTCCGAAAATTCTTGATTTCTACTTTGAACGGATCATGGCTCTGTCAAAGTAAATCCACCAATCCAGCCCTATTCGATAACAATTTGTCTTTTCCTTGTGTCCAGCCAATCGTTGGTATTGAGCGCTTGTTAATAAGTCAATGCGTTAGGGATGCGAAGCTTTTTTTTAGATTAGCATATTTTATTTTATTTTAAACTGGGAACTGCCGATTTCTGCGGAATGTCGCACCCGTGCCCTGCATGCGTAATAGCTGTCACATTTCACGATCGTCGCTGCACGCTCTGGTAGGAGCAAGCAGATGTAGTTTGTGATTTAAAAAAACAGATCTTCAATAATTGCAAATTTACTTTGTGGCGCCATTTTAATGAAATGAAAACAAATCACTAATAAAATAATATAAATTTCCAACCAACTTTTTACACTAATAACAATTATAAATTTCTTACCAGATTTTTCAGTAAAATGAAATCCTTCTTCTGCAATGACAACCTCAATTTAAAATTAAGGCAAAGAATGTTAAAGTGTTATGTGTGGTCAGTCTTGCTGTATGGATGTGAGACATGGACCTTGAAAGTAAATACTATGAACAGGTTAGAGGCTTTTGAGATGTGGCTTCACCGGAGAATGCTCAAGGTTCCATGGACCGACATGATCACTAACATAGAAATTCTCAGGCGGGCTAGAGCAGATAGAGAACTGCTCACATCAATAAAAGTCAGGAAAATTTCATATCTGGGTCACGTGCTTCGAGGGGAAAAGTATCACTTGCTCCAATTAATATTGAAAGGAAAAGTAGAAGGTCGCCGAGGGCCTGGTAGGAGACAAATGTCTTGGCTACGAAATATACGAGAGTGGACCGGCATTAGAAGTGCAGAGGAGCTATTTTCCAGAGTGATCGCCAACGTCGGGGGGACCCGATAGGGCACACGAAGAAGAAGAACCAGATGTTTACACTAATAACAAATTATAAATTTCTAACTAGCTTTTTAACAATATTTTTAAGGGCAAAGATATGTTCTACACGCAGTATTTAAATGAAGCATCTATAATATTTCTAAACGATCGAATTTTCAAAACACAAACACATGGTTTTGTACGATTTTGCATTATTTCGCGTGGCTTTATGACAAATCTGTTTACATTATGAACATCAAAAAATATGCTACGGATAAGTTGAAGCTTTTACTAGCTTTACTGGAATTACAATAAAATTATTATTTACATAACAAAAAATATAAGCGTAAACTATTAAAAAAAATGTTTTTTCATGACTTAACTATGAAGTAACATAAGAAACAATTTTGAAAAAATACCCCTTAATGGCTAAGACTATTTTTGATAGTATGTTCTGACTTTTTTCTTTCTTATAAAATTATGAGCAAAATAAATAAAAACCACTTTTTCGCTTACTTACTTACTTACTTACTTACTTACTTACTTTCGCTTACTTGCCTCGTGAAAATACGACGCGCGATTTTAAAATTTTGTACGGCATGGGAATCGAAATATTTCTCTTAAAGGTGTTTTTGAGGTCGATTTTAGGTTTGATTTAGATAAAAATAAACAATTTTGAAGGCGGTACGGGTACCGCTACCCCTGGAAGCATTTATTGGATAACGAACACCTCTGTCATAGGTCGCCCCAAGTGGTTCGCTGAGTTTGGTGATTTGGCAGGGGTGTCCGGATTCATGGGGTGAGGTTTGTCTAGGCTTGGTGGCGAATGCGTTGGCTCACCTGCTCCGTGGCTGGCCGGATCGGGAGAGACTGCTTGAGGCAGACATAATCAACCAGACTCTCTCATTCCTACTCACCCCTCATACCTTTTCCTTCCCAGAACTTCCTCACCTTCCTTTTTTATATGAATACCGCACAAGAGTCCCAACTGCTCCCGTCTGGAGCCAGTGAGACTATGGCATCCCCAATTGGGGTATGTTGTGAGGCTGAAGGTAGTGGGGAGGGGAAGGAGATGAAGAAGAGGAAGGTGGGAAGTACCTGGTTATTCAGATCTGGTCACCAAACACGGACAAAACCATTTCAAGCAACTTTTCAATTCTGAATGGTGGTCTTCAACCAGGGCGATACTGACAGTATCTTCCACTCGCTCGTGCCGCAAATATACTATATATTATTTTAAATGAATAAATTGTGAAATAACAACACAAATTAATCAAAAAAAAAATATTTGTCGCGGGATTCGATCCCGCGACCTTCGGAATGCTAGTTAAGAGTCTTACCTCTGGACTACGCCGGCCGTCCTTCCTTCTCCTAAAAAACCCCCCACACAGCATCCTTAAAGTTGACATAGGCCCTGAGGGATTTTTTTTCCTCAGGGCCAGCTACTGTAAAAAATAATAATAATGCACGAATAATTATAGTTTTTTATATTGGGGGGCCAGTCGGGGGATCAATTGAAGTATAACCAAAGGTTTCATCTAAGTTCGGCAATAATAGCATCACTGTTTTTTTCACGATATTACAATATAATTTTAAAAAGTTGTGTTACAAATCAGACTTCAGCACATTTAGCGACCTTACTCACATCTGAAATAAAAAGCAATTAATACCCACTCAGGCCGCGGCCGTCTCAAATAAGAGATTTGTCTGGTTGGTTTTATTTGGTGCTGCCGACACCATCTTTGATTTGTGGAACATCTGTGTCTCCTGTGGAAGTCTGCGGTGGAACGCTCCCGATCCCGAGTCTCTCAGAGACCGTTGCACGCCTTGCAGATCCATCCTACTGGAATATATCATTTCCGGAAGTCTGTTGAGATGTGACTAGCTACAGGGTGGATGGTAAGAAATGAATACATTAACACATTGTAATCGGATCACGTATTGATACGTTTTTAGCAAATTAATGCTAGAGAGCGGATCACGTATTTATACGTTTTTGATAGATTGTTAGTGGAGCGCGGGTCACGTTAAAATACGGGTTCCAATATACTTGAGTTTTCGCTATATAGCGTCTGTAGGGTTGTAGCTATGCAGGTAAAAACCTTTTGAGAACAATAGATGGGGTGTACGGTGGGTACCGAGGTAGTGTTATAAATCACAAAAATAGTCGAAGATAACGGTACATATAACGGTATACATGCAACACTAAGACGAAGAATAATATTTTTTTTAGTTTATTTCACTACTCTTTGGTGGTCGGACGTTGCTAAAAGCTAAATATCGAGTACATAGATATTATATATATATTATGTACATATTTACATTTTATTTTAGTGGTTAAAAGTTAAAATACTTTTGATAAATTTTCGATGAAACAGACATTTTTACCACGATTGTGATTGAAAGTTTGTTATTTTTTTTAGTTAGTTATATTATTATATTGTGTTTTATCCCATAAGAAAAATGTCTCACCACAATGAAGATAGTGACCAAGAAATATACGCCGACAATTTATCCGACATATCGTGTGAAAGTGATTTTGATAGTGATGATAGCGATCAAGTTGATGATGAAGATATTATTCCACTGCCTACAACATTTACCCGCAGGACCATTTCGTCCAGTTCTGACGAAGAAGAGGTTGATGGTTGGTCTATAAATGATAATCCCCCAGTTCTTGAAGATTTTTTGGGTATTCCTGGAATTACCTTGAATAATCCTCCAAAAACGCAGATGGATGTGTTGAAATTGTTCATAGACGACGATTTTTTTAAGTTTTTGGTTATCGAATCCAACAGATATTATTATCAAAACATCGACCGACTAAAATCACATACCAAAGGTATCAAATGGAAAGATATCACCATTCCGGAAATGAAAAAGTTTGTAGGTCTCATAATATTCATGGGGTTGTACGGAAAGATAGACGGAATGAATATTGGACCACAGATCCTGTTTTGGAAACGCCAAACACCAAATATTTTTTGTGTATAATTTGTAAAATAAAGGATGTTATGTAAAAAAATTTTTTTTTTTTTTTTTCAAAACTTTCCTGCTTTATGTGAAATTCTGCACTAGTTTAACGATGAAGAATACATTTCTAAATATAATAAAATAAAATAAATAATTTGCAAAAAGAATTATTGAAATCAAACAAATATTTTTGAAGTTATCGCAATTTTTCTAGAGGTCTACGTTAGCGCGAAATTACGCGAAAAATCACCCGTTCGCAGCACTAGTACGCGGCCGAAAACTGCCCGATCACATTGTGTTAATATAGGCACATTTATCATGTTTTATAAAACCCTTGTCAGATGCCAACTATAAAATTCAAACCCACATGAAGCAGCTTGAAAAAACAAAAAGAAATAATTAAAAATAATCCTGGAAGTAATCAAAAGGACTCGATCAAAAGAAATTATTAAAAATTTTAATGTTTTTAATATTATAAAACTCTGCTCAAAACACGCTTTACTAAAATTTAAAGGAAGAAATGAGTATTTTCGTTATTTGTTTTTGGGGTGGTATGCCGTGTTGCGCTACCTGCGCGACATCTGCCCTGATGATGGACACTGTAACTCTGTCCGAAACGTTGGCTAAAGAAGGAGGTAGCGCAACACGGCGTAACATCCCAAAAACAAATAACGAAAATACTTTTGGCCGTGATAATCTAAAAACATATCTAAGAAATGAGTACCTTACTGACCAATACACTACAAGGATGAAAACCTCAAATCTACAGAACTTCCCAAATTTAAACACATTTTTTGCTATAATTTTCAAGCTACAAAATTTTATAATGCCCTTTCAAACGAAATTAAAAACACCAAGGAGACAAAAAAGTTTAAAAATGAAATAAAAATATTGGTTACTATATCATTGAAGAAGAAGATAACACTTATAATCTAAATGAAAATATGAAAGAAAACAAGACACAGAAAACAGAAAAAAAACAATGGTCGCAACTGGGACTCGAACCCAGACCTCTCGTCTAACCGGGACGTGCGCGTTTTCCAATTTCGCTATTGCCACCATCTGTCAAACCGTCATATTTGTCAATCTCATATTTCAAATATTTAGAATCATTAATATTATCTTCAACTAGTTCTTTTTTCCATATTATAGGCAACTACTCTTTTTATTGGAAACAATCATTCTAAGAATTGGTTTGTAACCTGAATAGCGTCTCGGATAAATGTATCCGAATTTATTCATATGGAACTATTGACTTTATGAAAGTCTAAATGAATATTCAATTTTTTATGAGAAAAACTCTCTTTTTATAACTTTTGAAGGTTATTCCCATCAACGTAATATATCGAGAGGTCTGGGTTCGAGTCCCAGTTGCGACCATTGTTTTTTTCTGTTTTCTGTGTCTTGTTTTCTTTCATATTTTCATTTAGATTATAAGTGTTATCTTCTTCTTCAATGATATATTACGTTGATGGGAATAACCTTCAAATGTTATAAAAAGAGAGTTTTCTCATAAAAAATTGAATATTGGTTACTATTTGCGCCAATCGATCAATGTTTCATTATCAATGATTGTCTATGAATTTTTTGTAGCTGAATATCTGCTTTGTTCCTTTTGTTCCTAATACCCTTTTTATCTATTCCACGCCAAGACAAAAATTAGCCATGAATAAAAAATAAAAATAAATTACTGAAGATGTTGCTTTTATTTAAAAAAAGCAACACTTTCTTGCGGAAACTGTGATTTTCATATTTATGAACAATTTTTTATTACCTAGGACATTATGGTCTTTTGCCACAGACGTTTTGATGAACATGGAATTGTATAGGTCTTGTGTATAGGAATTGTGGCTAGGTCAGTAATCTCAGAAGCTGTAATACAATTCCCTTAAATCCAGGGAAAAATATATAATATAGTAAAGACCAACTTAGGATTTTTTTCTCCCTTTTTAATTGATGAATACCCAATGACCACGAACAGCTTCGTGCGCTTAATTTGGTATTAAGTAATTGATAAACAAATGTATACAAGTTTCTGTCCACCGTGTAGAGTTGGTTGGTACGCTTGACTTGGGTTCTGTATCTGCGGGGTTCCCAATGGGCCATGCTTGGACACTTATAAATTGGATTCGGGACAAATGGCTGCTCTCCCCGTCATCTGCTGTTTTAAATACTTCTGTTTTCTGGAATACATTTTATTACGTGTTAAATGGGACGTATTATTGTTTTTCAGAGGTTACTCGAAGTGATTTGGGATATTTATTGTCGTCTGAAAGTTGAATGTTTTAAAAGTTTAGGATGGCAATAAAAGTTTAATTAATTGATGTTGGCAGCTTT
This sequence comes from Glyphotaelius pellucidus, assembly GCA_936435175.1. Lineage (NCBI taxonomy): Eukaryota > Metazoa > Arthropoda > Insecta > Trichoptera > Limnephilidae > Glyphotaelius > Glyphotaelius pellucidus. The sequence goes on along the minus strand of OW386560.1, from coordinate 931,912 downwards.
TATCATTAACGCGGAAACGGTAATGGCTCGCAGCATCTCATTTCTTTAAAGCCTCGATGACATTGAGCGAGTTTACAAGCTACTATCTGGGAAATATACTATCTGTTAGTAAACTCAGTGTCATCGTATTACTTGCTAACTAGCAGATTGTGGACAATCTACGAAAAAGTTGAAAGGTGGTCATTTTTACTCGCTACTCGCTCAAGATGGCGGCCTACCAATAGCTGATTTCGTAACTGTCAGAATTCGTTCGCGCGGGAGCCGTAATTCTCGCTACTGGCTAGCGTATGGCGCTAGCTGCAAGCTCAAGTTTTTTACAAAATGTCGACCTAATTGATTCGCGCGAGAGTCGTTATTTTAGCTGCTACTGTCACTACTGAGCGAGTAAACAATTTTGTGTGTCATCGTGACAATCTCACTCGCCGATTCACCCGCTTTTAAACTTACCGGCTAGTAGCTTGTAAACTCGCCCAACGTAATCGAGGCTTTACGAGTGAGGCAGATGTACGAAAATGATTACATTTTTCCTTTGGAGTAAGCAGACGTACGCATATTTATTTAAGGAACATAAACAGTCTTAGTAATGTAATAAACATAAGAGGATGATAAAAAATGTTCACAGATAGGTATTTAGAAACAAGACTAACTGAATGAATACTAGAATATTTGAATAAGAAAAATGAAAAAAAAAAACAGAACTAAGCAGCAATTAAAAAAAATAATAATAGTACAAATCTGAATTCAACAAATGATAAACCAATACACAACAATAAAATAAGTGTGATTATAACTGAAATGGACTGAAAAATAGGTATTTGGTTTGGGAAGGGTAAAGGGAGGAGAGGGATAAGGGAAAGTTAAGAGAAAGTTGCCACGCAAGTAATATAAAAATATTAGATACAATTAATTTGATCGTCATGAATATGTGTTCTTCGCACTTAAAATATTATACAATGAAGTTCTGTAGCGACAGCAACTAGCAGTAAATACGTCAGCACGTGTGTCTCATATTTGCAAATATTGTGTGTCTCATCCTTTGGCTCACTATTATTTATAATTTATTTATTTATTTATTTAAACGCCCATGGGGCTTTTACATAAAGTGCAGTACATGTTTTTGGTAAAGTATAGGAAATAACATAATATAATATAAAAATAATATAAATATAAGAAACAAAATAAAGAAAACATAAGATATAAGAAACAAAATATAGATAACACCAATTATGACACAAAGCCGGTAAAATAGAATATATGGTCACGTAAATTAATGTGAGTAGTTATTTTAATTATAAAGAGAAATAAGATAAGATTGTCAATTTGTATGTTTGTTTTTATGTTTTAATTGTTCTAATATAAAGAGTTTAAATTTTAACATCGATTGATGACGATAAACGTCTATAGAGGTATATTTATTACCGAGTATATGAAGTCTTTGCAAAGGAGAGTTGACAAAATAATTATTAGCAGAATTAGTAACAAAATAAAGCGCATTAGAGCGAGTATCGCGCGTGGGTATTCTCAAATTAATTTTACTGGTTAAATCGAGGGCGTCCGGTCTGCCATTCGAAATATTGAAAAGACAAACTAAATCGCTCACTACGCGCCTTGACGTTAAATCGCTTATATTAAGTAATTCCATTAAATATACATAATTTAGATCGAGTTGATAATTAATAAATTTAGTGTGTAAGAAAGAGCTGCAGCATTATTGTGACTTGTAAACATCTCGTTGAGCTATCAAAGTTTTAAGATCCATGGTTGCGATAAATTAACCAACAAATCAATAGACAAATAATACTCACAGAAATTAATCTAGTACGTAATCCAATTTTAATTTAGGTTATCACTACACCTGTATTGTTTTTGTTCACAGAAAGTTTATTCGTAAAGATTTTATAAATAAAATCTACAACAATCGAACAATCTAGCAACATCTGTCACTACGTTGTTTGCTTTGAATTAATAAATCTTATTGTTACTACAATGTCTCTTTTGTACCGAATATGAATTCAGTTCAATACCTCAAAACAAAAGATACTGTTTAGTACTTTCATTAAATTTTCCTACCTTACCGACGGTTCCTTGCTTAATTTCGAGGGTTATCTGTTTTATCGACTGCTCAAAAACAATAAACAAAAAGCTTCACCTTTTGTCCTATTTTTTTTAATATTAACGAATTAAATATATTATTTAATATCTTAATCTGTTTATTGCGGTACCATATCATATAGCTTGCCACAAAAACATTTTAATAACCTCGAATATCATTTGCAACAATTAGCCCGTTTGGACTTTTTTATAGAACAATAAAACACCGTAGTATGTTTAGATTGAAACTGTTCTTTTATAGGAAAGAAGGAAGGAAGGAATGTGATAGGATGGTCAACTTGCCCGTGGTTTGTTATCTTCTCAGTAGTCTTCTCGGTGGATCATCTTTTTCTCCCCTGGATGCTGGTTCATGTTGTGGTTTCGACTCCGATTGTAAATTGATTTTTTATCTAAATCATCCGGCTCGAAGGACCAAATGTAAAAGTTTTAGGACTAGGGCAATTAAAAGTATTTTTCGATTATCTATCGATTTATTATACTATTTTCAATAAACAAATCACCACCGACAACTATGAGTATTTCAGATAAAACGGGCAAATTATATCACACAAAAATATGGTTGTTCTCATTGCGAGGTAAAACAATAGAAGACGCTGAAAATTTTACTTTTACACAAACAACTGAAAAAACTCTATTCATTTGTTTTGTTTGAATAGAACAAATAATGCATTTGAAATGCTTGAAAATAAGTACCTACTGGCCTTCCATAATACTAATCAAATCGCTCCTACTTAGTTTGGTACTAACCTATCATAAAACCAAACAGAAAGTATGTTTATTACCTTTTTTTGTGCCGTTATGGTACCGTAACCGTGGAAATTATAAAAGCAGCTATTGTGGTTGGTTAATTACTAAAATTATATCTAGTCTTATTGATGTGTCCGAGGAAAACATTTATCGGTAGCCGACAATAATAGAGCTTACGATATGTTAGCGCAGACCCCTGAAGAGTCACGGGACATTATGATTGTAGGTAATCATTGCATTTTTTTACAATAACTCCACACAGGAGGCCCAGAGGAAAATAATTTCCCTCAGAATATATGCTATCTTTGGGGATGCTATGTAGTAATTTTTTAAAAGAAAGGAAAGAGAGGATGTTCTGGGAATGAAAAAGATGTAAGGGATGGGTAGGAATCTGAGGATCAATGTGTCCAGCAGCGACGGACGTATGAATCCATCCCTCCCTCTGCTATGCGGGGAGAGTTCGGCTGTAGGGCTCTAGGTTAGGTCTTCCTCAACTAGTCCTTCACGATTCCGACACGCAGTAGGTGGGCAAGCATATTCGCAGCCAAGACCTAGATATACCTCACCCCATGAAGCGAACCTAGATATACCTTACCTCATGCGAAAAAATATTATGAACACATTTTTTTCAGTTATTTTGCAAGTAATATATTTATTTATTTATTAGCTTTATTTTAGTAAATTGTACATTTAAGTTTGCAATTTTCTAATTAATTATAACGTATGATATTGCAAACTGTATTTTTTTTTGTTTTATGTAGCTCCTACAATACATTTTGAACTTTCCAATTGGTGCGGCCTTTGAAGTTTCTGGTAGAGTGTTGTATAACTTCATCCCTTTGTATAGAAAACTGTTTTGCATATTCGTTTTGTCCTTTTTTGTAGTCCGATTTCCTTGCAAGTCCTTGTGTTGTGTCTGTGAATGTCCTTGTTGTATATAATTTTGTTTGAGAAGTATTTTGGTAACATGTTGTTCACTATTTTATGGATAAATATCATCGTGTGCAGGGTCAATACCTGTTTCACGTTTAGCCAATTTAGTTCTCTTAACATTTTATTTACTTTTGAATTTTACCAAAGTATTATTCTCATTGCCCTGTTTTGGAGAATTTGAAACTTATTTTGTTCTCGTTCGTTGCACAGGAAAAGGATAGTTGAGCAGTAGTTAAAGTGTGAAGCAATAATTGAATTATAAATAGTGACTGCAGTTTTTCTAGAAAGTTTTTTTCTTCATATATATACCTACTAGCTTTTCCCCGCGGCTTTGCCCGCATGGTATTACGGGAAATTACTGTAGCGCTTGCACTTATCAATTATCCCCTCTCCCCCCACCTCCACCCCCTCCCGCATTCCATACATTCATTCCCTTACATTCAGTTTTCAAACATCTCGCCTGCCACCTAAATTTCATAATGCTACAGCTCAAAGAAAAAAGAATTATCCAATTTTGTTCATTCGTTCGGAATTTATGCGCTTACAAACATTTCGGATGTTTATTTTTTATATAAATATTTGGAAGTTTCTAAACATAATAAAAAATTAAACTGTTTATTATTCAGTCTTTATAATCGTCACGAATTATATTTTTAATGTAGGAACTCTTATTTGACATTTATTCCAAAACATAAGCTTGTCCAAAAAACACAAAACATATTCTAATATTTGAATTTTCTGGAGCAGTAGCCGACCAGTAGGTAAGGGGGTGGGTACCTACCAGCATAGGGCCCACAAATATATCAACATCGTTTCCATGGAAACGATTTTTTTTCTGACGTTAGCAAAAACTCCCTTTTGTTAGCGACAGAAAACGTATAACAAATATAATATATTAATATTTATAATTTCATAATGCCAGAGCTTACCATCATGTACAGCCTATAGTCTTCGCATATAATTTAGCTTTCTATTGGTGAAAGAATTTTCAAAGTCATTTTATTGGTTAATGCGTGAAAGCGTAGCAAACAAACTCGAGCAGTTTCGCATTTATAATATTAGTATGGATATATATGAAAAAAAATCACAGTGATTGCTGCACACACAATGCTATGTTAAATATTCTCCACGAGATTTTTGCTCTATTTTAAACATTTTCGCTTAAATATTATCGTTTTTAATATTAGCGCGTTCCCTCTAACATTCATATTTACATATCTCTTCTTCTTTTTTTAGCGGTATAGACAGATATAGGTATAGGCAGGTATGTTCAGTTAGGTTATGAAGGTACTAGGAATTAGAGGTCTGGTAATCTACAATCGCCACCAGCCCAACTCAGTTTCACTAATCATCATTGGCTTTGTGTTATCACCAGGAAGGTGTGAGCCGACTTTTCGCCAAGTCACCGTCAATCAAACCGACTAACTTAGTACAGGGTCTTTCACAAAAATGTTACCTACAATTTCAATATCTATAAGTATTAGACCCACCAGTTTCCCGCTTGCACCATTAATTTCACTAGACGCGAAATATGCCCATACAGGGTGTTAAGAGGAATATAAACGCTAAAAATATTTCGATTCTCATGCCTACAACATTTAAAATCGCGCGTCGTATTTGCAAGAGGCAAGTAAGCGAAAAAGTGGTTTTTATTTATTTTGTGCATAATTGTATATGAATGAATAAAGATTAGAACATACAAAACGTCAAAAATGGTCGTAGCCATAAAGGGGTATTTAAAAAAAAATCTTTTTTATATTATTTCATAGTTATGAAAAACATTTTTTTTAATGGTTTATGCTTATATTTTTCGTTACGTAAATAATAATTTTATTGTAATTCCAATACATATAAAAGCTAGTAAAAGCTTCAATTTAACTGTAACATATTTTTTGATGTTCATACTGTAAACCAATTCGTAGTAAAGATGAATCTAAATAGGATTTCATGTATAGCTTCATCTTAAGAGACGAACCTGGCTTGCTTTAACTAACAATTACGTGGTTATGTGGATTGAAAAATGTAGATAACATTTAAGGGCTCCGGTGACATTTTTGTTTAACTTAAATATATATTTTTTAAATCATTAAGTATCGGACAGTTGATACTCTGCTGAGTGACTAAGTTTTTTTGCAATTAGATTTTCAGGGCCGGATCGGGAGAGACTGGTTGAGGTGGTACCTTTTAATACTTCAGCCAGATTATCTCGACCCATTGCCTTACACATCAATTGGAGAGATGGTTTCATACGTTCGTCACTCCTAAACCCCAGATTCCTACCCAGCTCTTATACCTTTTTCCATCCCAGAAATACTTCTTCTCCCTTTCCTTAAAAAGAAATTACAAAGCATTTTCCTATAACAAACATTTGAACATTTAATTAGCTATAATAAATATCGAGGTCAATAATCGAGATAGAAACTATCCTATCTTTTAAGTTTGACCAAACTAGATACAGTAAGCTAAATTTCATCAAAATCGGTTAAGTATTTTCGGAGTTTGTCTCAAACAAACATCGTTTTGCGAGATTTTTATATATACATAAAGATAAGATAAGTATAGATATTAATTATGCTATAAGTGCAGGTATTAACTCTCATCTGTGGGTCGCCTTAAATATATTTTTTTTTGCGATTTTAACCCTTATGTATAAAGAAATTTTACATTTTCGAAAGAGTATCAAGTTCATTATTTATGTGAAAACTCGTTTAATTTGTTTTTTTTTCATGTTGGGTGTGTATTCAGATTTGTGTGGAAATAATAAAATCAGTTTAAATTTTGAATGAATATATTTTTTAACAATTATTTCCAAATTGGGAAACTTTAATTATTTTTTTATTTAGCTGTTTTGGGAAAAGTTCTTATCATGTAATAAACATGAAAAGAAAATATATGGAAAAATAAACAATTGCTTTTTTTACATCGATCTTTGACCAGAAGTCATCAAGGTAATTTTCGCGTCGTTTCATAAATGTCATTTCACGTTCAACAGGTTAAAATGTTTCAAACATCCGTTACTTTAATAATAAACATCCGGTATCCCTTGCTTAAAGGCTTTCGCTTATCAAGATCTAGACGGTGATGCTTTGGTGTTTTACATACATAGTGTTATTGTTATGATTGTTAAAGGGTATTTATTCCTCCCTGGCCGTGTCGTCGGCGTCACTCGGTTTCAATTATTGTATTAAACAAGAAAGTGACCAAGAGCCAACAGGGCGATACTGAATGTAACCACGTGATCATCATAAGCCGATTGTTTCTGTGGTGTTTTTTTGCTGGAAAACAATGGGATCGATAAACTTGTTTAAAAGCGTGGATGTGGGAGGTGTGAGAATTAAAATTAGTTATTTAATATTGTGAAAAAACGTGCGAGGAACGGCTGCGCCTTTTTCATACAAAACTTAAATTTGGATTTTAATCATAAATACCAAACCAGATGAAAAATATTTTTTAAGTAGCAAATATCTAGTACAAATATGAGCTATTTTATTTCTTTACGTTTTAATTTAAAAAATACAGACCTTAGAGCGTGTTCACACACAGCTATAGGTGGAAAACCCCAGAAGATAGGTGGAAGCTTGAGTGGTAATCGGCCAAGGTGAAAAATGCCCATCTCGTACAAGACGCCACTGAGAGACAGCCTGGGTTCTCATTGCTGGTCCGCCATCAATAGGATAAGGTGCTCTCATAGCCGTTGTGCCCATATGATGTATAAATGGGGCCTTAAAGAGTCGGAGATGTGTGAATGCGGTGAGGTGCAGATCACCGAACCGAATGTGGTCAACGAATGCCCGCTCCATTCATTCCCGGCGGGATTGATGAGGTCCACAGGGCAACGCCTGAGGCCCTAGACTGGCTCGCAGACCTAGATATCCCCCTCTGATCCCCCCACCATACGAAAGAAGAAGAAAACACACAGCTATAAAAGATGTAGCTTGGCCTATTTCAGCATATCGTTCGACATACATTCCCAATGAGAATATATGGCGAGTGATATGCTGAAATAGGCCAAGCTACTATCTTTTATAGCTGTGTGTGAACACATTTTTAAAGACTTCAAATTTTAGAGTTGACACTTATTTGTTACTATATAAATATAATGAAATGTGCGCTATGCTTTTTTCTTCATTTAATTGCACTTGTAATATTAATTCTTATAAAACTTTCACAAATGCAATAATAACAGTGCAGACTGTTATTATGTTGTAGTTTTTATTTGCATTTTTTCAGTTACTCTTTTTAAGGCGGCGCTATGCGGCTGAAAAAAAAAGAAGATGGAGAGACGTGTAATTACGAATGTTGGACAGAACGCGCCAATATTTTAAGTGATGAAATCGCAGCGAAAATGGCGAAAAAGCTTAATAAAACATGACTCGTTTAAAATAGAGCAAAAATCTCGTGGAACGTATCTTAAGTATCATTTAAAGAAACTATAACTTGTACAATAATAGAAATAGACTTGTTTTAAATAATTTTCGGAGCATACTTTGCGATTTTTTTCTATCGAGGGAATTTCATATAATTTGCGTTTTGGCGTGTAAAGTATCTAGATGTTATCTTCAAAAATAACATATATTTTTTTAAGAGCTGAAAAACTTCGAATGTTTAAGGGAGATATTTTATGTAAGAAATCGGTCGAAATTCGAATAGTGTATCCTTTAATCCCTAATTTATATACGCTTAAAATCTTCACTTTAACCATAGAAATAAAAATAAAAAAAAACATTTTACCCACGCACAGGCATTGCCTTTGTGGGATTTTTTGTTAATATATTTATTGTTTTTAGCTTTTTTATAAACTTTTCAATATTTTATGTATCTATTGTATGTATTGTATCAAAAAATTTCAATAAAAAAAAATATAAAAATAAAAAATTGAAATGTGTAAACTGCATTTTGACGGGCGTACATTTAAACATTAATTGATTTACAAACGATTGATTTACATTTGAACACAAATTTGTCGTATAGAAATTAAAATTTCAACCAAAAAAAATGCTTTTTTCCAATTTTTTAATTTTTTATTTCATTATATTAATACAGTAGGTGACGGCATCCGTTGTCGAGTGTTAAGACTCTCGACTAACAATTCGTAGATCGTGGGTTCAAAACCTGGCATGTGTAAATAAATTTTATTTTTTTTAATTTGTGTTATTTTATAATTAATTTATTAAAAATAAAATTTTGTAAATTTGCGGCACATTCCAGAGTGGAAGATGAGTATCTCTCTGGTGTGAGATAACCATTCAGAATTGATACGTTTACCTTTGATTAATTATTTTGTTTGATCATTAATTTTGGACAGTTACTGATTAATAAAAAAAATTGGTGTGAAAACTTCTTTATCACCATTGTGATTTCGATGAAACGAAAAATAGCGACACTAAAAAGAGACAACAGACAAACAGACATGCTTCCAGAGGGAAGCAGTTGGAACACTTATTGTTATTCACATAAAAGATCAGATATTAGTCAGGAGAGTTTGAGCGCAAGTGGATGAATAATGAATCGGGGACGCTCAAAAAAGCACGACACCATCAAGTTATTCAAAAGCTCTAGTTTAGCAATGTAAAGGGTCATAATAATATAAGGGTATATATGATATAGGTACCGAACACATCAATAATCATGGCTGTGGCAATCAAAGTTGATTTGCACCTGTAACCTTTAGAACTGAACTTTACCGTTGTGCCACCAAAGACTGAAGGACTCCAACTATTCCTTAAATGCTAACAGTTCTCTGCTATAAATAAAATAAAATAATCTATTATTTAACCTTACACAACAAAAAAATTTTCAAATTTTTTTGTTGTGAAAAAAATTTTTTTTTTAAAAAAATTTTTTTTTTTTAAAAAAACCTTTCGTCAAAATGGCGAGCATTGAATCCAAATCTACCGAGAGTACAGCCGGAACGTGTCAACTTGGTGACCGCTAGACTCATGCGCGTGGCTTGATGGTATATCTAGAGAAAAAAACTTTTTTTAAAAGAACAAAAATATAGAGAAATTCTAAATTTAGACTAAATAAGATTATTGAAGCTTTTGTACTCAAAATTCTTAAAATTCTTCAATTCGTAATTTTCGTTTTTTTAAATTTACATACACAAACTCATTCTGAAATCTAGGAAAATTTTGATTAAAAATCCAGGAAGGTTGTGATGGTAAGTTCTTTTATTTTTAATGCACCTATTGACTACTCGTCATTTTGTCGAGTGGTCATTTCATTGGTTTTGGTCTACATCGATGGTTTTGGTGGTTTTAATGGTTTGGTCCAACTCGAACCAAAAATATAAGTAGTTCGATAGTCATAATTGCTCTTTTCTATTAGCAATGTCAAAGAAAATGGGAATTTTTTCCCTTTTATTGCTCTATAGTGTTGAAAGGTGAAGTTTTTCGGAAAACAGTTTTGCCAATTTTGATAATAACATGTGATTCAGCACCAACTTAAATCTCCAATAATCAGACTTTCTTGTTGATTATGTTGTTTAAATTGTAGCCTTATAATTTTATATTTTGATAAGTAAAATAAAAATAATTAAAATCCAATTAAAAAAAATTGGACTTTAGAGACGGGTATGGGTACCACCGCCCCGGGAACCATTTATGTAACACCCTCGCCATACGTCCCCCCAAGTGGTTTGCTACGTTTTGTGACTTAGCAGGGGTGCCCGGGTTACATGGGGTGAGATTAGAGGTTTCTCTCGGAATATTGCCTTGCATCGCAGTGGGAAAGATGGATTCGTATGTTCATCACTCCTTAACACATTGACCCTCAAATTCCTACCAACCCCTCAAACCCTTTTCGTTTCCAGAGCTTTCTCTCTTTCTTTTCCCTAAAATAACCCTCCACACAACATCCCCAAAGATGCACACTTCGAATATTTTATTTATTCTTACTGAATCTGTTATAAGGTATGGAATAACAGCTTGGGGATTTTCCTGTAAAACAAATATCGACCATGTTCAATCAGTGCAAAATTCATTGGTTAAATTATAAGCTGAAATAAATTTATACAAAGAAAGGCATAATATTCCATACTTTTATCAGCCTCAAATTTTTTTCAGTGAGAGCAATTCTGTGGTTAAAATTATATTTCAGCACATAAATAACCAAAAATAATAATAAATAATAATATTATTCCTAGACTTGCATAAAAGTCAATAGATGTCGCATATTAAATAAAATGGATAAAAAATTATCCAGACACCATCTAGATTGCATTTAGTTCGGGTTTGAATCTTGCAATCATACACAAAGATGACAGGCAAAAAAATATGCGTTAAGAAAATGAAGATAATATGGGTGGTTCTTAGTCGAAGTATGATACAGTTAAAAGTGACCGAATTTGATATCGATACCTTGGCGCAGTGGACAGCGCGCTCACCCGGAAAGAGAGAGGTCCCGGGTTCGAGTCCCAGAGGTGCAAATATATTTTTTTGATTTTTCTGTTTCCAGATTTTCGATTGAGTTTCGCTCATGTGTCTTCATTTAATTAAATATTACAATTTGAGATTTCACTCACAAAAAGTTAAATTAAAAAAATATTAATAACATAAATAACCCTTTATATATGAACAGGCTGGAACTCAACCATAATACTCGTTTTAACTTTAATGAAGGACTAATTGTTCCTAAGCATACAAATAAACGTACCAAGAACGTTAAATCAGATGATTCCCAGTTGTTTAAATATGTTGTCTGCTGAAATTCAAAACTGTGCCCAAAACAAACAATGATTTTACTGAAGACTTGGCTTACTGAAAGAATTAATTTGTATTAGCTTCCAATGGCATATTATTCTAAATACTTTAACATTTTTATTTATGTTTTCATAATTTTTCTTTCCTCTATATTTCTGTAAAATTTTTAATTTTCATAATTGTAAAAATGTAACGCTATTAACTCACTATAATAAGATTTTTAATGTAAAGAACCCGTTAGACAAACTGCTAAAAAGTTTTTTGAAAGACTTTTTTGTCTTATATTTGTTAAGTGTGTAAAATAAATAAAAAAAATATAAAAATTTATAATTTTAAAAAATATAGAATTTTTTCCTACTATAGAGATGATGTAAATGTTCGTTAAAAAGTCGAATACTTAGCTTATTGAGGTAGAAAAACAACGATTTCCATGTAGGGTTAAAGGCCGAAGTTAAGCAGGTAGATAGGAGATAGGTAGGTAGTTACCTGGTTAACCCATTTAGCAGCTCTCTCGGACCACACACCATTGTTGTGATGCCAGCGAGGGCGATAATTATCATTTAATGACTTGTGGTGATGCTGCACTTTACTAAGTCTCATTTCAATAACGGGTGTTTCAAACATTTAACTGTTTTTATTTTATTTATTTATTGATCATATTACGTGTCTTACAATATCTTCATTTTTTTCCAGGGGTTCTTTCGTATCGGAGGTTTGTTGTCGGTAGGGCAATCTTCAACCTGCTGACTTTTTCCGCGGACAACGCAACGAAACTGCACTAGAGCTGGATAAGTTTTTAGATTTTCACGGCCAAAAGTATTTTCGTTATTTGTTTTGGGCGTGTTATGCTGTGTTGCGCTGCCTCCTTCTTTAGCCAACGTTTCGGACAGCGTTACAGAATCCATCATCAGGGCAGATCAGCACACATTTCACCACTAACAAGTACACAATTACACATCTGCCCTGAAGAAGGAGGTAGCGCAACGCAGCATAAAACCTCAAAAACAAATGATGAAAATGCACTAGAGCTGATGACGTATGTCCTTATAATAATAATCAATAATAATTTGGGAGGCGCGTATGGGTACCGTCGCCCCAGGAACTATTTATTGAAATACCAACACCCCTGCCACAGGTCATCCCAAGTGGTTCGCAAGGTTAGGTGACTTAGCATGGGTGCCGGAGTTCATTGGGTGAGGTTTGTTTAGGTATTGGCGGCGAAGGCGTTTGCCCACCTACTATGTGGCGAGCCGAATAGACTCAGAAATAAAGAACTGCTCTTTCTCACTCAACACTCGACAAATTATGGTTATAATTCACCACTATCCAGAATGTGTAGAATGGTCAACTCACGTCTAACTCAAGCCGAAATGATTTTGGTCGTTCACTAAACAATTGAAGTTATTTTATATTACTCTATTTTTAGCAAGTAGATCACGTGACTTGACACTTCCATTTCACTTCTATTTTCTTATCTTTTATCTGTTTGTCTTCACTTTAATATACCATGCCTTATTCTTACAATGTGCATTTTCCTAAATTTCGTGTCACTTCGTTGTAAATTGTACGTAAGTCCGTTAATAAATAATAAATAAATATACCAAGATTAAGGCTTTCTATTTTAGCAAGGAGGTGATTCATTTTTTCTTCAGAAGAGAGGCGATGTTTTCGTAACAACGCAACATAGTGGCATTTCAACACCCCTTTGACTTTCAATGACTTTTCAAAGGAGTGATAAAGTTTTAAGTGGTTGTCCTGTCACCGGTGATTCAATATATCTATTCTACGTAAATATCTTAATTATGTCTTACATCGTACATTCAATCTTTTACCGAAAAATATTCAAGTGATAACTATACTTCATCAAGCCATGACACAAAGGAATTGAAGTCATGGCTTGACAATGTAGATATTGAAACGTTGTTTGTTTAACTTGTATGACTTTATGTTTTTTTCACAAACAGTACACTTATTATTAAACTATGCCTATGCACTTATTGTTACACTATTCCATTATTATTACACTACTTCACTTAATATACAATTACTATTACACTTAATATTACACTATACACTTACTGTTGCACTGTTTGTATGCTCATTTTGTGCACAGCTATTTAAACAAATTTTAATCATGTTTTTGCTTTATATGTCCATTGTTTGTTCCTTCTAGGTACAATAATAAAATATATTTAACTATATTACCCACGCACAGGCTGCGCCTTAGTGGGTTCCCATTGTTCTTATTATATCATAATATTGTATACATCAAATGTAAAATTTGGGAAAATAAAGGAAAAAAAATAAAAATGTACTTAGCAGTTGTGCCATTGGTGAGGTTTAGGTCTAGGTCTTGGCGGTGGATGCCAACCTACTGCCTAGCGGACCAGATCAGGAGAGACTAGTTGAAGAAGACCCTTTGTCCTCTCCAGCCAGACTCTCTCGACAGCACCTCTCTCTGCCTTGCACCGCAGTGCAGGTCCGTCTGTCACTCCTGGAACCACTAACCCCAGATTCCTACCTAATACCTAATACCATTTTCCTTCCCAGAACTTCCTCTCCTTCCTTTTATAAACAGACCCTCCACACAGCATCCTGAATTATTTTCCTCAGGACCTCCTGTGTGGAGCTTTTTTTTTTTTACATGAGCTCCACACAGAAGGCCATGAGGAAAATAATTTCCCTCGGGGCCTATGTCATTTTTGGGGATGCTGTGGGGAGGGTTTTTTTAAGGAAAGAAAGGGGAGGAGAGTTCTGGGAAGGAAAAGGGTTTAAGGGGTGGATAGGAATCTGGGGTTTAGTGTGTCCTGTCATCTGCCAAGACCTAGACAAACCTCACCCCATGAACCTGGACAACCCTGCTAAATCATCAAACGTAGCAAACCATTTGGGGTGACCTGTGGCAGAGGTGTTCGTTATCCAATAAAGGTTCCCGGGGCGGCGGTACCCATTCCCGCCTCCCAAATTGCCAAACTAGTAACTTTTTACATTGGTGTGGAACTAATTTAAAAAGAAAATTATTACAAAAAGACGTGTGAAAAAAATCTTGCGTACATCTATAAGGAATCAAAAGCACTCTTTGTAAAAATTTGTAAGTACATAGTTACTTTAAAAACCAATTATTCAACTTTTTGTTTCGGATAACACTGTGCTTGAATAACATTCACCTTGTCAAGGTAGAAGGCAACTCTTGAGCGATATAATAATATTATTAGGAGTGGAAGAATACCTGCTGAGTGTTATCAGAGAACAGATCTTATAATTGAATTTATTCGGTGTCGGATTATCTCTCTGCTTACTCCGTGGAACTGTTGAAACTTATTACAGCGAGAGGAATTTTATATCCTGGACGCTGGGCTTGTAAACGGAGGCGTAGTAGCGTTAGGGGATAGCAAGGGGTAAATTTGGGAAATTCATGCGTCTCACACGGACGGCTATAAGAAGTGTGTGTATTTCATATAGTTTCGAATCAGAGAGGGGAACGCAGGAGGAGGGTTTCGTCAGAGAAGGAACGAGGGAGGGGGAAGATGTAAGAGGAAAGCGGGAGGGTAAGTTGGGAACGTAAAGGAGGGGGGGTGAGGTTCACGGGAAGGGGGAAAACGGGAGAGGGGAAAGGCGGGGTAGGGGACTTTGGAGGGGAACAGGGCGGGAAGGAGGATGATTGGGAAAGAAGACACAGATGGGGTGGGAGACGAGGGAGGGACAGAGGAGGGATTACAAAGGAGATAGTAGCGGTAGGGGAAAGCAGGGGGTAATTTTGAGAAATCCATGCTTCTCACACTGACAGCTGTGTGTGGCCTGCTCACTGGTCGGGAAAGATAATTGGTAGGTAAAAGCGTGGCCCATTGGATTGTCGACGAATGCATTTTTATTTAAATAATAATTCTATCATTTAAATAAAAACATTAAAATTGATTTGCTGCCAAAACGACATGTTCGTTTTTTTTGTTAGTGAATTTGGCGGCGTTGACGTCACGCGGCCAGCATGGGTAACAGGCGTCTTACCAGACATTAGGCGCTTTTGATATTATTTATTTAATTTATTTATTTATGTATTCATTTTCGGGAAATCGACAGTTTACATTTTTTCAGCAAAAAATTGCATTTTATTTAGCAACACTGGGAATTGAATATTATCAGCAAAAAAAACTATCAGCATCTATTCCCAGCGTATTAAATCTTAAGGATTTAAAAGCCGAGGGTGGCCAGGCAGTCTGTAATTTATTTGCTGATTATTTTCATTCTGTCTACGAACCGCCTGACCCTCTGGGGACTTCCTGCAATGACTTTGTAGCTAAGCAGGTTTGTGGAATGGGATCAATTTTTATCGACGCTGACCTTGTATCTAAATATTTAAATCGGCTCGATTCCAGCAAGGGAGCTGGGCCAGATGGTATCCCACCACTGTTCATTACCGAGTGCGCAAATCATTTGTCACTTCCTCTATCAATACTGTATAATATATCGCTCAAGACTGGTACATTTCCTGATACATGGAAAAGAGCATACATCACACCAATTCATAAATCGGGAACTAAGTGTGAAGCAGATAATTATAGACCCATTTCCAAAGTCTGCATTTTTTCAAAGGTGTTCGAAAACATAGTCTATGACCAGTTATTCCCTGTGCTAAAGAATTCGATCAATGAATTTCAACATGGATTCTTTGCAGGTCGCTCTGTTGCTACAAATCTTATAATATTTACAAATTTTTTGTCTGCCTCCATGGATAAACGTGTGCAAGTTGATACAATCTACACCGACTATAGCAAAGCCTTTGACAAGATCAATCACAGCGTCCTCCTTAGAAAACTTGCTAATCATGGTATTCATATTCATGGAGATCTCCTTCGTTGGTTATCTTCATACGTGACAAACAGGTCCCAGGCTGTGACAGTGGGTGGATTTTCTTCCATCTGGAAAATCATCACTTCCGGTGTGCCTCAGGGGTCCATTTTGGGTCCTTTGCTTTTCTCTATCTATATAAATGATATTACGACATGTTTTCACAACTCTCGTATTTTACTTTTTGCTGACGACATGAAGATATACCTTCCTATAAGCTCCCCGGACTGTTCTGTGCGTTTACAAGCAGATCTTGACCGACTGACGGATTACTGTCGAAGAAATAAACTTTTTATTAATATTTCTAAATGTTGCAAAGTTACATTCACACGTAACCATGTGAAAATACTGCATGATTACACCATTTCTGGATCGCAGTTAACAAATAAAGATTATATACGTGACCTCGGTGTTATTTTGGACTCTAAACTTACATTTGAAAAACACTTTGATAACATTGTCACCAAAGCAACAAAAAGTCTAGGTTTTGTACTGAGAACATGCAAATTTTTCAAAAACACTAAGACTTTTCTGACTCTCTACAATTCACATGTTCGTCCTCACCTAGAATACTGTTCACAAGTTTGGAACCCGCGCTATATTGTTTATGTTAACAGGTTAGAAAGAGTTCAGGAGCGATTTCTCAAATTCCTCAATTTTAAATCATTCAACATATACAACTCTTACGACGAAATCGAGAAACATTTTCGAATCACGAAACTACTCAACAGGAGGCTTGTCGCTGATCAGATGCTCCTGTACAAAATCATTAACTCTAAAGTTGACTGCCCGGAGTTGCTAAACAAAATAAATTTCCACGCGCCGATTCGATATAGTAGACAAAATACCCTTTTCTATATTGACAGATGCAACACCAATTCCAATCAAAATGAATTTATGCAAAGGACATGTAACTTCTATAACAATAAATTTGCAAATATAGACACACGTGCTGACATATTCACTGCTAGTTACTGTCGTTACAAAAATTCTTTGTATAACATTCTAGGTGCGAATAACACATATTCATGATTATTAAATTGATTGTATCTAATATTTTTATATTACTTGCGTGGCAACTTTCCCTTAACTTTCCTTTAACCCTCTCCTCCTCCTACCCTTCCCAACCCAAATACCTAATTTGCAGTCTATTACAGTTATAATCATACTTATTTTATTGTTGTGTATTGGTTTATTATTTGTTGAATTTGGATTTGTATTATTATTATTTTTTTAAATTGCTGCTTAGTTCTGTTTTTTTTTCATCTTTCTTAAATATTTTAGTTTACATTCAGTTAGTCTTTATAAATACCTATCTGTGAACATTAATAATTGGTCTGTTTTTTATTATTCTCTTATGTATATTATATTACTAAGACTGTTTATGTTCCTTAAATAAATAAACAAATAAACAAATAAACAAATTATTTTTAACTAATTTATACAGGAATAGTGCATCCATATGATGCCTCTGTACACTCAATGAATCAATTTTAAAATATGAAGCTGCCTCTATATAATTATTAAATCTTACGAATGACCTGTTACGAAGATATTTTAGGATATCACGTTTACGGAACGCTGACGATACAAAAAAGGCAATACTTCTTTATCACAAAATAATGGTGAAACAAAAGATGACACTCAGAAAAAACGTATGTCTGTTTCCTCCAAAGAACTACTTTTTTTCCTTTGGATGAAACGGGCATACGTACATTGTGTGTTTTATCTTTTGACTCACCATTATTTAATGTGTAAGAAAGAGTTGCATTATTTTGATAAGGAACGTACGCTTTTTGCTTATTGCTTTTTGTAGTGTCGCCGTTCCATAAACGTGCGAATATTAAAAGCGCCTATTGGCGTTTTCTATTTCATAACCACTGGAGCGCCAAGATATTTACTAAAAGATTAATTGAGAGCAAAGGTTGAACGTTGGAGATTTTCGTACGTTTGGTTTTGAATTCTCCCGCGCTCAGAGAACATAACTGCTAACTATACTTCAAAGCCAATGAATTAACCTATATTTCATCATTTATCTTAAGTTTCTAGGTTTATAAAAAAATTATTAAATTCACAAACCGTGACATTTGCATGACTGTTTGCATGTACATACTTACAACAGGATATTTATATCATATATATATATTGTACATATCTTCTAAAAAAATTCAATAAGATTGGAATCTTAGGTCGTGAACTGAATCTTATTAAAGCTATATGTCTGGAAAGGTCACAGTCAGTCAGGATTCAAAATGAACCAATACAAATCCAATACGGAGTTCCGTGTATTTCCCGGGTAGGAAAAGGTACGAGTGGTGGATAGGAATCAGGGCGTCAGTATGTTCAGGAGGGACGGGCGAAAGGAATCCATCCCTCCCATTGCGGTGCGAGGCGATATTCCGAGACAGTCCTGCTGGAGAGGTTAAAAGGTGTCTCCCCTGATCCAGCCCGCCATGCAGTTGGTGGGCAGACGAATAAGTAGATATGTACTGACTTTAGCTATTGCTGGCCGCAAAGCTAAGAGCGACAGGTTGTGTGGTTTTTCTCATTTAAAAAAGCTTAATTGTTTCTGATGTAATGGAATTGTTGAAAATAGTAGAAATTTCAGGCGGCGGGTAAATCTTTGCATTTTCTATGACTTTCTTTTGCTGGTCAGAAAAGATTTTTAAAGCTTTTTTTCCTATAATTATATTTGTAAACACATTGGGGTTGTACTTACTGAAAGTTAAATGCTAAAAGAATTTTTTGGGAATCGGGCAAACAAATTAGCTATTTTCTAATGATAAATAAAAAGGCTTAGGTACCTATTCATTATTTATATCTGCACTTGGACGTGTCAGAATTCAAACGCAGGTAGTCGGCCTCCGTGATTAAGTGGTTATTATTTTTGGATTACCTACGAATCCGGCGGTCGCTGGTTCAAACAACAACTTGCGCTCAAAAAGAAGATGGAGAGATATGTAATTATGAATGTTGGACAGAGCGCGATAATGTTTTAATTGAAGCAAAAATTGTGAAAATGTTTAATAAAACATGACTCGTTTAAAATAGAGCAAAATCTCGTGGAACGTATCTTAAGTATCATTTAAAGAAACATTGTGAATTTTTTCACAAATATAACTTGTAAAATAAAATAAATAGACTTGTTTTAAATAATTTTCGGACCATACTTTGCGATTTTTCAATGTCTTAAGCCCGATTTTATTCCTGATGTACATATTTTAATTATGTAATCTAAACTGTTACGGCTCAGTTTTAAGTTTCGCAGATGACACAGTTCTTCTCTTCCATGAAAAGTCGTGGGACTGTGGGATGAATCAACCAGCCGAGGAATCGAACACGGGACGCCCGGGCATGACCCAAACGCGATGCCCACTCAACCACTGACCAGTTGCATATTCAAATCCAATTACATATTTAAATTCATTGGTTAAATTATTAGCTAAAAAAAAATTGTACAAAGAAAAGCATAATAGTCCATACTTTTATCAGTCTCAAAATTCTTTCAGTGAGAGCAATTCTGTGGTACAAAATTATATTTCAGCACATAAATAACCCTTTATATATAAACAGGCTGGAACACAACCATAATACTCGGTTTAAATTTAATGAAGGACTAATTATACCTAAGCATAAAATAAATATGGACAAAGAATGTTAAATTACATGATTCTCAGTTGTTTAAATGTGTTACCTGCAGAAATTAAAAACTGTGCCCAAAACAAGCAATTGGTGAATTTACTGAAGACTTGGCTTACTGAAAGAATTAATTTGTATTAGCTTACAATGACATATTATTAAAAGATTTTAAAATTGTTATTTATGTTTTTCATAATTTTTTTTTTCTCTATATATCATTAATATTTAAATTTTAATTTTATAAAATTGTAAAAATGTAACTGTCAACTCATTTTAATAAGATTTTTAAATTTAAAGAACCCGTTAGACAAACTGCTAAAAAGCAGTTTATCGGGACTTTTTGTCTTATATTTGTAATGTGTACAAAATAAATAAATTTAAAAAAAATAAATCAAGTTTTTGGAGATGTCTGACTAATCAACTGGACAATCGATAGATTTATATTAACATTACACATTACTATTTTAACCGTAACAGAGAAAATTTTGACTTAATTAAAATATTGGAATTTCTAATTTTAGCTTAGACAATTTCACAATATACTTTTATCCAAAAATACCGTAGTCAACAGTTCGGTATCATGCACATGATTGTGCGCTTAGCACAGCATCCCCCCCTCTGGTGAGACAATTTGCGCCAATTACTTTTGGGTAACGACATTCTACTCTCGCCATAAACGGTACACGCCATAAATCCTCGATAGTTACACGCCCTAAATACTAAACAGTGGCGTGCGGCTAAATGCATTTTTAAAAGGGCGCAACAATAAATGATTAATTTTATTAAATTTACGATTTTTTTATGCTATACCTATCGCGCAAGAGTCCCAAGTGTTGCACACCTTCTGAAACCAGTGAGACTATGGCATCCTAAGTCGGGGTATATTGTGTGACTGAAGATAGAGGGGAGAAGAGAGAGATTTTACAATTTGGGAGGCGGGAATGGGTACCGTCGCCCCGGGAATCTTTATGGGATAACAAACTCCTCTACCAAAGGTCACCCTAAGTGGTTCGCTACGTATGGGGATTTAGCAGGGGTGTCCGGATTCATGGGGTTACGTTTGTCTAGGTCTTAGAGGCGGATGACCAGGACACACTGAACCCCAGATTCCTACCCACCCCTTAAACCCTTTTCCTTCCCAGGACTCTCCTCTCCTTCATTTCCTTAAAAAAACTCTTCCCACAGCATCCTCAAAGATGACATAGGGAAAATTATTTTTCTCATGGCCTCTTGTGTAGAGCTCTTCTTAAAAAAAAATGGGGGAGAGAAAGGTGGGGAAGTACCTGGCTATTCAAATCTAATAACCAAAAACATGGTGAATTTTCGGCATATTCCAAAATGGAGCATATTCTCGGTATCATCCCGGTGTAAGACGATCATTCAGAATTTAAAAGTTGCTGAAAAGGCTTTAGCCGTGTTTGGTGATCAGATCTGCATAGCCAGGTACTTCCCGGTACATTCCGCTTTCCATCTCCTTATCTTCCCTACTTACGTAGCATCACATCATACCCCAATTTCACTGGCTCCAGAAGGGAGCAGTGAAATTGGGGTATGATGACCCTTATGGGACCCTATGGGACCCTTCTGACGTATTCGCATTTAAAAAAAATGCCTACTCTTATGCTTTTACTGTGTACCTCATTCTTCCTCTTGAATGGTAAGAGACCATATTTGTCCCAGCTCCCACGCGTCTCATATATATATATTTTTTTAAATATGTTTATTCAGTTTTAATTTTACAATATTTTATTTTACAAATCTTACGAAACTGATCAATCAGTTTGATTGTAAGAAATCTCTTGTATAAATCGTTGTAACTCCCTTAACAGTGCTTAAAAGGAAAAATACCACGCTTTATAGTCTAATCTAAAAAATAACGACCATAAAAGTAAAATTAACACCTTTAGGAAACCAAAGTTTTGAATTTGACGGCTGGCGTGTTGTCTCTTGACTAGCTTTCAGAAGGTCGCGGGATCGAATCCCGGCGTGGCAAATAAATTTTATTTGATTAATTTGTGTTATTTCACAATTTATTCATTTAAAATAATATATAGTATATTTGCGGCACGTTTCAGAGTGGAAGATACTTTCAGTATTGCCCTGGTGTAAGACCTTCATTCAGGATTGAAACGTTACTTGAAAAGGCTTTAGCCGTGTTTGGTGACCAGATCTG
Organism: Glyphotaelius pellucidus; assembly: GCA_936435175.1. Classification (NCBI taxonomy): domain Eukaryota; kingdom Metazoa; phylum Arthropoda; class Insecta; order Trichoptera; family Limnephilidae; genus Glyphotaelius; species Glyphotaelius pellucidus. Next base: position 909,763 of record OW386560.1, on the reverse strand, counting down.
AATAGCCAGGTACTTCCCACCATCCTCTTCCACACCTCTTTCCCCTCCCCACTTCCCCTGCCTCACAATATACCTCTATTAGGGATGCTATCTGGCTCCAGACGGGAGCAGTTGGGACTCTTGTGGGGTATTCAGATAAAAAAAAAGAATTGCCATTGAAAAAAAAAAATTTACTTTGAGATTTTTTTATGAATTGTTTTCATATTAAGAACAAACAAGTGAGGTGAAAATGACGTTTATAATACATTTGTCTAATAAAATATATAATAAATCAGTAATTTTAGTTAGAAAAAAACGCGAGGTGAGTCATTTTTAAAACTTTTTTAATGTTTGCATACAAAATTTTTATATTTCAAAAACATGTTTATTTTGAATTATTAAATTTGAAAGCGTATTTCATCATCTTTCAAAAATAGTTTTTATTTTTGAGATACGTTCAGAAATATTCCACATATTTGCATTTTATTGTAAAGCGGAAATATTTTAACCATATGATAAATACGTCAAAATTCTGGAGGGCTAGTATTCTTAAGTATTTTTTTTGCAGAATCCACTTATCTGCTATGAATTGTATAATGTGGGGACCAAATTATGGAGCTGTGCTCTAAGATACTTCTTACTTATGTGTATTACAAGATTCTGAAGCTACTGAGGTTTTTGAACGATTTGGTGATTCCAGTGCTAGAACCGAGAATTCTATTGGCCTGATTGATAATGTGCTGGTAATGGCTTTTGAATGTTGGCTTCGAGTCAAGAAAGATTCCCAGATCTCTAATAGAGTCTACTCGTTTCAGGATATTAGCTATCCTTTGCTATTTTACACGCTTGTGGCTCTTTATTACTTAAACAATTCTAATTTCTCATGTTGTAGTTTCTGCCTTATACTATGATATATTTTGTTAAAACCGAAAGGCGTTAATATTACAAATAAATAAATTAAATTAAAACAAATCACTATTAAAATTAGTTCGACCCCCGCCGCTGTCCAAAAAAAATAATTTCCTTCAATCCATACAGACACAGTGCACACTACGACTGGCACACAAAGGCCGACGTTTCGGAATTGCGCCACGCCCCGTGTTCACGCCTCGGATTATAATACTGGAAATTATTAGATTAAACGGTTTCAGGACATAGGAGGGGCACTGTCTAACCATTCCGAGAGGGTGGGGGCAGTTGGTAGAATTGCAAAACATTTATTTGTTTTTTTTTCAATGCTCTTTAGTTGTCACACTTTATAGAAATGAATCCGACAGCTGTTAGTCTGTCTCACCAATTATACAAATGTTCGCTTATTTAATTCAATTCCTTAGTAAGGAGTAAACTTGAAAGTTGGTCGGTAATTTGGAGTCCACACCAAGTAAAATATTCCCTCGTGTTGGAAAGGGTTCAGAAGAAATTTCTAAGATTTCTATACATGAGGGAGTTTGGCTATTATCCGTGACTCTATCCCAGTGACTTTCTTTTGGGTATACTCGGAATGAACCATCTACGGGTCAGAAGGGACATTGAACATTGCTACGCATTTCTTCAGATTGATCCGCGGATGGTTTGAAAACTCAGCTATCATGGAGAGCATTCATTTCTATGTTCCCGATGGGTATCTTCGCCACCGACAGCATAGACTGTTCTATCTTCCGGCTTGCAGCAATGGTCATGCCGGTCGCAAGAGCAATTTTAGCGTTAAACAGAATTAATTCGGATATTGACATATTTAGCGTTAGTGAAGCTGCCTTTAAAAGACAAGCTCTATCAATTCTTGTATAATTCGTATGCCTGTGTTAATTGTAATACTCTTACAAACGTATTTTGAAAACACATTAAAATGTAACATTTTGTAATGTTTTTAAATAATAAATTGAGTTGAATTGCATTAAATTAAATCTAATTTTCTAATAAAATCTAGATTTCCTTTCTTAACAAACGGATTTCAATCTTCAGAACACAGCGTCAGGTGTTAATACTGTCCTTGTTTTACCGGTGTGTCAATGAAAGACGCTCCGAGGAACTAGCGTCATAACTAGTGCATAGTCGGTGTTGCATTCGAAACTCCTTACGAATAACAGCTTCAGATTCAGATGCATTTGGAAATGGACTGTAAATACTTACAATGAAACGAGACGAAATGGTGTTTGCTGGAATTGGGCGATAATATGTGTAGGGAAAATTAGGGATGCAAGGAAAAAGGATAACACAAAAGGATAATACAATGGAAGATGCTCCGAGGAACTAGCGTCATTGATCCCCTCGGCACCGGTGCATAGTCGGGAAACACGCCAAACGCGCGCTCAACATTTGTACACGGTTGACATTAGTCACATGAGAACGGGTCGTTTCTACGACTCGTTCTTGAGTTCAACAGCTCGGCTGTGGAACGATTTGCCGGCCTCTGTGTTTCCTCCCTCCTACAATATGGGTCTCTTCAAGACCCATGTTCACTCCTTCCTCTCCTCAAAAACACCCTCCACACAGCATCCTCAAAGATGACATAGGCCCTGAGGGAAATTATTTTTTCCTCAGGGCCTCCTGTGTGGAGTTAACGTAAAAAAAAAAAAAAAAATAACCAATCACTTACCACTTTACCTCTCTGAAAGAACACACAACACAATCATGACACATTTTATATAGTTCCACCGCGATACCTCGAGGTAATTATTGTCAATACAGCACGAATAAGTATTACAAAACGATATTATTTACCTTTCAGATGGTCAAATACCTTACTTTTAGTTAAAAAACGAGATTATGAACATGTAAAACGCCAACAACTTGTTCCAAGGCAGTCATAATTCTTATTGTGTTTTCAAAAACAAATGATATTGAAGTGTGAGTGAATTCCAAAAATTCAAAAATATCAAATGACAATGCGCTGACGGTTTTGCTTTTGTTCTTAACCACAGGAGCGAAAGCCCAATTTAAAAAATTTTCTCCGATTGCTCGACATTTTTCGGCGATCATTTTGAAAATTTTCCGCCCAAATTAAAAAAAAATCATACCTCCGAATTTTAATAAGGAGACATACATACTTATTATAGCTCTATATAGTCAATGAATTCACCTATCTTTTGTCAACTATCATATATTTGTAGGATTTATAAAAAAATGTTATAAAATCGTAAACTTCTACTTAATTAGTTACAAATAAGGGAAAATTTGCCAAAATTGCCAGTAAAGCAATCCGAGGTATTTTAAATAGTGCCATTTTGTGGCAAAAAGCGCTCCAGCGGTTAAACATACGTTCTCTTTCTTACGCACTAAATAACAGCAGTCGAAAATAAGACAAACAGTGAACGTATGTCTGAACCCCCCAAAGGAAACATACAATCATTATCATACATCTTCCTCACACGTATAAAGAAAATGAAACGCAATTTCCGTCGCAAAAAGTAGTACTTTTAAGGAAACAGTCACATGTATTTTGTGTGTCTCACCATTATTTGATGTGTAAAAAAGAGCTGCAGCATTACAGCGATAAGGATCGTATGTTTATTGTCTTTTTTTGCCTTCACGGTACCGTAACCTTGAAACGTCACGGTAATTATAAAAGCGCTCATTTATAGAAAATAGAGCCAGGAAACTAAAAAACTCTTTTAAACATGTTATATATACTTAAATAGAGAAAAAAACTTCATACTTGATAGGCTAATTTGTCAATGTATTACGCCAAAGGAGTTTTAATACCGTGCACGTTTTTGTCCAACGAATTTTTTGGTTGATAAAGGCAGGTGACTCACGTTCGATTCAACTAAAAAGTCAACAATACTGTTTTTTGTAAAGGACAACAAGTTTTACGCCTAGGGTTACATTAATACCCGGCTGTGTAGCATACTGGTTTGGCGTATTTTAATTATTTATTTTACATTCGTTCACCATCAGGAGGCCCTGGTGAAAATAATTCCCCTCAGCGCCTGTGTCATCTTTCGTGATGCTGTGAGGAGTGTATTTTTTACAAAAGAAAGGAGAAGAAGTTCTGGTAATGAAAAAGGTATGTGGGATGGGTAGGAATCTGGGGGTCATATGAATCCATCCCTTTCACTGCGTGGATGTTCCAAGAAAATCTGTCCCGATTCGGCTACCACCCTGTCGGTGGGCAGACGCATCTCCGCCAAGACCTGGACAAACTTCATCCTATTAACCTGGGCTAAGTCACCCAATGTAGCTAGCCACTTGGGATGACCTATGGCAGAAGTGTTGGTTATCCAATAAATGGTGGTGATACCCACACCCGCCTTCCAAGTTCGTAATTATATGATTTTAAGATCACCCTTTGTGATTTCTTCTATGCAAGGAATTTCATAAAATCACTTTTTCAATTCGGCTAATGAATAGAGATTATCTTAAAAATAACAAACATTTTTTAAAGTGCTTAAAAACTGGAGGGGAAGTGTTATATTATGTTGGTAAAGCAGGGTCTCAAGCAGCGGCATACCCCATTTCTACTGATTTATTACATATTTATCTTTATACACTTTAAATGTTAAAGCTCTTAAAAATATGTATGTTATCCTTGAAAATAATATCTATACATTTCCCACGTCGAAACTGTAATTATACAAAATACCCTCGATAGAAAAAACTTGCGAATTATGCTTCGAAAATTATTATAAACACGTTTTTTCAGTTATTTTACAAGTTATATGGTATAAAAAAATTAACATTGTTTCTTTAAATGCTGTTTTAGACAACCCTCATGAGGGTTTTGCTCTATTTTAAACGAGTTGTGTTTCATTAAACATTTACACAATTTTCGCATAAATATTATCGTTTTTAATATTAGCGTGCTCCCTCTGTCATTCGTATTTACATATCTCCCCTTCTTCTTCTTGAGCGCTTACTACCGGGCCACAGAGGACATTTCATATAAGTCTAGATTATCAGCTGTAGTTCACGGGTCTGACTTGTTTTCGACGCTAACACATGTACCATAATCTATATTAATCATTTTTTAATCTGTTTAAATTACGTAAGGGTAAGAAGGGTTATTTTTAATGTGTTAGAATCAGCTTAGTTCCTTTAAATAAACCCCCTTTCTTGTATTAAATTTGGTACTTATTTGAGCACAAGCCTTATAATGGATATTGTGAAATTAATTAAACGGATAATAGTACCGATATCTTTTTTGCATACTGCACGGCTATACACCAGTAAAAACCAAGGAATAACTCTTCATTCGTATATACGTGCAAATTATTTATTATTATTATAAAAATTAATTTATTCCGATTGTTTCCAAAAGATTTTTAGCGCCATTAAAAGAGTGAGATAGCAAACAATTGAGTATAAGAAGGACAACCTATGACGGTATGTCGTCTCATACAGCATTCTGTATTCGTCTAAAGCCTCGATGACACTGAGCGAGTTTACAAGCTACTAACCGGGTAGGTTTAAAAGCGGGTGAATCGGCGAGTGAGATTGTCATGATGACACACAAAACTGTCTACTTGCTCAGTAGCGACAGTAGCAGCTAAAATAATGACTCTCGCGCGAACCAATTCGGTTGACATTTTGTAAAAAACTTGAGTTCACAGCTAGCGCCACACGCTAGCCAGTAGCGAGAATTACGGCTCCCACGCCAACTAATTCTAACAATTTCGAAATCAGCTGTTGGTGGGCCGCCATCTTAAGCGAGTAGCGAGTAAAGTTGACCACTTCTCGACTTTTTTCGTAGATTGTCCACAATCTGCCAGTTAGCAAGTAATGATGACACTGAGCGAGTTTACTAACAGGTAGTGAATTTCCTAGATAGTAGCTTATAAACTCGCTCAATGTCATCGAGGCTTTAGTGTAAGCGATTAAGCTTATCTTGTCATCTCAGTTACACCCGTGATGAAGAATATAGTATTCGGCGCAAATGAAAACGCCGCCCGGTCCTACATCTATATCGTTCATTCACACATACATACACATTCTTTTAATGCCTTTCTTTATCATACACGAATAAATTTTGAATTAAGAAACTTACTCGTCACATTTTATCTTGAGTTTGTGAGACAATGGCGAGTCTAGATGTAATGTAACGTCATGGGTTTTACTCCATCATTACTGTTCCACAAAATCATTATGTTTGTAAAAGCTCGTACAGGCGTATGATAAATAATTAATTTTATTCCGCTCTGAAATAAACAATGCATACATTAAAGATATAAGGGATGGTATTGTAATATATTTTATTTCTATGAGAGTAACACCCCCTCTAATATCGTTTCGCTGTATCAATTAAGTTTAATAAAACAACACTTATTTATATCGTTTATTATTCACCCTCGTAAGATTTGCAAACTGATTTTTAACCATAACGCGATAGTCGGCTAAATGTATTATGTCCCGGCGTTGCCAGGGGTTGGGGGAGACTTATTTAAGGGTGGTTTTGTTATTTGAATCTGCCACACACTGCCATGGTGTGTGGAGTCATTGACAAGTCTTCGGAGTAAAATGCAGCCCGAATCTGAGTCAAAAATGGCGTTTGGATAGGGTGCTTTGCCTGTTGGAATTTTTGTTATTAATTCGTCTCTATTTTTCACGGTCAATGTTATAGCTTGAATAGTTTCGAAGTGTGTTCTCCCCTCCCATAACAAGAATCTTTAAGACCCATATCCACTCCTTCCTCTCATTATACAACCACACAGCATCCATAGAGATGACATAGAAATTATTTGCCTCGGTGCCTTCCGTGTGGAGCGAATTTAAAAGTAAACAAAAAAATTTTAATGTTATTATTGTCATGAATTATGAGCGAAATTTTGTTGATGCTTTATATAATTATTTGTTGAAAGTAATTAATGTTTTAAACTTACATCCGTCTTGTTTTAACTAAATATCTTCAATTAAGTACCATCAGAATAAGCTCCGTAAAATAAATGTTTTTCTAAAGTTTCACAATTAATTTTCTTATGAATTTCATTACTTTTATTTTTTACCTACAAATTCCGGGCATGCGTTGCAGTGACATTTAAATAAAAAAAGATTGATTGTTCCTGCGTGTCCTTTCCCATTTGTTCCTTTCCCATTTAAACCCTTCCGCCTACCCTTCCACATTCCCCCTCCACCTTCCCGGCCTTCCCTACTCCCCTTTCATGCTTTCCTCCGTCCCGCAACCCTCAACTTTCCACCTTCTTGCCTCCCTCGTCCTCCCTTCCGTACCCCCTCCTCCTCCCTACCGGATACCCCTCCTCCTCCTGCCTTCCCACCGTGCTGCTAAACTACATGAAATACACGCATTCTTCAAACTGTTCGTACCTATTGTAAAATGTTTGTACAATTTACATATCACCAGAGTTCACTGTTATATATAGGAACCTTCGTGGGCTTGCGCATAACAAATCAAAACAAAAATTGGATGAATAGTATAGGAAATAATTTCATAACGTCAGAGCGCAATAATATATTTGGAAATCATCGCGGGCATGCGCACATTAAATACCCAAATTTTCATCGCAATCGGATGAATGGTTTAAGAAATGCATAATTTCATGATGCCAGATTTCCAGACGCCTATTATATATAAATAGAAACCATCGCGGATATGCGGGATTGGGTGAATAGTGTAGGAAATAATAAAGGACACACAGAGAAACATTAAATTTTATTTATTAGATTATGTTGTTTTATTAGAGGTTAATTCACAAGGAGGAAATACATAATTGATTTTATTTTTGCTACAGGTATACCACTACTTAATGTGTAAACTGATAAAACTGTCGATTTCCGAAAAAATAATAACCTGTAGAAACATTTAATATATTATAATAAAGGTATACTTCACGATCCCTGAATGGACCATAGCATCCCCCGAGGGTGCCAGTAGACTGCTAGTAGAGTGGTTAACCCTGTCTGTAGGCTGTAGGCTGTGTAGATGTGAAGTGTGCAAATTTGTCTCGCCACGGTGCCGCGGGGCGCAAGAGTCTGGGGGGCCGCTGGCTGACGTCACGTCATAACCTCCAGCCCGTACCCCCAGTACAGTTACAACTTATCACTCAGAGATGTTTGGTGTTTTGTGGAAGATACAGAAGTTATTTGAATTTGTATCCGATATATATATTAGGCACTATTCATAGGTTCGAGTACCGAATAGCAAACTCTAACATTATAAATAAATCATGAATATACTTTATCCTTTGGATAAGCTATCATAAGGATGGTGAAATATCCCCTTATCAATTTCCATCAATTTGTGTGCAAATTCGGGAGGTTTATACGGGTACCGCCGCTCCGTGAACCATTTATTGGGTAACCAACACCCCTGCCACAGGTCACCCAAGTGATTGATTGACAGCGTTTGGTGACTAAGCATGGGAGCCCAGGTTCATGGACTGAGGTTTGTCTCGGTCTTGGCGGCGAATGCGTTTGCACACCTACATTATGTGGCGTGACTTTTTGACGGTTGAGGCAGACCTTTTGACCTCTCCAGCCGGAATCTCTAGACCCGTCAGCTTGCACTGCAGTGGGAGGGATGAATTCACAAATAGACACACTGACCCCTAGATTCCTACCCACCCCTCATAACTTTTTCTTTCCCAGAACATATTTTCCTTTCTTTCCGTAAAATACCCTCCACACAGCATCCCCAAAGATGACACAGGCCCCGAGAGAAATTGTTCTCCTCAGGGCCTCCTTTTTAGAGCTAATTTTAAAAAAATTGTTAAGTTCATGTAAAAAAAAAAAAAAAATTAAAAATGTTTTAAAAAAGTAACTGTAAAATATTTTTAAATTTTTTTAAGTTAATGTAAAAAAATTTATGCAAAATATTTTTGTAGTATGAGTACCCGGCTTCATCCGAGTTTTGGTATATTTAAAAAAAACACTCGAAAGTCATCCCTGTTAGGAAAGGCTCGTCTTTGTACATATAGAAGGTAGCTACTCACAAAGTTTACACAACTGTGAAAATAATGTTGTACGTACGTACTAGTCGTTTTTTACTTAAAGAAAATAGAGAAATTACACAATTTAGAATCATTGGGATGAATCTAGTAAAACAAAAGGATATAATTTTTTCACAATACAACCAACGATTCCTTCAAAACCGTGGTTTTCCAGACTCTCTTTGAACAAATTCTCAACATCATCCATTTGCCGCATGCGGATAGGATATTGCTGTCACAATGTTCACCTGACAAAAATTCATGTTAAGAATTCTGCGATGTGTGAATGTCGTCTTGGTGAAGAGAACCTCAATCATATTTTTTTCAGTTGCCCTATAAATAATTCATACAAAAATTTCATCCCTCACCTAATCAGTTCAGGCATATTGCCCCCTACAACATTGCATGCCTTTTATCTTCTGTGAACAAAAGCGCTTATAAAGTCTTGGCTAATTTCCTGAATATTAACAGCATCAATTTGTTACTGTAAGTTTAGTTTCATGTATTTATTTTATTTTTTATCCATAATAAATTATATCAACGTATTTATTAATTTCCTGTTGCTTCCACTTGTTAAATGTAATTAAAATCATCTCGCATTGTAAGAATTTAGCGTATTATTATTATTTGTATAATTTTATTATATAATGTAGATAGATTCTTGTTATTAAAACTAAATTTGTAAATATTAACCCAAAATTACACTCATAAAATCATTCACTTGACACTGGCCAGAACACTCCATTCGGGTGAAAAGCCGTGAAATTTTTTTATATATTTTCATAACCGTCCCGTGTTGTTATAATAAAAAATATTATTAACTCATCCTCTCTTATTCTTGTGTCATAGATCGTCAATCATCTCTCTAACATGATATGTTTGAAAGTCAACGATTCGTAGAAATGATACAAAAATACCAGGGGTAGCCATTTGCGATTAATTCACACCATGCGTACATTAGTGTACCAAGTCAAAAATTATATATTTTTTAGTTAATAATGCAGTTTCGTGCAGCATTTTTTGTTTATTTTTTTACAAAGTAACTCAAATAACATTTGAAATGTTTCGCGTTTCAAACATTCAGTCTCGGTAGATTCAGTTTTCAAAGAGTTCGCATTCCACCTATTGCAATTTTTTTATACAAATTTTCATTTTTCATAAATACAAACATTCATTTTTGTATATATAAATAACCCCAATTTTTTTCTTTTTTCTACCTACTTCATAAAGTATGTTTTAATGAGTACATGTAAGCTAGGCATGTAAGTACTCTTGTATTAAATTAATATTGTATGATGTTTTATTATTATTGAAAGACCTATGTTATATTCAATGAAAATAAATACGATTCACAGTGTTGACGATCGCTGATGGTCGAGGGGTTGTTGTGAAAATGTCAAGAGCGTGTCAAATCCCGAACACTCATACAACAAACTATTGGGTAATTCGCTGGAAAGCGTGACTTGCTCAAAACGTATCATTTTTATAAGGGAATGAGAACATAACGAACACCCTATATGCGAAATGCTAACTCGTAAAATCAATTGAGAAAATTATATGCTCTGAATTTTTCACGGATAACTAACTAACTAACTGTGCTGAATAGGATGTATTTAGTTTCAAAATCTTTCAACAGATGTCGTTCGTATAGGTAGTTAAATGTAGTTTTGAGGTGTTTCAACATATTATGTCAGTTAAGTATTACCTTAGTAGAGTAGCAACTGTCGCCGTTCGTGTCTAATACCCGAACAGTTGCGGAAATTGCCGATGATATCCGATCGACAGCTGGGCACCTTCAGTGTCGAGTCCCATTGGTAAAGAATTGCACGGAGCATCCATTAGAGCGGACGTTTGGTCCAGCAATAAATAAAGTAACTCGGTCTTGGACCACTCTCATTATTTATTAATTAATCGTCTCATGTTATTACCCTTCTGTTATTCTGACTCTTGACGCCACACATGACCCGACTCAAGTATCTGGTTCACTTGATCGTGCCATGTCTTCCTCGGACGTTCCGGACTTCTTCTGCCATTCATATTCGCATCATTTTTAAACACATCTGTTTGAATTTCACTTTTGTTTTCTTGATTGAATGAATGCAGCGGAATATCGGAAGTGGATATTAAGAGAGCACGAGGGATTTTCAATATTTTATGTTGTTTGCGTGTCTTTAAAATCACCCGTGCACATAACAGAGACAAAATAAAAAAAAATTACATACTTCTTTTTTTAGATACAAGTGTGTTTTATACCACCAGCTTAAATTAAATATTTATAAAAAATACTGTCTTACTTTTAAAACAGTTTATAAAATGTCAGTTTTCAATAAATCGTCAATCGACCTTCAGATTTTTTCCATCTACAATCATATACAATATGAAAAAAAATTATAAAAAATTAATTGTAATAGAAAACATCTTGGCCTATACCACCCCATTTATATATTTTTAAAATGTAGCTTAATAATGACGTATTTTAATTTTTTTAAACTACGTAAATCAACGGTGTTTAATACCATTTATTTGTACTAAAAAACAAATAATTTTGCAAATTAAAAATATTTCCTAATAAAACAGTACTTTAACTATAAAATTAATAAACTAAATTAAAAAAAAACGGTGATGTATTGGGTAATACATAATTTTTCTATGCACCCAAAAGACATAAAAACGATGACATCTTCGATTTACTTTCATTACGCGAAAATCTTTCGCCACGAGCGGTCGTCTGCGGCGCTATGTTCTGTAAGGTAGTGTTGAAAATATTTTTGTGTGTTTGTGCTAAGATAGAATACATATACATTAGAGGAATCAAATCAAGCGATAGAAATTGTTCGCGTAATTTGAAGGAAGCATGTCAAAAAGTTAGTCGAAAACGTGCGCGGCAAGGACACGGACGATTATATGCTTATATTTTTTTACGTGTTCACTACTATTAGCGTATTTGTATGAAGAATATAATTTAGAAGGAGTTATATCAAAAGGAATTAGGTAACGAAAGTGGCGAATACGTGACATTATCCAGCAACTTGTACCTTTTTACATCTTGGCTTGGTAGCTTCGCACAGGGACCCAAATGTGGCCGATTTGAAGGTAATATGTGAAAAGAGACAATCATATCAACTGCCGCGCCCGGAACAAATTAGTCCTTTTCACGTTCTCCCTTCTAAAAATGTTCGAATATTTGGTAAAAGCACGGAGTACAGTCATCTCTCGGTTTTACGAAATGATTTTGCCCACTTGCCGACATACGATCGTGCTGAAACTCAGCAGATAGACTGGTTGTCGATGACAATTCACGTTGTCGATGACAATGCACACAACGCATTTTTCTGAAATTCTAAAAAAATTACAGCACTAAATATCGATATAATCTATTCGGGATTTTTTTTGTGCAGATTTTTTTCGATTGATGTAAACCTTTTACAATACATATAAGATATACATAACTTTAAAGGAGAAGAAAAAAATAGAGTTCTTGTCTAGAATTACTTCCAATCCAATCCAATCAAGGCCAATCTTGAAAATGTCAAGAGACCTAAAGACATCATTTAGCAGCACCATTTAGCGCGGTTGATAGAGTCGACTCTAGTTCCTGGGTAGGAAGGTTCAATTCTCTATCATTTTTATACGTCTATTTTCAAATGTCTTTTAAAAATAAAAATAAATAATCATACAAAAATAAATTTTAAAAGACATTTAAATGTTTGTATTAAATTTAAAAAAAAAAATGGTTTTTATTAAAAAAAAATGGTCACGATTGATCACATCTTATATAATTATTTAGATAATAAGAAATTTTAAAAATATATTTTCGTTATTTGTTTTTGGGGTATTACGCCGTGTTGCGCTACCTCCTTCTTAAGCCAACGTTTCGAACAGCGTTACAGTGTCAATTAAGTAATTACACATCTGCTCTGATGATGGACACTGTAACGCTATCCGAAACGTTGGCTAAAGAAGGAGGTAGCACAACACGGCATAACACCCCCAAAAAAATAACGAAAATACTTTTGGCCGTGAATATCTAAAAACGTATAAAAAAAAAATAAAATCATTATTAACTTTTTACTTATTATTTATTATGTGAAAATTAGTTATTATGTGAAAATTAGTTATTGGGTCATAAAATAATTATTATAATTTTTTTATGTATGTAAAATGTTAATAACCTATAAATGTTCCGAATGAAACAATAAAATTCAACGCGGAAAAACAAAAATACATCAATAATTTATAAATTGGTTTGACGAGTTAGAACCTTCTTACCCAGTGACTAGAGTCAACACCTCCGCCAACTGAGCCAAATCTTTTATTATCTAGTTAGCCAATTGAAAAGGCCCGTCATTTATTTCATATTTTAACTGTTGTAATGTCATCGAATTTCAGAAAAATGCGTGTATGTCCGCGGGTGTGTACGTGATTGCTACCAAAAATTGACAGAATGATTTGTCATTGACAATGAGTCTATTTGCTAATTTTCAGTTCGATCGAACGTCGGGAAGCGGGTTAATTTCCACATCCAAGATTCCACTTCATCCTTCATTAAATCAAGAAAACAAAAGTGAAAAAATAAGTATATGTAAGTATTTAAAAACAGTAATCTTTCCCATTAACCAGTAATTTTAATTTGAAAAATGACTTAAGCCGTTTACATTTAAATTAATAACCATTAGCCACTATTCTCCCGAGCCCATTTGTCTGCTTGTATATGACACATTGACAAATAATCGCCATAATCCACCAAGGCCCGATTAATACGAACCAAGCCTAGGATCACTGACAAAGCGCTAACTGCACAATAGAAAAATATCATAAAGATTGTAAAGTCATACAGATTTGCCATTGTGTAGAGCCGTTTAGTAAATTCGAAATACCGGGTGATGCGAAAGTAAGCAAAAAGAATCATTATATCATAAGGGACTTAGTCAGTAAGCTAGCTGGAACTAGCCGGGGATGCGACGCCAACACGCTTAGAACGGCATTCATTGCTCTGGTTTTCTCAGCAGCTGAATACTGTGCTCCAGTATGGGCTAGAAGCGCCCACACTTCCATGGTCGAATGAGAACCATAAGCGTAACGTTAAAATCTACGCCTCTGCCTTGGCTCCCCGTACTCACAAATATAACCCCGCCAAATATCAGGCGAGAGATTGCAACACTAAGGGAGTACAAGAAGGCGCTGCAAAAAAGCGCAATACCTTTGCACGATGATGTCGTCTCTCACCCGGCATGCCGCTTAAAGTCCCGAAAACCCTTCTGGACAGAAGGAGAAAGACTTCTCCATTCACTTCTCACCCCAGAAGATAGGTGGAAGCTTGAGTGGCAATCGGCCAAGGTGAAAAATGCTCATCTCGTAAAAGACCCCACTGAGAGACAGCCTGGGTTCTCATTGCCTCGCAAACTCTGGTCCGCCATCAATAGAATAAGGTGCTCCCATAGCCGTTGTGCCCATATGATGTATAAATGGGGCTTTAAAGAGTCGGAGATGTGTGAATGCGGTGAGGTGCAGACCACTGAGCATGTGGTCAACGAATGCCTGCTCCATTCATTCCTCGGCGGGATTGATGAGGTCCACAGGGCAACGCCTGAGGCCCTAGACTGGCTCGCAGACTTAGATGTCCCCCTCTGACCCCCCCACCATACGAAAGAAGAAGAAGAATATCATTAGGGGACAAAAAGTCGAAATTAATAGTTGTTAGTCCAAAACAAGTCATTTTCGGCGTTCCCCAAGGAATTAATTTAGGTCCACTGCTCTTAATTAAACTAATAAAAGGTCTTTCTTTTAGATTTTCATTGTATTCGAGGGCTTTTCATCTAAACACAGGTATAAACATTGTATTCGAGGGCTTTTCATCTAAACACAGGTATAAACATTGTATTCGAGGGCTTTTCATCTAAACACAGGTATAAACATTGTATTCGAGGGCTTTTCATCTAAACACAGGTATAAACATTGTATTCGAGGGCTTTTCATCTAAACACAGGTATAAACATTGTATTCGAGGGCTTTTCATCTAAACACAGGTATAAACATTGTATTCGAGGGCTTTTCATCTAAACACAGGTATAAACATTGTATTCGAGGGCTTTTCATCTAAACACAGGTATAAACATTGTATTCGAGGGCTTTTCATCTAAACACAGGTATAAACATTGTATTCGAGGGCTTTTCATCTAAACACAGGTATAAACATTGTATTCGAGGGCTTTTCATCTAAACACAGGTATAAACATTGTATTCGAGGGCTTTTCATCTAAACACAGGTATAAACATTGTATTCGAGGGCTTTTCATCTAAACACAGGTATAAACATTGTATTCGAGGGCTTTTCATCTAAACACAGGTATAAACATTGTATTCGAGGGCTTTTCATCTAAACACAGGTATAAACATTGTATTCGAGGGCTTTTCATCTAAACACAGGTATAAACATTGTATTCGAGGGCTTTTCATCTAAACACAGGTATAAACATTGTATTCGAGGGCTTTTCATCTAAACACAGGTATAAACATTGTATTCGAGGGCTTTTCATCTAAACACAGGTATAAACATTGTATTCGAGGGCTTTTCATCTAAACACAGGTATAAACATTGTATTCGAGGGCTTTTCATCTAAACACAGGTATAAACATTGTATTCGAGGGCTTTTCATCTAAACACAGGTATAAACATTGTATTCGAGGGCTTTTCATCTAAACACAGGTATAAACATTGTATTCGAGGGCTTTTCATCTAAACACAGGTATAAACATTGTATTCCCATTTATTTGACTCCAGTCTTCTTCCGTGGTCTGCTTCTAGGATACTTTATATATATATGTCACTCTAGTTATACGAATACGCCAACCGGTTTCGCAACAGTAATTTCTTCATGAGAGCCGATAAGAAATTGTGTAGTTTTCGTGCTTTGGCATAAAATAAAGCTGTGAATACAATGGTATCACAGATAATAGAAACAAATGGATAATGGCATGAAAGTATGCCGACTGTCGCGAGCTATGATCAAACTGCAGATTATCATAACGGCGAAGTCAAAGAAATATATTCATTTGGTGTGTAGTTAGAAACAAAGGCGGGACGCCATTTATATTAATACTGATCCATGACCCATCTCACTTGTTTCTATTATTCATTTTTATTTTTTTATGGAAATTATAATGTTCAATTTTTTTATAAGAAAAACTCTATTTTTATAACTTTTGAAGGTTATTCCCATCAACGTAATATATCATTGAAGAAGAAGATAACACTTATAATCTAAATGAAAATATGAAAGAAAACAAGTCACGGAAAAATAGAAAAAGACAATGGTCGCAACTGGGACTCGAACCCAGACCTCTCGTCTAACCGGGACGTGCGCGTTATCCAATTTCGCTATTGCCACCTTCTGTCAAACCGTCATATTTGTCAATCTATCTATCGAGTCCCAGTTGTGACCATTGTCTTTTTCTATTTTTCTGTGTCTTGTTCTCTTTCATATTTTCATTTAGATTATAAGTGTTATCTTCTTCTTCAATGATAAATTATAATGTATTGATCTTTATCATATTTATTATTTCAATGTTTTTTTTAAGTGTGTAACTTTAGGAACACCTAATAGCGCGGTCTATCACACGCACCTCTGCGCATTAGGGCACCCGGCAGTCCAGACCCAGTCTAGCAACAGTGGCCGCCCCGCCCACCGCACATGCGCACCAGCGCACCACTAATTGTGTTTGCCCCTAACCGACTATTAGGGGGCCCAACTTGCGCTTTTTGCTTTTTGAAAATCAAACAAATTACGAACGTGCTGTTTAAAAAAAGGTGGGATTTTGTTTATATATAAAAAAACATAATAGAATTAAGTCAATAATATTAAGTTGTTTTTTTTCTTTTATGCAACGTTTTTGTTGTTCTGGATAACGTCTTCTTGGTAGATAATAGTAGATTAAGAAATTTGCACAAATATTTTGGTTTAAAATTTCTAGCATCAAATTTCTAGAATGTAATTTTTAAATATCTATTTCATTGTTGAAAAGGGAATGTGTCGGTCTTACTGTATCCATACTTACTAATATTATAAATGCGAAACTGCTCGAGTTCGTTTATGACCTTTTCACGCATAACACAATATAAAGACTTTAATAATTCTTTCACCAATATAAAGCTAAATTATATGCGCAGACTACAGGTTGTGTATGATGGTAAGCTCTGGCGTTATGAAATTATAAATATTAATTAAATTAATTAAACACAATCAAACTGATTGATCAGTTTCGTAAGATTTGTAAAATAAAATATTGTAAAATTAAAACTGAATAAACATATTTAAAAAAAAAAAAAAAAAAAATAGAGTTCGTTTATGACCTTTTCACGCATAATACAATATAAAGACTTTAATAATTCTTTCACCAATATAAAGCTAAATTATATGCGCAGACTACAGGTTGTGTATGATGGTAAGCTCTGGCGTTATGAAATTATAAATATTAATATATTATATTTGTTGTACGTTTTCTGTCGCTAACAAAAGCGAGTTTTTGCTAACGTCAGAAAAAAATCTTTTCTATGGAAACAATGTTGATATATTTTTGGGCTCTATGCTGGTAGATACTCAGTCTACTGGTCAGCTACTACTGCAGAAAATTCAAATATCAGAATTCGTTTTTTTTTTTGGACAAGCTTCTGTTTTGCAATAAATGTCAGATAAGAGTTCCTACATTAAAAATATAATTCGTAACGATTATAAAGACTGAATAATAAATAGTGTAATTTTTTAATTATATTAACAAACTTCCAAATATTCAATTAAAAATAAACATCGGAAATGTTTGTAAGCGCATAAATTCCGAACGAATTGACAAAATTGGATAATTCTTTTTTTCTTTGAGCTATAGCTTTATGAAATTTAGGTGGCAGGCGAGATGTTTGAAAACTGAATGTAAGGGAATGAATGTATGGAATGCGGGAGGGGGTGGGGGTGAGGAGAAGGGGGGATAATTGATAAGTTCAAGCGCTACAGTAATTTCCCGTAATACCATGCGAGCGAAGCCGCGGGGAAAAGCTAGTATTTAATATTGTTTTAGTTCTTCGATAAGGATGAACGTTGTAAGACTTTTGACTTGCGATCCAGAGGTCGCGGGCTAAAATCCCGGCGTGCGCAAGTAAATTTTATTCGATTGATTTGTGTTATTTCTGAATTCAATAATTTAAAGCAATTTATGGTTTAGTTGCGGCAGTTCCGGTGGAAGATATTCCTTCAGTATAGCGCTGGTGTAGGGCCACCATTCAGAATTTAAACATTGCTTGATTTGGATTTAGGCGGGTTTGGCGACCAGATCTAAATAGGCCGATAATTCCCAACCTTCCTCTTCCCCGTCTTCTTCCCCTCCCCACCACCTTCAGTCTCATAACATACCCAAATTGGGAATACCACAGTCTCATTGGCTCCAGGTGGTTCTGGTATTGGGACTTTGGTGCGTTATTAACATTAAAAAATATATGTATTTTTTTTTTTTTTTTACATTAACTCCACACAGGAGGCCTTGAGGAAAATAATTCCCCTCAGGGCCTATGTCATCTGGGATGCTGTGTGGAGGGTCTTTTTGAGGAGAGGAAGGAATGAACATTGGTCTTGAAGAGACCCATGTTGTAGGAGGGAGGAAACACAGATGCCGGCAAATCGTTCCATAGCCGAGCTGTTGAACTCAAGAACGAGTCGAAAAAACGACCCGTTCTCATGTGACAAATGTCAACCGTGTACATATGTTGGGCGTGTTTGGCGTGTCTCCCGACTATGCACCGGTGCCGAAGGGATCAATGACGCTAGTTCCTCACAGCATCTTCTATTGAAATACCGGTAGAACATGGATAGCATTCCCACCCGACGCCTGTGCTCTAAAGATTGCAACCCGTTCGTTAAGATGGGAGAATCTATCAAACGGACCGCCCGTTTCTGCACAGAGTCGAGGGTATTTTTCAAGTATTTTGGAGCTACAGACCAGAGGTGGATGCCAAATTCAACCGTGGGGCGCACTTGCGATTTGTACAGGGTAAGCAGTTGTGTACTATTAAAGTATCTGCGGGCCCTGTACAGTACGCCCAGTTTTTGAGAAGCTAACTTTACTCTGGCTTCGATAGAGCCCCCATACCTGAGCTGGTCACTTATAGTTACACCAAGCATATCAATGGAAGGTCTGTTCGGAAGATTGCTTCCGTTGAAGGAGACTAGATTTTCATTTCGATCCCTTTTAGACGTAATCAGACATGATTGGGTCTTTGAAACATTGAATTCGACGAGGTTATTCTTACCCCAAGAGAAAACACTCTCGAGGTAACCATCCATTCTTTGCTTCAAAGCCCTCCGAGCCGTTGGAGTTTGTGTGCCCTTTGGGGGCTTGTCAAACGAAAAGCTGTCATGGACTGTACTGTCTTCCGCGTAACAATGAATTGGTGCACATGACAAAAGGTCGTTGATGTGCAACAAAAACAAAGTCGGGGACAGAACCGATCCCTGTGGGACGCCAGCATTTATTGGATGCGAGGAAGAGGTGAAACCATCAGCAACCGTCTGAATTGACCTCTCCCTCAAAAAGTCGGCAATCCACGTACACAGGGATACGGGAAGTCCGTTAGATGGCAGTTTGTTGACAAGTCCTCGATGCCAAACCCGGTCAAAGGCCTTGGAAATGTCCAGTGCGACCGTTTGGGTCTCACCGAAACGATCCAGGCACCGCCCCCAAACATGCGTCACATATGCGAGAAGATCACCGCACGAGCGGTTCCGCCGAAATCCGTATTGACGGTCGTTAATGATTTTGTTCTTCTCGAGATATGTGAGCAGTTTGTCGTTGATCACACGTTCCATCACCTTGGACAAAACTGATGTGATCGCTATGGGGCGGTAGTTGGCCGGGTTGGAGCGATCACCCTTCTTTGGAATAGGATGGATGACCGCTTTTTTCCAACCAGAGGGCACAATACCAGACTTCAGGGACATTTGTATACATATGTATAGGGCGAAACCGAGTAGTTTCTATTCGATGGGTTGAAAATAACTTTCAAATCTAACATTTTATGTCCACACAAATAGAACCCCATCTAAAAGCATTTTAAAAATAAAACAATTTTTTGGATTCATTTTAGTACATTTATTTTTATTCTCAAATCTAAGCTAAATTATTTATATTACAGAACATTGCACATTTTTATATCAACTACTTAAGTACTATCAAATACATAGTTTTTATTAATTTTTTAAGACCCGAAAATTTTTACAAAAATCCCATTTTCTCGCGAAAAATGTGATTTTTTCCATTTCACAAGATAACGCGAAATTCGCAATTTTCGGGGAAAATGACACGATTTTTCGTATTCTTCGAGCGTTTTTCTTATACTGATTTTCGGAAGAAGGAAACTCAACACGGTATAGTAACCCAAATATTAATCACGATAACTTTGAAGAATACCACCGCTTAGTTGAAAAATAACATTCTCAGAAATTTATAATTCCATTCTTATTCTTGTTGCGATTTATTCATGTTTATAAATATGCATTAACTGTAGCATTTACATAATTTGTTTCATACATTATATATGTTTTAGGTAAGAATAGTAGGTAACACAGATTATTCATTTAATGTTTATGAGAATTGCGATCAGCTATTTTCTTAATTAATTTACTGTTACATAATTTTGCAATTATTCATTTGATCAGCTTTTCTGGCGTAAAAATCTTTAATAAATAACTATTCAATTGATCGGTCAGTGGTTAAATTAAACTCGAATTAACATTACGTAATTAGTTTTATGTCATGACATCAGTTGCACCGCTAGTTTCACGTGTAAATATATAGTTTCATCACGACACAAAATTAGAATCACACTTGCGCGAAACTGCGGCACCACTACTGGTATGCAACTAATTGTGAAGTGTTAAAACGTAATAAAACTAGTGTCGTGAAACCATTTCCTTGTCCCTGCGTGATAATTGTATCTTACAACAAAATTGTGCATTGCAGAAAAAAGTTTTGATGTTTTTGAAGCCATGGTTGCTGTGATACTGAAGGTTGCACGACACAAAATTTGCCAAACTTTTTTGGGCCATGCAATTATTTGGAACGTGTATGCAACTGTTTTCAATGTAAATTCGGCTCAGGCGACAGAAGTAGGTACCTACGTAATAAATTCCGTAAGATCTCGGCAGATTTTTAACAAAATACCTACACGGAGATCTTTAAACCAGTTGGAAATGAGAAAGCTATAGGTAATAAATAATATCCGGGTGTCAAATTTTACGTGGTTTAAGAGTTCGTTCACACACAGCTATAAAATATAAAAAAATCATCATCGCATGCCAAATAACGATCTCCAAACAATCCCTTCAGACCGTTCACATCTAAGCGGTTTAAGCGCAGATCAACCATAGACAATACACATCTTACGACGGAACCGCTCCAGAGGTGAAATGCCAAAAGATAAGCGCCCCCCTCTCCGACGAAAACAGGAGAGGGGGTCATTGTAATTACGGAGCTGCCTAGACCGGTGGATGACAGATGTCAAGTTTTATAGATTTCAGTACAAAAAATGTGCATTCCGTTGCCGCTCCCTAATTCAACTGACCCCCTCTCCTACCATACGAATAAATATTTGATAGCGTTGAGTGAAAGTACAAAAGAAAGAAATAGGAACCAATTTATCTGGGAATATAGTTGTATAAACCTGATCGATATTCACTTTATGTCCAATCGTCACCTCATTTGGATAGGGTTCTAACTGACATTTTTTTTTCAAAAATGACCTTTGAATGCCAAAGCATTTCTTTTGCTCATTCTATACCCAAAATAATTTTCAGAACCATCCGTGTTGTATTTCCGTAGATATTTGTATGACAAAGTTCTAACATCAAGCATTTTCAATAATAATTCATTTGTCAAGGTTCTAACTACACTTACACTCTCTATTTTTCTTGCATCTGACAGTTGATCTTAAATAAGAGGCGCATTATGGTTCGTCACATCATTTGGATAGGGTTCTAGCTATGTCTTATCATTTTCTAAGGTTTCTAAGTTTCCAAAGACTAATTTTCGTAATCTATTTAACAATTTTAGTTAAAGTATTTTAGTTTATCGTATTTTAAAGGAAAATATTTAAATAGGACGTGGCCCTAGCTTGGAATTGCATTAGGGAGATGTAATTAGAACCTTGTGCAATGAATTATTATGCCTTAGCTGATTGCACATGGTTCTATTTCTATTACTACGTCATATTTAAATAATTTCCTTTAAAATATGTTCAATTAAAATAAGTTAAACAATTTTCAACTTCAAAATCGGAAATTGGTAAACAGATTATGAGTGCATTTGACACCTCATATCTCATAACAAGATGAAGTGAAGTTAGAACCCTGTCCAAAAGAAGTGACGAAATATATAATGCAAAACGATACGGTTCCATGAAAGTTGGCCTCCCGGATTAATGCAGTCGATTTAAATAAAATATGGTATACCTACTTACACAAAATATAAATAAGGAAGGGGTGTGCAGAGAGGATGTACGGTCAAATGATATAAGTAAAAAAAAATTTCATCCAAATGCATCAAGGAAAAAACTACTTGTTTATGTTTTGTATATACCTACCAGCGTATACATTTGCGAAACAAACATTGTAAATTCGTTTAATATCCATACCAACGTATTATTTGAAGTCGATTTTAGGTTTGAAATTGGTAAATAATGTACAATAAATTATAATTTATAATAATTTTAATTTCAGGGGGCCAACTGTCAGGGGATCAACTGTCGGGTCACCAAACAGTACAGAGTCAACGAATGCTTAGGCACAATTGCGTTACTAAGAATATTTTTCACATAGCACTCTTTTTAGGATGAATTGCCTTATACAAAAAAAGAGAATATTTTTAATGTTTTTACTATTTTTTATTAATTTATCATTTTCTTTACCTGGCATCACTAAGACAAGCCTGTGTTGAGGGTAATAATTTTATAAGTTTTAATTGTATTAGTTCGTGATTAGATTTATAATCTAGATTCTAGATAACTCGTCACTCCAGTTAGACAAGGTTCTAACTTATATTTTTTTCAAAAATAACCCATGATTGCAAAACCATTTCTTTTGCTCATTTCTATAACTAAAATTTTTTTCAGAACCATTTGTGTTTCCAATGAAGATGAAGAAATTCTAAAATCAAGCTTCATTTATTTGTCACTTTGGTTGGATAGGGTTCTATCTTCGCTTTATCATGTTCTGAGGTTTTAAAGCCCGACGAATTTTCGTAATCTATTTAACAATATTTGATTTTGAGGTTCAATATCGTTTAAAGTATTTTAGTTTTTCATATTTTGATGGAACATATGGACATGGCCCCTGCTTGGAATAGCATTAGGAAAATGTAATTAGAACCTTATGCAATGAATTATTATGCCCTAGCTGGTTGCATATTAGCTTATGTCGCTCTCCATGGAGAGAAAAAACATAGCCTTATTTTTAAACGCCCAGGGTCTCAAAAGTTGCGTATGATCTGTAGCTATTCGAAAACGTAAAAATAAATTAAATCGTTGTTCACTGTTAGCCCGCTAAATGGCCGCAAGTTTTGAAAAAAAAATAGATTTCGTGATTTAAAAAAAATAAATAAAACAAACAGTCCATATTTTCGTTATTTGTTTTTGGGGTGTTGTGTTGCGCTACCTCCTTCTTCAGCCAACGTTGGCTAAGGACGGAAATAGCGCAACACGGCATAACACCCCAAAAACAAACAACGAAAATACTTTTGGCCGTAAAAATGTAAAAACTCATCAAATAGTCCATATTTTATATTTTGTACGAAACTTAATTTTTATTCCATAACTGCAGTGCAAAGAAAAAAAAAATTTTTTGAAACATATGTGTGTTTGTTAAAAATATAAAAGGGGAAAATAACACTCTTTCTGAATAAAATCAGTATTCTTGTTGACTTACTTGTATTCATAACTTGATTTTTTTTTTCATTTTTGTCAGCTGTACGCATTTTTTAATAACAAACTAACATTAAAAGGTTAAATTGTTGAAAAAAAATAATTAATATAATTTAAAAATAAATGTTTTTAGGTTTTTCCTGATTTTCAATGCATTTTAGCGGGCTAATAACCATTTTAAAAAAAATTAAATGCAATTCTCATTTTTTTTTGTAAGATCTTTTGAGACCCCGGGCGTTTCTGAATTCAAAAGTTGAAATAATTGATACACCCTATTGCATATGGTTTTATTCGCAAGGAGGTGAGTTCTAAAATGGTGAGTATACGTCCTATTTAGATATTTTCCTATAAAATATGTTCAATTAAAAATATTTTACACAAGGGTCAACCTCAAAATCAGAAATTGGTAAATTGACCCGCATCTCAGAATAAGGTAAGTGAAATTAAAACGCTGTCCAAATGATGTGACCAAATATATCTATGTAAATACCATTTTCTTCTGATTAAATAGATAGATGATGAATTTGTAGCTACATATATATTTACAATAAGTTTTCTCACTTAGTTGTTTTGTAACATTTACATTTATGACTCACATACATTAATTTACATATAGTACACTTGTTCACATTTCACACCTATGTCAAAATTCACATTAGTTATAAAAATCACATCGTGTTAAATTATCTTATATCTATTATGCTTCCACTTATTTAATTTCGTTAGTTTTTGTATTTAAAGTCACTATTAGTGGATTAAATCTAAGTGTTCACTTATGAACCTACAACGGAGGTGATGAAATAGAGTATCTCGTTGGACAATTGTGGGCTGTAAAAATCCTGAAGGGTGATACTGTATCTTATACGACAGCGTGACGCGTGTTAAATCAGCCGTACACGACATAGATTTCTCGTGTCGCGCTAACGAGCTAAGTACTGCGCTTGTGTTAAGATACCAACTCTTAAAAGTAGTTAACTAAAGTCAGAGGTAACGGCGGGTTTGCTGCAATTAATTAATTGAATAGTAATTCTCGTTATGGCGGCACAATACTCTAATAATGGAGGTTTGCTCAAGGCTTACGTTTTAATTAATTCCGACAAATTCATAACTATAATGCCTTTTTTTCAAACCGATACTCGCGGATTTAAGCTATTTATGTTTTAGATTAATAAAAACAGTACCTTCCATTAAAATATTTATGTAAAACGATTTAAAAATTTTGTAAAACGTTTCACAACTATAAATTTAGCGGTAAGCATCAAATTTTATTTTTTTATACGGTGAATTAATAACTTTTGGAGGGATTCGTTTAGAAGCATTTAAAAATAATTAATTAAATATCAAAATTAATTAAAATAAACCCTGTGAAAAGTAAATTTTTCAGAACTGCTAGGGCGAATTCGACCGTAGATCCGTCCAATACGCAGGGCTGCGCGCCATATATTTCTGTACACGTCTTACACTTACGTCGTTATGATTCTGAATATATTTTAGTGTACAGAGATGTCAGTCGCGGAAAAAAATTCTAATTGAATGTTATTGCGTACAAACATCAAAATAAAATGAAAAGCCATTTATGAACGTATATAATATAGGCTAATATGTAAGTAGTTATAATAATAGATAAATGATAGTTTTTGTTGTTAAGTAGGTAATTATGATATCAACATATGACAAGTATAAAAACCAAAGAAAATCACAGAAATTTGACAGCAGATAACGCACGATGGACGCCTTTCTTTTTGCCTTAACGCAAAAGATGCAGAATCACCCTTCAGTACATTTACTAAAAGCACCATTAATAAACTGGAAGTCTCCAAGCATGCTATGGAGAGAACGTCAGTAGGTATTCATAACTGAGCTAGACCATCAAATGTGTGGAATAGAGACTATTCTCATGACGGACAAAATCACAAAGTAATGACTTGGGAATGGCGACGAAAAAATTAATTTGTGCAACACTCTGTGCAGATAATCTGGAGACCAGAGACCATGAAAAAAGACCAAAGAGATAATTTTGAATGAAGTGGAGCACTAAAATTACAGACCTCGTACCAAAACAAGAAACGTTGAAGATGAGAGATACGTCATATAAGGTAAGGAAGTCTATAGCAATAAGTGGGGCAATGCTACAGAATTAGAAGGATACATTTATTTGCTAATGTTATCCGATGTCTCTTATCGAATTAATATTCTGTAAAAAACGAATAATACGAAAAGGTTCTCCGAAAGACGAGAAAGCGGCCTGGTTAACCAACATGGGTTGTTTCACAGTAATTCAAATGAAACATTGTCATCACATGGCCATTTAAGGCTTTTTTGTTTTTGTAGCATTTGAAAGGTCCCTATTAAATGCCGATTCTAAGTCCTTTTCAGCTTTTGAACAAATTGTGATCGGCAAAAGAGAACGACTATAAATTTATTAAGCTTATTACAATTTCTTTAGAAACATAACTATTATTCTTTACTCACATGTTATTAGTGATCTATTTAGTCCCATCAAGTCATACTACTAAATCACACCTCTAACTGTTATGTCTCTGAAAGGTTCTAGAAGCCGCAGCTTGTTGTCCCAACTGACTCAACCTGGACATTGCACTAAATCCCATTCCTCCCAAAGGCCCACCCATCATATTACCGTTCCCATTTTGAACCCCTGATCCCAGTTGTCCAATTTTCCCAGCACTTAGAAAGGCAGAACTTTGTGACACGTTGAGATGAGGCTGTCCAGAGGTTCCAGGAGTGATTTGCTGGTAGTTGAACTGGACCCCGTTCTGCTTCTCGAGCTGGTGGTGCTGTGTCCTGACTGCGAATCTGTTGACGTGGACGGGAATTGGAACGACTATCTTGGTGGCGTTTGTGTTGGTTTTGCCTCCGGATGAGGAGTGGCTTCCAGAAGCTAATCCGGCTTTTACACGCTTCCATTTTGCACGTCGGTTCTGGAACCAGATTTTGACCTGCAAGAAACAATTTTGCTTAGTGAGACTGACTTATGGTTTGCGAGAATTAAAAGCGACTTTTGTCCTAATTTAATACCAGAAATTGTATTGGAGTAGCCTCTCTTCTCGAAGTTCACCTTTAGACTAAAATTGTTACATTGGCTGTAAATTTCAGGATATTGGGGTTCATCATTTTAAAGAACTACAGATAACACCATTAAGGAAAACGCAACCATCACAGTAAAAAAGAGCATTGGAAAGAATAATAGTCAAAGGTGGTGATAATACGAATGTCTATGGTCAAAAGAACCATAATGCTTGGCGTGTAATATGACAGACGAAAATTAAATTTCAAATTTCATCTATTACGTCTTCGATTGAGAAAATGAACTGGATGTCGTCAATATAGAACTACTATTGTATTTTATGTAGTATTGATGAGGCCATCAAGAAGCTACAAAACTGGAGAGATTTAAGAGAGGTCAAAGCCCAAAGCTGGACGCCAGAAGATTGATGAAAATTTATAACCTTGGAAAGGGAAAAGAATCGAATGGAGAACGACAGCAAAGCTCTACGTGATTCACATGGATTAAGAATTAAGAGTCACCAAGAAACAACAAAATTGAAGCCAGAAGCCGTGGAGGTAGGTCCATGTCTATAGCTGGACGCCAGAAGGCCAAAGCAGAAGAAAATATGAAGAATATGATGAAGAAGGTGAAGGATGTGAATAAGAATAGAAGGTGAAAAAGATTAATAAAAGATGATTAAGATGAAGAAGATGACTAAGATGAAGGAGGCGAAGAAGAAGTTGAAAACAATGAAGAAGATGAAAAAGAAGATGAAGAAGTTTAAGAAGATGACAAAGGTGAAGAGGATGAAGAAAGTGAAGAAGAAGTTGAAACCGATGAAGAAGATGAAAAAGAAGATGAAGAAGTTTAAGAAGATGACTAAGATTAAAAAGGTGAAGAAAAAGTTGAAAACGATGATGAAAAAGAAGATGAAGAAGTTTAAGAAGATGACAAAGGTGAAGAAGATAAAGAAGGTGAGGACGGTGAAAGGATGAAGAAAAATTATAATGAGGAAGAAGAAGAAAGAGAAGAAGAATATGAAAAATAATACGAAGAAGAACAATTAGAAGAAAAAGATTAATAACCTACCTGGACTTCACTCAGCTTCAGGGCAGAGGCGATCTGACTCCGCTCCGTTAGACTGAGATACTTTTTGGCGTGGAACTCCCGCTCCAGCTCAAGTAGCTGCTCGCTGGTGAAGGCGGTTCTACGTCTCCGAGATCGAGCAGAAGCAGATCCAGCAGCAACCCCGGCGGCGCCGCATTCCGATGAGGAGTCATTGCCGTCACCTGCAGAGAAACACTCAAAATTAATACAACAATAGACCGTTCTTTAGCGTCGAGTCGCATCGTCCGGAAAAAAACCCGGCTTAGGAAGGTGGTGCCGGTGTGCCGCCAAAGAACGCTAGCGAACTACTAATAAATCACGCCCTTTCCGTCACGACAACAGTCTTATTTTGTTTGTGATCTAGCTGTATTGAAATTACCGATTCCGAGAACAATGAGGTAAAAAAACCACCTTTGGTTGTAATTTGCATTCATTAAATGTAGGTATCTGTTTGGCAATCTTCGCTGCTACACCCAAAAATGTGTACTTATTTGAACTCCAAGTTTATAAAAAAAACTGTGTAACATAATCAAAACGAATTGTTTATTTGCGATTTCTTAACAATTATTGTGTTTTTTGTTTGTCCAACTCTAAACAAAACATTTTTTTTCCTTCGTGTATTACTTATTTGAAATTGGCTTCTGCCATTTCAACTTATAATGCATATCTAACAATAATGAAGACTAACTAAGAAAATGTTGCGGTCTGAAACAGCAAAATCTCATGAACGGAGAGCGGGCATCGTGAAAATCACACAGTACACATTACATAAAATAACCGACCACAAATATTATTATTTGTATTTTTTTTTTCTTAAAGAGCCTAATAAGCACAAATTGAAATATTTAATCATCGAAGACAATACTAGCGACTCTCAAACGAAAATTTGAAACCAAAAAATGGCTCCAAATAGGTACCACGAACGGTAATATAGTAAATAATACGCAGAATTCACGCAGAGTAAATGTAGTGGGACTAATTGTAATCAAACATGTTTTACACTTAATTCAACTTCCAATATTAAATATCTTGGTGTATATATAGATCAAGATATTAAATGGAAAACACATATTTGTGAACTTGTCAAAAGAATTAGGAAATGTATTTATATATTTATCGGAATTAGAAATATTCTTAGACTAGAAAAACTCAAAAGAGTGTATTGTGCAATTGTTCACTGTGCATCTATATTACAGTACGGTATTATAGGGTGGGGAGGAACCTATGATGTTATTTTAAATCCTCTGAAAATAGTTCAAATGTTGATAATTAAGGTTATCTTGAAAAAACCATCTACATTCTCTACTGAAAAAATCTTTTCAATGTTCAAAGTATCTACAACAGACAATATATATAAAAAAAATATGCAATTCTACAGACTTTTAAAGAAATACAGCTACAAAAATTACAATTCAATACATCAGCAAGATTTCAAAACAATATCAAAATCCCAAAATTTAATACCAAGCACATCCAAAATACCTATCTGCATCTAGGTATAAATTATTTCAACAACCTCCCTTTAAAACTAAAAATTATCCAAAACATACATAAATTCCAAATTAAATTGAAAAATCACCTGAAACAACTGTAAGAGTCCATTTCTACTGTTAATATTTCATTTAAATCTTGAAATTTATTTATTGTTATATCTCGAGTTTTTCTTACATATCTTTTGTTATTAGATGCAATATTATTATTTATAGTGATAACATATTGTTAGCGTCGGCGTTGGTGCTAACGTTAGCGGCTGAGTAGCGGCATACAGGGAGGCCAGAAAAAAATTTCGAAAATTAAAATTTCGAGAAAAAGAAAAAAAATCGAAAAAATTTTCAGAGTCCGTAACTGGAGAAAATTTGGACAGAGATTTGCCTCTGGCCACGTGTTTTTAAGAAAAAATCCAAGCGTTTTGGAAAAAAATTTCGAGAAAAAGAAAAAATCGAAAAAACCAGAAAGCAATGTTTCCTCTTTTTTTTTCACAAGTTTTCGTGGAAGTAATTCGTTTGAGAATTCAACAATATCTTGGGGGCATGGTTTCATTTACGCGGCTCATTATAGTCTGATTTTAGGCAGCACCAGTTTTTCTGGTATTTACACGCGAATTCCCTTCGTCTTTTTGACAAGATAACTACCTTCTTTGTCAATTGACAAGGTACTATAGTGTCAGATGTCAAGGAATCCACGTCAACGCGAATTAAGCATTTTTTGCATTAGTCGAATGTGGTTCGGCATAACCCGGTTTCAGCAAACGACAGAGTCAAAAATACCCAATTGTCAAATGACAGAAAGAATTTAAATCCACTTGTTCCCTAGGTGTCAGCAAGTGTCCGTTTAAGGAATAGACCATCGTGCTGCAGTATAGTATATTATAAAAATATTTAGCACTTTCGGGACCAAGCGGATGATTTGTTTATCATGTACATGATTTTAATTGTTGAATAAATTCTTCTTTAATTTGTGTTCATTTCCACTATTCACTTGTATTGAAAATAGCAAACTTAATCGGCCGACACTTTGTAATCACTGTATTATTCGCAGCGACAACTTCCTAGGTTGGGCACCTTGCGTTGGAATATCGGTAATAATGTTTTGTCGAGTGACGACTCACAAATGATAAAATCGCGCCCGTAATAATTTAAATTGTGATTCGAAGTTACGTTCGCGCCGAGATTCCTGTTGGATGTGCTAGACAATTGGGAATAAACAAGACATCATAATAACATTTCAGAGTTTACAATTGTTGCTTGGGAACGAGGCCGTGGTGGAACAGAAAAATTTAAATGGCCCCACGTTGGGCGCCAGTGTTAGCGTCGGCGTTGGTGCTAACGTTAGCGGCTGAGTAGCGGCATACAGGGAGGCCATTGCCTCCAGGAGAAAGCTCCCACATATTTAATACAATTAGATGCTGGATTTGCCCCAAATAAACTAGCTCAGGTTTTTCGGCGCAAGTATGTTCCCTCTTAACCCCAAGGCGAGTGCCTGTGGTTCGGAGTTTCACTCTTCTTCCCATCCTCCCTGGGCCTCTTTCGACAAGCAAAACACTGTATGTTATAACATAAATAGTTTATTCAATTCTAGGAGTCACAATAGTACATAGGGATGAACAATCCTAGCTGAAAGTTAGTTTGAACTTCAATCTCTGCTCTCTACACGCTTTCTTTACGGGGCTTAAACACCATTTGCACACATAGGATAAAACATTGTATTGACTCACGTTTTTTATGGGCCAACAGCGTTTTACGAGCTACTTTTCCTGGTCCAAGCAGCGTCCACACGCACACACGCGGAGGTGCGCCCTCGGCGAAACTGAACTGGTCACACACATGTTCACACGAGAGGCGTGGGATTGGTGAGCGTGCTAGCCGGTGACTGAGGACCGCCGGCGAGATGCTCGTGCGTCTGGCCGGTTTGTCCCTCGCGGGAGGGGGTAATGCGCGCGCCTGTATATTGGAGGTCTATTCTCCAATATGCAAACGTAACAATTTGCAACGTAACAATATACTTGAGCTTGAATTCCCTCACCAAACACAAGAGCCTTGTCTCTTTATGATGAGGAAATGCTATTATTATATTCATTTTACAACTCTGTTTAACGTGTAAAAAAAATGTATACTTATTGTAAAAACATACAAATATTAAATAAATAAAAAAATAAAAAAATAGATTTAACGATTTTTTTATAGCTTTGCTACGAATCCTAAAAATATTGGCTAAACGGTCAAATATAAATACATTCAATGGCTCTCTAACACTATATTTTATTTTTAAATCTACTTTGTTTTGTTTTTAGTTTTGTCCATATCTTACAAATTATGTATAAAACCCACGTATTATTATATTTGTTTTATTTATTCCATTTACAGTTCAGAAACTGATTTTTTCTGTCTCTTATTTTGAATACGTTATTTTTCACAATTACACCAGATACCATATGTAATACCAATTTATTAATATCTAAACCTTTAACCACTGGATCGACCACGCGAAATAAATATATTTGCCTCGATTGCTCGAAATTTCCAGAAGACTATTTTAATAATTTTTTGCTAACATTAAAAAAATCGTACCTTCGAATTTTAACATGGAGACATAAAAGTTTATTATAGTGCTGTATAGCAAGCCGTTTATCTCATATTTGTAGGATTTATAAAAAAAATCGTAAAGTTTATAACTACGCGAATCATGCGTGTTTGTTTCTTTAAAACCGTGAGAGGTACTTATTCATAGAATATTTTCGATTTCTGTATGTTGTCTATGGTAAACATGATAATGAAAGGTGCATACCTATGGAAAAAAGGACTTAATTTTAAGCGTAAACAGCTGATCAGAAATTCCGCGTGAATAAAATATTTTTAACATCGTTTTAAAATAGTCTATGAAGTTCGGATTTGCGACATCTATGGTCATAATAGATAGAGCATTTCAATAGCTTCGTTTTAAAATAAATGGCTTGCCATGGAAATGTTTCAAATAATTACAATAAATGTTTTACGAATGGTAGGAAAATATGGTCCAATTTTGGACCGCTATCAATCGCAGAAAAATAAAAGTGGTCCATTTTTAAGTGGTCCAGTGGTTAACACTAAATCATAGAAAATGTAAAAATATGTAAAACCCATGATTAATAAATAAAAAAAAATAAATGTGTCTTCATATGAAAATGCAGATATGTGATTTTTAAAAGTTAATTATTTTCATTTATTTATTTATTTATTTATTTCTATATATTACAGTATTTACCTATAGATCAATTTCGAAAACATTTTTACATAATATATTTTGTAATTTTATTGTTGGGTGTAAGGTAGGTTTGTGAAGGTGAAACTGTGGATAGGTATTGTTGTATGTTTCGTGAACACCTCACTAGGAAAACCTGTGCTGAGGTGTTTACGTGTTTATTTATGTTTATGTATGACAAGTATTTATGTGTTGTAATAGAAAGTTTTATATGAATTTTTTTTTTTCAAATTTTAATATTTATTTTACATTGGTTATTTAGAAGAGCAAAAAAAAGTATTTAAATATATTAGAGGAATATAAAAAATATATACATATATAAACATACACATACATACACATCCATAAAAATACATGTACCTGCACACATGCATATAAATATATATATACATACGTATACATACGTAAACAAACGCACACACATTCACATACACATACATATATGTACACACATATATAAATTGTAAGTGTATGTATAGTTGTTGGATACTTGAAAAACTACTTAATTTTTAGGTTTATTTAATTTTTTACTTTTTATAGTTTTGTTACGTTTGGTTGGGAATAATAATGTTTTGTATAAAGTTAATATCTAGATTTTTAATCCAGTCAGTGATATATTTTTATGAATGTTTGTAGATGTATTTGCAGATAATATTTGTTTCAAAGTAATGGGCATGCAATTAAAAAGTTTGGTTGCATAATACTGAAAGTGTCTTTGTCCATGTGTGGTGTGGGTTATCGGTATGTTCAGTGTTTTATTTGTTGAGGACCTGGTTTTTGTTATGGTTTTTGGTTGAATTGGAATGTGTTGTTTGTTTTGGACAAGGTATATTATAGCAGATTTGGCATAAAGTTGTCTTATTGACATGACTTCTAATGCTTTGTAGATAATTATAGATTGAATTTTATATTTGAATTTTGATAGTTTATTTGCTCTTATTTGAATTCTGATTTTCATTTTTTTGTAGTATTTATGTTGTGTTAAATTGGAGATTTGATTAAATTAATTTTTTTGTAATTTAATTTAGAGGCACTATTCTAGAGGCACTGCTGAAAACCAGCCACATTCCAGGAGAAATCCTGAATTTATAGCTGATCAGTGACCTTTATGGCAATAAATGAAATACACGATAAATGAACAAATGTATAAAATTGTAAATGTCTGTTGATGAATAAATGTTTTTATTACTATTATTATTATGAAGCGGAATGCTTTGGAGGTAAACTTCAAGGCACTATTTTCTTAAAGTTCTAAAAAACCGTGCTTATGGAAATGAATTGCATTTTTTTTTATTTAAATCTAATTCTCTCAATATATTTTTACAGTATACGAAGGAGACCGCCAGTTTTATGGGGACAGTTTTTTCTTGGATGCCTTCATATAAAACCTAATCCAATCACCCGGGGGGCGGGGCTGGCTTTTTTAAGGGGGGCGATGGAAAGAAACTGTCAGCAAATTTCCCCGCTAGGACTCGCCGGGTAAATAACCGGACTTGTGGCAGGGGGCGGTAGGGTGGACCTTAGGTATATTATGATCTCAAATGCAATCAAAGAGTTGATTAAATTGATGATATTTTTTATTGTTTAATTTATAATGAGTCTAGTTTTAGGACTGTTAATTCGTGGTGGAATTCCATTGTATTAGAATTGAAATTAAAACACTTTAGCACTTTGTTCCACTTACTTATTTTCACCAGGACCGTTTTCATTCCACTGAAAATGTCCGTAGTGGGATGAAACCGGTCCTGGTGAAAATAAATAAGTAGAAAAAAGTGCAAAAGTGTTTTTAATTTCAATTCTAGTTTAATTTATAACATTGTTACAGCATTGAACATATATTAGGCAAAACAAAATAGTGAAATACATATTTTAATGAATTTCTTCGTCAATTAAGATTGCTAGCTCTTAAGCTTGGCGAAGGAGGGATAACAGACCGTTTCTGTACAGATTTAAAAGTTACTTTATTAATTTACATGGCTTATGACATTAGTCAACAAAACATGACATTAATAAAGGAATTAATAATTAAGAGGTAACAAACGTGAGAAATTAACGCTTTGTGTTGGTACTGTAGGAACTACTCTATTATAATACTCTACTTAATCCCAAACATGGGAACACCTCAGCACAGGTTCCCCTAGTGAGGTGTTCACAAAACACTACGACTAACCTATTTACATACAGTTACGGATCTTTACAATGTTTTTTCTTATTACTAACCTATTATCTATGTAAACTATGTAATTATTTGTAAAGTGTATGTACAAGAATAGAAATAAATAAATAAATAAATAATAAAATAATATTCTATTATATTTCTTCAAAAACAGCAAACTTATTTTGTGGCACCAAACATGTTGTTTTTGTAAACAATAAAGTAATAAAACTAAGTTTATTATTAATTTTGAGTTTTATATTTGTTTTTATTATAATATATTATAATGGAATTCCACCGTGAATTATCAGTTTCAAAAATAGAAATATTAAATTTGTTCATATGAATTTGTGATATGACATTATAATTTAATAATAAAACAATAACTTTGTAAACACCACTTTTATTTTTTATGTACTTAATGCCGACCGGGTTTCGCTACAACCTTAGCTTCTTCAGGGCAGCACTTTCATTTTTTTTATGCACTTAAGACCGACCGGTTTCGCTACAACCGTAGCTTCTTGAGGGCAGTACAAAACTCTACTCTTTGTGCTGCCCTGAAGAAGCTAAGGTTGTAGCGAAACCGGTCGGTCTTAAGTACATAAAAAAAATGAAAGTGGTGTTTACAAAGTTATTGTTTTATTATTAAAAGATATATTAAAAACTGACAATATTCGTTTGGTTAATAAGCCGTGGCATTCCGAAATTATACCATTTTATAACATATTTCTCTTGATCATTTTAAGTTCCTAAAACATTATATGTTATTTTTGAAGATAGGAAACTGTAATTATATGAAATTCCCTCGTTTTTTGCTATTTTCAAGTTACATGTGTGAAAAACTCCACAGTGTTTCTATATTTTAAATGCTATTTAAGACATTTTTCACCAGATTTTTGCTCTATTGTAAAGGATTCCTTTTTCATTTAATATTTTCATAATTTTCGCTTAAATATTAGCGCGCTCCCTCTAACATTTGTATTTACATATATCTCCCCTTCTTCTTCTTTTTGGGCGCTGACTACCGGGTCTTAAGGAAAGTAATATTACTAAACTTTCAGATTTTATTCATTGTTTTCTAATATTGGTTACATATACCATTTGCTCCTCTGGCGGTTCTGATGCTAACTAAATCATGCCGACATATTAAATTGACCTCCCCACAACTGTCCCACAATAATCACTGCACACAACTCCCTAAATAAATCTATAATAAAAGTATATATCTGGGACTAAATTGGAAGCATGGGCTAAAAAGCTGTCGTAGGCCATTCCGCAGGACCCTCGGCCGGGGGCTGGTAGGGGAGGGGGGGGGGGCACTAAACGACTATGAACAAAAACCAAATCTGTTCTTTTAGTGGCCGAAATACCGTCAAAACCCCTAGAAACATTGGCTTACAGAACTGCGTGGGATGCAGCAAAACTATCAAAAAAATACATTTCTTTGGCAAAAAGGCAATTCGTTTTAACCCTTTTAGACCTCAATCAAAACCAGCAGTGGTAGTACATATCTGAGCTTGATAATATATTTTTTAACAATAGCTTAGAAGAGAGTTTCTTTAGAAAGAACATTATTATTTATTTTTTTATTACACGCCCTGTTGAGCTTTTATTTTCTTTGTTTATAAGTTAAGTATCACAGTACTTTTAAATACTTTAAAACTAAAACAATAAAGAAAATATAATGTACTTATTGAAAAAAATGTAACAACAATGGCATATAATATAAAATAAAATACATTGGTAAAAACGATAAGAAGTCGCACATAAAAAGATATTCAATATAAACAAAAATTGCAGAAATTATCCACGACTATTTGTGTCTAGATATAATTGGAATAAACAATATTTATACTGGTTATTATTAAGGGGATCCAATAGTCCAGGGAAAATCGAAATCGGAATTCACGCCCTTTGTGGGAGGAGTTAAAAAATATTTGAGAAAAAGCTTTTGGAATGGTTGAAAAAGTTATTTGAGATTTTTTTTTTACTTGTTGATTTCGTAAAGGCCTAAAAAAAACATTAACTCCTTTTTTACACATTGTTTATTATAATAACAAGGAAATTTAAAATTGATTTCACGGAACCAAGCGACGTGGAGTCACACGTCTGTTCCCTGCTCCGGCCAGGGCAGTTCTGAAAGAAAGTAGGGTGTGGAAAGCCAGTAGTCCTTTGGTGAACGACATAAGGGTCACTTTGAAAATCCTAATTCATCGGCTGCCGGCCGTATTGTAAAATAACAACGCAAAAATTCATTTTTTATTTTATTTTGTGAATATAGGGCGTAAATATCAATTTATTTTGCGATTATCATAAAAGAAACTAAATTTGCTACATTAACAATAAAACTATATCCGAAAAGATGTTCATAAGTAGGAGAGTTTGCACTTGAAAGCGTTTTTTTATAGACCTATTACTTTATTTTTTCTAGACTTATTAAAAGACTGATGACCGATAAAAATGACCGATATTTTTAAGGGCCAAGATATGTTCTACACGCAGTATTTAATTAAAGCATCTATATTATTTCTAAGCGATCAAATTTTCAAAACAAAAACACATGATTTTGTGTGATTTTGCATTATTTACTATGGCTTCATCTTAAGGAGAAATATAATTCCTAGATCAGAATATTTATTTTCGAGATTGTGAAGTCTCGGAATCGGGGAATTTTAGTAAGAGAGTGTCCTGGTGTTGTTAAAGTAAAGGGTAGTAAAAGTCGGCAAGATCTTTTGCGAATGTTGATGTTGATTAATTGAAGTAATTCAGGACAGTCAAATTTGTAATGCAGTATTTTATGTAATAATATTAAATCTGTGTTAATTCTTCATTCTGAAAGTTTAAATAGGGACATTTTATGAAGTAGGTAATTATAATCAATATTTTGTACAGGAATATGAAATTTATAGTTTATAAACGTCAGGAACTTATGTTGAATCTTTTCAATGCTGTCGGAATTAATATTATAAAATGGAGACCATAACGTAGAGTTATACTCTAGTTGGCATCTGACAAGGGTATTATATAATGTGATAAAGGTGCCTAAATTATTGAAGTCTTCTCAGAGGAAGTTTTTAATACAAAATGACAAATCGTAAACACTCCGTAGGTGGGTATGTTTTAAGGTTTTCACGGCCAAAAAATTATTTTTGTTATTGTTTTTGGGGTGTTATGCCGTGTTTCGCTATCTCCTTCTTTAGCCAACGTTTCGGACAGCGTTACAGTGTCCATCATCAGGGCAGATGAGTCTACTCCGAGCCTACTCCGTAGGTGTATCAAAAATATAACATTTTATTGAATTTATAAAATCACATAAATATTAAATAATACATTCAAAACTTGGGAGGAAACTTACAATTTTGGAAGTTATTAATGCGTCTTTACTGTTGGTACATTTTTGTAAGTATGTTAAAAGAAATGATACTTAAAAAAAACTGAAAATAAAGTAGAATAGACAAGTATGTTTTTAGGTTTTCACGGCCAAAAAGTATTTTTTTTAAGATTTTTGGAGTGTTATGCCGTGTTTCGCTACCTCCTTCTTTAGCCAACGTTTCGGACAGCGTTACAGTGTCCATCATCAGGGCAGATGGGCATCTCATCTGCCCTGATGATGGACTCTGAAACGCTGTCCGAAATGTTGGCTAAAGAAGGAGGTAGTGAAACACGGCATAACACCCCAAAAATCATAACAAAAATAGAATAGACAAGTTTTATGTGGGTAGGAAAAAAACTGTACACGGAAAACATTAATTTAAGGTTTCAAATATAATCACTTGGTCAGTTAGCTGTAGTGTCCTGAAAAGTGAATCTGCATTTTTTATGATTCATTTTTTTTTTTTACTTTTCCTCACTTACCACCGTTACCACTTTTAGCACCGATTTAAAACAGCCCAATCGCTACATATCCATCGATTCTTTCTCCACCGCTCAAAACCATAGCTCGCGCCAATAAAACTACAAAACTAACAAAACCCCGTGAAGATCCCCTGCTCGATGGCCCAGTGGGAGTGTCACCCGTCGCGCAGAGGTCAAGGGGTCGACTCCCGGCGGAGTCTTCCATAATTCTCCCGATTCTCCACAAATAATGGGGGAGAATTGCCAATACCATCGGTAACGGATGCTTAGGAATTTGGTAGCCGCAAATTGTTAATGTAGCCGCAAATCGATATAGTTATACAATGGAATCTACTATGGGCTGTGAAGATATGTGCCGACGTCGTCAACTGTGGCCGTATCAATTGGTTTTATTTGGCAACGGTTTTGGGTTTTTTTTAGATGGTTTTCTATCTTGTTCTGGTCTGTTGAATTTATGTAATATTTTTAGTTTTTTTTTTGTTTAATTTAGTTTACTTATGTAGGTAGTTTTTACAATAAATACAATCAATTACTTTCGAATACACGAGAAGATATAGAATTATCTTGGAAGAAAGTTGTTGTTGTTTTTCGTGAATGGAAACTAGTTTATTAAAAAGGAGGAATTTGATTATCTCGGATGTACATAATATCATTCTTGTTGTGGCAATAATTACCTCGAGGTCTTATATTGTGTTTGTGTCGAGTGCTCCTTCGCAGAAATACAACAGAAAGTTATTGGTTATCCTAAAACAATACTTGATCCCTTAGCAAAATCTCAGAAATCACTTCTAAGAGTCATACTCAAAAAACCGTTCAGATACCCCAGCGATTCATTGTTCGAAGAGTTTCGTGTTCTTGATGTAAGGCAATTATATATTAGGAAAATCATAATACATACCCAAAAACAGCGGCTCCACTACACTTCCATAGACCATTATCATGACACCAGACATGCAAAGAGGAACCCAGTAGTTCCTCCCACCACTTATTCATCCTTAGCTCAAAGACAATTTTCGTACTTAGGCCCTAAATTGCTTAATCTTATACCCGATGCTTGGAAATCAAAAAGTGATAGCATTCTGCGTAATCTGGTAAATGATTGGCTTCTGGTCTTGGGGACAACTGAATGCGAAAATATGTTAAACAACAGCCATTAAATTTTCTTTTTTGTTGACATTCATATATACTGGTATTATATTGGTATTTCAAACCTTAATATTATTTTTATACAATTTACGTTTAAAAACTACAAAAAAAAAAATCTTTGCATTTTCTTTTCTCTACTTTCTTTTTTCTTTTTTAATCCATTATTATTTTGTTTTTTTTTTACCCATTTTTTGATTTTCGAGTTGATTAATTCATCAAAATCAATACTAAAATTTCTTGAAGAGCTTAAGTGCTAATAAAAAATTTAAAAAAAAACACGTTTTTATTTTTCTTTTGGAATTTCTCTTCTCTATATTTTATTTTCTTTTGGAATGTTCTTGTTATTTCTCTTCTCTATATTTTATTTTCTATTGATAAATATATAATTTACACTTATAAGTAACTTCTTGTATCTACCATCAAAACCTTAATATTATTTATCAAGTGTTATATTTAAGTTTAAGACAATATTATAGTCAACACACTATTTACATGTAAAATATCTGTTCATTTTGACTGTTCTAAAACGGGCAAGTTGCCTAGTTGGACAGCCAAAGCTCATTATAACAATGGAATATGTAATGTTTCTCAAAATAAATAAATAAATAAAATCCCTTTTCCTTGCCTCCCTTGTTTTCCCTACACATATTATCAACCAATTCCAGCAAAAACCATTTTGTCTCATTACGTTTTAAGTATTCACTTTATATATTTTTACAGTTAATATATTAATTATTTGTGAAAACAAAAGAAGCATTTCGAACTACCGAGGAAGCAAGTTGTTGGCGTTTTTCTGGGTTTCTTCAAGACCCATGTTCACTCCTTCCTCTCCTCAAACAGACCCTCCACCAACGTCTTCAAAGATAACATATGTCCTAAGGGAAATTATTTTCATCAAGGCCTCCTGTGTGGAATTAAAGAAAAAAAATTCAGTTAATTTTAAGTGCATCTAAAGCTGTAATTCATAAACAGTTTTGGATACAACAACAAGTACTATTCAATTCATCAGTAGGTACCTACATGGTTGACACTGTAAAAACATATATTATAAATGTTTTAAAGTAAACTAATATAAAAAATGTGATAATTATGACTATAACTTTTCGCTGGTTAGAAAATCCGTGGTGCGGAACAAATGAATCGTGTGTTGGTACTCAAAATGTTAAATTCAAACTGACAGCACGATTTTAGCAAAAATTACCTGGTGCTCGTGTTAACGACCAAGCACTGCCATTTTACGTGTCTAAAAGCTCGGCATCAGATTTTTACTTCAATCTATATATATAAAAATGAATGTATGTTTGCTTGATTGCTTGTTTGTTTTTTTTTTATTTTTTATTTTTTATTAGTATCTATAGCAAAATTTTATGTACATAATGTATTTATAAATTGTATTATATTAAGGTATTATAAAGTTTTTTTTTTCACAGTCCTCCTCACTAGGGTTCCCTGTTCTGAGACGGCCTGTAGTTTTTCCACATTTGTATTTAGTATCCAGTTGTCTTTACATGGTCTTCAGTATGTTTGATAGTTCATTTTCACTTTGTTCTCTCAACCATATTTTTACTTTTGTTTTAAATTTTTTATTTCTGTTATTTTTTTTTTTTGTTTGAGTTGGTAGAGCGCTGTATAGTTTTGTCGCATTGAATTTCATATTTCTTTGTCCAAAAGATGTTTTCAAACTGGCTGTAGCTAGAATATTTTGGTTTATTGCCCTGGTTGTGTATCTATTTTGGACAGTGGAGTATTCTGATATGTTTTTTTTAATTTTAAATAAAATATTTTTTGCATAAAGTTTTTGTATGTTGTAGACTTGAATGCTTTGAAACAATTCTTCTGTCGGAGTTCTAACCGGTAATTTCAAAATTGTCTTTAGTACTCCTTTTTGGGCTATATTGAGCCGGTCCATGTGAGTGCTCAAGGCAGATCCCCATCCAGTTATCCCGTACTCTATTTGTGATTGACATAAAGCGTAGTACACTTTCTTAATGTTGTTTATGTTGAGGATGTTACGGATGGCTCTAAAGAAGTAAATGTACCTGGTGAGTTTTTTTGTGATTGCTTCAATGTGTCCGTTCCATCGGAGATTATCATCAATTTCAATACCAACTTTTACTTTATGTATTGCTATATTTAGCACAGAACATGTTTGAAACTTTCAAAATATCTTCTTTCAACCCTGGCAAAGTTTCTGAATTATTACAACCATATTATAATACATCTGAAAAGTTTGTTAACCATTACGAAAATTCTTACGAAACTGTCAACCACGCCATACTTTGAGAATGACATTTTGCAAACCATCGATTGTCCTTAAACAAAATTCAATTTTCGAATAAACTTCTCTAATTTAATGAATTTAATTGAAGTACTCACATACGACACTCACTCAAATCCTGCTGAAGTAAGCATTGCTTACAAAACATGTTCGTTTTTTAAACAATAAAAGTGGTTAAAACTAAGTATTATTTTAATAATTTTGAATTAAAATGGTGCCCCAAAATAAGTTTGCTATGTTGGAAGAAATACCTTTTATATCATTGAAAAGGAAGTTAACAATAATAATCTAAACGAAAATATGAATGAGAACAAGACACAGAAAAATAGAAAAAGATAATGGTCGCATCTGGGTCTCGAACCCCGAACCTCACGTCTAACCGGGACGTGCGCGTTTACCAATTCACCATTGCCACCTCCTGTCTAATCGTCATACTAGTCAATCTCATAATTCAAATTTTAGAATTAACAATATTTTTTTTTCATATTATAGGCTACTACCCTTTTTATTGGAAATAATCATACTAAGAATTGGTTTGTAACCTAGATAGCGTCTCAGATAAATATATCCGATAACCTTCGAAAGTTAAAAAAAAGAGAGTTTTTCTGAAAAATTTAATATTCATTTAGACTTTTATAAAAAGTCAATAGTTCCATATGAATAAAATCGCATATTTATCCGAGACGCTATCTAGGTTACAAACAAATTCTTAGAATGATTGTTTCCAATAAAAAGGGTAGTTGCCGAATTGCTAAACGCGTACGTCCTGGTTAGACGAGAGGTTTTGGGTTCGAAACCCAGTTGCGACCATTACCTTTTTCTGTTTTTCTGTGTCTTGTTCTGTTTCATATTTTCGTTAAGATTATTATTGTTATCATCTTCTTCAATGATATATTACATTGATGGGAATAACCTTCAAAAGTTTTAAAAAAAGAGAGTTTTTCTTATTAAAAAAAAAATCTTTTACCTAAAGCCTGCAAGTACTAAGATAATCTTTTTTAATTTAAGTTTCATAAATCTGAACAATCACGACATTATGTAATTATAAGTAAAAACAAAATCTCGCTCCGCGATGGAACTG
The DNA here is from genome assembly GCA_936435175.1 of Glyphotaelius pellucidus. Lineage (NCBI taxonomy): Eukaryota > Metazoa > Arthropoda > Insecta > Trichoptera > Limnephilidae > Glyphotaelius > Glyphotaelius pellucidus. Next base: position 866,583 of record OW386560.1, on the reverse strand, counting down.
AATTCCAAAGGGCTTGACAAATAGAGCAAATGAACGAACGATTGTCAATCGAGCAGCGAAACGATCAGTCTGTGCGCCCAATCGAAATAACCACCATTTTTACATTAGCGGGAAGTCGCAAATGTCAATCGCTTAAATTGACTCAGTGAACCGAGTACATTGACGTAATATTGGCAATTATTGATATTGATGATGGTTTGCGGCCCGCAAAGAAAATCTATAAAATGGCAACCAATCTAGATTTTTTTAAACTGTTGGACAATTAATATATTATAATAAAACAAATATCAAACTTTTTTCCATTTCAATTTTATTGACCGTAACCGGTTTCAGCTCGTTAGAGCCATCTTCAGACTGGTACAAATTATTCTTAGTCTACGGTTTATATACATAACGTATGCGGGAGGGGAAGCGGGGTGGTCTACAAGGATTTTAGTCAATTATATTAATTACATTTGTTATCTAAACTAAGTCGTTTTAGACTGTCGAATGTCTAAATAATTTGATAATTCCAGTAGACTAATAACTTTGGGTTTGTAGCTCAATTCAAAATTGTTCGGGGAAAAACCTTACAAGTAATATGAATTTATTAATGACCTAATTTTATTTTCAAATCGTTGTTGATGCAAGGGATTTTTATTTTTTATTATTGCTTTTTGAAGCGATACATTGGAGAAGGAATGGTCATTATATTAACTAAATACATATTTCAATTTCGAAATTATTATGAAAATTAAAATGGATATGAAATGAAAATTACAATGTTGGACAATTTTTCCGTGAATTACTCAGATGGTGTGCTTTCGAGGAAACAAAACCAAGAACTAAATTGCCAAAAGAAAAATAAAACAAACTGAAAAAAAGGAGCGACACTACAAGCAACTGAATCTATTACATTTAGTTCTCCGGGTGTCAGGTCATGATATAAAGTAGGTGGAAACGTCAGCGTTTTTCTTGGGGGTCCCTCTTTCAGTTTATAGTTTTCCTATAAACTTGCACCACTTTCCCTTCTTTGCTTTCTGTTTTCCTCTTCGTATTTTATGTCCTTCCCCATAAATATAAATTTACTTTTCTGGAAAATGATGTGTTCTCAATCAAAATACATCACATTCAATTGGTAATTTTTGCAGATAGTATTGGTGTGATCTTTTTTTTTATTTTTGTAAATTTCATTAGTTCATTGGAGATATTGTGTTTTGGTTTTGCTATCAAGTCCTGCGTTAAAAGCAAGCGCACTTTACGCCAATCAAAAGATCTATTCCCTACTTTTTGTGAGATCGAGAGAGATCTCGTGCGAGATCTGCTGTCAGATTTGTGTGATTTTCTATGGCTGTTATTTGATTTTTCTGTAGGTATCAGGCCAGCTTCGCCATTTTAAATAATTTAAAACACGAAATACTGTAAATATACATGATTATTTATCCACGTAATTTATGTTTAAAGTTGTATACCATGGATTTGACATTAGCGAAATTTCTTTTCAATCCAAATACGCGTGAATTACTTAATTTGTCAAAATAAACCTAAAAACCTACTTTTTGCACGTAAATAGTTGTTTCTTATACTGATTTTTGAAATGAAGTGTAATTTCCCAGTTTGAATCGAAAAGAAAAAAAGTAAGTCAACAATAATTACCATCAAAATAAAATTCACTTTTTATTGTTGTAATAACTTTTGAAGGTTGTACCCATCAATGTAATGTATCATTGAAGAAGAAGATAAAACTAATAAATCTAAACTAAAATATGAAAAAGGAGAAGAAACTGAAAGCACAGAAACATAAAAGGTAACTGTCGCAACTGGGACTCGAAACCAGGATCTCTTATCTTATTGGGACAAACGCCTTGGTCAACTCGGCCATTTTTGTAAAGTCATTTTTGTCGATCTCAAATTTGAAATTCCAAACTAGCAATATTATCTCGACTAATTTTTCCCACATTTTTGAAAGCTACCTTTTTAATGTTAAAATTGTAAATAATTGGTTTGTAACCTAGATAATGTCTCGGATAAACAAATCCGATTTTGGTGTTAATAGAATAAAATAGAATTTCCCGACCAAAAGTATTTTCGTTATTTATTTTTAGCGTGTTGCGCTACCTCCTAAGCCAACGTTTCGGACAGCGTTACAGTGTCCACCATCACACATCTGGCCTGTTGATGGACACTGCAACGCTGTTTGAAACGTTGGTTAAAGAAGAAGATAGCGCAACACGGCATAACACACCAAAAATAACGAAAATATTCGTAATTCCCGTAATAAATTGTAATTCCCAGATACCTAAATAAATACGGTGAAATAACTCTAGAATACCTTGTTCCAATAATTTACAACAATATGTTACCCAACTCAATAAAAAGCTGTGATTTGAGTTTCAGAAGGAAATGAACGCTAAAAAAATGGTTAACGCTAATGAAAGAACTTTTTTGTACTAGGCTCTGTTTTTTTCGCTTTTCGTTTTAGTGTTTTTCCATTACTATTATTTTTTCTTTTCTTTTATTTCTTTCATTTTCTCTGTTCTTTATTTCTTATAAATTTTAAAAACAATATTTTTTTCCAAAAATATGGGTATTTTATGAACCTTTTCAATTTAAAAAAAAGTAAATGTCAAAAGAACCCGTTGACAAACTGATCAATCAGTTTAACGGGACTTAATTGAAAACATTTAAATAAAGAATAAAGGAATTTATTAATAAAAAAAATAAAAAGATCCGATTTTATTCATACGGGACACCTAAAAAGGTTCCTTTTTATTTATCTGTGTCTGGTTCTTTTTCATATTTTCGTTTAGATCAGTATTGTCTTTTTCTTCAACGATAAAATAAAAGTCAATAAAAATTGTAACATTGGCAATACATACGTATTAAGCAGATTCAAAAAATTGTTGCTATTCGATCTATCTTGGCTAGTGATACAAGATTTGTTGCCCAATTTATATTTAGAGTAATTTGTGTTCTGTCTAATGGCCAGTGGAAGTACATTGTGTAGCTTTGTTGCAAAGTGTCTAATAATTCTTTGGACAAATGTTGTCTTAAATGTCATGCTGGTTGGATAGAAAACTGGTGTCGCCAATTTACATAAAAAAATTGGTTCCTGGACCACAAACAGGCCAATGAAATTGTCTATCTGCTCAAGAAAGAATTTCGATACTTGTAAATATTTTATCAATTTCCACTGGAGTAAGGAAACAGGGTGCTTCAGGATTTTAAGTCTTTTTTTCAGCACGGAAAATCCCAGCAAATGTTCCTATTTTTATTTTCATCTAACATTTAAAAGATGCTGTAGTTAGTTCAATTAATTAAATATTGAGGCAATAATCCAATAATTAATTAAAGATACAGTATTTCAATATGTACATAATATGAATCTGCCAAATAGAAGGAAGTTCATCAATTACTTTTTACTAGTGGCTTATAACTTACTACTGTAGCTATCTAATAACTTATAATTGTGGCAATTTCTAGTAGGTCCTACCTAATTCTCTACCTAATGGCAACAATCTACTCTCAGGAATTCAAAATTTTATTCAAATATTGGAACACAAAAACAAAAGTGACACGAGAACATCTTTTCGTTCTTCCCTTGTTTTCTGCTATTTGAGCCATATCAGAAGCATCGCTGACTATGGAGAGCCACGCCCTTTAGGTGGGCGAGTAAGGTTGCTTCCTTGCACTTGTCAAAGGCTTCCACGGTCTCTGGTATCCAGGATACTGGCTGTTTGCCTGTCTGGTTTTCTTGGAAGTTATTGAGTGGGGTTTGCGTCTCTGCAGCTTTAGGCAGTAACCCCATGTGGAAATTAAGAGCTCCATGGAATCGGCGGAGATCTTTGATAGTTTCTGGTCGACTGTAGCTCCTTATTGCCTCTACTATTTCAGGTAGGGGGTATAGTGCCTGCACCAGACACCAAGTACCTACCCCAAGAATTTGAATCAAAATACAGAACTTGAATTTGACGACGACCTTCGGCAGCCAAATCACGACAACATCAAGCAACTGACATTTCAACCAAATTAAGTTAACATCAAACAACGGAAATCTCAACCAAATCAAGACATCATCAAACAACGGACATCTCAACCAAATCAAGACATCATCGAACAATGGACATCTCAACCAAATCAAGACATCATCAAACAACGGACATCTCAACCAAATCAAGACAACATCAAACAACGGACATCTTAACTACATCATCAAACAACGGACATCTCAAGTAAATCAAGACATCATCAAACAACAGACATCTCAACTAAATCAAGACATCATCAAACAACGGACATCTCAACTAAATCAAGACATCATCAAACAACGGACATCTCAACCAAATCAAGACATCATCAAACAACGGACATCTCAACTAAATCAAGACATCATCAATTAAAGGACATCTCAACCAAATCAAGATGACAAATCAAACCAAATCAAGATGACAAATCAAAACAAATCTCAACCAAATCAAGACATCATCAAACAACGGGCATCTCAACTAATAATAATAATAATATTTGGATGATTTATATAGCGCCGTTTTTGTGAAAAATCACCTCAAGGCCGCTGTACAAACTTACAATATATTTCTTAAATCTAGAAAACTACAAACTAGACAAACAATTAAAAACAACTTATTACTAAAAATTGCATCCACCGGTTCATACTCAAATATGTATGTGTACAATGTCTCGACCAATGAACGCGATGATTTTTAAAAATGCATACAGGACCATACTTACCTGGGAGGTCGCTTGAAATTAACACTTGTTTATTGTCTATTAAGAAACTTAGATAGAGTTTGCACGCAGAGGACATTATTGTGAACACTTGTTACGTGTATTTAATTCTGAAATATATTTTAATATTAGTATAAAATACATTCTTTAATGAGTGTATTTTGGAAATCAAAAGCAATATTTTATAGTGGACTAAATCAAGACAACATTAAACAACTGTACACAACACAACTTAGATTAATTAGCTTGAAACTATATTTATTTCTGATAGAGCGTGAATTAATCCACAATGTCTTAGAACTATGGCTAGACTTACGACTAACGTAGGTACTTATTTACATTTACCTACATATTGTTACTTCGAGATATCGAGCTCAGAATTTTTGTCGGGTTTAAAAACATAAACTAATAAAGAGATTATGTGGGTGGTGGGTGGTTTGGTACATTTATGGAGATTATGTCTGTTTGTTCGAACTACTTCGCAGGTGTTACCATGGTAAGTGATTCGGTTTTTATTTTTTACTCCTATTCATTGTTTATATTCTGCATCTTCTATCACCCAATTTCATCTTTCATTTCCTTCTTTCAAATTCATCTAAAGCGGCCTAATTTGTATGTAGTTTCAGATATAACACCCACAGAAAAGGAAAAATATCCTCCCAGTTCAAAAACACGTGTCACACAATATATATACGTTTATCAAAATTGAAGAAATATTGTTTTAATGTCACTGAACTCATTTGAATATTACCGAATATCTACTTCATCTTCTGCGAAAATCATAGAGCAGAAAGATGGTTAAGTATCGGATATTCTCACTCCATTAGAGTTTGATGGTCTGTTTATGGTAATACGCAATAATGTGTCTATGGATGGCGGGAGTTGGATGTTGAATTTATGACGAAAGTGGTAGGAAGAGACGGAGTGGAGGAATTATTTATGATGGAAAATATTAAGTTGGGATTTAGTTTATACAAAAATGGTGACCCAACAGATGATCCCTCGACAGTTAGTGCCCCAAAATTATTATTTGAGGATTATTTACCAATTTCAAACCTAAAATCAACTTCAAAAATACTTGGGAAAATAAGTTGGCATAGATATCAAACGTATTTATTTACAGTGTCGATTTTTTTATTTATTTGCTGGTTTTACGTATTTTTCACAGGATGATAAGGGATGTACTTGATTTTAACCTTAAAAGGGAGTAACCAGACAAAACTGGAAATACGTCATTTTTATATCAACTCTTAGACGTATTAACTCTTTTCCACAAAAAATTGTAAATTGATTTTGAAAGGCTGTTCTTTTATCTAGTGAAGGTAATTTTTAAATTTTGAAAAAATATGTTTATTTTTTGTACAATGCGGTTTTACCGTAGGTCGTTGGCAGATTTGTTAAATTTTCAAACAAAATTTTGGATTATAAAACACACATTTCAAATCATATAATCAAAAAATTGTTTGGGAAACCTACTTTTCAGAATTTTAATTTCAGTTCAAATAAAATCAAAAAAAAATATCCGCGCCCTTGTTTTGTGATGAAAATACTTCTTTGTCTATTTATTTACTGTCTTACAAACTAATATATTTAATAAAAAATTACATTCTTATTTTGCTTAGACATTATTGAAAAATTATAAATACTTAATTAGCACATAATTTTAATTGTTTTATCATCACGATTTTGAGCGTTTTGGAATGTGGGTATTTATCAAAGCAAGTTTGGAAAGAAATAAAATCGACATTGAATCATTATGTTAAAATGCTGGTATGAAGAATAATTGATCTTTCTCATCAGAACCGCCCTGTACCGTTGCAAGGGTACAATCGCAAGATCATCGTCGACGAAATTTAAATTCTCGGCCGCTGGTTAATGGCTCTTAACCAGTAATTCCTGATATTTATCTATTTATTTATTTTGAATTTCACGCCCGGCTGGGCTTTTACATGTAATTTTATTTAACAAAGAACATCTAAACATGCAAAACAAAATCTAAAAACAAAATCATAAACAAAAATGGAGCAAAAAATGTAAATTAATTTTTGATCTCTGGTGATATTTTTGAAGTTTTTTCCACTAAAAACATACAATAAATCACTAGGAATTAGACAGTTAAGGGTTGGGTTTGTGCGGTTACTCGGCCCAGTAATCAGTGACAACATTTGGAAGAAATTTTTTGTTTGATTTTTAATAAAAATTTTCAAAGGGTCATCGGAGACCAATTAACATTTTTTACTCCAAAAAATGTCAGGAATTACTGTTTAAACTAATTCAAGCACGTCCCTTAACACCCTGTATTTATAAATATGCCGTGGGGTTCAACTGTCGGGAGGTCAACTGTCATGGAATTCACAAAAATACAGAACTTCTTTCTCATTTTTAGGACTAGAAACGGTAGCTTTATCGTAATTATTTTTGGTTTATGTTGCCGTGTTGCGCATCCTCCATTTTTAGACTTTTCGGACAGCGTTACAGTGTCCATAATTAGAGCAGATGTTACATATACCCTCGTGATTATTTAGAAACTAGATTATTAAACTCAACACTTCCATTTTTTTACAAACAGATTTAAAACCATTACTTTTTGATCATCAAAAACGAATCTAATAAAGATGGCAGCCTTAAAAATGTTGAAATTAATTGAAATTATTACTTTTAGTCAGGTACTTAATTCTTAAATTGAAATATGAGATCTTAAAAAATGTCAGAATATAACTATGTCTCAGTAGCTCAATTGGGAGAGTGTTGTCCTGGTAAAATATAGGTATACAATACGAAATCAATTACCTAAGGGGGTATTTCACCATCCTCCTCATAGATTATTCGTACGGTAACGTACATTTTAGATTAATTATACAGGATTTATTTTTCTAAAAAGTGTGAGTTTACTATTCGGCACTTGAACCTATGAACAATGGCTACAAGTAGGATAAGTTAGCCGAGTTTTTTACCAGTTGCAAGTATTTATTTGTTTATTTATTAATATTCGTTATGTGTATGGATAAGCTATGAGGAGGATGGTGAAATACCCCCTAAGTCTAAAGAAGATAGAAAGCGCGACACGGTATAAAAACCCAAAAAATAAACACGATAATTCTTGGTTGTGAAAATCTAAAGCATAGAATTTTGAAAAACTAATATATAACGTAACGTAGGTTGAAATGTATATACATGGCTGATTTTTTTTTTAAATATTTGGACTAAGTTGTGTTCAAAAACCAAAAACGTCTCTAATTTTATTTTTCGGAAGTGGTGTGGGATTATTTTTTTTTATTTAGTATTTTCAAGGAAATTATAAGCAATATTTTTAGTATTCTCTAACTTAAGACTTTTTTGTTTTTTAAGAAATATGCAGTACATTATGATACAAGTTATAATATATATTAAATTTAATTATTACATGGTTATACCTACAACTAAATCCATAGAATATAAGTGGGTGATTTCGCCTGAGATGTGAACAAACTTAATCCCTAAGGATAATTTGTTCGGTTTTCAGAACAACTCATAAAGGTCCCGTATAAATCGTTGATTCCCTTAATATCTTGTTTAGAAATATGATATAAACGTCGTTAAAAGAGAAAACACTACGCTTTATATTCAAAACTAAAAGTTAACCACAAAAGGAGTCAAATATAGACCTTTATGAATCCAAACGCAATTTGAAAAAAAAACGACAATAGGGTAAGTTGATGATGACGTTTATAACCCGAGTACATTAAGCTAATAAAATATGTGTGTTTTTATATTTTTCATTAACTATTACTAACGTAAAGTGAGCCATTTTGATATTTGCATTCAAAATTATTATGTTTCAAAAATTATGTGTTCGTTCGAATCATAAAATTTGAAAGCATATTTATTCATCAACTTTCAAAAATAGTTCTTAGTTTTCGGATATGTTCACAAATATTCCATTTATTCGGATTTATTACAAAGCCGAAATATTTAGACCGTCCGACAAAATGGGCCCGAGGCCTAAGTGTGTGGAGAGATAAGGTAGTTATAAAAATTTACATCACGCTAAAAAACCGAATAAATTAGTTTTATGTATGTTAGAAAAAAAATCATGAAAATTTCGCGCGAATCAGATTATATTTCACAAAAATGCTAATAAAACAAACATAATAAGAGTACCTAACAGAGAGGATTGGACGTCAACAAAAGCTTTCTTGATAAGCTCTTCTTGCGACTTTTCTGTTATTTGATGTAGTGTATCGTAAAGCTTCTGCCTTGTAGAGACAGATGGCGGTGACATCAGCTATCGGTAGAATCCGCTAGATGGCAAGCCGCAGTGCTTGAGTTCTCCGACAGGAGGTCAGGACAGCGCAGAGGCTGTGTTTTTAATGTTCACACGTCAGAACGATTTTAGCCAGCTCTTAGTTAGGTTGACTAACGTAGTCCCAACTGTATACGCGAAGTATAAATAAAACCAGATAAAGAACCAGACTCTTTTATTGTACAAAGTAATCTCCATCCAAGGGAGTTGGAGAATCTGACAGTGTGTCTGCAAATTAACAGAACATTACACTTATCAAGTATTTGGTTAACTTGATTCCTTGATTGTATTGTCTTCCTCTTCCATCAGCTTGTGCTTCACATATTATTTCTCCTATAATTTTGATTTCATTAATGAGTAGTTACTGTATTTACTGTTACTTTTTACTGCAGTTACTGCATAATTGAAGCAGGTGAACAAGCTTGTGTATCTGGTTGTTATGTTTACGAGAGATGGGAAGGCTGCTAGAGGTATTGAAAGAAGGGTAAATGCAGGTAACTCAATTAATGGAGGACTGAATGCTGTTAGTGCATAAAAAAACTGTCTAAAGAAGCGAAGCTAGCCGTCCACAATGGAGTGCTGGTACCTACCCTGATGAATGGCAGTGAAGCATTGAACTGGCAGAGGGAGAATGAAAGTAGACTAAATGCTGTTGAAATAAACTCCATGAGGCGTATGTGTGGTAAACACATGTATGATCATGAGAGAACATGGAAATTTGCAAAGAATGCAATGCTGATGTAAGCGTAATGAATAAGATAAAGAAAGGGACCCTAATATAGTTTGGACATGTATGGCAAATTAATGAAAAAGTAGTGTGAGAAGAATATGTGACGCAAATGTGAATGGTAGAAGAAGTCGGGGACGCCCTAGGAAGACATGATTAAGTGAATCAGATACTTGAGTCGGGCCGTGTCAAGAAGAATAATAGAAGAGTATGTATGAGACGATGTATGAATGTGAAAGTGGCAAAGAATGTGAAAAACTGTATGTTTATTTCGATTGATATAATTTGAAAGCGTATTGTATCACTTTTCTAAAACAGTTTTTAGTTTTTGGATATGTTCAGAAGAGCCATTCTCTATCTTTTATGATATCGAGATAGATCTCAGGCGAGATCTCCTGTCAGATTTGTGTGATTTTCTACGGCTGTTATTTGCTTTTTCTATAAACCTATGTCAGTATTTCAGCTGTGAGCTGTCACGTATTTTAGTTAAGGTCGTTTTAAACACGAATTCCTGCAAGTATGCATGATTATTTATTCATTTAACAGCCGTAGAAAATCACACAAATCTGACAGGAGATCTCGACTGAAATCTATCTCGATCTCACAAAAGATAGAGAATAGCTCTTCAGATATATTCCATTTATTTGGATTTTTATTGTAAGGCGGAAATATTTTCACCCACATGTGTAACTTTAATAATGTGATTCTGTAAAAGCCCTCAAGGCGTGTATGAATAAATAAATAAATAAATAAATAAAAATATGGTCGAGGGCTGAGGGGTCTAAAAAAATATGAATATCTCTTAATTTTGTGAAACAAATAGCCCCTTATTTTGAGTATCATTATTTTGAAATTTGATGAATTGATCAAATTCTGTGAAACAATTGGTCCTTTATTAATTCTTAATCACTTTCCTCTTCCCCATCTCCATCCCTTCTCCACTATCTTCAGCCTCACAACATACCCCAATTGGGGATGTCATAGTCTCACTGGCTCCAGATGGAAGCAGTTGGAGGTGCGGTAATCATATAAAAAAACTTAAACTTAAATTAATTTAATTAAAAGTAACGGTAGGTACTTATATTTACTTTAAATCTAGATACTTATTCCGCGTGGATAACAAACCTAGAAATTTTCTTTCACGCGTAACCAAGCGCTAATTGCTAATTCGATAGGTATTTCTGAACATCTAATCAATTAATAAATGCATTGTAATTCTCTGTAGGTATGATAATTATAACAACGTAACTGCATATTCTCAAAATAAATATATACAATTTGAGTGTAACAAACCTGGTCCAGTTTTTCCGTTAGTAAGGTCCTGCGCCTCGGTGGCGCTGCAACAGCTCATGCTGACGTCACTTCCGCTTTCAGAGTCTCTGTCACTTCCGCACACACTTCCGTCTTCCCTGTCTCCCACGTCGAGAAACATCCTTGAAGATTCCCCATCCGTCCCCGCGTCATCCTCAAAATCCTCGCCTCTCTCTCTAACAGCGGTCTCATCATCGAACCTTGAGGTGACCCGGTCTTCATGCAAATTTGGATCATCATTCAAAGCATTGCTATCACATAATCTTTCAGATCCTTTATCCATGTTTAGATTATTAGCTTGATGGTGTTGCAGACCACCTAATAGTCCTTGTAAAGGATGGAACCAAGAGTTCGCGTATAGATTCAAAGGGAAATTGATTGATGGAACATTTTGGTGGTGTTGCTGAAACAGTTGTTGGCTGATTGGGTTCAGATACTGCTGCATCTTGACTAGTTCTTTTATCCTTGCGATTTCTTGTTCTTCGTCTATCGGTAGTTGTTCTTGTAGCCTCTGTTGCTGCTGTTGTTCTTCAATAGTTTGTGAATTACTTCTGATATTTGCTGGTTGATGTCTCCTGTTTGTAGGTTTATTATCTTGATTTCCTATGATAGATTCTATTGAAAATGGTTTTGGTACCCTGATGGCACTTGGCGATGTCTTTTTTAAGTCTTTTATAGGCACTGTGGTCGTGTAGGGGAGGTTTAGAATGGGCGAAGCCATATTTTTGTGAGCTGGAGAAGTTTTATGAGGAGAAAGGCACTGTTTCTCGTTGTCGTCTAAATCCGATAATTCTTCTCGATTATTTTCTTTTTGGTCTTTCGTTCCATCCATTTTCACGTTTTAAGTGTATTGTCTCATTTTAATAAATAACTGCATCTTTGTAATATCAACGCCTGTATTTTTATCTGCCGACTTTAAATGTAGATATTCTATATTCTTCTAGGTATTTTATATTAGGATTTAGGATGTTATATGATTATTTTGAACTTGTCAGTATCAAATCATTTTTGTAGGTAGTGAGCCAAGAACTAGGCAGGTACTATTAAGCACTATTATTATTATTTAAACTCTAATTATGAGAGAGATTTAAATGTTATATATGATGTATAAATTAAATTTTGTGAATTTTCGACAGCTTTCCTTTCTACGCCTTAGGTATTAAAAAATAATTCTTTATTCGATTTTTAAGTAGGTATTTAGTTTTTAAAAAACATTTCTACTAACAGTGCTATTTTTAAACAATAGTTCATATCTAAAAAAAATCATAGCCTTAACAGTTTATTTATTACGCCACACAAAACATTGAGCAATTATGTTTTTTAACGTAGAAAATCTTCACTGATTCCATTTTAATCTTAGTATTTAACTAATTATTGGTGTTTAAAGTAGTTATTACTCACACATGCTTATAGATTAGAGACACACTTTTTAATAAAATAAGCAAACATTTCTATTTAATTAATTGTGCAATTTTCTTTCAAGTTCTTCTCGTATCACATCACTATTAATTTTCGCCAATCCATTTGATTTAAAACACACAAGAACTATTTAAACAGTGCTCTTTTTTCAAATCAAAACGCAATAGTCTAAATAAGTACTTTTTTAATTAAATTTAGTAATGTACATCTTCGCGACAAATGAACGGTTGGTTTCTATGGTTATTTCGTAAAGCGCGCGCACTGTCTCGTGCAACTGTCAAACACATACTGAGCCAACGAGGGGCTATATCTCTATACGGGACGGGCACCGACTAGCTACATTCATAATGTTACTCCGTTCAGTATTATCGGATAGGCCAGATATATGTGTTAGTTTGTACCGAGTGTGGGTAGGTACTGATGAGGTGCGGTCCCCCTTTAATATAATTATCAATGATGACTGAAATTAGGCAGGTTTAATTATTTGATCGATTGGTTAGATGTTGTTTGTTGTGACTTATGACGACACATTATGATGCATGGACTTTTTTAAATGTTGCTTATTGTAGTGTTGAGTGCCTCATACAATATACACTATAAATGTTTCATACGAAAACGTAAAATTTTCACGCACCTCACAAAATATATTTGTCCTAACACTTTTTCTTTAATTCAAAAGGTTTTGTATTAGTACAAATGTTTTGTGTTATTGATACTAATGAAATGTTTTGAGGTGGTGAGCTAGTAAGGTGATTACTACTGGCACTAAATTTACAAAATTTCGTGTATGCAACATTTTATGCCACATTAACCCTCAGGATACAAAAATATTCTTGGAAAATTTTCTATTTTGGCTTTACAAGATTTAAGCTCTTTTTTGGCTCTTTCGCACCCTAAACCCAACCTAATTTTTTTAAAGTGTATTTTATATAGTTATAAAATTTAATATCTTATATCTAATATTTTCTTTTCTAAAACTTCTATAATATTATTTACTACTTAGATACTGACTCAAATTTGGACTTCACAACGTAATCCACGAAAAATTGCAAAACTTTTGGCCTCTTTAACATTTACAGGAACACATTTGGCCTCTTTAACATTTACATTTAAGTTCATTGAACATTTTAAAACCTTTATGATAAATATTGTTTTGTGTTTCCGATAAATTTGTTTTGGGAAGCCCAGCCTTTGACGTGGGACACGTCAACACCTCATTTCAGTGTTTGAATACCTCTTACAAACATTCTGAAATCGTGTCCTACCCAACACTACTTTTTTGATAGTTTTTGTGAGAATCATCTGATCATCATCAATCATTGAGAAAAAAATGTACAAACACAAAAAGAATAAATATCTTAATTATAAGTGTACTGAGTTAAGGCTTGTTACTTAATAAGCTCACGATGGAAATGGTCACGTTATGATTTTGAAATAACCTGTGTAACTGGACATTCCAGGCAAAAAAGGCTGTTAAAATTACACGATGTCAAATTGCAGAGTGCTAAGTTAATATTAATTTGGAAAATCGTCAGTATAAAGCTCACGATGGAAACGTATTTGCAAGCAGAAAAAAAGTTACAGAAAAAAACCTACTTTCGATAATTTTTATACGAAAAGGTGGGCATTTTTTATGGTGGAACTGCTTACAGACTTATCAAGAGATCTTTGAATATTTTAATGAAATCGTCATCAGGTAATATATCCGGGGTCATACCTGATCTATTCTAAGTTCCATAATATTAAAAAAAAAACTTAAAAGAAAGACAAATATATCCGGGTTACGAATAACCAAATAATGTTTGAAAATCTCCTACTACCACCACAGAAAGCCGAAAATGTTGCTTGTGTTGTGATGGAGGACTTAGCCAGCCGAGGAATCGAACACGGGACGCCCGGATGGGACCCAAACGCGATGCCCACTCAACCACAATCTGTGAAAGAGGTGAGTGAAAACATTCTATAGAATAGAAATCCTAACTTGAATGAACTTCAACATTCGTTCTATAAATTGACTATAGATTCTCAAAACAGGTGGGAACGCAGCATCACATGGAGATTTACACGTATAAATATGTAAGGTTACTTTTCCGTTCTGAATATCTATAAATCTAGATTGGTAGGTACCTCCCCCTGAAAAGGAAATATAGCTACATCTTAAGATGAAGCCATAGTAAATAATGCAAAATCACACAAAATCATGTGTTTTGTTTTGAAAATTTGATCGCTTAGAAATATTATAGATGCTTCAATTAAATAATGCGTGTCGAACATAAATTGGCCCTTAAAAATATCGGTCATTTTTTTTATAAGTCTTTTAATAAGCCTAGAAAAAAATAAAGTAACAGGTCTTTAAAAAAACAGTGCAAACTCTCCTACTTATGAACATCTTTTCGGTTATAATTTTATTGTTTATTGTAGCAAATTTAGTTTCTTTTATGATAATTGCAAAAAAAATTAATATTTACGCCCGATATTCACAAAATAAAATAAAATATGCATATTTGCGTTGTTATTTCACAATACGGCCGGCAGCCGACGAATTAGGATTTTCAAAGTGACCCTTATGTCGTTCACCGAAGGACTACGGGCTTGCTACACCCTACTTTTTTTCAGAAACGCCCTGGCCGTAGCAGGGAACAGGCGTGTGTCTCCACGTCGCTCGGTTCCGTGAAATCAATTTTAAATTTCCTTGTTATTACAATAAACAATGTGTAAAAGAGGAGTTAATGTTTTTTTTAGGCCTTTACGAAATCAACATGTAAAAAAAAATTCTCAAATAACTTTTTCAAACGCCCTGGCCGTAGCAGGGAACAGACGTGTGTCTCCACATCGCTCGGTTCCGTGAAATCAATTTTAAATTTCCTTGTTATTACAATAAACAATGTGTAAAAAATGAGTTAATGTTTTTTTAGGCCTTTACGAAATCAACATGTAAAAAAAAATTCTCAAATAACTTTTTCAACCATTCCAAAAGCTTTTTCTCAAATATGTTTTAACTCCTCCCACAAAAGGCATGAATTCCGATTCGATTTTTCCCTGGACTATTGGATCTCCTTAAGCCGGGATCTTACCTGAACTATACTTTGATCTATTAAAATATAGATCGGCGAGATAGTTTTTTCGATGGAATAGAAACCCGAAGTTGGATGAACTTCAACTTTCGTTCTATAAATGAACAATAGACCTTTACAGAATAGAATATAAGTCAAATTTATGTATTACAAAGTTAATTGATATTCAATATTCTTTACGAAATAGAAGAATACTTGCTTATTTATTTAATTTATTTTTATAATAATTGATTATTTGCAAATGATGCGTTGAAATATTTTGATTTAAAATTCTAAGAAAACAGAAGGTGGGTAGGTACCTGGTACGAGGGGAAAGATACTTACCTATTTATAGATCGGGAGGATTTTTCGAGAGTAGAACTGTTTGATAGTGACATTTTAATTGATTCATTTCATTTAATTTAAAATGTTTTGCATGCTAAGTTTTTTGCCTATGCGAAGGAGCCAATAATGTGTGAATATTTACCTAAAAGTAATATTATTATCTCTCAATTATTTTATACTCTTTTATATTGATTAGCGAAGAAAAATCTAATGCCAATATAAATATATACCTATCTCCATTAGAGAGAGTACTTCTGAGATCAACTAGCTAGGTACTAACTCCATGGGAGAAAGAAATTACTTCGTAGGAGAAAGAAAATTCCCAAAAAAAATATCGGGAAGAGATAGAAATATACAATTTCTCAGCTTCTAAGCACAAATATCTGCTTTATTAGAATAGTGTATTTTAAATTACATAAAACAATATTATTATGTTGTAATAAAATTTAGGAAAAAATAAACCTAGATATATAAAGAAGGAGAAATAACTAAACAAAAATGTACCTACTTGCCAATGTACCTATCTTCCCAAGAGAGTGAAACTATTACTGTAATGTAATTGCTCGTAGGTAAATCTACAAAAAATAAATATCCGAAAATTCGTCCATGTCAGTAGGCAATGCATTATTTTCCTTTATAATTTTTTCCAAAATTATGTTCTTTTCAACGAGAAGTAAGAAACGGCTTAAAAAAGAACTAACGAACGAACGACTTACAACTTTCAAACTAACAAAATCTGCACTAGCACTAACCTATTTAGCATAGATACAGCCTTTAATTTTTATTTTATAACTTCCTGCAAGTGTTTTAGAAGAATTATTACCATTTTCAAAGCTAAAATCGATCTCAAAAATACCTTTAATAATAAGTTGATATTGATATCAAACGAATTCATTTGCAGTGTCGATGTTTTGTACTTATATGCTGGTATATACAGTATATAAACAAGTAGTTTTACCCTTGATGCATTTAAATGAAAATATGTTTTTTTGCTTTTATTATTGGATGGTACATCCTCTCTGCACACCCCTTTGGGGACACTTAGCTATATTTTGTATAAGTAGGTAGACCGTATTTTCCCTAAACCGCCTGTATTACATAAGTATGCTGGGGGGGGGGGGCAGCTGTCAGAGGATCAACTATGATGGAATCACACATTTTAAACCCCACTAGCGGCTACACCAAAACTAAACGCTTAAAACCACATTAATTTAACTAACTATTTTACTGAAATACCGACCCTGATAAAACAAGGTACCTATTGCTTTTACATTCATAAACACACCATTCATCACAATCCACACATCTGCCCAAATGATGAACTCTGTAACGCTGTCCGAAACGTTGGCTAAAGCAGGAAGCGCATCACGGCATAATATCCCAAAAATATATCACAATACTTTTGGCCGTTAAAATCTCATATCATACCACCTTTTAGAAACGTAAGTAAGTACCTAAATGAACAATTTAGTTCCTTTTATAAAATTCATACTTTTTCAAGAAAAACAGCACTTTTTAGCCTTCAAGAAAAAATAGACTTTTTCTATGGAATCCCTAGATTTTGTCCTGCATCCCGTTTTTATATTCATCTTCAATTGACGTAGGCTGAGATGGAAGACTCGCTTCGTTTCTTATAGCGAAAATAATTGACGGAATAATTATTTTGATTTCTTGATTTGTGCAACGTTTTGCCTCTGCGCCATCTCTTTCCCTTCCGCGAATAAAGCCGAAGGAGAGAACGGGACGTATATACGTGATTATGCCATAAATCAAGGCGTGATTTTGAACGAAATAATAATAAACGGAGCTACGCCCCACTATTAAAATGCTGGCCCCTGATTGGTCGGGCCAAAACGATCAGAGGGAGAAGGAGAGAGAATTAGGAACGCCCTGCAAAGACGCGAGGGAGGGAGACGGGAACTTGATTGTTTGCCAAGCAATTACAAGAGCAATTTTCGAAAATGGAACGTTTTATGTTTTAACCCTTTCAGACATTGAGGAAAATGCACTTTTCTTTTTTTCATCATTTTGTGAGAAGGAATTTAATATTAAATAGTTATTACTACTCGGTTTCGCCTGATTGTTAACACCCTGCTCTTCATATTGTGCAATTTTACCTACAATATTAAGCAAACAATTGGTACCTGTACAACTTGAAGCTTGACACAGCCAACTTTGCAGACTGCCGAAGGAGAAACCAATGAATGAGTGAACTTTTCAAGGTTGTTGTCGTTTTTAGATTAGCTCCACACCGGAAAGCCTGAAGAAAATAATTCCCCTCAGGTCGCGTGTCATCTTTGGGGATGCTGTGTCGACGGTATTTTTAGGAAAGGACGGAGAGGACGTTTTGGAAAGGAAAAAGGTACGAGTGGTGGATAGGAATCAGAAGGTCAACGTGTTCAGGAGAGACGGATGAAAGGAATCCATCCCTCCCACTGCGGTGCAAGGCGATGTTCCAAGATAGTCCTGCTGGAGAGCTTAAAAGGTGTCTCCCCGATCCAGCCCGCCATGCAGTTGGTGGGCAGACGAATAAGTAGATATGTACTGATTTTAGCTATTGCTGGCCGCAAAGCTAAGAGCGACAGGTTGTGTGGTTTTTTCTCATTTAAAAAAGCTTAATTGTTTCTGATGTAATGAAATTGTTGAAAATAGTAGAAATTTCAGGCGGCGGGTAAATCTTTGCATTTTCTATGTATTTCTTTTGCTGGTCAGAAAAGATTTTTAAAGCTTTTTTCCTATAATTATATTTGTAAACACATTGGGGTTGTACTGAAAGTTAAATGCTAAAAGACTTTTTTGGGAATCGGGCAAACAAATTAGCTATTTTCTAATGATAAATAAAAAGGCTTAGGTACCTTTTCATTATTTATATCTGCACTTGGACGTGTTAGAATTCAAACGCAGGTAGTCGGCCTCCGTGATTGAGTGGTTATTATTTTTGGATTACCTACGAATCCGGCGGTCGCTGGTTCAAACAACAACTTGCGCTCAAAAAGAAGAAGATGGAGAGATATGTAATTATGAATGTTGGACAGAGCGCGATAATGTTTTAAATGATAAAATTGAAGCAAAAATTGCGAAAATGTTTAATAAAACACGACTCGTTTAAAATAGAACAAAAATCTCGTGGAAGGCGTCTGAAGTATCATTTAAAGAACACATTGTGAATTTTTTCACATCTTACATCTTATAATCTGTAAAATAATAGAAACAGACGTGTTTTTAATAATTTTGGGAGCATACTTTGCGATTTTTTTCTATCGAGGGAATTTCATATAATTTGCGTTTCGGCGTGGAACGCGTCTAGAAATTATCGTCAAAAATAACATATTTTTTTAAGAAGGGGAAGATATGTAAGAAATTGGTAAAAATTCGAGTGCAAGAAAATCTAACAGTATTAATAGGGTAGCGTCTGCGTGGTTGAATTTCATAACCCGGCTTCGAGTGCATGTCTAACGCCACGCTGTACGCGCTGCGCCACAAGTACCTAACAGCTGTGTAGGTACGTGAAATTTTAAACAAATTGTTTTTAAAAAAATTTATAAAACATTGTAATTTGGTTTCGAATTCAAGAATTCGTCAACAGATGTCGCTACTTCAGTTAGCAGGTCGCATGGGGACGTGCCCCTGGCAAGTATTAGTAGGTACTAAGAATTTGTGAATTTTTAGTATCTCTCCGGATATGGAAAGATTGACGGAAAAACTCAGTTGTGAATAATGGTGTCGAGCGGCTGTATATTACAAATGACATCATTGCCTGTTAGCTATCACTGGATGACAGTGGATCCGAGGATCGGGCTATTTTTGGAACTAATTCCACCTGGATTTATAAAATGGTTACCAAAACTAACTGAACGAAGCCGAACCAAAAGCCGTTGGGATGTTTGAACCCAAGGGCGTAGCTATAGCACGTTGCTAATACATGGGGGTTCGATGCTAAGGAGGTGTTCGACCCTTGTGGGAAAGGGAGAATATGGGAAGGGGGGGGGGGGGGTGGAAATTTTAATTTAATGTTTTTTGAGAACTCTACTTCCCATAACTTAATATTTACATCACATTTATAAGAGAGATGTTGCAAATGATATTGTTTTATTTCTCAGGAGTGTGATCTACAAGTTAATTAGTATGTATTACCTATTCTCTTTTTTCCTACGCAATTCTGAGGCCGATGGGCGGTTTGAAATTTTCGGGATATCTACGGGCAGAGCTTTACGTCCAAAACAATGAAACTTAATCGATTTTAATTTTTAATGAGAATCTACACCTAGACCCATGTTTGTAGTGGATATATTTAATGAAAGATTTCCGGTCTTGAGCGGGTCAAAAGAGCGGGAAGTCGTTAGGATGTCCGCCATTTTGGAAGCAAATTGCCGGGAATCGGTGTCATTTGGCGGGAAGAGGGACTTTGCTGCCTAATGAATGGCCGACCATTATTTCTTTGTCCGAGCAAGCTTCTCCCCAAAACATACGTCTTGGCGAGGATCAAATACCCTCCTGAGAGGATGTGTTTCAATGGTAGGTAATTAGTAAATGCATATCTAGTTTCTGATATTCTCCAGTTCTAAAATTGAAAATATAAATGCATCAAATGATCAAATAATAAAGATAACTCCGCACAGGAGGCCGTGAGGAAACATTTTCCTTCGGCGGCTATTTTTTCTTTGGGGATGCTGTGTGGACGGTTTTTTGTGGAAAGGAATGAGTTTAGGTACCTAGGTCTTGAAGACACCCATGTTGTAGGAGGAAGGAAACACAGCCAAGAACTGTTGGGCTCAAGAACAAGTCGCAGAAACAACCCATTCTTATGTGAAAAATGTCAACCCTGTTCAAATGTTGGGGGCATTTGCGTGTTTCCCAACTGTACACCGGTGCCGAAGTACTAGTTTTTTTGAGCTTCTGCTATTGAAATACCGGTAGAATAAGGAATTAGGAAGCATTTCCACCCGGCGCCTGTGCGCTAAGCAATGCAATCAGGACAGGAGAATCTGTCAAACTTATGTCTGTGTAAACTTGTGTAAACTTGTGTAAACTTGTTATGTGCTGTGCAATGGTCTACAGAGATCTCTCGGTGCTTTCAACATCAACTTTTAATGAAGCCTATTGTTAATTGCTGTGCTGTAACCTTGCTCCCTCAGTTCTTAATTTTATCGACCATCTTACGAAACTTGTGCAGGAATTCTCTTGTTTTCTCGAGTGTTTGTGCAGTGATAACCGCTAGTGGTGTCCCACAGAACCGTGAGATCGAAGGATTTTTCAAAGACGAAGGATTTTTCATCACAGCCGAAAAACGATGGGACAGAATGATTCAGAGCCTGTCCAGTTCCACATTTACTTTCCATCCCGTATATTTGTGTCAGCATCAAAGTTCACAAAACAAATTAAAATACAGTCCAGTAAATCTAGATTGCATTATTTATTTGCAATTACAGACGGTGTGGGTTTGTTTTAATAATAAATCTATGGTTTGATACCGATATTTATGAAATTTTGCACGCTTAAAAAGAGAAAAAAACTGTCTATTTGAGATATCGAAGTCTATGTTTGAGTTTCATCAAATTAGGTATGATTTTAGGTTTTCACGGACATAAGTATTTTTGTTATTTATTTTTGGGGTGTTATGCCGTGTTGCGCTACCTCCTTCTTTAGCCAACGTTTCGGACAGCGTTACAGTGTCCATCATCTGCCCTGATGATGGACACTGTAACGCTGTCCGAAACGTTGGCTAAAGAAGGAGGTAGCGCAGCACGGCATAACACCCCAAGATAAATAACAAAAATTCATGAAATTAGTTCAGTCAATTTCAATTTTAGACATTTGATACTTTTGGAGTGTGTTGTAGTAGGACACAGCAAGGGCATAGTTATAGCATTCACATGGGGGTTTGACCCAAGGGGGGAAGGGGGGACTAGAAAGAAAAGGGGGTGTTGGAAATTTTATTTAAAAGTTTTTTTTTGGACTTCTACTTTACCAGAACTTATTATTTGAAAAAGAGATGGTGCAAAAAATATTGTTGTATTTGTTCAGGAATGGAATCTACCAAGTACTATTCTCTTTTTTCCTACGTAATACCGAGGCCGATGGAAGGGTTAGAGGATTCAATCCACTTCTTTTCCCCTTATATGAGCCCTTGGGACAGAGATACGATAAACCTTCCTCACGTTGATATTATATCGTTGATTGTTTTTTACTTGAATACCGCACAAGAGTCCCAACTGCTCCCAACCGATGTTGTAAGGCTGGAGGTAATGGGGAGACGAATGAAATGGGGAGAGGGGAGGTTATTTAGATCTGGTCACCAAACACGGCTAAAGCCATTTCAAGCCACGATTCAATTCTAGACGGGGTCTTACACCAGATACTGAGAACATCTTTCACTCCGGAACGTGCTACAAATATACAATTATATTATTTTTAACGAAATAATTGTGAAATAACACAAAAAACTAAAATTTACTCGAGCACGTCGGGATTTGAATCCGCGATCCCCTGAGGGCTATTCGAGGCCTTACGTCTCAGCCACGGAGGCAATCAATGGATAACTCGTCGGTTATTTACGAATATTCCACCCGCACCCACGCGGAAACGAAAATTTGTATATGTTATATAGCGAGTTAGATGGCGAAATAAAATAAACAAAAAGATTTGAAAAGACAACATTCCAGGGCTACAACATTTGAAAAACTAGTACCACCATCAGAAATTGAATGCTCCACGCCTAGATGTCAAACCAAATCATCATTTGTCGACTCATTCACTAACGCCTCGATTAAAAGAGCGGGTTTACAAGCTTCTCTCCGGCGAATTCACTACGTGCTCGAAAACTTGCTCAGTGTAATCATATTAACTAGCTAACTAGCAAATTTTACACTGAACGAGTTTACTAACAGATAGTAAATTCGCCGTCTAGTAGCTTGTAAACTCGCTCGATGTAATCGAGTTTTTACTGGTCATTTTCTGAATCAATTGTTTGCCGCATCCTCTACGGATCTAGTATCCCAGTTCTTGCCGTCGAAATTTCTTACTCTTATCCTTGCCAAATTATCTGGCAAACAATTTAATTCATTGGTGTTTTTGTAAGAGTGGAAGTGGAAGCAAGGATGAGTCATTAGGGACTTTTTGCTTTTCCTTTAGATAAGTAATTCGCTTGTTAGCGAATATTTCATTTATACTAAGTATTATTATGGAGGGAATTAGATCTATATCTAAACGAAGGAGGACATATTTTAATGTTTGTTCTTATAACCTACTTAATATAATTAGGTTGAAATGCAGAGGTGATGGTTATAGGAAGGGACCAAACTCAGTGCAACATACTCGCTAATGGGACTCAGTTGAAACAGGTGGACAGATTCAAATACCTCGGGGTTGAATTCTCCAGCGATGGACGGCAAGACGGAGAAATTGATCTAAGAATTAGTGCGGCAAGCGGTGTGTTGCGTCCTCTCTACAGCTCAGTGATAAGGAAAGCCGAGCTCAGTATCAACACAAAGATGGCAGTGTTCAAAACGGTATATCGCCCGACGCTCACGTACGGCCACCAGATATGGATGCTAAGCGAACGAACGCGCTTTAGAGTAAGAGCTGCCGAAATGAGGTACTTGAGAGGAGTGGCAGGGGTTACGAAATGGGATCATATAAGAAACTCGACGATCAGGAACGATCTAAACATTTAGCCACTGCTACTCTTCATAGAAAAATCGCAACTGAGGTGGCTTGGGCATGTAATAAGAATGCCTGATGACCGAATTCCGAGGAAGATACTATGTGCGATTCCAGAGGGTAGACGTCCAGTGGGCCGCCCCAGACACAGTTGGGCGAGGCAACTCCAGAAACTGTGTGAGGAGAGGATGGGACTGCGATGGACGGAGGCCGAACAGTCAGCTCAAGACAGGGACGTATGGAGAAGCCTTGTCGATGCAATGGGTCCCGACCCGAATAGGATAAGGGGACGAAGATGATGATGATGACGAAGTTGAAATGCAACCTTTATGCGTATGAAAAAGATGTTCTGCAGTCATGATCTCAACCTTGGATTACGAATGCGAATGGTCAGTTGCTACGTGTTTTCGGTATTTTTTAATGGAATTGAAGCATGGACGCTTACTGAAGAACTGATAAGGCGACTTGAGGCAGTCGAGATGTGGATCTGCAGAAGAATACTCAAAATAAGCTGGAAGGACAAAGTTACGAATTAATGTAGGTATTATGGTTACGGATGAATAAAGAAAAATAAGTTTTTAGAACAATAAAAATCCGAAAACGTCAATATCATGTGATGAGACATCCAGAGAAGTACAAGATCTTGCATCTCATAATGCAGGGAAATATTGCCGGAAGACGGAACCCTGGAAGAAGGAGAACATCATGGCTGAAAAACCTGAGACAGTGGTTTGACCAGTCTACTGTAGAGCTGTTCCGGGCCGCAGTAAACAAAATCCGCATAGCCAACATGATAGCCAACGTCCGTTGAACGGACAGGGCACAAGAAGAAGATAATTAGGTACTATTTTTTTTTAAATTTGAATACCGCGAGATTGTACTTAAGTCTAATTAGTCCGATTTAGCTTCCATCACTCCCAATTCTCTTTTTTTTACAATAGCTCCATTCAGGAGGCCGTGAAAAAAATAATTCCACTCAGAAGCCCCTAAGAAGCTCGAAGCTATTTTGAGCAAAGCTAGGAGCGGATATTCTGGGAGAGAAGAGGGTATGAAGGTGGAATTTGGCAGCCACCTCTGGACTGGAGCTCCAAAATACTTGAAAAATACCCTCGACTATGTGCAGAAACGGGCGGTCCGTTTGATAGATTCTCCCACCTTAACGAACGGATTGCAATCTTTACAGCACAGGCGTCGGGTGGGAATGTTATCCCTGTTCTATCGGTATTTCAATGGAAGATTCTCTGAGGAACTAGCTTCATTGATCCCTTCGGCACCGGTGCATAGTCGGGAGACACGCCAAACGCGCACCCAACATATATACACGGTTGACATTTGTCACACGAGAACGGGTTGTTTTTTCGACTCATTCTTGAGTTCAACAGCTCGGCTGTGGAACGATTTGCCGGCCTCTGTGTTTCCTCCCTCCTACAACATAGGTCTCTTCAAGACCAATGTTCATTCCTTCCTCTCCTCAAAAGGACCCTACACACAGCATCCCAGATGACATAGACCCTGAGGGAAATTATTTTCCTCAGGGCCTCCTGTGTGGAGTTAATATTAAAAAAAAAACTTCCTCTTCACTGCCTGTTACCTCTCCCATCCCCCCTCAACCTCACAGCATTCCCAAACTAGGAGAGGCAATGGTCCTACCAAAGACATTCAAATACAAAAGATATGAAGATTATTTCCGAATAGGAATAGTTTGAATACGGAAATATTCTATTCTATTTGAGGATCACAGTTGAAGACATTCCAAAAAATTAAGCGTCGGTGGTAGAAAAAATAACATTCATCTTATATCCACCCATCGCCCACCCGCCTGGAGGGTGCTATACAATTATTTCCACCCTCCCTCCCCCCCCCCCCCCCCTCCCACTATAACCCCCAAATGTTTACTAGTATATTCACATCCCCTAATGGCCCCGGCTTAGATGGACTTAATTTAGCTTGACAAAGTAAGTATTAATTTAATAGTGTAATTTGTTGGTTTGGAGAGAGTTAGTAAATGGAGAGTGGTTGCTTTTCATCAGATTGCCTTATTTTAATGTGAGTATTCGCGGATTTGTATTATCAATCACACTGGAAATGCCTCCATGCAGATTTTAATGGAAATTATTATTTGAATGTATTGGATATTAAAAAAAAGAAAAATTACCTCGGTGTTTATAAAATATGTACCGACTCGTACGTAGTTTCAGACGTCGTTAGTATAAGTAGTTATATGTAGTTTTGGGGTGTCTCAATAGGTGAACGGACAACTCAGAATGAAATCAACTCAAAACTTGACCATGACACTTCGTGGAGAACAGTTATGTAACTGCTTTATTGTCATACCCTTTCTTTCTTTTTTTTCTTTCTCTGCAGGGTATTATATTTGATACTACTATGTTTTATATTTCATTTGATATCATTATACAGGGTTTCCCAATAAGAGGTGTTATTTTGAATAGCCCGCTATTTCGGTAGATGCCACTTTTGAAGCTGTCATTTTCTGACATTTGACAAGTAGAAACTACGCCATTAATAAAAAAATGGAACGATACACGCTTCAACAACGCATTGAAATTATTAAAATTCACTATAAAAATGGTGAAAATTTGGCAGAGACGGTTCGTAAAACTCAAAAGAACATTTTTGGGTCGTCGTGAAGCACCTTGTCGGACCGCAATACAGAAATTGGTGGAAAAATTCGAGCTGTTGGGACAACTTAGTGATGTGAAGAATAAAACCCGTGCACGTCGCTCAAGAACAGCCCAGAATATTGCTGCTGTAGCCGAAAGTGTCGAAGAAAACCCAGGTTTGTGCATTCCTTCGTTCTTTGGAATTAGGCATTCCACAAACGTCATTACACCGTATTTTGCATAAAGATTTGGGTCTTGAGGCTTATAAAGTTCAGTTAACACAAGAACACCTCTTATTTGAACAAATAACACCTCTTATTGGAAAACCCTTTATCTGTTATCACTACAAGTATTTCCTTCTAGTAACAACTTAACATTGATTACTCGTGCTGTGAACATATCTAATTGGAGTGTTAATATCTATGTAATATACCACGGCAATATTCTATTATTGTAATAATTGTTAACACTCTGTAAATGTTTCAAACAATAAATAAATAAATAAATAGAACCTCCTTTGAAAAATCATTAAAAGTTATGACAAAAATATATTTAAAAAAGGTTAAATAGGTTACGTTAGGTTAGGGTTATGGGTTATTTTAAAATCATTTTTTTCATAGCTTTTGAGGTGTTGAGATAAGTAGATTCTGAGTTGTCAAGGCAACGTCTCAAGTTGTCAAGGAAACGTCGCGAGTAAAGTTAAATCTACTATAATATGAGAGTGTCGACTGCCGCCCGTTCGGGAATAATATATCAATCTGTGTGCCTGCTTGGCAGTACGGTGTTATATAAATATAATTGGCGCTCGCAGGTTTTTGCTGCTAGGCCCTGCGGGCAGCTTTTGGCTCGGCTACGCCCAGTTAGTGTTGGTGACCATTTTATAAATCCAATAGGAACTGATTCCAAAAATAGCCCGTTCCTCAGATCAACTGTCATCCAGTGTAGCTGGTCACCGGGACAAAGTAACCGAGACAGGTAGCGACGTCACATGCAATATGTAGCCGCTTGATACAACTATGTATTACCGTCAATCTTTCCATATCCGCAGAGATACTACATATTTACAAATTCGTAACAGTAATACCTTGGGGGGGACACGTTCCCATCCGACCTTCTGACGGAAGTGGCGACATCTTGTGACGAATTCTAGAGTTCGAAACCGAATCACAACGGTGGCTTTGTTTGGAATTTCACGTAAACAGATGTTATTTGTGGCGCGGCGCGTATGACGTGGTGTCAGACATGTACTCGAAGCCGGGTTCTGAAATTCAATCACGCAGACGCAAGCCTATTAATACTATTCGATTAACATATGGTGGATTGGTAATTGGACGGTTAAAAACAATTGTGTCGGAAATAGCGACGCTTCTACGAACATCGGAAAATGTAAAATTAATTTAATATAAATAAAAATAAAAGTTAAATAATTTCATAGCGGAATTTTGATGGGGTCATCATCAGCTCTGTGACGTAACATGTAAAAATGATTTTATATTGTTTTTAAATAAAAAATATTTTTAATAAAAATAAAAAATAAAATTGTTTAAACTACTGTTTTCATTATTTTTAGAAGTAAAATTGCAAAATATGTGACGTCACACTAGGGGGGAGGGGTCTCACAAATGTGACAGGGGCGGGGGGGGGGGGGGGGGGGGTAAAAAAATCATGAAATTCGTGTGACGTAATTTTATAAATAAAAATATTTATCTTTTATTTTTATTTGCATCAATTGCATTTATACATTTTCCGATATTTGTAGAACCGTAACTGCATCCCGTTCCTATTTTTGTCATTGACTAATTACCAATCCATCGTACCTAATCAATTAATATAACACCGGGTACTTGGATTGGATAGTCACCTAACTCGGAACTCAATTATCTCTGCCAAGACAACCTCGACTATATGTGTCTTCCGCCCCGCCCAGCGCCCAGCGCCCTCTGAGCGTTGCTTGATTTGATCTGAACTCAGAAGACTGTACCTGTATGAGTATTGATTAAGAGTACCTACTGACAGATTGACGGGTGCTATTTAATGTGTTGTTAAGAGACAAATGCACACAATTAGATAAAGATAATTATCCAAGAATATCTTTTTTTTTTATTTATTACATTACGTTAGATACATTTAAATAGCAAAAAAAAACATAATAAAAATATTTCTAGATCCATAACTGCAAATATTAAAAATGTGTGCAAGTGTTATTATGTCTTGTGGGTCGATAAAAGTTCCTAGCTAGGCAGATTGCCCGTTCTAAGAAACCAAATGCTGGTGAAAATGCAAGAAATGTATTTTGTAAAAAAATGTTTTTTTTTTCTAATTTAATTTTTTTTCTTAATTTTAGTTGTTTTTTTTACGTGAGCTTCACACAGGAGGCCCTGAGGAAAATAGACTCAGTGCCTATGTCATCTTTGGGGATGCTCTGTGGCGGGTTTTTTAATGAAAGGAAGGGGAGGAGAGTTCTGGGAAGGAAACGGGTTTAAGGGGTGGGTAGGAATCCGGGGTTCAGTGTATTATGTCATCCGCTTTCAAAACCTAAACAAACCTCACACCACGGACCCGGGCACCCCTGCTAAATTACCAAACGTAGCGAAACACTTGGGGTGACCGGATCTCCGGTTCTTTTTTCACTTGTTAAAACGATCAGGATCTCCGGTTCTTCTTTCACTTGATAAAACGATCTAGATCTCCGGTTCTTCATTCACTTCATAAAACGATCTGGATCTCCGGTTTTTCCTTCACTTAATAAAACGATCTGCATCTCCGGTTCTTTCTTCAGTTTCTTCAGTGTTTCTGTTCTCATCTTCTGTTACCTTTTCTGTTTTCTTCCTCCAGTCTCAATTCCACAGTTATTTTTTCGTGCGGTGAACGCATCGTGTTTGCTGAAATTCAGCAATAGCTACAAGAAAATCAAAATTAAAAAAATGTTGTCATGTCCGAATTTATTTTTTCTCAAAATTATATTAGTAACATTTTTTTATAAAATATTGAATGGCACGACGTAAAATGAATGCCAATCTGTCAAAGCAACTTAATTGGGTGCAACAATGTGCCGCGCTCGAGCCAAATTATTCATTGGTGCTTCATTAATTAATATTGGTTCATAAATAGCTGCTCATACTTGCTTAGATAATCTGACTCTTCTTAAGACAAAAAAAAACTAATCTCGAAATTCTCAAAATATTTTCAGCTGCGGTTTCCATCAAAAGTCTATAACCATTTATTAGATAAACAACTCCTCTGCCATAGGTCACCTCAAGTGGTTCGTTACGTTTGATGAGCAGGGGCTCCCGGATTCATGGGTTGAGATTTGTCTGGGTCTTGGCGGCGGATGCTTTTGCCCACCTACTACGTGGCTTGCCGGATCGGGAGTGACTGGTTGAGAGAGATCTCTTGACGGGTACTCATGCCGTCCTATACGCCATGCAGTCCAGTGGGAGGGATGGATTCATACCTACGTTCGTTATTCCTGAACACATTGATCCTCAGATTCCTACCCCCCCCCCCCTCTCATAACTTTTTCTTTCCAAGAACTTCTTCTCCTTCCTTTTTCTAAAAAGACCATCAACACACAAATGACATAGGGTTTGAGGAATAAAAAAAAAATCACACGAGGCGTGGTCAATATCGATGTCTAACTCGATTACATTGAGCGAGTTTACAAGCTACTAGCCGGTAAGTTTAAAAGCGGGTAAATCGGCGAGTGAGATTGTCATGATGACACACAAAACTGTCTACTCGCTCCGTAGCGACAGTAGCAGCTAAAATAACGATTCTCGCGCGAACCAATTCGGTCGAAATTTAATAAAAAAACTTGAGCTCTCAGCTCAGAATTACGGCTCCCGCGCGAACTGATTCTGACAGTTACGAAATCAGCTGTTGGCATCAGGCCGCCATCTTGAGCGAATAGCGATTAAAGTTGACCATCTTTCAACTTTTCAGCCGTAGAAAATCACACAAATCTGACAGGACATCTCGCGGGAGAACGATCTCTTATCACAAAAGATGTAGAATAGCTCTTCTGAATAGAATCCTTCTGACTTTTGTACTGTAAAAGTGAAAATGTCCTGACAGTATACTTGTTCTAAAAGATAACGCTCATCTTTGTCTATATTCTCGATGACTTTCAGGTCACCTGTGATAATATGTTCCAGGTATTTGACGCCGCGATTGATCCTTTTTCCTTGACGTTATAGGCATTTAAAAAGGTGTGACAGAGTATATCTCTTGTCTGTCCATGCAGGTGCAATAGGTATTTGTCCGCACCACGGTTTGATTCGAAGACAGGAAAACAGACGAGCTAAGAATTGCGTTCTACGCCACATCAAACCGAGCAATTAATCAGCGTGACACTAATGCTGCAGGTTGTAATAGAGTCCCGGCCCCGGCGCGGCTGCCAGAGCGCGCTGTGTCAACGAGCAATTTGTCCGGCACTCGTCAGTCGGGACTGCCAACATCAATAAAGCCATCGAAATGCGGTGGCTTAATCGATTCGGAAAAGGGACGCCGGCCAACTCAAATTAAACATTCGACTGTCCCAACGAACAATGTCGGATGTGCAAATTGATCATTTGGTATTAATTGTTCTGATTTGTACCCTTCAAGGGAGTTCTAGGCCATCCATTCAAATTAAATATATATATATATTTTTTTTTTTATATGAAATACCGCACAAGAGTCCCAACTGCTCCCGTCTGGAGCCAGTGAGACTATGGCATCCCCAATTGGGGTATGTTGTGAGGCTGAAGGTATTAGGGAGGGGAAGGAGATAGGGAAGAGGAAGGTGGGGAAGTACCTGGCTATTCAGATCTGGTCACTAAACACGGCTAAAGCCATTTCAAGCAACGTTTCAATTCTGAACGGTGGTCTTATCCAGGGCGATACTGATAGTATCTTCCACTCTGGAACGTGCCGCAAATATACTATATATTATTTTAAATGAATAAATTGTGAAATAACACAAATTAATCAAATAAAATTTATTTGCGCACGCCGGGTTCGAACCCGCGACCTTCGGATTGTGAGTCGAGAGTCTTGCCTCGGGACCACGGAGGCCGTCTTTATGAAGAGAGGGAAGGTTAATTAATTAATTATTTTATTTAAATTGGCAAATTTCATAATTATACTATGGAAATTTGGAGTCCAGTTCAGACATCGAAGAAATAAGATGTTTGAACGGAGGGGAGGAAATTTTAGATAAAGCTTGATAGGAGAGGATATTTGTTTAGACAGGGACTGTTGCATCCAAAACTGCTTACAAATTACAGCTTCATATGCACTTGAAAATGAACTATAAATACTAAAAACGAGATTATGTACACGAAAAACACCAACAACTTGATAACAAGATAGTTCCAAATCTTCTTCTATTTTCAAAACAAATGCACTCGAATTTTCACTATTTTTCTTGCCATTATTCCGAATTTCAAATACTTTTCCAACAAGATGATGGTTAGGGAGAAATAGGAATTGGATAAATACATCCTGTCACAAACTAAGATCGTTCCAAATCTTCTTCTGTTTTCAAAACAAATGCACTCAAATTTTCACTATTTTTCTTGCCATTATTCCGAGTTTCAAATACTTTTTCCAGCAGTGATGGTTAGGAAGAGGTAGGAATTGGATAAATACATCCAGTCACAAACTAAGATAGTTCCAAATTCTGTTTTCAAAACAAATGCACTCGAATTTTCACTATTTTTCTTGCCATTATTTCAAATTTCAAATACTTTTCCAGCAAGGTGATGGTTAGGGAGAGGTAGGAATTGGATAAATACATCCAGTCACAAACTAAGATAGTTCCAAATCTTCTTCTGTTTTCAAAACAAATGCACTCGATTTTTCACTATTTTTCTTCCCATTGTTCCAAATTTCAAATACTTTTCCAGCAGGGTAAGGGAGAAGTAGGAACTAGATAAATCACATCACGGTAGGAAAGCATACTCTCGTTTCAAAACCAAACAGGGACAACAACAAAAAATTGATCTAAAGTTCCCATTTCTAGACCACGGACAGTACCAACGATCTGGGAACAATGTCAATTCTCATTCGAATAAGCGAGGAATTCTTTTTTTGGATAAATGGGCAAAATCCACGGTTTTGATTGGATAGTTCTTTGAATTGAGGTTTAGCAGGCTCTCTTGGATTGACTAGCTATGTGCCAATACTCTACCTGAACATTGCAGTATCTATCTTTGAAGGCGGAAAAAATGTCAGATAGGGGATTGTGGTTAATCAGGATGGGGTGCTCCATGTTTAGCCAAGAAATTCGCAAGAACCTAGATTTAAATTGACAAACCTTTGGTTATTTAATTTTAGATAGATACAAAGAACTATCCCATCAAAACCATGATTTCAAAAATTCCCCCATTTTTCCAAAACAGAAATTTCCTCTCTTATTCGAACGAGAATCGGATGTTGTTCCGTTCCTTTTCACTTGTTTAAAATTCACGTCCTTGACTCCCCAGATTGTACCTTCTGTGGTCTAGAAGTGGGAACTTTAGATCACATATTTTTTGGTTGTTCCTCTCTAAATAAATATTCTCTCTTCTATCAAGCGTTATCAAAAATTACTTCCCATCCATTCAACACCTCATCTCTTCTAAGTCTGAACTCGACTCCAATCTTCCATATAATTCTGAAATTTGCACATTTAGATAATATTAATACATAAATTCATCTTTCCTTTCTCTGTAATTTGAAATGATGGCCTAGAACACCCTTGAAGGGTGAAAGCCAGAAATAATTGAAAAAAAAATAAAAAATTTAGATAGATATGGGAGTGTGGTTTTTGAGGGTAAAAAAAGGGTTGGATGCTCCATGTTTAGCCAAGAAATCTTTAATTTTTAAGGTGAGAAGGAAAACACCCAAAGACAGAGATAAATTTTAATGTAGGCAATTAATTAATGGATTGATCGACCAAAACCTCAGCTTAAAATAATAAAATAATGACCAGTTTGCACCACGAAATTGGTTGGAGTTACAAGTAGCCTCTCCGCAGTTGATTCAAGAACGTCGAGTACAAAAAGTCGGGCATGTCGTATTTAAAGAGCCGATGTGTCCTGTCGCGGCGACAAATTGTATTAGTAATTAATCGCGCGTTCACTCCCTGCCGGTGTATGCGGTGAAATAGAGAGATCAAAAGTAACGAAAACACGAATTATTACTTCACACTTCGTCGCCTGCGATTGTGGCACGGTTGCCACGTTACTGCAACAACTTCATTCTTTTCCTCGTTCCTCAAACACACTACAAAATGTGGAATAAAATCTCTAAACTATATTACACACTATATAATTCGCTTCCAGATATGTACAAAACATCCAACATAATGAAAATTTTTAAAGTAACGCTTTATAAAAATATTTTTAAGTACATTTAAAAATGAAAACATATAACAATTTTGGGAGGTCCAAGTCTCCGCCGCCCCGACAACCATTTATTGGATAACCAACACCTCTGGTTTGATAGGTTTGGTAGGTTTGGTGGCTTAGCGTGGGTGCCCATAGAGGTGAGGTTTGTGTCTGTGTTTGTGACCTTCCACACAGCATCCCCAAAATAACATAGACCTTGAGGAGAATTATTTTCCTTAGGACCTCCTGTATGGAGCTTATATAAAAAAAGTAATTTTCTTGTCATGTTTCTGTTACCAACCATTATTACTGTTACTATGATTACTCACCTTTTGGAGGTTAGGTGCATCAGGCCGGATTGAGACTCTATCTCAGCGCCGTGGGGAAAGGCGATTTTACCTTGATAGATGGGGGTGTATTTTAAATCAAACATCGGTTTCACTTTGGAAATTAAAATATGACGTGTATTGTACCGAAAGCAAATAATAACAAATAACAGAGTGACTCACCCCGAGGACCGAATGCAATCTAACCTAACTAACGTTCCCTGCACTTCCTAGTCGATCCGCAACTCATCACAACGGGATGGCTAGGATTAGCCTGATGACCAGCCTGATCGTCATCCTTCAGTCTCCTCCGCGGCAAGGCAGGACCTCCTTCATGTAATGTGGATTTCCGGAGACGATCTGATCGTCATCCGAATTAGGGCCAATTGGAATTCCCTTCCAGCGAGGGTACGGGGCGCGCCAGGGAGCACGAGGGGACTTCCGAGGTATTACGGCTCGCGTTGATCTTCTTATCACCCAGCGGAGCGCATGTCCGGGGTATTTCGTGCAATAACGGAATCGATCTTACAGTCGACATTCGGCAGGTGCCCGCAAACGTGATCGGTTCGATGCAATTAAATAACCGATCGCCATGATATCTTGCGATGAATCATCCGGATCCGCGGTTGAACTATATCGGCACATTAAACTTAGTTGCACAATGATTTCTCGATATTCGAGTAGGATGGAACTTTAGTAACACCGGCACCCGTTTGTTTTTTCAAAACATTATGTCCCTTTTATATTTACACAATAAAATGCTAATTGACTGTCCCAGCTATGATGTTGCCCAATCATCATCGAAGCGAGAGTGAGTCTTCTTCTTTTTTTTTTTCCGGAACCGGAAAACTAACGCCCCCTGTCCTCGGTGTTGCCCGTCCCCTCGTTGAAAAAAACCATAGTCACCAATTAAACGGGTACTTAATAGTTCGTGCTGCTACGGATCAATGTTATAAAGCAGTGTTCATAAATGAAAAATTTAATGTTATAAAGTAGTGTTCATAAATGAAAAATTTAATGTTAGCAGTGTTCATATTTTAAAAATAAAAAAGATAATAATTTTAACACTGCTTCATAACAATACCCCCCGCGCCACACAAATGTTTGCCCTCAAACATGTATCTTCTAACTAATATATTCCTAAGCTATTCTGGTTAGTCCTCAGGGTGTTCTAAAAAATAAATTATAAAATTTGCATAAATAAAATGTGAATCATCAAATGTGGTAGGCACACCATGTTATACATACGATTGATTATAGCAAAATCTAATAAAGAGAGAAAAAAAAATAGAAATAAA
The DNA here is from genome assembly GCA_936435175.1 of Glyphotaelius pellucidus. Taxonomy (NCBI): domain Eukaryota; kingdom Metazoa; phylum Arthropoda; class Insecta; order Trichoptera; family Limnephilidae; genus Glyphotaelius; species Glyphotaelius pellucidus. Next base: position 831,465 of record OW386560.1, on the reverse strand, counting down.
GAAGAATGAGTTCATTATGATTCCAATCGCACCCATGTTGTCTGGCAATATGGTGGGTTCACAATGCAGTCATTCAAATCAACACTTAAAATTAGAGAAACTTAATCTAAAGTACAAGGTGAACTAATGTTCCGTGAACGGGGTCTGCAAACACCCACAGCATTGAGAATACTGGGTGAAGAACAATTGACTTTATGTCTTGGACTGCCGTTAACGTTACATCTACAGCATAAACATAATTAATTATGTAAGTATAAACACTAATCAGTGGACAACACATCCTTAACTTAAAATAAACCTTTGTGTCCAGCACATTAATTATACACAACCATACGCATTAATGCATCATTGACCCATAATAGGGTTTTAGAAAGCCATTTAGGCAACACTTTAGGGAGGCAAGCCAACCCTCACTTTTCACTGAGTCTACTTCTCCATTGGAGATAAAAACACACTTCGAAGAAATTCTATCTACTCTACCTGACCTCGTTATTGGGTAAGTTTTTCGAAGAGAATTTATACAATAAGACAAAATAATCAACCTTGGAAAGCATTATTTCGTAATAGTAGAAAAAACTTTTAACCTTTACACGCACGCAGGTGTGTAAGGTGGCTTAATCTAGTGAAACTGTCAACAACCAATCTTATAGATGTGGTGCCATTAGTAATAGTATACATCCATTGTTGTAAATGGTGCAATCGGTAATAGTATACATCCATTGTTATAAATGGTGTAATCGGTAATAGTATTATCATACTAATTGATAGATAAAATTACTTTTACTTAATAAAACTAAAGTTATAGAAGGAAAAGCATAATATTTTTATGTCGATATTGTATAAGAAAATCATATTTGATTATCCTTAGATGTAAACAACCATCGCTTATGAATGGTGTCAAAAATTAACAACTATTGCCAATAAATGGTGGCAAATGTAAGTCAACAACCAATGCTAATGAATGGTGCCAAATGTAATGTGTACAAACCTCTGCTAGAGGATGCAATTGGTAAGGTAACATGTTTGTTAAAGACAAAATATTGAGGTTACCCATAATCCTATCAATATATAAAAGCAGATTGTTGTGCGCCGCTCAAGACGCTTATTCATAAATAACAAAATATTATCCCGAACAAGGGAAAAATGATAATGAGAAAGAGAGAGAAAAAAAAAAAAAATTTAATAATAACTTGTATGGTAATAACCAATTTATAAAATTTTTGTATCAAAATGAATTGAGGCAATTAGTACGAGTAGTATCTTCACAGGCACTGTGTAAGATGTTTGAGTATACTTGTAACATAAAATTAACACTTAAGAATGAAAATTTGAAACTTGGAACATAAAGAAATGATGGGCTATCATTTCTGTATGTTCTGGTTATAGTTTCATCGGGCTTATAATATAACAAATATGAATAGGTCATAATAAAATATGCTTGGAATACAGGAGGGTATATTTCTAATATCGTCATATATTCCAAGTTAACATAAACTTAAAAGTAAATAATACGAAAAGTACCATGTTTAAATTTTAACTATGCATATGTTTTCCATGTACAAGCATTTCACAGATTCAAATACAAGGGTGTATTCAGAATTAAAGTTTCAAATCAACTCGAGTGTTGTACTAGAGTCGAGAGGAAAAAAAAATATATATACATATATCTACCTATATGTATATCTATTATTAGAAAGCGTTGAAATGTAAGTTATTTAAAATTCGGCTTACTGACAACAAAAGAAAACTGGCCACAACAATTCGGTTGATCAGGCCGGATTGAAGTGTCCGAGCATTTTACCATTGATAATAAATGTAGTCCTTGTAAGGATGGCCAGACCTCACAAGGCACTGATGATAATAGGACTATACGGGAATGTTGTCCAATTTAACGATGTCCTTTACGTGAAAGTCACCGGTTTCCTTACCATTTAAGTCGGCAAGTGTATATATTAAATCTGATTTTTTCTTTACTATTACATTTTTAACAAAACGTGGAGCTAACTTCTGTGCGAAGTAATTTAATGCATTAGATTGGACGAAGTTCCTACGCCACACTACGTCTCCAACCTGGTAAGTAACGTGTTTTCTACGTAGATTATAGTGATTAGCTCCCTTTTGGTAAGCCTTAAGAAGTGCGTTTGATACTTGTTCGTAAACCGTGGACAATTCTTTTAACTTATGTGCATAAACCTTTTGATGAGTGGAATCATGCGTATTGGACTCATTATCCGCTATCGGGTTACGATGCAAATCTCCATCCAATATTTGTTCTCTACCGTGCATTAGAAAATAAGGTGTGAAACCTGTAGCACAGTTAACAGTATTGTTCATGGCTGATTGCACTTGAGGAAGAAATTTTGACCAAGTTCGGTGATCAGATTCTACCAAAATGGATAGTGCCGTACCTAATGTTTGGTTGTATCTTTCTACAACATTATTTTGGGGAGTGTATAAAGAATTATAAAAGGGGGGAGATATGTTATAGTTTTTTAAAAGTTCTTTAAATTCTTTAGATATGAATTGTGGTCCGTTGTCACAGACAATGGTACGTGGTACGCCATGTATGAGAAAAATGTTTTCTTCTAAGTTTTTAATAATGCTTTTCGCGGTGCCTTTGCGCAGCGGGAACAACCAAGTAAACTTAGAGAATACATCGACACATGACAATATAACCGTGAAACCCGCATAACTTCTAGGCAGAGGACCTACTAAATCCAGAGATAGCATTTGCATCGGTCTCGTGACCTTTTTCGGGTTCACCGACATACCGTTGGGCGCGGCTGTACTAATTTTGTGTGCTTTACAAATAGAACATTGATTAATAAACTGTTTTACCTCTTTGTACATGTTTGGCCAGTAGTATCGGAGTTGTAACTTTTTGTACGTCTTAAAGACACCAGGGTGACAAGATCGAGTTGACTCATGTGACTCAGATACTATCTTTGTTCTATGTTCCTGAGGAATTACTTTTTTCCAAGCTGTGTCGTCTTGTAAAGCTAACTTAGTCTTAGTATGACGATACAATTCGTTATCTTTTATCTGGAAGTTTAGAAACCTTTGTGGGAATTCCTGACAACCCTTCCAAATATTTGAGTACCATTTATCATTAGTTGAATTCGAATCTATACTCGAAATTTTAGCAAGATCCATTCGCGAAAGGACATCTGGTACGATGTGTTGAGTACCCTTGCGGTGGATAACATCAAAAGAAAATTGTGAGAGTCGAGAGCTCCAACGCGCGAGACGACCACTAGGGTTAGACAATGACCCTAACCATTTTAAACTAGAGTGATCCGTGACAACTGTGAAATGCGCACCTTCTATGTATGGTCTAAAATGTGTAACGGAATCTAACACTGCTAAAAGTTCTCGTTCTGTAATACCGTAATTTCTTTCGTGTGTGTTCAAACATCGCGAATAATAAGCAATCGGATGCTCTGTACCCTCCAATATTTGAATTAAAACTCCGCCTATTCCAACCGAACTCGCGTCGCAGTGTATTGAAAATGGTTTAGTGAAGTCAGGACAGCTAAGGACCGGGGCTGTCGTAAGTGCTTGTTTTAGATCATTAAATGCATTTTCAGCTTCTTGTGTCCAAATGAATTTACTTACACCATTTTTTGAACCAGTAAGTTTTGATAGAGGTGCGGCTATGCTAGAAAACCCTTTTATAAAACGTCTAAAATAACCGCAAAGTCCAAGGAAAGCACGGATTCCTTTTGCGTTTTTGGGGACTGGAAATTCTTTTATACATTCTATTTTAACCGGATCAGTGCGAAGACCTTTGGAATCTACCATATACCCTAGGTATTTGAGCTCGGCTTTACAGAACTCAGATTTTTTTAAGTTAATGGTGAGACCTGCGTCTCGTAGCCGTTCGTAAACTTTTGTTAACAGTTTAAAGTGTGACTCTAAATCTTCTGACACTAAGATTAAATCATCTAAATAACAAAAGGCATTTTCATCGAATTCAGGCCCAAAAAGAGCGTCCGCCAGTCTTTGGAGCTCACTGGGTGCGTTTTTTAGCCCGAACGGCATCCGAGTGAATTCGAAGAGTCCTCGACCTGGGACAACAAATGCTGTTTTCTCACACGAGTCTTTATCCAAAGCAATCTGCCAAAAAGCTTTACTAAGGTCTATTGAAGAGACAAATCTGGCACCACGAAGTTTGTCAAGAATACGAGAAATGTATGGGAGCGGGTACGAATCCCGAGTAGTGACATTATTAATTTTCCTAGAATCAAGACAAAATCTACCAGTGCCATCCTTTTTTGTAACTATTAGGACTGGACTAGACCATGGAGAGCGTGAAGGACGAATGACTCCTAATTTGAGCATTTCGTCTACTTCCTTATCTAATTGCTTCTGTCTTGCCGGAGAAAGAGGGTAGTACCTCTGTTTAATCGGAGGCCCTGTAGTATGAATTTTATGTTTGACTAAATGAGTTAAACCTAACCCTTTTTTTTCATATGAAATGGATTCAAATTTTTTTATTATTTTTAATAGATTTCTATTTTCTGAGGGAGACAAGGATGAGGCCGGTCGAATTGCCCTTACCTCATTAATTTGTCCTGTCTTTTGTGGGTTGGGCGCCATTGAAAACAGTTCCGGTGCGATTTGGAACTGTCTCCAAAAGTTTACTCCCAAAATATAATTTGGGGATACCGAAGGAATGACGTAGAAAATAATGTTTTTTGTTATTAAATTATACGTCACCGGCAACGTCATTGTTCCTAACACTTTTTGTTTCGTACCGTCGGCTGTTGAAACATTAAAGTCAATTTTTATTAAATTAATACCCATCTTTAAAAAATATTTGTATGTGTCTCCTCCTATACACGAAAGTGAAGCTCCACTATCAAGTAGTGCTCTGCAATGTTTATCTTTAATACAAATATTGGCGTACGGGCGATTATCTCCTTCGATCTCAGAATCCCGTGGTAGTGGGCCCACTACGTCAGAATCCGAGACCGAAAGAAACTCTCTAACCAGTCGGAGCCAACTCTGCCACTCACGCTTCCCCTGCGCAAGAGAAGGTGCATGTCTAGAGCGGCTCCGTCCTAGTTTTCCGATTCCTTATGTGTATTATGTTTATTTATAGAATTTATTTTGGAGGCGGAACTGTCGGAAGCTTTCTTCCTACAGTCTGATTTTGTGTGACCTATTTTTTTGCAATAGCTGCAGACAATCTTTCTGTCCGAAGGGACCTTAGAAGGATGGCATATCTCCTTATTTTTATTATCAATAGAATTATAAGATGAATTTTTTTGAAAGTGTGTAGAAGAAGTATGATCGTTGTTCACATTAGAATTATGAACAAAACGACCCTGGCTATTAGAAGTGTAAACCGGTTTAGATTGAAAGTGTTTTGATTGATTATTAAAATTATTCGGAAGAGAGTGATTGCTGGCAAATCTATTATTGGAATATGTATGAGGTTGTTGATTATTATATTTAGTATTGTAATGTTTATTACCAGCATAAATTTTGCCTGTATAAGAGGGGGAAGGTGAAGGTTGCTTTTCTATTTCAGGAATTGAGAATGATTCTAATTTATTTGTAGCATTTACTAGTTCCTCAAAATTGTTAAAGTCCCTAGACGCAAGCAAATTAACATACATGGGGAGCAAAGCTCGCATGCATAATTGGAGTAATTCAATATCTGGTAATTTAGAATCGAGCATGTTATTCTGAGCCTTCATTCTCAAGGTGAACTCAAAAGCAGTCATACCGGTAGGTTGCTTCATGTTAAATAACTCCTTTTTAAGTGATAATTGTTTATGTTCCCCTTCAAATTGTTTTATTAATTGTGTCTTTAGACTATCCCAAGTTAGTTCGGGGGTATAAATGGATCTAAACCATAATAAAGCCAAGCCTTCTAAAATATCCGGAAAACATTTTACTATATTCGAATGTAGAACGTTTCTTGTCCTGCATTTCTCGTCGATGTGTAGAATAAATTCTCGAACACAAGTTGACCCATTAAATTTGATATCCCAATTATTGATCGTGTTTGTTGGAGGATGTGATTCGTTATAAATAATTTTAGTATATTTAATGACTTTGGAACTTGAGTCACTGTCTTCGTCCGTGTTCGATGTTTCCTCATGTTGTTCCGTGATTTTCGTAACTTTTATGATTTTATTATGCCTTCTGGCTTGAGTACGCATTTCCTCTAAGGTATTTGCCGGTATTAGATTTCTTGTAGTTAAATCCATAGATAAATCTTCTTTCGATTTGCCATTAATATTCTCGATAGGCCCTGACATCGTGAATTTTTATTCGTAGAACGGAAAAAGAGAGAAAAAGAAAAAAAAAAAATTTTAAATTTATAAATTTTTCACAACCCTGATCTTGTTTGAAAATTATTCTAAGTTTTTTTTTTTTTTAAATTATTAATTGTGGCAACCTTGTTTTTAAAATTATTATTTTTACGGGAAGAGAGAAGAAATTCGTGGCAACCCTGATATTTAAAATTATTTCAATAAATGTTTGTAAAGTAAAGCTGTTATAACTAATAAAAACAATTATTATAACATAATATTTCGGGGCAAATGAAATAAAATGCTAGAACGTTTTTCAATTAGCAAAGAATTTAACATGAAATTGAAAGGTAAACAATAGAAAACATAAACATTATTTTGACAGAACTGTCACGTTAAGAATGTAAACAACATTATTTATGAAATGTCTGATTGAAATTTGAAAATGTCAACAATATATTATTTTGACAGGTAACAGCTGTTGCTTTGGTAATAGCTGATGTTATTTGGAAAGAAATCATTGATGTTTTGATTATAAACAATTACTCTCAATTATAAATCTCGGCAGTACGAATTGTTATTGCAACAAATGTCAGAAACATAAATATGTAAATCCTTTTCTAGAAGAATTATGTATGAGTGATCGCGGTAAATCAACATTGATTTCTTAATATAAGACTGTAAAAGTTGATAAACTTTGTACGGTGACATTTAGAAACAATAACAGTAATTATATTTCTTTGCAAAATACTTGCACATGGATAGCATTTTTAACATTGACGTTATGTTAAATTCCAAATACCAAGGTAAAATAAATCGAGCCCAAAACACGTTGAGTGCGCCATTGTTACCAACCATTATTACTGTTACTATGATTACTCACCTTTTGGAGGTTAGGTGCATCAGGCCGGATTGAGACTCTATCTCAGCGCCGTGGGGAAAGGCGATTTTACCTTGATAGATGGGGGTGTATTTTAAATCAAACATCGGTTTCACTTTGGAAATTAAAATATGACGTGTATTGTACCGAAAGCAAATAATAACAAATAACAGAGTGACTCACCCCGAGGACCGAATGCAATCTAACCTAACTAACGTTCCCTGCACTTCCTAGTCGATCCGCAACTCATCACAACGGGATGGCTAGGATTAGCCTGATGACCAGCCTGATCGTCATCCTTCAGTCTCCTCCGCGGCAAGGCAGGACCTCCTTCATGTAATGTGGATTTCCGGAGACGATCTGATCGTCATCCGAATTAGGGCCAATTGGAATTCCCTTCCAGCGAGGGTACGGGGCGCGCCAGGGAGCACGAGGGGACTTCCGAGGTATTACGGCTCGCGTTGATCTTCTTATCACCCAGCGGAGCGCATGTCCGGGGTATTTCGTGCAATAACGGAATCGATCTTACAGTCGACATTCGGCAGGTGCCCGCAAACGTGATCGGTTCGATGCAATTAAATAACCGATCGCCATGATATCTTGCGATGAATCATCCGGATCCGCGGTTGAACTATATCGGCACATTAAACTTAGTTGCACAATGATTTCTCGATATTCGAGTAGGATGGAACTTTAGTAACACCGGCACCCGTTTGTTTTTTCAAAACATTATGTCCCTTTTATATTTACACAATAAAATGCTAATTGACTGTCCCAGCTATGATGTTGCCCAATCATCATCGAAGCGAGAGTGAGTCTTCTTCTTTTTTTTTTCCGGAACCGGAAAACTAACGCCCCCTGTCCTCGGTGTTGCCCGTCCCCTCGTTGAAAAAAACCATAGTCACCAATTAAACGGGTACTTAATAGTTCGTGCTGCTACGGATCAATGTTATAAAGCAGTGTTCATAAATGAAAAATTTAATGTTATAAAGTAGTGTTCATAAATGAAAAATTTAATGTTAGCAGTGTTCATATTTTAAAAATAAAAAAGATAATAATTTTAACACTGCTTCATAACATTTCCTTCTGTCTTGTGTCTTTTTCCTCTTCTTTTCTTTTTCCTGTTTTTGTATTCATCCATATTTTTATTTATTTTTTAAATTTTCATTTTAGCGACTATATAAAAATAATTGTGTATACAAAATATAATGGTGAATTTAAGTATATATATATATATATATATATATATATATATTGTATTTCTTAGTCCTCCTCACTAGGGGGTCCTGTGCCGAGGTGGACGAAGTTGTTTAAATGTAGTTTATTTGTCTTCTATGTCGTCTTTAGTGTCTTCATTAGGGTTTCTTCATTGTCCTCTTTCGGCCATATTTTAATTCTTGATTTGTACTCATTAGAATTTTTTATTAATTTTATGTCTTGGGGAAGGAAGTCATGGAGTTTTGTTGTAAAGTATGTGTAGTTTTTTTGTCCGAATGTGGTTTTATAACTTGGAATATTTTTTATGTATTTTTATTCGATCTAGTGTTTTGCATTCAAGTATGGTCTTTATGATTCCTTTTTGAATTGTATTCAGGTTTTGTAGGTACTTATGTGTAACAGATCCCCATCCTACGATTCCGTATTCAATTCGAGAATGCTGTAACGCGTAATAGACCTTTTTCGTATTCTTTTTATTTACCACATTTTTTATTTGCACATCCTTGTTTTTTTCTTTAATTGTTTTCTCTTTTTGTTTGTTCTATTTAACTTGTTTCTTTTTAAGCTGTACTGAATGTGAAACTTATATTTTTACATCAAAATATCTTTGTAAAATTGTACGTTTTACCTCCCACAAGTTCCTCCCGTGCTATAATAATTTTTTTAACTCATCGCGATTGTCCTAGCAAGAAAAAAATGCATAAATGGCTTCACAAATAAATAAAGTATTAACTGTTAAAATAAATTTTCATCCCACTTTTTCAATATTTTGTGTTAAAAACGTACCTAATACACCTAAATACTAGTACCTAATAATAGCACTGAAACCTCAGGTTGGGTGAGCTTATGTGCTCAAATTTTCACAGATTTTTCCGTCTTGATCTATATTTAGATGAACGCCATTATTTGCAAGTAGAAAAGTCAATTCCACAATAAGTTATGGATCATGTTAAAATACGTTTAAGAGGATCGGCTGCGCGACCTTTTTCGAACCAAACTTAAATTTGGATTTGAAGCTAAACTACCCTACCAAATTAAATAATTATTTTTTTAATCAAAAGATCATAGCAAAGCAAATATCTCATACGGAAATGTGCTACTTTATTTGTTTGTGTTTTAAATTTTAAAAATATAGGCTATTAAATAAATCAATTATTCATAATTTTTAAAGGTAACTTTTGCAATTATTTTTGAGCTAGCACTAAGTGTCAAAATGTTAAACTGACATAATATTGGATTTTACAATTTAAAAGAGTTTATAGATAAAATACCTACAACACACACCCTCATACAAATCTTAATTTTGGTTTAGAAATCAAAATATCCAAACAAATTTAAAAATTATTTTTGTAATCAAAAGTACTGATATGAGCTACTTTATTTGTTTTTGTTTCAAATTTTAAGATATAGGCATTCAATATTTTCGTGTTTCATAATTTTAGAGAAAATGATGTCTTTTACTAATTTATATTTTTTATTTTGTATCTAATCATATTTTTATGAAAAGCAAAGAAAAAATATATTTTCCATTTATTAACAAATAATTGCCCAAATTGCCTCTAAACTCATGAAACATAAAAAATTTTAATGGACAATATCTTGTAATTGAAAGCTAAAATAAATAAAGTAGCTCATGTCCGTATTAGATATTTGGCATACCTTTTGATTACAATAATAATTTTTCAGTTTGGTTGAGTATTTTGATGCCAAATCCAAAATTATACGAAACTTTCCATTTAAGACTTATTCATGTTTGCGACAGGTCGTATGAATAGCCTCAATTTTTTTATTGCACTTATGTCTTATTTTTATGGTATTGGCGGTGGCCCATAATATACCATTTGTACATTTTTTTAATCTTAAATTGAATTTTTTTTGGCACTTGGTACTTTATTTAGTTTAGTATTCAGTTGTTGCACTATCACACCAGTAAGGCAAAAGTGCGCTAAAAAAAGTCGGTGACAATCTTGCATCTCTTCACAGCATCCAACGCGCGGCAGACGGCTATAAATCTCCTCCCAGCTCGCCCGGAACCGCCGGGGAATTCTAACCAACAACTTACATGACATGTGTGTCTTCTACTGCTCTCTACTACCTACCTCTTCTTCTATACCTCTCTACTTCTCCTCACTGCACTGTGCTGCTCCGAGTTGTGTTTAGTGTGGTCTCTGAAATGCAAAGTCACCCCAAAGAGTTAGGACTGTGTTACAATAGTTTACTTATTGGAAGTAAGTAGGTTAATTTATCCACTTATTTTTTTTGTTTTTAACATTAGCTCCCAGGAGGCCCTGAGGAAAAAATTTCTCTCAGGGCTTATGTCATCTGGTCTTGAAGAGACCCATGTTGTAGGAGGAAGGAAACACAGAGGCCGGCAAATCGATCCATAGCCGAGCTGTTGAACTCAAGAACGAGTCGAAAAAACGACCCGTTCTCGTGTGAAAAATGTCAACCGTGTACATATGTTGGGCGCGTGTTTGGCGTGTCTCCCAACTATGTACTGGTGCCGAAGGGATCAATGAGGCTAGTTACTCATAGCATCTTCCATTGAAATACCGGTAAAACAGGGATAGCATTCCCAACCGACGCCTGTGCTCTAAAGATTGCAATCTTTTCGTTAAGGTGGGAGAATCAGTCAAACGGATCGCCCGTTTCTGCTCAGAGTCGAGGGTATTTTTCAAATATTTTGGAGCTCCAGACCAGAGGTGGCTGCCAAATTATGAGGGGTAGGTAGGAATCTCGGGATCAAATGTCCAGGAGTGACGGACGTACGAATCCAACCCTCCCACCGCAGTGCAAGGCGTTGTGTCAAGAGAGTCCGACTAGAGAGCTCTAGGTTAGATATCCTTCAACCCGTGTCTCCCGATCCGCCATGCCACCGTGGGCAACTGCATTCGCCGTCAAGACCTAGAAAAACCTCACCCTGGGAAACCGAGCATCCCTGCTAAGTCACCAAACGTAGCGAATCACTTGAGATTACTTATGGCAGGGGTGTTGGTCATTCAATAAATGGTTCCCAGGGCGGTGGTAGCGTTAAGCGAAACCGGTCGTTCTTAGTGAATTAAATTAATTTCGTGGTTATAAACAAAGCAATGGTTTTATTTAATTTTGGGAGGCGGGTACGGGTACCGCCGCACAGGGAACCATTTATTGGATAACCAACACCTCTACCATTGATCACCTCAAATGGTTCGCCACGTATGGTGTCTTAGCAGGGGTGCCCGGGTTCATGTGAAGAGGTTCGTCAAGTTTTTGGTGACCGATGTGTCTGCCCACCTGCTGCGTTTCGGGCCGGATCGAGAGAGACTGGTTGAGGATGTCTTTTGACCTCTCCAGCCAAAATCCCTCGACCCATCGCCTTGCAACGCAGTTGAAGGGATGGATTCACACGTACACTGACATCCAGATTCCTACCCACCTCTCATATCAATTTCCTTCCCAGAACTTCCTCTTCTTCCTTTCCTTAAAAAAACCCTCCACACAGCATCCCTTAGATGACATAGGCCCTGGGGGAAGTTATTTTCCTCAGGGCAAAAAAATTGTTGTCTTTAAAGTGTAACAATAACTAGACCTTAGTGAGCACGCATTTTTTTCACGTCCCAAACAAAACAATAATAAACATCGATTAAAACTCTTTTTAAAGCCTTTTTGAATCGAATAGTGTTTGAAGTGATTCTGCGACAGTGATCTAGTTGAAGTGTCAAGAGAAACTTGTGGTAAATACTCTAAAATCGTGAAATCAAAATTGTGAAACAACATCTGTCACAATAACCAATCTACAAACAGAGAGCGATTATCAAGCACACACATACGTTCATCCCGACACTCGAAGCACCAACACAACCAAAATGAATAACGCCTGTAATGCCTGCTCAGACCCGACTGTAGCGGCCGAGTCAGTCTTTGTTTGCACCTTATGCAAAGGGACATTTCATCTTCACTGCGGTGGAGTCGCTGAGAGCTCCTACCGTCGTCTCAGCAAAGAACGCCGCGCTCAAATCAAATGCAAACAGTGTCTAATTACAACACCCGTGAAAGCCAGCGGTACTACACCCTTGGAAAGCGAGCTGCTTTCTAAACTTTTGGAACAAAATACTCAAATTCTTGCAACACTCGCTACCATGACAAAACAATACGAGGATATTCTGCTACGTGTTCACGATCTCGAGGATAAAAATAGTGCACTAGAAAAAAAGAACTCTGACCTAGAAGCGAGAGTTAAAGCAATGGAAAACCAAATGGAACAAATCGACAGACTAAACAAATCAAAAAATGTGGAAATTAGGGGGATCCCAGAAATCAACGGGGAAAACCTGATGAATATTATTTTTAACATAAAAAAAACCACTAACTCAAACGAAGAAAACAATGTCGACGCAGCGTACCGCATCACTCAAAAAGAGACTAAAAATCAACCAAGACCTGTCATAATCAAATTTAAAACACACATGGACCGTGACGACTTCCTGAATAACATAAAAAAATTCAACAAACAAGCTACCAATCGAGAAGAGAAACTTAACACCACCCTTATCGGAATGTCAGGACCTAGCTCTCCGATATACATTTCTGAGCACTTGACATTTCATGCAAAACACCTATGGTTTCTTGCTCGAAAGGCTATTCGTGAAAACTCTTATAAGTTTGCATGGACCAGGGGTGGCCAAGTGTTCATACGGAGGGATGTTGGAACCCCTGTCATTATTATTAATGAAAAAAATAAATACCTTTTGTCTCCCTCACCCACAAATCCGTGAACAAAGCTCACTTAACTACGTAACCTACTTTTTTATATTACTATATTACTTTTATATATCTTTATACTACTTTTATATTTTTTTATATTATTTTATGCATTTTTATATTTTCTTAAAGTCTTTATTATAAACAATAGTAAACTTTTATCAAACATTTCAAGCCTAAAGGTATTTAGAACCTTATCTTTGAACACAAGTTTTGTTATCATCACTACACAATGTTAATTTCAACCTATTACATAAATATGCAGAACCCTTCGGTGTAACATATTTTATGCAAATAACACTGTTTTTTATTGTAAACGATATCAATTATATCCAAGAAATAAATAAATAAATAACGATGTACCTATTTCAATAGAATTTAAATCTGTTAAACAAACTTACTATAAAATTGTATACCTACACTTTTCATTCGCTTCATTGTATGCTTCGTGTGTTGATTTTAGTTGCGAACTTGATACTAGCGTATTTATACTATATTACCCTATGTTTATTCCACCAAACTACTACCTACAGAAGAAAGTACATTGCTATTATTAACTTTATTGTTTATTTACTCTTAAACACTATGATTGATAATCATGTAATAATAATTTTCTTCGCTTGTTTTTTTTCTTCAAAATAATGTACTCTCATTCTTATTATTATTATTACTTGTATCGCTTGATTCTGTTTTTACGAGTCACACCAACACCAGCAACAAGATATATTTTATACGCATAAATAATGTATACTTCATTCTTTGTTCAAGCTCATATGTTTTTAAAACAAGCAATGAGATTTCTGTGCTCTCGTATTTACAGCAAACCTACATCAATATGAGAAAAAACTTGATGTATATAAATATGTTCCGTACTTGATCATTTTATTGTATACTTCGCAGGTTATTCAAACACATTTAATACACCAAATTCTTTGCAGCGTAAGTACCTACTCACCCTGCTCGGAGTTAAATTATTGTGATAATTTATTTTGAGTTAGATGAAGCAATTATTATATGTTTATTTAAGAGTCAACTCATAATTTTCAATAGGATAATCAATGTAATTATTTTACTTTCATTTATCATCAACCTCAGCTGTGGTTGTCATATTTATTATGTCAATAGGTAACAACAGAATTATCTATATTGTTTTCAGTTCATATTCTTTAGTTTTCTCAGCTTTAAACATAATTACAATATGTTAGATCATTATTCTTCTCTCTATATGCTCATCATACAAACTACTTACAACTCGACCAAAATACGTATTATACACGACAATCAACGATGCAACCTCACAAAAACTTACATAATGATCAGATTACACAAACCGTTATACTTAAAAAAAAAAAATTATAAAAAAGTATGTACACATACTACGCAACAAATACCCATATTAATAAGCACAGCGGAATCGCAATATTTATTATTTATTAATCGCAATATTATTATTTCAAATAAATATTGCGATTAATATTTTCACTAAGTATATGTTTGTGAGAAACATGTATTTTGTCTCTGTATGATTAAAAGAAATTAACTTCCCATTAATATTTTCTAAAAAAAAAAAAAAAAACAAATTATTTAAATGAATGACATCATAGCTAATGATTTAGAAAATAATTTTAAAATACAAGAACATGAATGTGTAAACACCGATTCATGTAATGAAAGTATTTCAAAGAATCTCAATAATATTTTCATTTTTCATATCAACATTCGAAGTGTGGAACGTCATTTGGATGAGTTAACTCTGAAATTAAATAATCTAAATAAAAAACCTGACATTATTATATTATCAGAAACATATCGACCACCATAACACGGGCATGTGCCTAGCATGGTGGTCGAAAAATTATGTAAAATTTATGTAACAAATAATTCAATGAATAAAGAAAACTAAAAAAAAAAAAAAAAAAAAGTCGGTTTAAGGACGATAATTTTACGTGATAACGTCATATAATAACGATGGAGTGGAAGAGAGAAAGATGCGTCACAAGCCGAACGCTTGTTCCGCCCTCTCGCTTGCACGCTCGGCTCTGGCGGAACGTGACAATGAGTCATGCTTTTTCGTGAGTGCAGCCGGCGTTCATAGATTTATAAGACGTTATCACGTAAAAAAAAATTCACATGTTTTCTCAATCTTCAAGTCTGTTGTGAAGCCGGCATTAGAAACAGACTAAAATATCAATTAAGTCGTTCACACAGATTTTAATGATCATTGTTGACTGACTGCGTACTTGTACTCCTACGCAGTTATGTTAATAGTGTCGAGAGGCCATTACGTTTAAATTACATATTATTAATTATCATAAAATCTTGGTAGATATGTTGTTATACCTACTCGGGGCTTGTAAAAACAAAGTCTTTGTATTAATGTATGATAGATAGAACCTAAATATGAACACTTTAAAGTGAAAATTTTACTAACTTACTTCATGATTTTCAATTTGCATTATACTCATCAATGGATTAACGTTATTCGAATCCTTACACTTCAATCTATCTCTTACTGAGAGACGAATCACATTTAAGAGAAAAATATTCTGATCAAATCCTTGTACTAGCGTTCCGCTCAATATGAAAATTTGCTGTTGCTTTCCCAAATACGTTCATAAGAAAATATTTTATATTATTATTAAATTTTGATGTGTTATTGTAATGTTTTATATTGTATTTTATTCTATGTTATTGTCAAATGTTATATTGTTTCAAATATTTCACGGTTTTACGCTATATTCTTTAAAAACTACCTTTATATTTTTTAAATGTTCTCATTTTTATAACTTTTGATTTAAATTCTATGTATGTATAATCCTCGATATCTTAAATATTATTGTATAATCTACGTAAAAGCCCATATGGGCGTATAACAACAATAAATAAATAAAATATATAATATCATATTAAGATGAAGCCATAGTAAATAATGCAAAATCACACAAAATCACGTGTTTTTGTTTTGAAAATTTGATCGCTTAGAAATATTATAGATGCTTCAATAAAATAATGCGTGTAGAACATATCTTGGCCCTTAAAAATATCGGTCATTTTTTTTATAAGTCTTCTAATAAGCCTAGAAAAAAATAAAGTAACAGGTCTTTAAAAAAACACTTTTAAGTGCAAACTCTCCTACGTATGAACATCTTTTCGGATATAATTTTATTGTTTATTGTAGCAAATTTAGTTTCTTTTATGATAATCGCAAAAAAATGATATTTACGCCCGATATTCACAAAATAAAATAAAATATGCATATTTGCGTTGTTATTTCACAATACGGCTGGCAGCCGACGAATGTGGATTTTCAAAGTGACCTTTATGTCGTTCACCGAAGGACTACTGGCTTGCCACACCCCACTTCCATTCAGAAACACCCTGGCCGGAGCAGGGAACAGACGTGTGACTCCACGTCACTCGGTTCCGTGAAATTAATTTTAAATTTCCTTGTTGTTACAATAAACAATGTGTAAAAAAGGAATTAATGTTTTTTTTAGGTCTTTACGAAATCAACCTGTAAAAAAAAATTCTCAAATACCTTTTTCAACCGTTCCAAAAGCTTTTTCTCAAATATTTTTAAACTCCTCCCACAATGGGCGTGAATTCCGACTTCGATTTTTCCCTGGACTATTGGATCCCCTTAAATATCATGTGTTCCCTATTATGTCCTCTGCGTGCGAACTGTATCTAAATTTGGGTATGATTTTAGGATTTCACGGCCAAAAGTATTTTTGTTATTTATTTTTGGGGTGTTATGCCGTGTTGCGTTACCTCCTTCTTCTTAAAACTTCAGTTTCGGACAGCGTTACAGTGTCCATCGTCAGGCTCATCTGCCTTGATGATGGACACTGTAACGCTGTCCGAAACATTGGCTAAAGAAGGAGGTAGCGCAACACGGCATAACACCCCAAAAATAAATAAAAAAAATATATCTTAATTTCTCTAATAAACAATAAAGAGTTCTAATCTCAAGTGACCTCGTATGTACCTAAGTATGTTTTCAGTATCTATTTGTAAATAGTAAATTTAAATAGAGTCTAAGAATTCATAATAAATTGTACAGAGCCCTTGAGGGGATTTCTCATAAAAACGGCGCTCTACAAATCATCAAAATATTATTATTATTATTACAATTATTAAAAGAAGTAAATTACGAGCGAAAACATTATTTGAAGCAAAGCCAAAATGATTTTGTAGGGTAAAAATAATTCGCAGATGTACCAAAATGCAATGTTGCCAGTACTTTCGCTGCACAATTAAAGACATTTTTTATTAGTAATTATTCGAAATTGGAAACTGCACAACACATACAAATAAAAACTTTAGTAACTAAAACACCATTTAACGGTTGGGAAGTGTTTTTTTTATAACCTAATTTGAATATGATTCTCAATGAAATTGTCTATGAATGTTTTATTACTTTATGGCTATTATAGATTGCCCCTACTATGGAAATTGTTCCATTTCCATATAAACTCCTCTCACTTGTAAAGAACTCATAATATAATAAATTCAAAACATACCCCATCCGCGCCGCTTTAGCTCTATAATTTAGATGCTCCCTTGTAAGTGATTTTTGACGTCTGGCCGTCAGATTTGTCCGCTCCGTGACAGGAGGGGGAGGGTTGCAATAGTCGGCGTTGATCGTTGACAGTGCACATTTAAATATCAAAAGACGGCAGCTCAAAAGTAATGTAACGGGAAGAGGGGATTGGACTTGAGGAGCGTGGCCAAAATCATAGCGCGGTCGCTAATGGATCATTTGAATAAATGATCCGGAGTTTCAGGGGCTAGTTGTTTCATTCTTGACTTTAAACTATTGGCTTCCTCTTGGGCATTTGAAACTAAACATTTTTATATAGATCGATAGGATGACTAATATATACAGCGTCCCATACATAATTTGAAAACAATAGCAACTCGCACTAGTAGTTAAATTTCTAAGCGAAACTCCCCATCGAATTCGGTCGCCTCGCTTCAGCAGCCTAGATTTTTAAATGCTTAAGCTTAGGTATAAACTTACGTAGGTATAAACTTACGTGGGTATAAACTTACATAGGTATAAACTTACGTATGTATAAACTTACGTAGGTATAAACTTACATAGGTATAAACTTACGTAGGTATAAACCTAAGTGGGTATAAACTTACGTAGGTATAAACTTACGTGGGTATAAACTTACGTAGGTGTAAACTTACGGGACTATGGCATCCCTTATTAGTGTAAGCTGTGAGGCTGAAGGGAGTGGCTAAGGGCTAAGGGGAGAAGGTAGGGAAGTACCTACCTGGCTATACAGATTTAAAGAACGAACACGGCTTAAACTCTGTGGTCGAGAGGTAAGGTTCTTGACTAGCAATCCGAAGATCGCGGGTTCAAATCCCGACGTTCGCAAGTAATTTATATTTGATTGTGTGTTTCGCTAATCAATAATTTAAAATACTTAATATGAGTTTATTTGCGGCACGTTCCAGCGTGAAAGATACTTTCAGTATCGACCACCAATCAGAATTGAAACATTGCTTGAAATGGCTTTAGCCGTGTTTGGTGACCAGATCTGAGTAGCCAAGTACTTTACCACTATCCCCATCTCCTTCCTCTGCCCACTACCTTCAATCTCACCACATACCACGATTGGGGATGAGGTGGTCTTATAGAGACGTACTTTACTAACTTTAAACTAGTAGGTAATTCCTGACGTAGAATAAAAAATGTCAACGAAATTTTAGTCTCCGGTGACATTTTTGATGTTTTTTTCCAAACCTGAAAAATCATATAAAAACAATAGGTATTGCACAGACAGGGTAGGAAAGAGGGGTAGGGCGGTTACTTAATTGAGTGACCAGTGAAGACATGTGAAAGAATTTTTTATTTTTTTAAAATTAAATGAAGACATTATGAGTGAAACTCAATCGAAAATCTGGAAACAGAAAAATCAGGAAAAGATATTTACACCTCTGGGACTCGAACCCAGGACCACCCTACTTTCCGGGTTGGTCCTGGGTTCGAGTCCCAGAGGTGTAAATATCTTTTTCTGATTTTTCTGTTTCCAGATTTTCGGTTGAGTTTCGCTCATAATGTCTTCATTTAATTAAATATTAAAGTTTGAGGTTTTACTCATAAAAAGTTAAAATAAAAAATAATAATAAGAATTTTTTATGTTGTTTTTCACATTTTATCCCTCTATCACCTCTGCCATAGGCCACCCCAAGTGGTTGGCTATGTTTGGTGACCTAAAAGGGGTGCCCGGGCTCATTGTATGAGGTTTTTCCGGGTCTTGGCGGTGGATGCATCTGCCCACCAGCTGCGTGGCAGGCCGGATTGGGAGAGACTGCACCTACACCGCAGTTAGAGGGATGGATTGATACGCCCATCACCTACCAAGCCCTCAACGCTTTTTTCTTTCAAGAACTTCATCTCCTTCCTTTCCTCAAAAGGCTCTCCATACAGTATCCAAAAGGAGGGCCTGGGAAGAATTATTGTCCTCAGGACCTCCTCTGAGGTAATATAAAAAAATCTAATATTGTAATTGTATTCCTCGCTTGAAAGAATTGAATTTGTATGTGTACAAAATTATTTATTCAATTTCATATTCCTTATATGCAGTATGTACCAATACTGCATACTGCATATACTTGCACTAAGGGAGTACAAGAAGGCGCTGCAAAAAAGCGCAATACCTTACGATGATGTCGTCTCTCACCCGGCATGCCGCTTAAAGTCCCGAAAACCCTTCTGGACAGAAGGAGAAAGACTCCTCCATTCACCTCTCACCCCAGAAGATAGGTGGAAGCTTGAGTGGCAATCGGCCAAGGTGAAAAATGCCCTTCTCGTACAAGAACCCACTGAGAGACAGCCTGGGTTCTCATTGCCTCGCAAACTCTGGTCCGCCATCAATAGGATAAGGTGCTCCCATAGCCGTTGTGCCCATATGATGTATAAATGGGGCCTCAAAGAGTCGGAGATGTGTGAATGCGGTGAGGTGCAGACCACCGAACATGTGGTCAACGAATGCCCGCTCCATTCATTCCCCGGCGGGATTGATGAGGTCCACAGGGCAACGCCTGAGGCCCTAGACTGGCTCGCAGACCTAGATGTCCCCCTCTGACCCCCCCACCATACGAAAGAAGAAGTATGTACCAATTAGTGCCCTCTATGAACGCGAAGATTATAAATTGTGTTTCGTTTTCCCAATAAATGATGTATGTACTTATATGTAAGTAAATATGGTAGCAGTTTACACTGAAAATAGCCAGAGACCTCGGAACACGACTCTTCCCTTTGATCGTTTTAATTTTCCGGCCATCTTCCTCCGCCAGCGACCGTCTTCATTTACAAAGCAAATGCATATTATATCTTTATGCTTGACACCATAACGCGACACGCTCAATTTAATAAATGGAGAATATCTAATAAATATTATTAATATGTTTGTGTATTCAATAACATAAATATATTAGTCTGCATTAAACATCTAGGTTAATGGTTATGTTGCATCCAAAACTGCTTACGAATTACAGCTTCAGATGCATTTGTAATGGACTGTAAATACTAAAAATGAAACGAGACGAAATGATGTTTGCTGGAATTCGTGATAATATGTGTAGGGAAAAAAAGGTATGCAAGGAAAAGGGATAACCAATCACTTACCTTCGTATTTCATGACACAACAACAATATAATTATATACCTAGTCCCATCAACCACAACTAAACGAATGAGTACAAAACGATATTATTATGTACTTTCGAGATGGTCAAATTCCTTCTTTATACTTAAAAACGAGATTGTGCACACGACAAACACCAATATCTTGCTTACAAGTACATAGTTCCAAATCTTCTGTTTTCAAAACAAATGCATTCGAAATTATATTATTTTTTTATTGCCTTTGTTCCAAATTTTAAAAACTTTTCCAGGAAGAAATAAGAACTGGATAAATGACATCCCGGTAGGAACTGATCATTTTCTTCTTTATTTTATTTCAAAACCAAATAGATTATAATATATTACATTACATGTATACAAGTTTATGTTTTGTAATTTGTGTTGGTTTATTTGCATTTTCGTAAGCGATGATAAGATAGAATTTTACTCCGGGCACTTAAAAGTTGACTTCACGAGGTGCTGCATTTTTGATTTCACTTTCTCTTTGGAGATCAACTAATAATTTTATATTTTCTGTTCTGGTGAGGCTTGGGAATGAGTGAAATCGGCAAGCGACACTTTTAAAACTGTGTGGTTTTATAAGCAGTTTCTTTATAATCAAATAATAACAATATGTAGGTACATAAAAACGATTACTTAAAAAATGAATCGAGTATTTATTTCTTGTGTTATATAATAATAATAATAATAATTGAATAATTTGTAGGGCGCCGTTTTTGTGAAAAATCACCTCATTAGTGAGACTGGAGCCAGTGAGACTACGTCATTCCCAAGTGGGGTATATTGTGAGGTTGCAGAGTGTAGAAGATGGGGAAGAAGAAGGTTTGAAAGTACCTGGCTATTCCGATCTGGTCACCAAATTCGGCTAAAGCCATTTCAAGTCTTTTGACTCAGGCGGCCTAAAATTTCAGCCTTATGCGATCCGCAAAAGGAACGAAAGCGCGCCGTATTGTCCCACTCAGTAGACGCCCGGATTTCGTGCATAGACGTGCTTTACTCTTCACGTCGCTTTATTCTATAAAAATGTACCAGTGAAATAATAAAACACCATTGTTGACTATTGATTGGTCAACGTTAAAGTCGCTTGCTCCGCCCAATTCCGAATGGGTCCAGGACTAGGGGATCGTCTTAATATTTTAGCATAACTTGCAAAAAGTGTTTTTTTTCCTAAAGTAATTCAACTTGCGCAATCTATAATGAAAGAGCCGATCATGAATTCTTTTAAGTGTAACATTAAACTTTACATGTTAGTATCTTTCTACGCCAATCTATTAAACGTTGAATCGTTTTAAAAATATGAATAGGTATGCATAAATGATTTTCCCATTTCTTAGCACACCATTACAACAAAATAGAGGGAAATAAAAATGTTGTATTTATTCTTTGAAGTCGTTTCTCTTTACAGTCGAGTTGAAGCAAAAGTGTGAAACGTTTTCACGGTAGAGATACTCTACTCGTACCTCCGGCCTATTTCTGTGTCGCTCAACTCATTCTAAGCAAACGGTCAAAGAACAACCTTGTCGACGGAAGAAGATGTGTTTATATTATTTATTTCATAGGTATTTGTTAAATACACCTCTTTAAAGATATTATTGGTTTCCCATGACTAGAAAAAAACGATATCATAAAGACAATTTATTTAATACCTATCTACCATCAACGACAACGTGTAACATCGATGGATACAATGCAAGCCCCGCTATATCTTCCAGTCCGCATCCTCGCTATGTACGACATTCCTCGCTCAAATTTAAGCGGGCTAAATCTGCCACTCAAGTCTTGATAAGCCGGAGAATAGTGCATTTTTTAGACGCCGAGGCGCCAGCAGTCACATGTCAAATATGACATCTACGTAAACAATATTGAATACTTGCATATCAAAGAATTTTATGTAAACTGCCTAATTTTATATGTATGGACTATTACATTCCTCCAGAGACGAGCTATGTCCATGTTATTAATTGATAATAAATCTAAAATAGTCTGATGAGGAATTTTAAAAGTTTCAACGTCAGAACAGTTTGTTTTTAGCCGTTAAATTTATGAATAGTTCACAACTCTGGCAAAAAAAAATTGAGTAGTATATAGCATCATGCTGATTGAAGTGGGAACTGTATCAAACATCAAATCGTAAATAATCAACCCGCCTAAAAATATTTTAAGATCTTGAAATGATCTGCTGTCAGGAAATAAGATTTTCAAAGATCGCGATCTCCCGATGACAGTCAGTAGATAACATAGATATAACAGTTTGGTTTTTCAAAGAAAAAGAAACACGTTCCTCTATTAAAATCATAGACAATCCGTGTATGGGCATCACTTACATTTATTTTTACATGTGGTATCATTGCCACATGTACACTCCAAAAAATATCTCAGCACTCCGAGCACTCGATCCAACCGCCCGTTCGCGTTTTGTACCTCTCTACCCGTTTCATACGTGAACACTAATTGTGTAAATAACTAAATCTTAAATAAATCTTAAATCACTCAAATAAGGACGGGTTGTTTCAAAAAATTTGATGGATTCATCAAATATTTGAAGTTGATTTTCACGTTCTGTGTAAGTTCTATTCAAGTTCTATGATTATTTCAGTTTTGTGAAGCAACTGTCCTATAACGATGTAATAACAGAACTTGAATAGAACTTACACAGAACGTGAAAATCAACTTCAAATATTTGATGAATCCATCAAATTTTTTGAAACAACCCGTCCTAAGAGTACAGTGTTGCGGTTGCAGTGGCGCGGCCTGAAAGTACCGCGACCCCCAGGAGCCTGACTATTCCTCATAGTAAAATATTAATATACACTCGTCTGATGAGAAGACGGAGCACAGGTAAAACACCCTCCACCAGCTCCTCAGCCTCTGGAACCAATTCCTTCAACCTTGGTACTCCCGACGCTCAAAAAACTACTTTCCACAAGTGTAATAGGTACATACTGGTGATATCTGAGCTTGTGACCTATATACAGATTATGTTCCGAGCCGCGCTAAGCTCGAATTCAATCCAAGCCGAGTTTAAAATCAACTGATAGACAGAACGACAATGTTTGGATTGATGGATACGATTATTATATACATATTATTCAGCGGAAATGTTTTCATATCGGAAAAAGTTACAGCACGTCCCCGCTTTCTCGATTAATTATAGATAGGAAACCATTACGTATTCGAAATACGCTCAAATTGTCTATCGAAGTATCACGCTATCAAAGTAAACAATCTCGTTAAAACATTATGTAATTATAAGATAATGCCTGCGGTTACAATGACAACTATCGCTAACATCATCGATACATGTACTATGCAATGATTGGTTATCGGCTTTGCTAATTGGCGGGTAAATCGGTAAAAGCGCGGCAAAACAGCGGTAATTGAGTGTGGGATGGAAAATCGACATCGATATTTATTTTTATTCGAAAAGTCGGTCTCCTCCGACCAAAATACGTACACATTTTTTGGATGATTAGATCGGGCCGCAATGTTTGAATAGAAAACAAAACACGTTGTGGCCCTGTCCCATGTTTGTGGTAATGTTTAAGCAATCTTGCAAAATAAATTAATATCAATAAAATTTGCAAATGGAATGTTGTAAAATGCTTTTTAATGATAGCATAAATTAGCTCCACACATAATAATTCCCCTCGGGACCAATGTCATCTTTGGGGATGCTGTGTGGAGGGTCTTTTTAGGAAAGGAAGGAGAGGAAATTCTGGGAATGAAAAGAGTATTTTTTAGGAGTGGGTAGCAATCTGGGGGTCAGTGTGTCCAGGATCCATCCCTCCCACTGCGGTACATCCCTTCCGAGAGAGTAAGGCTGGAGAAATCAAAAGGACTCCCTCACTCACTCTCTTCCGATCCGGCCTGCCATGCAGTTGGTAGACAGACGCATTCGCCGCCAAGACCCGGAAAAACCTCAGCCCATGAACCCGGGCACCCTTGCTAAGCCATCAAACGTAGTGAACCACTTGGGGTGACCTATGGCAAAGGTGTTGGTTATCCAGTAAATGGTTGCAAATTATCTACAAATTTACGTAGAAGTTGGACATATTTTTTTGATGGGGTTTTAAAAAGAGAAAAATAATTCACAGCTTACTTCGATAATAATTTGTGTAATGATTGTCAATTGTCCATACGTCATATTTGTCTCACGCCATGAAATATCAAATCAAATGCTAAAAGAAAAGTCAAGTCACCGTGTTTTTATACACATTTCCAAAATTCTTTAAGAAAAGATGTTAAAAAAGTATTACATATTTTTTCAATTCATCCTCCACAGTTATTTAATAAAACCGAAAATATAAAAATAATCAGAATTAACCGGACGAAAAATAAAGAAAACAAATAATCATTTTTCTTTGACTCCATTTGCCCACCGCGTGATTTTGCCATCTGTCTTTTTATTTTTTAAATGAATACCACACAAGATTCCCAAGTGCTCCCAACAACGTCTGGAGCCGGTGAGACTGTGGCATTCTCAATTGAGAATTTTGTGAGGCTGGAGGTAGCGGCAAGAGGAAGGAGATTGGGAAGGGGAAGATGTAAGGGGAAGTACCTGGATATTCAGATCTTTTCACAAAACATGGCTAAAGCTATTTCAAGTGTATTTGCGGCACGTTCCAGAGTGGAAGATACTCTCAGTATCGCCCTGGTGTAAGACCACCATTCAAAACTGAGACGTTGCTTGAAATGGCTTTAGCCGTGTTTGGTAACCAGATCTGAATAGCCAGGTACTTCCCCACCTTCCTCTTCCTCATCTCCTTCTCCTACCCACTACCTTCAGCCTCATAACCCAATTGGGGATGCCATAGTCTCACTGGCTCCTGACGGGAGCAGTTGGCACTCTTGTGCGGTACTCATATAAAAAACAAAAAATAAATAATAAAAAAAAATTGTGAAAAAACTCAAATAAAATTTACTTGTCCGCGACCTCCGGTTTGCTGGTCGAGAGCCTTACCCCTCGACCATGGAAGCCGTCGAATCTGTTTTAGTTTATCAGATGCTCCTGTGCAAAATTATTAACTCAAAAGTTGACTGCCCGGATTTGCTAAACAAAATAAATTTCCACACGTCCTTTCGATATAGTAGACAAAATACCCTTTTCTATATTGATAGATGCAACACCAATTCCAATCAAAATGAATTTATGCAAAGGACATGTAACTACTATAACAATAAATTTGCAAATATGACACACGTGCTGACGTATTTACTGCTAGTTACTGTCGCTACAGAACTTCATTGTATAACATTCTAGGTGCGAATAACACATGAATTAATTGTATCTAATATTTTTATGTTACTTGCGTGGCAACTTTCCCTTATCCCTCTCCTCCCCTTACCCTTACCAACCCAAATCCCTATTTTGCAGTCTATTTCAGTTATAATCACACTTAATTTATTGTTGTGTATTGGTTTATCATTTGTTGAATTCAGATTTGTACTATTATTATTTTTTTTTTACTTGCTGCTTAGTTCTGTTTTTCTTTCATTTTTTTTAAATATTCTTGTTTACATTCAGTTAGTCTTGTATCTAAATACCTATCTGTGAACATTAATAATTGGTCTGTTTTTTATCATCCTCTTATGTTTATTGTATTGCTAAGACTGTTAATGTTCCTTAAATAAATAAATTAATTAATTAAAAAAACATTATTTATGTTAATTTTGTATTAATTAAAGTTAGCCATAAAAGGTCACTCACTACCAGCCCCTGTTACCACCATTTTCATAATTTATTAAACAAAAATTATCGAAGGGATGCATTTATGAACACGCTGTCAAACTAAATAACCTCGTTCTACTATTAAATCGTAATTAGATTATGTTCTTACAATTAAATGTTACTCACAACATCGGCATGAGTAGGTACCTAACTAATAATTGATTGGGTATCATTTATGAACGAGTCCCTAACCCCTAATAGTCGGTTATCGGCAGTGCTAATTGGCGGGTAAAATGGTAAAGCGCGGGAACCATATCGGTAATGTAGAGACCTGTGCAAACTAATTTTGTTGAATCTCCGCCCATAAGGGGAACGACTGCGCGGCCTTTTTCATACAAAACATAAATTTGAATTTGAGTACAAAATACCGGACCAAAATGAAAAAAAAAAAAAATCAAAAGTACAGTTTTGAAGTGAAAACTTCTTTGGCACCGTTGTGATTTGAAACTCGATGAAACGAAAAATAGCGACACTAAAAAGAGACAAACACATATTGGATTTAGCCTGCAAGAGAAAGAGACAGTATAATCGGTCTCCTCTTTGTGCGGTGCTCCATAGCCTGTCGGTCTGCTCTTTGTGCGGTGCTTCGTAGCCTCCCCCCTCTTATTTGCTTTAGTTTTCTGAAGGTTTCATGTCTACCGCGTGTGAACTGCACACTTGTATTTATTTGTTTAACGTTGACTCCGTACAAGAGGTCCTGAGGAAACAAAATCCCTCATGGCCTACTTCATCTTTGGGGATGCTGTGTGAAAGGTCTTTTAAGGAAAGGAAAACGAAGTTTTGGAAAGGAAAAAGGTATGAAGAGTGAGTAGGATTACGGGCGTATGAATCCATCCTGCAAGGCGATGGGTGGACAAGAGTCCGGCTGAGAGAAGAGGTCAAAAGCTCTCCCTCAACCAGTCCCTCCCGATCCGGCCAGCAATGCCGTTGGGTCAATGCAAATAATAGTGAATTCGCCTACCCAGGTTTTAAGGTTTTAAAGATATTCTAACCTTTTCATATTAGCCGAATAATCGAAGAACCGGAACGTCATTCCGGTAGCATGTTCGTAAATACCCGACGTGTTATCCATTTGGTACAGTTCGGCAGCGTCCGGGCGCTCGGTAAATGCCCGAAGTAGCTGCATGAATACCAGACATGTCGGAATAAACGTCAGTTAATTTTACGAGACTGCATATTATGCGTGACGACTAATTTTGTTTCAAATAGGTTACTTTATAAGAACACAGAATTGTTAGGTTGGGTTAAAACCATTGTCAATACCTAACTTTTGGTATGTATATATTTGTAATTATCTGTCAGGCTATTTAAATGACGTTTTTTTTATTTACTTTTTCCTTTAAAAACAATGCACTACCTTTGAGCTTCTTCCTAAACAAAACTCATTAACTATCTAACTAACTAACCATCACGCCATTTCCCCGCAGGGGTAGGTAGAGAGGACGGACCGCCAAACAACTCGATCTTGGCACACACTCCTTGCTTCGTTCACATTCATACATCGTCTCATACATGCTCTTCTATTATTCTGACTCTTGACATCGCCCGACTCAAGTATCTGATTCACTTGGTCGTGCCATGTCTTCCTCCCGCGTCCCCGACTTCGTCTACCATTCACATTTGCGTCATGTTTTCTCCTTACTCTCCTTTCCTCATTCTTTCGCTTTACATGCCCAAACCATCTGAGCGTCCCTTTCTTAATCTTACTCATTACGCTTAGGTACATCAGTCTTGCATTCTTTGCGGATCTCCACATTTCTCACACGATCATACATGGTTTTACCACACATATGCTCATATACAGTTATCTAATTTCTACAGCATTCAGTCTACTTTCAAACTCATTAAAAGATAGGTAAATAGCTGAAATATCGTCACGAGGCGTTCGGTTTTTACTGAGCGCTGCTGAAATATCCTGAATGGATTACGCGTCGGGTATTTACGAACATGCATTCCGGTATACTCGGTTCCAATCCGAACACTGTCGTAATTATCTATGATTTATCAATGACGCATTAGGATTATGAGAAATCTGATTTAATTTTCATATCATGTTAACTTTATATTTCGGCTTATCAACTCCCTCAATGTGATACTGTATTATTCACTTGTCCCCATTGTTTGTATTTAGTTACACGAATTGAATGACGTGTAATTATTAATGGCTGAAATCCCACACTGGCTTTCCGTGCCTGCTCACCCCAACCCTCAAATGGGACGTCATTTCCCAATGAATAGATTATGGGAATCCTCAAGGGAAGTTATAGGGTGACCAAATGTTGGCCATGTCCTTTATACGTTTTATTTAGTTCGTAGCAGTTTCACATACCTACATATAGAAGTTAATATAATATCTGCAGTAATATATTAACTATTTACACTGTATAACAACTGTGGAGCAATTATTATTGTATTGATGATTTTCATTTATTTGTGTATTGACGCCCTATATTGGTCTTTTACACATCAAATGTAAATTTCATTTATAACAACAGTATAACATAAATAAAAAAGATTACAAAATATACAAATAAAAGATAAACTCAATATAATAAATAAGGATAAATCTAATGCTTAAGGGGATCCAATAGTCCAGGGAAAAATCGAAGTCGGAATTCACGCCCATTGTGGGAGGAGTTTAAAAATATTTGAGAAAAAGCTTTTGGAACGGTTGAAAAAGGTATTTGAGAATTTTTTTTTACAGGTTGATTTCGTAAAGACCTAAAAAAACATTAATTCCTTTTTTACACATTGTTTATTGTAACAACAAGGAAATTTAAAATTAATTTCACGGAACCGAGCGACGTGGAGTCACACGTCTGTTCCCTGCTCCGGCCAGGGTGTTTCTGAATGGAAGTGGGGTGTGGCAAGCCGGTGAACAGTCCTTCGGTGAACGACATAAAGGTCACTTTGAAAATCCACATTCGTCGGCTGCCAGCCGTATTGTGAAATAACAACGCAAAAATGCATATTTTATTTTATTTTGTGAATATCGGGCGTAAATATCAATTTTTTTTGCGATTATCATAAAAGAAACTAAATTTGCTACAATAAACAATAAAATTATATCCGAAAAGATGTTCATAAGTAGGAGAGTTTGCACTTGAAAGTGTTTTTTTAAAGACCTGTTACTTTATTTTTTTCTAGGCTTATTAAAAGACTTATAAAAAAAATGACCGATATTTTTAAGGGCCAAGATATGTTCTACACGCATTATTTTATTGAAGCATCTATAATATTTCTAAGCGATCAAATTTTCAAAACAAAAACACATGATTTTGTGTGATTTTCCATTATTTACTATGGCTTCATCTTAATCCACGTGGATGACTTTAGAGAACTCTTAGGTACAATTCATATACCTACGAGCAACAAAAACATTTAAAAAAATCAAAACAAATTAATTTTTAGTTAATTACTCTTTGTTTGCATCTAAAATACGAACAATAAAAAAAAAACAAAAGAAAATCGAAATAAAATAAAATGATTTCTCATTCATTATTTACATCTAAAAATGGTGGACTAATTTGGCTTTAAATGTGTCGAAATTTAAATTAAATATGTCAGCGACATCAGTTAGTTCATTGCCCAACCCATGTATTCTAAAATGTAAAAGGTATTGGTTTATAAAATAAGTTACAAACATGACACATGTGAAATTAGACAGAAGATGTGAAACATACTTCTTTAAAATAAGATTAATAAAGTAAATATGCAACCAGCGTAAAATGAAATGTAAAATATAATAAAAATAGATAAGTATACATATATTAAAAAATAATAATAATAAAATAAAAATTCACAATTGGTTGGTAAATTTGAATATTTCAACAAATTATATCTCTAAATATGCCGATGACATTCCCAAATCTGATACCAAATTTATGCAATCGATTTATAGGTGTGTGATCCTGAGGTTCGTTTTAAAGTGAGGTGTTTTCAAAAAATGTGTGGAAGATTTAAAGTTTGTTATCAAATTTGGATCATTGTACTACAACATGTAATTATAATAATTTCTTTCGTAATTATTGTTCTGAAAAATCGTACGTTCCAATTGGCTACAACGTCAGTATGACAAAGAAAACGCGAATGTCTGTCAAGTCACCGACGTTCCCAGCGTGACGTCAACGCCGTCGAATTTAGGATAAAGACGAACATGTCGTCTTGACGGCAAACCAAAAATGAAACATTTTAGATCGGGAAAAATTATTCGTCAACATAAAAATACCTTCGTTATCGAATTTTTTTTAAATTTTTTTTTGAGAATAAAAAAAAAGTGAAAATATCTTGTACTGTAGTCGAAAAAGGTGGCATTTTGTCTCGTGTTTCTGGTCGGTACATATAATTTTATTTTATAAATGACATCATTAATAATTTTATTTAATAGAGCAGGGTCAGGGACAATCCGCTCGTTCCAATCCGTTTTTAAGATTGAAGTGATTAATATTTTGAATTGTAAATTTTTTAAAAATCTGAGGGATTTGTGACTTTTCTTAGTTGTTGGAATGTACTTTGTAAATAGGTAGCGTTTGGCGAATTGGAATAAATATTAAAGATAAATTAATAAAATAAGTTTTGTGCGAAATACTTGAAAAACATGTCACCCTATTATACTGTGACAATGTCCACCCTCTCCAAGCAAATCGATTTGGAATTATAGCGGCAGGATCTGAGGCACGCCACTGAAACTGTAATTATACATTAGTGCTCCTCGGGGCCACCAACTGGGTTCACTTGGTGCTGCATATCCGCCACTGCGATGTGCTCAGTGACGTGCGTCGCTTTTTGAACCAATTGTGGTTTTTCAGTGACATTGAAATAGACAGTTACACAAAAATAAATTGTTGGAAACGGTTCTTGTTATTACTACAAAATTTGCATATATATTTAAGCAAAATTACGCTTACTTACAACTGACACTTACTTACTTTCATACTTGATAGTGGCTAGAACACTCCTTTGGAGTGAAAAGCCAATATGAGGTAATCGCTATTTGCCTGGTGAGATCAAATTGTGGATTTAAATTTCATAATTTGTCCACAATAACCCTGGCATAGCAATTTTTGGGTTATTATGCCGTGTGGCCCATCCTGTAGCTTTTTCGATTAACTAGTAACGCCACCGACTACAAAGTATCTGAAAGTATTAATTCGCTAGCGTCTGTACGGTTGAAATTTAAGAACCCGACTTCGAGTACATCTCTGACGCCGCGTCTTACACAAAACCATCTTGGTACGTGAGGTTTGTTACAAAACTATTGTCGTGGCGCCCGCCGCCCGCAAGGCCTAGCCAGTAATTATTATGCTGATCTGTAAGTTCGTTTCTTTCGGGGCATTATACCCAACTTTTCAGTATTTTGTACCGACCGCACGCCACTGTCTGCTGTTCTGAGCTTTGGGGGGTGAGGGGGGGTAGACCTCCCGTCGCTAATTGACAGTTTAAAGCGCGGGGGGGGGTTCTTACTTTGAGCAAACTACGAACTCTTGGGAAACCATCAAATTATATTTATTTATTTATTTCGCCTACGATTTGCCAACTATGAAACTCAGTAATCGTAACCATTAAGAATCACGCAATCAGTTAAGAAAATTATGAAGAAGAAAATCTGTTTTCTTGTCTTCGGAAAATCTCTCTTATAATCGACTGCCTCCGTGATCGAGAGGTAAGGCTCTTGACTCGCGAGGCTCCCGGCGTGCGCAAATAAATTTTATTTGATTAATTTGTGTTATATATTGAAAATAATATATGGTACATTTGCGGCACGTTCCAGAGTGGAAGATATTCTCAGTATCGCCATTATGTAAGACCACAATTCAGAATGGAAAAGTTGCTTGAAATGACTTTACCCCTGTTTGGTGACCAGATCTGAATAGTCAGGTACTTTCCCACCTTCCTCTCCCATCTCCGTCCCCTCTCCATTACCCTCAGCTTCATAACATACCCCAATTGAGGGTGCCATAGACTAACGGACTCCAGAAGGGAGCAGCTGGGACTCTTGTGAAGTATTCATACAAATAAATTTTTTTTAAATTTACATTAACTCCACACAGGAGGCTATGTGGAAAATAACTTCCCTCAGGGCCCATGTCATCTGGGATGCTGTGTGGAGGGTCTTTTTGAGGAGAGGAAGGAATGAACATTGGTCTTGAAGAGACCCATGTTGTAGGAGGGAGGAAACACAGAAGCTGGCAAATCGTTCCATAGCCGAGCTGTTGAATTCAAGAACGAGTCGAAATAATAATAATATTAATAATAATAACAATAAAATCTCTGGCGCAACGCCGCGCCGGCGCCTAGCGTTAGTAAAAACCTTAAGAGCGCTGTATTACGTGTTACGCCGCATATAAAAGTGAGAAAAAAGCGCGAGCCGAACCACGAGCCCCCTGGCAAGTTAGCGCCCGGAGCAGACGGCTCCAATTACACCTGCACAGGGCCGGCCCTGCGTCTGTTTTAGTTATTGTGCATTTCGCACAACTAAACAGCAGTGGAATAGATGAACTCCTGCGCCCACTGACCCCCAGATTCTTGCCTACACCTTATACCCTTTTCCTTCCTAGAACTTCCTCTCCTTCCTCACCTACAAATACCTTCCACAAGCATCCCTAAAGATGACATAGACCTTGAGGAAAATTATTCTCCTCAGGGCCTCCTGTGAAAAAAAATAACATTAACCCTCCTTATATAAATGGCGATTAGGTTTAAACACCAGTCGCCTAATTTGATTTACTCTTGAATAAAACATCACAAAAAGCGTGTTTTATTTTATTTTGCGTAGCTCAGGCACAAAATTTTTAATGTTTTACGATAATTTTTTTAAGAAGTTAATTTGTCACATTTGTCTAATAAAACCATAAACCTAAAAGGGTTTGTAAATTAGGGGAATTCGAACTTGAAAGAAGTTTTTATACGCCCGATACTTATTTTTTCTGGGTTTATAAAAAGAGATATAAAAAAATGCTAGATTGTTTCAAAGGCCGAGATGCGTTCTACTCGCAATGTTTAATTAAGAGCTTGTTCACATACAGATATAAAAGATGTAGCTTGGCCTATTTCAGCATATCACTCGCCATACATTCCCAATGGGAATATACGGCGAGTAATATGCTGAAATAGGCCAAGCTACATCTTTTATAGCTGTGTGAACACGCTCTAAAGCAAACTTCTTATGATCAAGGTACACCTACCGAAACAAAAATTTATAGAGGTACACCAAAGAAAAAAACAATGTTTATTTAATATTTATTATTAAAATCAATATAATATGAAAAAAGGTTTAATGAGAAATGAGCGCCTGCTTAACTGAGCATATGTGATCAAAATTTGGAGCAATCGTTGATAATGCTTCTCTCATCTCTTCGACGATCGTCCATAGGGGTTCTCTTTTTTTAAATCGTAGTGGGAGTTGAAAATCCCAATTCGCATAAATAGTTTGTGGCGAATGGTAAGATAATTGCAACAGCACGCTTTGAAAGCATTGGATACTCATTTTTCATGCGTAGCCAAAAATGTGCTAGCTCTGTTTCGGAAATTTTTACTTAATGTCTGCTGGCTTATTCAATCTTTTGTGGGATCTATTTTGTGAAATCTCCTGTCAGATTGTGTGATTTTCTATGGACCGCAGTTTTTATCTTCAGAATTCTTCCTGCTCGTTCGGTAAGGGTCCAAGGGAAATGCTATCTAAGAATGGATTTCGAACCCAGTCCATAGGTTGCAGGTCACACTTAGAAAAATACGGCGAAGATGTCCGCCTGGCCTATTTTACTACAGATCCGATAGTCGGATGGCCTAAGCTGGTGCAGCGTCGCAATTTTATTTTGTTACAATGTACAACAGCTAACGACCACGGTACACCATTGTGCCGCGGCACACACTTTGCGGAACACCGCTCTAAAGCATCCAAAATATTTCCAAGTGATCTAATTTTCAAACCAAAACCACATGATTTTTAATCACTTCGTAGTTTATTTTTAGAAAATGGAAAATGAGAAAATCAAATTACCGAAGTTCCGTCCGTCGGTTCTCACTAGTGGGCGGGACCTGATGATGTATCTTCCGGCCCGCCCACCACACTAAATATATCCACCTTCCGCCCTTCCGACCAATACAAAAGGGTGCGAATTCCACTGACTACATGCGTCATACAGGTCTACAGGTCTACACTCAAATTTGTTATCTTCGCGTCGGAGGTAATTTATTAATAAACGCTCTTTTTATTAATAATCTCTAAAGAGCGGAAAAAATGCTAGGAAAAAACGTTAAATATGCCCAGTTAAATTAACTGAAAAGCAAGAAATAATGCAAATTTTTGAGTTAGCTTTTTATTCACGTTATTTTCAAAGTCACCAACAAACTATTTTTTTAAATTAAATAATAAGTGCATTGAATATATTTTATTTATAAATATAGAATAAACAAATCATAAATCACTAGCGAAAGTTTCCGAAACACAAAAAAAATGAAACTCGTTCGTTTTTTTCAATCACAAAGTTAAGGAGGTAATATCATAGAGAACAGCCGATCCGAATACTCTTGACTAAGTCTTCGCTCATGGAGCAACTGAAAAAAAACAGTTTTCCTCCTGAACTAAATCGATATTTTTCTGATCTGATATGTCAAAACTTGACAGTTCATGAGCCACTATCATGGCAACCTGTCGACAATGCAACTAGTTACTACAAAGATTTTTGGAATTACTCCGATGGACGGCACCTGAAAAACTATAATGACAACATGCGTAGCTGAGTTCCCCGCACCTCCCCATGTCTTGACCGCCGGAGAGTTTTGTCTTGGGGGAGAGCGGGGACTAACGATGCACTCGACTCACACAATGGTTCCGTTATGAGTTATGAGGGGCAGTTGTGAACACAGAAGAAAGTCATAAATCTGCGCCAACTTAGTTTCACGAGCATCCGCCAGGGGAGGGGCCGGCTGACCACTTCTTATTGAGATTTATGGGAAAACTTTCAGCTTTTCTGCCATCTTTTATCTAATGGATATCCCACAATATTTTATCTTTAGGTACGATTATGCCGTAAAATCATTTGGTTCTTAAATAATTATTAGAATTATTTTTAACTGTCCGCCGATTATGAGTACCGATCATGAATCCCTACTGCTCGGAGCAAGTGAGACTATGGTATTCTCAAAAGGGCGTATATAAGGGGGGCCCCTCCCCCTTAACCTGTTTAGCAAAAAAAAATCACCACTTTTAATGGTTTTTCAAAGGAGGTGTTGAAATTTCATGATTCTGAGTTGTCCGGTCTCCGTGAATGCCATACTTCCCCGCCACCTTCTTGAATGCCACATTCTCCGCCTTTCCCCTTCACCCTTACTTCCCCTTCCCAGCCCCAACCCCCCGGATTCCCCTACCCTTCCCTCCTTCCCTTCCTACGCTAAACTATGTGAAAAACACGCATTTTTAAACAAAACGATTGATAAATAAAGACCTAAACCTCAAGTCTCGTAGAAAATGTATTTCAGGGTTAGCTCATGCAGACACTTTTCGGAAAACAGCTTGAAGTCCCGAAACTAAAAATGGTTGGTACCTACCTGAAATACATTCAGTTATCGCTCGGAATTTATTATTATTCTCGACACTTTCCCAGTTTAATCCTGGATATGCCAGAAGTAAGACTTTCAATTTGTAAAATTGATTTTATTTGTCAGAAAAACAGTATCCTGATAATTCATCATTGCGTGCTATTACGCATTTGTAATGATACAATCCACCATCATCAATGTGAAAATGACACGGGAAATAATCTCTGGATTATTTCCAATTCAATCCGAATACTAGTTTTAATAAATAATTTTAATAACTAGTTTCAATAAATTTGACCCGTCAGTGGCTGAGTGGGCATCGCGCTTGAGGCCCTTGGGCGTCGCGTGTTCGATTCCTCGGCTGGCCAAGTCCTCCATCACGACTCAACATTGACGTAGTATATTATTGATCGAAGCGACTCAAGCAACATTTTTGGCTTACTGTGGTGGTAGTAGGAGATTTTCAAACATTGTTGGGTTATTCTAACCCGGGAATGTTTGTCTTTCTTTAACAAAAATAATAATAAATAAATAAATATAAAGTATAATTACCAATCTATTATAAGTAAATCATTTGTAACGCTGTTAATTCAAATATCACCCTGGAGAATGAACTTCAACTACATCACCGCCCTTGAGGTGATTTTTCACAAAAACGGCGCTCTACAAATTATCCAATTATTATTATTATTATTATTATCACAACTTTCTAGCTAATCACACCTCTACCCCCTCGATGTGATAACCAAAGGTTCGTAGAAAATGCATTTTAGGAGCTAACTTTATTAAACACATTTTTCTACGAATCTTACTTGATGTAAGAAAATATATATATTTTTTTAAAAGCCTAAAAAAATTCTGGCTACGTAGGCACTTACTAAAAATTTTGGAGAACCTACCTAAGAAGCGAGTTTTTTTTCAGTAGTGGCGGAAAATATAGTTCACTTTTAATAACAATGGCAACACTGTCTCAGACTGTCAGTTTTCTAATCTTGCATAACCTATAACTTTATTTCTTATCTTTACGCTGCCAGAGGCCAGAGGATTAGACGTGTTTTGTTCGAGCCGGAAATATTACATATATTATAACTTAAAATGGTGGAACTACAGAAGCAACGGGTCGAGCAGGAGATGACAAAAATTGTAGACACTTTGGACAAACAATACCTGCGTAAAATTCAAGTAAATGAATGATGAAATATCGTGATACTTTTGAGGTTATTTGATGAACTAAGCTGGTTCTGAATGATTCTGCTTGGTTTTCGGTTCCCATAGAAGTGTCCCATCAATATTAAATTACTCCTATTTATCTGCTTTGTTTTGTGAAGTTTGTCTAGTATTTGACGCATTTGGTTTTTCAACGACAAAGTTAAAATAATTGTTTTATTAAATGTTTTCGGTTTTTCAGGGAGATATGCATCGGTGCGCAGCAAAATGCTGTGACAGCACAACCTCTTCTTTGGAATTCACACACAGCTGCATCGAGAACTGTGGAGTTCCGTTGAATAATGCCAACAATTATGTTCAGGTACCCTTTACCCCAGCTTTATTTAATTATCTGCTGAGCCTCAGAATAGAAGTTACTTTATAACTTCATCTTTCTTCAGCTTTTGTGTGTCGGAGACAGTGTTAAAGATGTATGCTTAAGATATGGAGATTAAACATAACCTTCTGGTTGCAATCGTAACGCCAGTTGATATAGCAAGAAATCAGCATTCGTAGCCGTATTTCGGTTAACTTTTGAAATCACTCACAATACAATATTTTAGAAAAAAAACCTTTCGATTAACCTTAATTACTATAAAAGACAACTATTTGCATTTGGGACGATGAAAAGTACTGCATTTAAAATTTCAATTACGTAAAATTAAATTTTGAATACGCTTTCAAATTTTATTTTTACAAATTAACATATAATTTTTTTTATGGAAACGTAAACAGTTTTTAAAAGTGGCTAATAATATATTTTAACATTTTCCAATGACCCAAATCCAAGAAGTTGTGCTTTACAGTAATTAAGGTGAATCAAAAGGTTTTTTCTAAAAAATATTCATATAAAGCGTGTCCAGTGATTTCAAAAGTTCACCATATCATTTTAGTTTATTAGGGAAACCAACAGATTTTATTAAATTAATTGCATGTTACATGGTTGCATAAACCTACGAAGTTGCGTGTCATCCCTTTTTCCTACGCAGATCTTCCTCTCTTTCCTTAAAAAAGACTCCACAGCATTCCCTAAGATGACACAGCTCCTGTGTGGAGCTAATGTAAAAATAAAAAATATCTTCTTTTGTAGATGAATATCGAATCTGACAAATTACAGGCAGATGAATGTATAGGTTTCACTGTTTGCATTTTTTTCTTCTTATTATCTGTTTTGTCTATTCCAGGGTGAACTCAGTCACATGCAGGACAAACTCCAGCGCTGCGTGATGCAGTGCAATGACGACATCCGGGATGCCATGGGGCCCAATCCCACCACGGAACTTGTAAGCAACTGTACTTTCCATAGATAATAGAATCAAGGGCATGAACCATTTTTAATACGAAATCGCCTGCACCATTAGTGTTATCAATATAATTCATCCATACCACTGCAAATCGCATCTACGCTAAGCGGTTCTTATATTTTCGTTTAGATTTATTAGTATTATATTCTTCAATGATATATTACATTAATAATTTCAATAGTTATTATAACAAGACTTATGCTAATTCAATATTCATTTAGACTTTAGACTTTAAGAAAAGGTCAATAGGTTTCCCATATAAATAAAATCGGATATGTTTATCCAAGACACTATCTAATTACTATCCAAGACACTATCTAATTACTATCTAAGTTACAAACCAATTCTTTAGAACTTTATGACCATTTAAAAAGGTAGAAGCCAAAAATATGGGAAAAATCAGTCTAAGATAATATTGTGATTTCTGAATTGAAAATGTGACATTGACAAAAATGACTAAAAAAATAAAAGGTTTCGAGAGATCCTGAATTCGTGTCCCATTTGCGACAGTTACCTTTTTATTTTTACGTATTTTGTTCTTTTTAATTTTTTATTTAGATTTATTAGTATTTTTCTACAATGCTATAAATCATACTTCAGTCAATTCGTCGCCTGAGTTCTTAATTGTCCAAACTACCATTTGTCAATTTTACAGGAGGAGGTTTTCTTTGATTATTTCAAAGAAACATTATGAAAGGTGTTTATGATGAAGCTATTTCCATAAAGGTGAAGGTCTCATAAGTTTAAATAATTCTTAGTATAGTGAGTAATAATCGTTTTTTATATTAAATTTTTAATTTTAAAATGGAGATTGAACAAAAATTCACAAAGAGATTGGACACACTGGAATGGAGATTGGACAACTTTTGCATAAATATTTTCTGTTCTTGATTGTCCAAACGACCATCTCAAATTATATACAGGATGAGTGTGTTTGTTTTTAATATTTTTTTTTTGATACCGACAATTCATTGTGGAATATATATATATACTTCTATGTCTGGAGAGCTCTGGCCTTATGAAATTTGCATTAAAATTACCTTATTATTTCCTACACCATTTCACTAATTGTGATAAAACTTTGGTTATTTATTTGGCCCGCGAAGGTTTCTATACATAATGGTGAGCTCTGGTTTTATTTAATTTGCACAAACATTCCCTTATTACTTTCTTTACCATTGAACCGATTGTAATGAATATTTAGTGAGTTATTGTGCGCATGCACGCGAAGGTTTCCATATATATAATGGTGAGCTCTGGCTCTATGTAATTTGCGCACAAATTCCCTTATTATTTCCTATACCATTGAACCAATTTTAATGAAACTTTGGTGAGTTTTTGTGCGCATGCACGCAAAGGTTTCTATATATAATGGTGAGCAGCAAAGGTCTGTATGTAAAATATGTAACGGTGAGCTCTGGCTTTATGAAATTAACATTAAAATTACCTTTTTATTTCCTACACCATTTAACCGATTGTGATGAAACTTTGGTTAGTCGTTGTGCTCAAACCGTGAAGGTTTCTATATGTAATGGTGAGCTCTGACTTCATGATATTTATATTAAAAAAATGACATTAGGTGGCTCGCGAGTACTTTGAAAAATGTGTGTATTTTATACAGTTTAGCGGTAAGGATGAAAGAGGGGGGGTATCCGGAAGGGGGGGGGGGAATCCGGGGGGTGGGGGGATCCGGGAGGGGGGAAGGGAACGAAGCAGGGGGAATCGCGGGAGTTTTTTTAAAAAGTACTATGCTATAATTGAAACACATTAAAATATTTTAAAAATGTATTGAAATGCTTTGTCGTGAGAAAGATGTTATTATATTTGGAGAGGAAATATAATAACATCTTTTTGACAAAATGTCGTTGATGGTTCAAGTTCGTTGGTTCCATCATTGTTTTTGTCTTCCAAAAACAATTTTTTTTTCACTTTTGTGATCCTGGGGACGAAGCGCACAAAACTAATGAGAATCAACCGTAATAATAAAACATTATTTTCGTACAAATACGGATAAACTGACAATTTCGAATCGAAATTCTAATTTTAATATGAAATGGCAATCAACAAAACTGATTTCAACAACAAAAACTCTCGAAAAGGAGAGTCTGAGTTAAGATCAAAAAGTGAACACGCTGTATTACAAAGCTCCTTGCAATGTGTAAAACAAAAGTAAAACGCCATTGATAAATATCTTAAAACTAATACTTACTATATAATATAAATGCTTTTTACTTCCGCGTAACATGTCACAAAAACAAAACTAGTGTGAAGTAAATAAACAACATGGCGGGCGGCGTCACGCAAGGGCGTGCTGTGATTGGTCAATTGGAGGTTGGAGAATCTAGCCCGCAAATTAAATTTCTCAGCAAAGGAGATTGAACTAATAAGGAGTTTGGCTAATTAAGAACTCGCTTTTAGAATTTTGTTGTGGACGTTGACATTTTAAAAAGCTTATAATTAATTGTACCAGGCTCTTAAAACCATGTTTTATTTATCTAAGGACGAGGAATTTTATCCTTAACATTATTGCATTTAAAAATCATTTTCGATAAAATGGTAGTTTGGACAATTAAGAACTCGGGCGACGAATTATTCTTCATAACCACTGGGAGCGATTATGGTCGAAAAATGGACCACTTTTATTTTTCTGCAATTGATAGCGGTTCAAAATTAGACCACATTTTCCTACCATTCGTAAAACATTTATTGTAATTATTTTAAACATTTTCATGGCCAGCCATTTATTTTAAAACAAAGCTATTGAAATGCTTTATCTATTATGATCATAGATATCGCAAATCCGAACTTTGTAGACTTTTTTAGAACGATGTTAAAAATAAATTTTAAAAATATTTTTTTCACGCAGAATTTCTGATCAGCTGTTTACGGTTAAAATTAAGTCCTTTTTCCATACATCTGCACCTTTCATTATCAAGTATACCACAGACAACACACAGAAATCGATAATATTCTATGTTGTTAAGTACCTCTCACAACAATTTCTAAGTAACAAACACGCAGGATTCGTGCGGATATAAACTTCACGGTTTTTTTATATTTTTTTTAATAAATCCTACAAATATGAAATAAACGGTAAAATTCATTGGCTATATAGTACTATAATAAGTTTTTATGTCTCCATGTTAAAATTCGAAGGTACGATTTTTTTAATGTTGGCGAAAAATTTCAAAAATGATCTTCTGGTTATCTCGAGCAAGCGAGGCAAATTTATTTGTTTGGCATAGTCACACCAGTGAAAAACCTTGGATACATATTTTCAACTTGGCTCTTGCAAATATAATTTCAGTAGACAAGTAATAATATCTTCTTTTTTACTTCTACAAAGACCATGTGAGAAATTTACTGTAGTGAAAATTGCTGTTTAATATTAATTGACTATAAATTTGTTTTACATTTTAGGCAGACAAAATGACGATGCAGTTTGAACGGTGCGCCACCAAGTGCGTGGATAAACACATCGATTCCATCCCTAACCTGATGAAGTCCATGAAGATTGTCCTGGCGCAGGGAGCCCCCAGCAGAAAGCAGTCATAGTGAAACTACAACCTACCATTGAAACATTCTTGGATTCAATGCTCGGTGATTTAACTATAGTATAGAGAGAGTCATTGCATTTAGTAGGTAGCTGCAATGTATATATAAATTATCATTGATTGAATGGAAAATACTAGAAAAGTCTTTGCTGGTGAGTAATGTAAAACGGTGATAGCGACAAACCAATGCCTTCGATAAAATGTCTTGTTACTATATACGCTCTGTTATGAGCAAAAAGGCAGCTGGAAATTTTCAATGGTCACATTCTGATGTCCTTTTTATTATAATATGTTGATAAACAAAAAAGGTCTCAAACCCGTCTCGGACCCATATCATATGACCATCTCCTCTCCATTCTATCTCCATGTTATTAAGCCTAATTTAATAACTTTTCCATTATCTAATATGATTTACATCATTCTAATATGTTTAGATTACAAATTAGAACTTGAGAATGGTTTGTTGTCTATGACTGGTTGTGTGACAAAACTTTATCAAATTGATGGCTCAAAAGTTCGCACTTTTGGATTTCATTTAATAATTTTTAAATTTTAATGTAATTCTGTCGGAATTACATAATACTACTTCGTTTTGGCTGCTATTCTTTCAGTGAAATTGACTTATAAGTAAGGAATAAAAATGCATCATGTAAGAAATTATATTGTAAGAAAATCGGCGGCCATCTTCTGTCATTATCGAAAAAAGATTAAATGATATTATTTTTATTGATTTTTAATATCTGTAGCGATCAACCGGCCTAGGATAATAATGTACAATATTTTGTGGTTGAATTTTTAGAAAATATATTTTTTTTAAATTTACACTAGCTCCACACAGGAGGCCGTGAGGAAAATAATTCCTATCGGGGCCTATGTCATCTTTGGGAACGCTTTGTGGAGGGTTTTTTTAGGAAGGGTAGAGGAGTTCTGGGAAGGAAAAGGATATGAGGGGTGGGTAGGAATCTGGGTGTCAGTGTGTCCAGGAATGACGGAATAATGAGTCCATCCCTCAATCCACTGCTGCAAGGCGATGTATCGATAGAGTACGGTTGGAGAAGTCAAAGGGACTCCCTCAACCATTCTCTCCCGATCCGGCCTGCCGTGCAGCTGGTGGCCAGACGCATCCGCCGCCAACACCCGAACAAACCTCACCTCAAGAACCCGGGCACCCCTGCTAAGTCACCAAAAGTAGCGAACCATTTGGGATGACCTATGGCAGGGGTGTTGGTTATCCAATAAATGGTTTCCGGGGTTGCGGTACCCATACGCGCCTCCCAAATTGCTGCTACCTTAAAGCAAAGAATTTTCTTGTAATTTTAATGTTTTTAAAAATTAGGCTAAGAGAATTAACAGACAAATTCAATCAAAACGCTACCTATAAGTAGAAAAAACTTGTTTCATCAAAACTTGACAGTTTTGTTAATTTTGTTTTGACCAGAAGGGTGATGCTATATCTTTTGCGACAGCCTGTGTTAAAACAGCCATATATGACACATTTTGACAGTTTTCTTAAATGCCGTATTCTGTATCACCCTAAATACTGCACTTGTAGTATTTAGGGCGATACGGAAACTCTTAAACTGCCAACGCCTGAGATGGCACGTTTGCCGCGTAATCCTCGTTAACCGGTTGCTTGCCGATTGCGCGCGCCAAATTAAACTCTAAAAAATATTTTTTGAAATGCGATTTTAAACCTTAATAATAAAGAAAACGTATGAAGGATAAGGTCAGAATCGCTTGGGGCAATCTTATTCTTAAGGTATAGAATGCTTTGAACACATCTATGGAACCCAAATAATTTCTATGAATTCTTTATGGATCTCTGGCAAAGTTTTTTTTCTAAGCATTTCAACTGTCAGTTCGATTGCA
The DNA here is from genome assembly GCA_936435175.1 of Glyphotaelius pellucidus. Taxonomy (NCBI): domain Eukaryota; kingdom Metazoa; phylum Arthropoda; class Insecta; order Trichoptera; family Limnephilidae; genus Glyphotaelius; species Glyphotaelius pellucidus. The sequence continues at coordinate 787,495 of OW386560.1, read as the reverse complement.
TCATTCTCATAAGAAAGATCGTAAACATGAATTCGTCAGATAAACGCAAGTAATGTTGTTATTAGGCTTAGTTTATTGTTCAAGAATTGTGTTTCGGTAAATATTACAAAAGATAGCATAAAATAAACCCACAAAATATTACGTCAAAGTCAAAACATCGCAAAATTTTCGAGTTTCCTCCAGAGGCCCGGGACGAGTTAAAAGATGTTAGTCGCGGAAAAATTTGCAAATCGTATTTCATCGCATACAAACGTCATAATAATATGAAGAATGGAAAGTCATCTATGAATGCCTATTAGGCTTTTTTTGAGGAGTTTTAATAACTAATAAATAGTAATCGGTGTTTTAAGTAGGTAATTAATTCATTCAACATGCGACAGGCATAGACAAGCCATAGAAAATCGTAGAAATTTGACAGCCGATGACGCACGACGGATGCCTTCCCGAATCCAATGGATTTTGTCTTAATTGTCTCATTACATTGACTTAATGCAAAAGATACAGATTCACCCTTCTGATCTACTCTGCTGTCTATATTTCATGTTATGTATTGTTGCATTTAATGTAATCTTTAAGGATACAAAACTAAAACGGAATAAATGTAATAAGGTTGCATGCCAAATTGCAATATTATGAAGATCATTTCGATATGTAAACTAGTCCCAACGAGAGCTCTTACGGACATCGTCATCGTTCGTCCTCTTCCTTCATTCACGCGTCTTGTTGGAAAATGAAAAAGACAGAAGATACTAGAACGCTTACGTCACACACGATCTCTCGTTGGGACTAGTATATTAGTCACTAAATAGATAATACACACTGACTGACTTCTACCTTTTGGCTCTTACACTGCCATGCGTTGTATTTAGACATTTAACCCCTGGTTTGCCGATTGCGCGCCCAGGACGCGCCATAAAAAAAAAAAAATTTGAGATGCGATTTTAAACCTTATGTATAAAGAAAATGTATGAAGGACAAGGTCAGAATCGCTTGGGGCATTCTTGTTCTTGACGTAACAGATATAAGGAACACACCTAGCCTCTCAAATAATCATCTTTGCACATATCTATGACTTTCGAAATGACATTTCTGCCGCGATTTGAGCTGTCAAACTTTGAGCGTCGCATGTCATGAAAAGATCGATAAAACTATTAATTTGTCAAATAAACGCAAGTAATATTAGTAAGCATAGTTTATTGTTCAGGGAACGTGTTTCGGTAAATATTATATACGATAGCATAAAATAAATCCGCAAAATATTACGTCAAAGTCAAAACATCGCGAAATTTTCGAGTTTCCTCCCGTGGCATTCAAGAGGTTAACCCCTCAGGTTAATTTGTACGGTTTTACGAACAAAAGGCTTTTACCCTTGGAGTCAATTTGTTCGCTTTTAGGAACAGCTCATTTGGTCTTGTCTCCCTTACTGTCATGGTGAGTAAAATGAACTAAACGGTGTTAGAAAGAGAAAACACCACTCTTTATATTAAAATCTAGAATTTAACCACAGAAATTAAAATTTACACTTCTATGAAACCAAATTTCCAACTGCGATTTGAGAAAAGTTTGTGAAACCTTGGGAATTTTTTATTAATTCTTTTTATATTATGAAACAGGCAAAAAAGTGAGGTGTTTATAATGATTATATTATTATATTTGTTTAATATATGTTTTTTTTGTTCATTTTCAGTAATTTTGATTCAATGATTAGAGAAATGAAAGGTGAGCCATTTTAAAGCCTTTTTACGTTTCCATAAAAAAATTATATGTTTATTTGTAATAACGAAATTTGAAAGCGTATTTCACCACCTTACCAAATGAGCTTTTAGTTTTCGAATACATTCAGAAATATTCCATTTATTTGGATTTTATTGCGAAGCGCAAATACACACAAATTCTTCGACCTTCTGACAGTGTCTTTTAAGAAATATGATAGTCAATAAGCCAGAGGCCTGAGGGGTTAAGCAATAAATAGTGTGACTTTCTTTATTTTTGATAATAATTCCCCTAATTTACTTATAAAAGATAAAACTATAATATCTCGTGTCAAGACCTCCTTGTAATATCTCATAATCTTATCATTGGTATTTTCAGCCCATAAATATACCAAACCACCCACTTTCAGCCTTTACACCATAAACAATCATGTATGTATACACCAGTGCATACCATAAAATAAATATGTGTATAAATAAATGTGCATGATTGTATGAATCCAAGGTTCGTAGAAAATGCATTTAACAAGGTTCACTCATCGAGGGAGTAGAGCGGAGATTGGCTATAAATTCTGTGATTTTTGATTAGCTAGAAGTCCATGTTCCACTAGGAGATTTGAATTAACTGCAACACATGTGGCAGTGTTTTACTTCAAGAAATTTCGAAAGAGGCCTGATTATTTTTTTTCAAAAAAAGCCCGTATGAGCTAACCTTGTTAAGATGAAGCCATAGTAAATAATGGAAAATCACACAAAATCATGTGTTTTTGTTTTGAAAATTTGATCGCTTAGAAATATTATAGATGCTTCAATAAAATAATGCGTGTAGAACATATCTTGGCCCTTAAAAATATCGGTCATTTTTTTTATAAGTCTTTTAATAAGCCTAGAAAAAAATAAAGTAACAGGTCTTTAAAAAAACACTTTCAAGTGCAAACTCTCCTACTTATGAACATCTTTTCGGATATAATTTTATTGCTTATTGTAGCAAATTTAGTTTCTTTTATGATAATCGCAAAAAAAATGATATTTACGCCCGATATTCACAAAATAAAATAAAATATGCATATTTGCGTTGTTATTTCACAATACGGCTGGCAGCCGACGAATGTGGATTTTCAAAGTGACCTTTATGTCGTTCACCGAAGGACTACTGGCTTGCCACACCCCACTTCCATTCAGAAACACCCTGGCCGGAGCAGGGAACAGACGTGTGACTCCACGTCGCTCGGTTCCGTGAAATTAATTTTAAATTTCCTTGTTGTTACAATAAACAATGTGTAAAAAAGGAATTAATGTTTTTTTTAGGTCTTTACGAAATCAACCTGTAAAAAAAAATTCTCAAATACCTTTTTCAACCGTTCCAAAAGCTTTTTCTCAAATATTTTTAAACTCCTCCCACAATGGGCGTGAATTCCGACTTCGATTTTTCCCTGGACTATTGGATCCCCTTAAAAAGCATTTTCTACGAACCTTGATATGAATCAGTTAACTTTTCTTTCACCCTTATTTGACAATAAAATTTAGTAAAGTGGATCTAAAATGCCTGCTTGTAATAATATGTATCATCTTATCATTAGTATTTTCAGTCTTTATACCATAAACAATCTTGTATGCATACACCACTACATACCATAAAGTTAATGTGAATAAAAAGATAGGATGTTTATGTGACTTAGTTTATTTTTCTTTCACCATTGTTTGACAATAAAATTTAACAAAGCGGATCTAAAAAAATTCACTACAATGACAAACACTGAATGAAAAAATGAGTATATTAATACTTAGTTCACATTACGCTATAAATCTGTGAGCAGATATCTGTTGATTCGCGAGCGCTTATCTTTTGTCCTTTCACACGAGGCTATCAAATATTTCTTCCTGTGGTAGGAGAGGGGGTCAGTCGAATTAGGGAGCGGCAACGGAACGCATATTTTTTGTACTGAAATCTGTCAACTTGACATCTGTCATCCACGGGTCTAGGCAGCTCCGTAATTACAATGACCCCCTCTCCTGTTTTAGTCGGAGAAGGGGAGAGTTATCTTCTGGGATATCGCATCTGGAGCGGTTATGTCTGAGATGTGTATTGTCTATGATTGATCTGCGCTTAAAAAAGCTTAGGTGTGAACGGTCTGAAGGGATTGTATGGAGAGCGTTATTTGGCGTGCTATGATCTTTTATATTTGATAACGTAATGTGAACCAGCTTTAAAAAGTGGAAATTGTACTGAAATCTGTCAACTTGACATCTGTCATCCGGGTCTAGGCAGCTCCGTAATTACAATGACCCCCTCTCCTGTTTTAGTCGGAGAAGGGGAGAGTTATCTTCTGGGATATCGCATCTGGAGCGGTTATATCTGAGATGTGTATTGTCTATGATTGATCTGCGCTTAAAAAAGCTTAGGTGTGAACGGTCTGAAGGGATTGTATGGAGAGCGTTATTTGGCGTGCTATGATCTTTTATATTTGATAACGTAAAGTGAACCAGCTTTAAAAAGTGGGATTATGCTCAACTCTTGAATTGGACATTTTACTGAAAAAACGTGATCTTGCGGTGCCCTTCCTTTTTACTATATTATTAATTCTATTTGTCAGACTGCACATTAGATATTATTTTATGTTTGAATGGTTTGGCCTTTTTTTATTTCAAGGAGTAAACACCTACAAACAAAAACTACTGGGATAATAATAATTATCATTGTAAAAAAAATCATCCTGTCGCAATATAAATAATATGTAACTAATAAATCTGTATGTAAGAGTTTTTTTTAAGCCTTCAATTCAGATTTTTCTCTCCCACTTAAAATTTATTCTTAGTGAAAATTTATAATAATCAATTGTTATAATTTTATAATAAAACACAAATAAACCGAACTGTATTCTCAAATGTTTTTTCTTTCAATATTGTTTTAATATGAAGTAGGCTAGTCAAGAATTCGTCTATTTGAATTTTTTTCACTAATTATTTGGACTTCCCTCCATTCGAAAATGAAAATTTTCCCCTATTCAAATGACGCGGTTGCGACACTGCACTGGGAAATCTCGTCGATACCGATGCAAAAATAGCAAACATTTTTTTAATGCCATCTAGCGTACCGTACAAGAACTAACTATGAAACGTAAGCGAAACTTTGTTTTTCAAACCTATTTATATAGTTTCAGTTCTTTCCGCTGGGATCGCTACTATTTTTATTGATAATATTCTCGGTTTGTAGTTGTACATTTTCGCTTACGGGCGTGCGCACTCGCCACTATCCTCACAGCGTAGAAATCGTGATTTTTTACCGATCTGAAATTCGTAAGCTCGTTTATCGGAACGAAATTTGTGTGGCTGACGACCCTTTGTTTGGAGTTATGACGTTAAGTGCCCTACCGGCATTAAATTGTGTTAGTAAAGAAAGTTTATCCCGCAGTAAACCCTTACCAAGAGCCATGCCTTCGATAATTTCTAGTAATTGGTGAGTACAATCCAAAATATCTTGCCATTTTTCTCTCTTATCGCCCCGGCGGCCATGTTGAATCTGAACTGTCATGTTTACAACGATTTTGTTTATATCTCGGTTGTTATGTTATGATTTCCTAATCTAGATCGATAAACCCTCGCTAATAATCTCTCCATATATTATCTGCTTGTCGAAATCTTTAAAACATTGTTATTGTAATAGCTTCTTATTGGATTTTGCGCAGGCAGAGCTCCCACTATATACATCCTCCGCCCTTTTCTCTCACACCAATAAATTCTTTGTCCCTTGTTCATGTTCCCAAGTTACCAAGTTCTCATTCCCTTTTTATAATATAATACCCAATGGCGAGAACTGGTTTCGAACCTTACTACTTATAACGGAAAGTTTTAAAACCCCTCATTTTACAATTATTACTAACAAACACTTTCCTTATATTTGCTCAGAACCATTCTAATTGGTATCGAGTATCGACTACAAAACAAATATTGACTTCAGTAAAATTGTCAAAAGTACTGAAATCAAATAATGTTTGGATATAACCAGTTTTCACGGGTTTTAACTGAATCTATGATTATTATCTCAATAACCGAAAACAAGCAATATTTTTAAATATTTGATTACAATAATTAAAAATAATAATATTATTATGGCAAATAAATACGGTTCGTTCACATATACATTTGTTACATGCTTCTGAGTAGTATAATAATAATAATGTTATCAATTTTCAAATGAAATATTACCTTCGTATATTAATACAAGATTAAAGATATTTCTTTGTTTTATAACGTCAAGACTTTATCGGGGGTAAAGGTAACCTAGGTAGGTAGGTACCTAGGTAAGTATTTTAAAATAGGTACCTGCCTTGATTCAATTTCTAATGGAAGCGACCTGTATAATTTTATTACCAAATACGATGAAAATATGCGATTCTTTTATTTTATTTATTTTTATTTATTTATTTTTATTTATTTGTTTTATTTTAGTAAATTGTACATTTAAGTTTACAATTTCCTAATTAATTATATCATTTCATATTTCAAACTATATTTTTTCTTGTTCTATGTATCTCCTACAATAAATTTTGAACTTTCCAATTGGTGCGGCCTTTAAAGTTTCTGGTAGAGTGTTGTATAACTTCATCCCTTTGTATAGTAAACTGTTCTGCGTATTCGTTTTGTCCTTTTTTTGTAGTCTGATTTCCTTGCAAGTCCTTGTATTATGTCTGTGAATGTCCTTGTTGTATATAATTTTGTTTGAGAAGTATTTTGGTAACATGTTGTTCACTATTTTATGGATAAATATCATCGTGTGCAGGGTCAACATCTGTTTCACGGTTAGCCAATTTAGTTCCTTCAACATTTTATTTACTTTTGAGAATCTATTTCGTCGAAGTATTATTCTCATTGCCCTGTTTTGGAGAATTTGAAACTTATTTTGTTCTCGTTCATTACACAAGAAAAGGATAGTTGAGCAGTAGTTAAAGTGTGGAGCAATAATTGAATTATAAATAGTGACTGCAGTTTTTCTAGAAAGTTTTTGCCGTATTCTTCCCAAAAAAGATACTTTTTTTCCAATTTTCTTTTGGGTATATTCAGCATGTTTGTTAAAAGTTAGTTTGGAATCTAATATAACTCCTAGGTATTTCATTTCAGTCACACTTTCAATAATTTCACCGTCAATTTTAATTTTGCTCTCACTGGATGTCTTCTTATACCCAATTACCATACATTTTGTTTTTTTTGTATTTAATTTAAGCTTATTTATTTTTAGCCATCTTGATACATTATTTAGTTCATTATTAAAAATATTTATTAGTTCTTCGTAGTTATCACCAATTAAGTATATTAGTGTATCATCGGCAAATAATCGTACTTTGCATTTTGAAAATATTTTCACCATGTCATTAATATAGAGTATGAACAATAGAGGTCCAAGGACCGATCCCTGTGGTACTCCTAATTTATTTTCCATTGGTTTAGAAAACTGATTATTTATTTTTGTTGCCTGTTTTCTGTCTTTCAAATACTCTTCTATTAATTTAATGGATACAGATGAGAAACCAATTTCTTTAAGCTTTCTTATCAGTATATCACGATCTATAGTTTCGAATGCCCTTTGAAAATCCAAAAATATTGCTAAGATAAATTTATTACTATTCATTCCTTCCTTCCATTCTTCGACAATTACGTTTAGTGCTGTTTCACATGAGTTGTTGGATCTGAATCCTGATTGCTCTTGGTATAAAATATTGTGTTTATCTAAGTATTGCAAAATTTGTTCTTTTATTATCACTTCAAGAATCTGTTCATATTTTGGTAAGGTGTTGATTGGTCGAAATTCTTCACATTTTCTGGTATTTTTAACCTTTGGGACCGGTATAATAGTAGATAGTTTCCATGACTGTGGAAATTTTCCCTCTTCAATTGTCTCATTAATAATATTTAAAAGAGTAGATCCAATTACTGGAAAAGCATCTCTTATTAAGCCAATAGTTAATCCGTCTGAACTATTCTTTGATTTAATTTTGTTTAAAATGTTAAATAAATATTCTGCATTTATTTTTCTGAAGACAAATAATTCTTTGTTTGAGTCGTTACTCTCATTTGTGGGGTTAACATCAATGTTGGGGATTAATTTGTTAATTTGAGTGATGCTTTCAATAAAATATTTATTAAAGCTATTAGCCATGTTTTCTTCATTTATCTCTTTTGGAAATATTACTATTTTTATGTCGTCTTTGTTTTCGCCATGTACTAATTCCTTTATGCTTTTCCAAATTTTTTTGGGATCACCTTCTTCTGAGTTTATTTTATTTTTTATATACTCATTATGCGTTCTTTTTATGTCTTTAGAGTATTTGTTTCTTGCTTTTTTGTAGTTATCCCAATCCATAGTACTATTAGTAAGGCATGCTCTTTTGTAAAATGTATCTCTATCATGTTGCATTATGCGAAGTTCTCTTGTATACCATTTATTATTGTTTATTTTATGTATTTTCTGTTCTGGAACTACTTCATCAATAGATTTTTTTAAGTTTAATATCATCTGATCAGTTTTTTTGTTATATTCCATTTGATTTATTTTATTCCAATTAACAGTCTCTAAGGTCTGAATGAAATTTTCTTTATTGTATTTTTTGTAATTTTTAAATGATATTACTTGTGTTTCTTTACTGGACTTGTATTTTTCTCTGTCATTTAGTATAATTTGAATGATGCTATGGTCGCTAATTTTAGGGCTATCTAGTACATTAATGTTTAAGTTGAATTTATTTGACATTACCAGATCAATCGCTGTTTTTGACGTATTAGTAATTCGTGTAAAATCTTTGACTAATTGTTTCATCCCTGCAGCTTGAATAATAGATTTCAGTTTTTTTGTGTATATGTCTGCATTCGCTTTGACATTTATATTAAAATCTCCAGCTATAATGTTAATATTTTCATCTTGTAAATTTTCCATGCACCATCTTTGAAAATATGTTAAAAATTCGCTCTTACTTGTGTTTGGCGATCTATAAACAACAGTGTATACACCTTTCTTATTTCCTGGTTTAATGGTGATGGCTAAGATCCAACACTGTTTTTCAAATTGGTGATTTGATATTACTTCATATGGAACTTTCTTACTCAAGAGAATCATCACTCCACCCGTATGTCGACTATGTGAGTCGCAGCGGATGGTATTATAATTTTCAAATTTAATTTCACTATCTTGGATATCTTCAGTCACATGTGTTTCACTCATCATAAGCATAAAAGGTTTCTTTTCCTCTAAAAGTATTTTGACCTCTTCGTAATGTGCTATGATGCTTTGTATATTCAGGTATATAATTTCATCTTTATCGTAATATTTTTTTATAAAAAAGAGATTCTGCTCATTTTTGCTTCTAGTTTTCTTTTATAAATTGGGCAGTCCTTACTCATGGCTGAGTGACTGCTATTTAGTTCCAGTCCTAATCTTTTACTTGTCATTATACAATTGATGCACTGGAGATCTTCATCGGTGCACTCTTTTACATCGTGATGTTTTGCGCATTTTTGACAAGATTGTAGGTTTCTGCAATCTATAGCCTTGTGATTAAACCCATTACATTTAAAACATCTCATGACATTAATATTATCGAAAACTCTACATCTGTCCCAACCAATATTTATTTTTCCTTCCTTTAACATCCTCTCGAATGTCTTTCCGTCAACGTCAGCAAATATGGTGTAACTGACTTGATTTTTAAGATTTTTCGTTTCTTTTATAAACGTTACTTTCAATTTTGAGTTTGGTTCAAAAATAAACTCATTTTGACTTTTCATTTTCTTTTCTACTTCTTCAAATGAGTATTTTTCAGTTAAGCCAATAATTTTGACCGAAGGTTTTATTTCTTGTGGGATTTTTATATCGTATTTGTCTCCCATCAATCCAGTCACTTCATCATGAATTTTTTTTATATTGCTGGTATTTTTGAATTCTACTATTACCCCCCCATCTTTTAAATTTCTCATTCCTGTTACTCCAAAGTTTACTGGGTCAATATTTCCTTTAATTTCATTTTTTGTTTCAATATTTTCTTGATTTTTCTTTTTTGGTTTTATAATTACAATTGGCTCGTGTTTTTTTACCTTCTCCGCATATGTTTCAGGCATTATTATTTTTTTTATGTCTTTTTTGATTTCTTCATTTTTAGTGTTCATGTTATTGAAAAGCGATTTATTTTCCTGCATTATTTTTTTCATCTCATTAAAATTTTGGGTAATTATTTTTGTGAGCGGCCGGAGAATTTTCAATTCGCCCTTCATTTCATTATTTTCTGCCACTAAATGAGCTATAATGTCAAATAAATTATCCATTCCTTCATTTATTTTTTCTTTTTGGCCCATGGATATTTTTCCTTTACTTTCTGAGAGTGTTGTCTTCACGGAATTAATTATGATTCGTGAGTTAGTAAGGGCATTACTCACTTGGTTTGTCTCTATCAATATAGACTTTTCTTCTTCATCATCTCTATTGTTTTCCGAATCAGACGATAAGTTATCGTCCTCTTGTTCAGTTGGGGATCTTGGGGTTATAAAAGATTTCGTAAACGGGTCTGGATTTTTTACTCTGGGTGTTTTATTTCCTTTATCCATTTTTTAGAGAATAAATAATTTATGTTTTATACACCTATTGCCATCTATTAAAGAATATCGGAAAGTAATATTTTTAAATTGGTGTATTTACCGCCATCTATTGTCAACTAGAGTAAAGTATTAATTTATTTTTGATATATTTATATATCTACTGCCATCTATTGATGAGTAGGCAAATGTATCATAATACGTCGGTAGTGTTTATATCACAGTGATTTGGCTTTTTTCAATTTGTTTTTCTTATTTAAAAAAAAAAAAACACTCACATACACAGCATTTACTCCAGCTTTACTGCAACACTGTGATGCCACTGTTTTAATCGGTTTGTATATTATAAATAGACTTTTTTCACAGATTTTAACTATTTTAACGGAGCAGAATAAATACGTGACACCTGTCAACGCCTCTGGTACCTACCTATTTATCAATTCGCCTCTGGTACCTACCTATTTTGGTATTCTTTGCGCAATGCGAAATTGAATTTACTAAATAGCTTTCCTAGGTACCTACCTACTTTTATTCTTATTTGAATATAAAGGAGAGGAAAATCCCCCTTTTCTTGTAGTTTTTTTATGTGATTAGGTACCTAGGTACACCTACCCACCGCACAAGAATTCCAACTGTTGGTGCCGTTGGAAAAACAGAATGTTCAGCCATTGAGGTAGTATGTTGTGTGGCTACACAGTAGGTACCTACCTACCTACATCAAATATGTATTTATTTTTTATCTTAATTTTCAATTTTATTTAACCGTTTTTTTAAGTGAAAACTTCTTTAGTTTTCACTTGATGAAACGAAAAATGGCGTCGCTAAAAAAAGACTAAACGCATACATCTGTAAGATTTAGCCTGCGAGAGAATGAGATACCTAATCGGTCTCCTCTTTGTGCAGTGCTCCGCAGCCTCCCCACTCTTGTCTACTTTAATATTTTGATGGTTTCACTTCTACCGTGAATTGCACACTCTGTTTTTTTTAATACGAAGTACCTACTTATCTAATTAATACGTAATTTGCACTGCCGGGTTTAGACCTGTTATCTTTGGATATTCTTGAATAATTAGTAATATTATCAAGTCACCAAGTGCAAGCAACACTACGTCTTGTCTGATTTACATGGATATTTCAAAAATCCATAGCTCATGGTTGGTTGCATTCGTCTAAAATTCCAAACAGAAAAAAGGCTGTTCCAATTTTAATTCGTCAGAGCTCAACGTTATGTAGGCTTTACACCATCTCTTTTTTCAGCCCGATTCCCGTACACAGACCAAAGACAAAAATTTTCGCATTTATTTATCAAAATGTATAGGTGTACATAAAAACATAAGCTGCACATCTCACTGGGGCATTCCTGTATCGAGATGTGCAGTTTTACGATAAAGGAATTTTAAAAACAACATTCATATAAATTTAATAAAATATAATAATAATTCTACAATAAGGAACTCCAGCCCAATTTTTTTAAATGAATAATGACCTTCTAACTTAAATAACTGCATATTTATTTTTATTTTTATAGTTAGTTTTAAAATAGTTAAAATAAATGTCAAAGTTTTAATTTTTCAAGATCCGCCGAAAACCACCGAATTCAGTGTGACGTCATCATGACCAACCGAAGTATGAATTTTGTAGGCAACTGGAATCAGCTGTTCATGGCCGGCCATTTTGAATTTCAGCATTGGAGCGTTTTTTGGACGCGGTGACGTCACCCCTCACAAATTCAATAATACCAACTTAACAGGGTGTTTTAATGAACTGTTTTAAAATGGACTTTTTAATATTTTGCGATTAAGCGATCGCGTAAAGCCAAAAATTTTGTATTTGGTCTCTGTACGGGAATCGGGCTGAAGAAAGAGATGTAAAACCTTCATTATAGAGTTTTTGCTGAGACGAACAGAATTAATATTTTTAACAACGCATTTTCCTTAGTTTATCTCTTGAAGCATTTATTTGATAAGGTCGGTTTATAATAAAATAATGTCTCGACATTATAAGTACGTGCTTGTAATTATTTACGTTATTGTAGCAGAACGATTAGTAATTATTAGTGATAATATTAGGTAGGTCGGTTGGGACGGAAACCGTCAATGTGACTCTTATCCGAATGGAAATTTCCACTGCACTCTGCGTCAACACGAACATAAACGCATATGTTTATCGTTTTTGGAATGGAAAAATAAATAAAGGTTGAAGAACTTATTCAGTAGGTATATTGCCGGAAACCATTTGTTCCAAATTGTACCTATATTTCCGGAAATCTGTTTTTAAATGTCTTCAATGGAAGCAAACTTCCCAACCTGTCTTCTATTATTTAATATCATCGGTATAAATATAGGTACCTACCATAAGCACAAATGTCACAAAATCACAGGAAAAATATTAGAAATAGTAAAAAAAGAGTATAACATATAAATGTGGCGTTTGAATGAGAAATGATACCAGAGATACCATTACATACAAAAATCTATAGTACAGATAAAATTAATATTGATTGAAAAGATTTGATAGTATAGCCTTCTTGTACCCACCTTCCATGCAGTTAAATAGATCTGCCACATCAGCATATCTATTAGTAACTTCATGTAACCTAGGTACAAGCGAGTGTTTCGTATACTCAGTCCTGTTATTGTTGCATTTAAACAGGAATTTTAAACGAGTGGCTCTCGTGGGTATATGAAACTCAATGAGCTTAGTTAAATCAGGACTGTCATTTTGAACATAAATATTAAATTCTTCGATCTGAGAGTCTTAATAAATTTAATTCTTTCATCAAGTAATTATATTATGTTTTCAATGGGAATACCAAGTTTAAAATTAATGTGTGTTAGAAATTAATGTTGAGTTTTTTCGTTTGAATCTGAATGTGTTTTAAAATGGGGGGACCAGATCGGGGAGTTATGTTCGACTTGACTACGTACCAAGGATGTATACAAGGATGTATTGATATGTTTGTTGTAACTCAGAGACCAGCTCTGGTACGGGGCTCAGAAGCCGGGCGTGCTGTACAGGGCCCGCAGATACTTTAATAACCCAGGTACGCCTCATACGTCATACGTATGACTTGTAATGTTACATTGTCGCGTAAACAAGCTCACGGGTCCGAGTGGTTAATAACTTACAACTGCTGACCCTCTACAAATCGCAAGTGCGCCCATCTGTTGAATTTGGCAGCCACCTCTGGTCTGGAGCTCCAAATTATCTATAAAAAAAAAAAAAAAACAATTTTATTTTTGTTTGGCTCTGCAAAAACGGCCGTTTGATAGATTTCAGCAATCTTAAGAGCACAGGCATCGGGTAAGTATGCTGTTCTTGTTCTACCGTTATTACAATGGAAGTTGCTCCTAGGAGCTATCGTCATTGTTCCCTTCGGCGCCGATTTATAGTCCCGAAAAACGCCAAATGCGCGCCTATTTGGTTGACATTTGTCACATGAGAACGGGTCGCTTCTGCGACTCGTTCTTGAGTTCAACTGCTCGGCTGTGGAACGATTTCCCGGCCTCTGTGTTTCATCCCTCCTACAACACAGGTCTCTTTTCGCTTGTTGACTGAAGATCTGAGGCTGATGCTTTCGATAAATGTGCCTTTGGATATTTTGTTTCGAGACCCATATTCACTCCTTCCTCCCCTCAAAAAGACTCCACACAGCATATTCAAAGATGGCAGGCCCTGAGGGAAACTATTTTCCTCAGGGCCTCCTGTATGGATTTACCAGTGAATAAAAAATCTAAACGCTTGCTTGCCCGCCGTAGAGCTGTAGATATTTCTTATGAAAGCCCGCATACATCCGATTCGAAAACCTGATTGGTAATAAAAATAGGCCATGCCCTTCCACGCCGGCCGTCCAATCCGGCCGTCCAAAGAGCGTGGCCCCGGTCGCGTATTTCCAAACCCTATACCGGTTCAGTCGCGGTAGCGACGATTTACATTTTAAAAATCAAAATATAAATATTTAGAAACAAAATTATCAATTTCTAATATACACATTGGAAAGATTATTTAATCTAGATTATAGAGCAATTTTTATTTTTGCAGAGTGATAAAAAGTAACCAATACAGAGGTGTATTTACAATTTATGGGAATAATATCAAAATTTAAATTTTTAGAAATAAAATTATAAATTTCTAATATACACATTGGAAAGATTATTTTACCAAGATTTTAGAACAATTTTTGTTTTTGATAAGTGATAAAAAATAATCAATGTAGAGGTGTATTTAAAATGTAAATTGCCGCCACCGCGACTGAAACGGTATAGGTTTTGGAAATACGCGCCCCGGTCGGCGGGGCCACGATCCGTTGTCCCGATTTTTGAATCGGATGTGTGCGGTGTTAATCCGATCCGATTGTCTGATCAGACAACCGGAAAGCAAAATCGGATGTATGCGCCCAGCCTAAATAGGAATAAAAAAAACAATGTCTGGGATTCATTGTTTGGACATGAATTAAGGTATAAAAGGGCATGTCTTGTATGGGAGCCTCTCTTCACCGTTGGCCATCACGCGATAAACGTTACTTTAATATATTCTATAATTATACGAGTAATATCATTTTATGTAACGGTCCCGAACGCAGTAAAGGCACGACATCTTACTTATATATTATTTTTCTAAGTAGGTCGGGGACGAGGAAGCAATAAGTTAAACCCCACTGATGAAACAAACTAGAAATGTGTTGAAGACGCGTATGTGTGCCTGAAATAAAGTCACTTTTCCCCACAATTAGATGCGAGTGCGTATTGGTTTAGGGCTGGGGTCGGAATTTGCGGCTCGCGAACCGCATGCGGTCCTTTCCATAGGCGTCTGCGGCTCTTCTTTTTTTTACATGAGCTCCACACAGGAGGCCCTGAGGAAAATAATCTCGCTCAGGGCCTATGTCATCTTTGGGGATGCTGTGTGGGTTTTTTTTTAAGGAAAGGAAATGGAGGAGACATCTGGGAAAGAAAAGGGTTTAAGATGAAGCCATAGTAAATAATGGAAAATCACACAAAATCATGTGTTTTTGTTTTGAAAATTTGATCGCTTAGAAATATTATAGATGCTTCAATAAAATAATGCGTGTAGAACATATCTTGGCCCTTAAAAATATCGGTCATTTTTTTTATAAGTCTTTTAATAAGCCTAGAAAAAAATAAAGTAACAGGTCTTTAAAAAAACACTTTCAAGTGCAAACTCTCCTACTTATGAACATCTTTTCGGATATAATTTTATTGCTTATTGTAGCAAATTTAGTTTCTTTTATGATAATCGCAAAAAAAATTGATATTTACGCCCGATATTCACAAAATAAAATAAAATATGCATATTTGCGTTGTTATTTCACAATACGGCTGGCAGCCGACGAATGTGGATTTTCAAAGTGACCTTTATGTCGTTCACCGAAGGACTACTGGCTTGCCACACCCCACTTCCATTCAGAAACACCCTGGCCGGAGCAGGGAACAGACGTGTGACTCCACGTCGCTCGGTTCCGTGAAATTAATTTTAAATTTCCTTGTTGTTACAATAAACAATGTGTAAAAAAGGAATTAATGTTTTTTTTAGGTCTTTACGAAATCAACCTGTAAAAAAAAATTCTCAAATACCTTTTTCAACCGTTCCAAAAGCTTTTTCTCAAATATTTTTAAACTCCTCCCACAATGGGCGTGAATTCCGACTTCGATTTTTCCCTGGACTATTGGATCCCCTTAAGGGGTGGGTAGGAATCTGAGGTTCAGTGTGTCCTGGTCATCCAAGACCTTGACACACCTCACCCCATGAACCCGGGCACTCCTGCTAAATCACCGGTTCCATGCCAACTGAGAATAAAATCAACTCAACACCTCCTTGAAAAGTCATTAAAAGCTGTGAGAAAAATACTTTTAAACTAGCCGATAACCCTAACCTAACGTAACCTATTTAACCATTTTTTTTATATACATATATTTTTTTTATCACTCCAAATGACTTGAGAATGGTTCTGAGTTGGTTTCATTCCGATTTGTCCGGTCACCTTAATCACCAAATGTAGCGTACCACTTGGAGCGACCTATGGCAGAGGTGTTGGTTATCCAATAAAGATTCCCGGGGCGGCGGTACCCATTCCCGCCTCCCAAATTAACTTCAAACATCAATTGCAATTTTACCTTTACTCAACCAGCCTTTTTGAGATGGAGCCGCCGAACGATTATGTTTTTGCATTCCGAACACAAAACTGATTTTAATTTAATAAGGAATCTAATGACCCGTACAGACTAGGCTATTATTTTAGTCCAGTAGCGAGTATTTTAGTAACTAAACGTGTCCGAACACCATAAATTTAGTAGTAGCATTTTGGTCAGTCAAGTAGCGAATATACTCGTTACTCGACTTGCGCGAGTCTGTTTATAGAAACATTTAAACGGGCAGAAGTGTGATATTTCAGTAAGAATGTAGATAACACAAAGCAAATCGTAGTTATGTTCCACCACATTTTTACCACAGTACGATTAAGATAGTTGTCGGTAGTTGCTTTAAACGATGCTTTTTTTGGTCCAGTTTGAATATGAGTCGTCTTTTCATTTCGGGATGAAAACAAGAACATGTTCTATTTTGATACTATTACCGATTTTCGTACATTTTAAAATGGCCGACATTTTTTGACGGCTGTTATTGTTTTACGTAACAATATTATGTGGAAATGTTTATTTTTATATCGAAAAAACCTATATGTTGTTTTGGTTACTGATTGCGATCGTATATTACTGTTCGGTGTTATTTATTTGTTGTTTGAAACATTTACAGAGTATTAACAAAATTATTATAGTTGTAAAATTGCCATTGGGGTGTACATAGGTATTAACACTCCAATTATAAATTTATTTATTGAACTGATTCCCAAAAATTTGCGCGTATGTTGTGAATCACGGAAAACCAAAACATTGAATTTATTGGACACTTGCCCATTGGCAGCGAAAGTATTGTTTGCGTTCTATTAATGGATCTACGTACTGTACTGATGGCCGACGTGTTGTTGTATGTTGGACATACCGACGATTATAGACCTCTGCAGGAAGCAGACAAGCGATGGAATTAGGTTATAAGGGAAAACAGAACCTAGTCTTAGAAAGACAGAGAATGGTGCCAATTTGGTTAAAGCTAGATAGGAATACCGCTGATAGCTCCTTTGTAACCTCTCACTCCTCTCGTAACACGGTTACTCAGCGGCAGTACGATTCATACCTGTCCACTGAGAACTGAGATGGCAATCAAAAGAGATGTATAGCTTGGTGATCAGGAGAATATGTTAATTTTGAGATAACTTCCCAACCAATTACATCCCTACTTTTGTAATTTTAGCAGGCCGAGGGCTGAGTTCTCCCTGTAAACGACATACTGAGAAACATGGAATGGTATTTCGGATATTTTTATTTATTTTATTAACACCTTTGCATCTGCGTGGCCGAATTTCAGAACCCAGTTTCGAGTGCATGTTGACGCCACGCCTTACGCGCCACAAATAACATCTGTGTACGTGGAATTTCAAACGAATCGTTGTAATTCGGTTTTAAATTCAAAAATTTGCCACAAGATGTCGCTACTTCCGTCGGCAGGTTGGTAAGGACGCGCCACAGGCAAGTAAGTACTGCGATTTAGTGAAGCAGTATTCCTCCGAATATGGAAAGATTGACGGTAATACATAGTTGTATCAAGCAGCTACATATTATATACGACGTCACTGCCTGTCTCGATTACTTTATCCCGGTGACTAGCTACACTGGATGACAGTGGATTTTTCGAACTAGTTCCTATTGGATTTATAAAATGGTCATCAACCCTAACTGGGCGAAGCCTAGCAGTAAAAAACAGCGGGTTTTTAACTGCTAGTCAATTATTAATATAACACTGTTGTTGCATCAAGCGGCTATATTTTAGGTGTTTCGTCATTGCTTATCTCGGTTACTTTGTCCCGGTGACTATCACTGGATGACATTGGATCTGAGGAACAGGCTATTTTTGGAGCCGGTTCCTATCGGATTTACAAAGAGGTCACAAACACTAACTGGGCGAAGCCGAACCAAAAGCCGCACACAGGGTCTAGCAGCAAAAACCTGCGGAGCGGGTTTCTAACTGCTAGTTCTTATTATTTTACTGAAATTCAAAACAATTTTTTTTATTGGAAAAAGTCAAGACACACCGAAAAATTAAAAAGACTTCGACATGGCGTGTCGAAAATGTCTTTCTAAAGCCTTCTCTTCTTTCTGTGCCTTGGAAACCAAAAACGTTTATCGAATTTATACATCAACCATAGAGCTATTCAATTAGAGGCGACATTGCCTACCGGTATCTCGCTGTAACGTGTTCCACTGGCGAAAATCGATGCGCACTGCTCGTCGATCTGCGTCAGAGCGTTGGAGGCCAAATCGGGCTAATTGGAATCGATTTTTTCACTTCATATCTCGTCTAAATGTAATGCATTAATAACATCTACAATAATAGAAGCTCGGTAGGTGATCAGCGCCCAGGAACACTATGTTTTATATATTAGAGAAAAGTGTAAATTGACTTTTGAACACATGTAAAGTTTTTATAATATTTTTAAGCTAGAAAATTGTAGAAAGTTTCCTTTTTCGTGCTAGGGCTCCCCTAGTAACCAACGCAACACATCCAATGCTTCTTTGATCATTGAAGCTGTAGGTACACGATCGTGCATATTTTTATGTAGCTACAAAATAATTTTCCACTTGTTACGTTCATAAACGTTGTTCAGTCATCAGTGTTTTGGATTCGCTAGCCCGGGAGGCACGCTCGTCGCGATTGCTTGCAATAATTTTGCACCAAATATTCGGGATTTTGCTCTGAAGGTTACTGAAATACTTGTCGCTTTTTGTCCTAACGGGCGTTCCCGAAGGTCGAACGTAAATACCTCTTTTGTCATTTTTTAATTGTGAAAATTGACTTTAGTCGAATGAATTATTTTAATTCTTCTGATTTTATAGCTGTTCATTTTTATTTGTACTAAAACGAACCGGATCGTGTAATTTCTGATTTTAAAACGCCTTCTTTTTCTATTATTTGGGGACTAGATCGATGTTTGGGGACGACTTGAACAAAACGCGTTAAGTTTATTTATTATGAAAACGATGTTTATAATCGATTCTTTTTTGATTTTCCAACTTGAATGGAAAGTTTTTGCTGTTTTCTAAACCCTTTGTTTATAGTTAAAGTGATATAATTTGATAATACATCCGTGTATACGTTAAAAAAAGTGTCTTTGTTTAAATATATAGAGAAAGTTGAAAATCTTTACCATCCAAGATGTTGATGCACTCCGTTTGCGAACTGTACCCAAGGTATTTTATACATAGTTCGTATTTTAATATTAGTATTAATAAATTAATCTGTGTGCCGATTACTCTTACTAATAAGTCGATAATAACAAAATTATATTATTCCAAGTAGTGTAAAATCGAAATATTTTAATAATTTCATTTATAACCACTGGAGCGACCACGCGAAATACATGAATTTGCATCGATTGCTCGAGATTTCCAGAAGATAATTTTTTAAATTTTAAATCATACCTTCGAATTTTAAAATTGAGATGTAAAAACTTATTATAGTGCTATATAGCCAATGAATTAACCTGTATTTTACCGTTTACTCATATTTATAGGATTTATAAAAAAAATCGTAAAATTTATAACCGCGCGAATCCTGCATGTTTGTTACTTTGAAACTCCGTGAGAGGTACTTATTCGAGTCAACATAGAATATTTTCGATTTCTGTATGTCGTATGTGGTATACTTGATAATGAAAGGTGCATTTCTATGGAAAAAGGACTAAATTTTAACCGTAAACAGCTGATTAGAAATTCTGCCTAAAAAATATTGTAAAAATGTATTTTTAACATCGTTCTAAAATAGTCTAAAAAGTTCGGATTTGCGACATCAACGGTCATAATAGATAGCATTTCAATAGCTACGTTTTAAAATAAGTGGCTGGCCATGGAAATGTTTTAAATAATTACAATAAATGTTTTACGAATGGCAGGAAAATGTGGACCAATTTTGGACCTCTATCAATCGCAGAAAAATAAAAGTGGTTCATTTTTCGACCATAATCGCTCCAGTGACTAAATAAAATCATAAAAATCGGAGTTTTGTATTCCGCATTTCCGACCGATTTTTAAGTTTTTTTAATAACTTTATTAGAAAAAAATACTCTTTGTTTTGTTTTGTTGTTGTTTTTTGCATTGTCTAGTTTGTATATTGAACTTCTGCTGATGGGGTTGAAACCAGGCAATTTTAACGAATTTTAAATACTTGCATCAAAATCCAGAGAGAATCCAAATTTGGGAATAAGTTTGTGTGGACAAAACGCCGCCCGGTTTCCTCTTAAGTTGAAGCTGTACGTGAAATCCTATTTAGATACTATTTAGATTCATCTTTACGACGAATCGGTTTATAGTAAGAACATCGAAAAATATGCTGCGGATAAATTGAAGCTTTTATTAGCTTTTCTGTGTATTGGAATTACAATTAAATTATTATTTGCATAACAAAAAATATAAGCGTAAATCACAAAAAAAAGTTTTTTCATGACGAAATATAAGAAACATTTTTTTTTAAATACCTCTTTATGGCTAAGGCTATTTTTGAGGTTTGTATGTTCTAACTTTTTTTCATTCTTTTAAAATTATGCACAAAATAAACAAAAGCAACTTTTTCGCTTACTTGCGTCGTGCAAATACAACGCGCGATTTTAAATTTTGTATGCATGAGAATCGACATATTTCTAGCGTTTATATTCCTCTTAATATTTCGGGGGGCCAACTATCGAGGGATGACCTTTTGGGTCACCATTGTATTGTCGATTTGTTCTTATCAAATCGCTGGTAAATACGGTAGTTTTATCATTGATGCATTCGAATGAAAAAATGTTATTCGGCGGTACATCCTCTCTGCACACCCCTTCTCTTCTTTAATCTCGTATCACTGTTTGTATCATATCATTTTTTTAATCTAAGAGCCCATCGCTTCGATAAGTCAGCAACAGGTTTGCCATAACATCGTGAACTGCAACATACGTGACATTAAGCACGTTGTAACATTAGGAACATCTATCAAGTTACCTGACGGCATTAAACTTAGCAGCCACAGAGGTCAATTGTCAATTGATTGACAGCAGCCTCTGTGGTTCAGTGGTAAGGCCCTTCCAGTCTGTTGAACACAGGTACCAGTATATCACGTTCAATTCTTGCGTGCGTGCAGTTACCTGGCAATCTGAAATAGGCATAAATATACTGTAGACACTCTCGGTATCTCCGAGGTGAAACGTTGTTTGGAATAGTTTGGTGATCATATCTGAGTAGTTAGACTTCCCTTTCCCACCCTAAGGGGGTCCTCACAACATACTTAACCCAACATGGGGATACCATAGTCCCACTGGCTCTGGACAGTCAGGGGCAGTTGGATTCTTGGTGTGTTGTGTAGCAAGAAGTGCGTGCCAAGAAATAGTAGTGTGATAGTCCATCCTCTGCGTAGAAATGGTGTGGTTGTGTTAATTAATTTTGTATTCAGGTAGATATGCTGACCTTTTTCTACCGGTATTACAACGGAAGATGCTTCAGCAAGATAAACCAGCGTTATTGATTCCTTTAGTATTGGCGCATTGTCGAGAAACACGCCAAACAAGCGCCCAACATATGCACACGGTTGACATTGTCACATGAGAACGGGTCGCTTCTACGACTCGTTTTTTAGTACAACTGCAGAATAATTGCCGGCCTCTGCTTCCTCCTACAACTTGGGTCTCTTTGAGACCCATCTTCACGTCTTCCTCTCCTCAAAAAGACTCACCACACAACATCTCAGGGAAATTATTTTACTCAGGGCCTCTTTTTTTTTTTTACATGAGCTCCACACAGAAGGCCCTGAGGAAAATAATTTCCCACAGGGCCTATGTCATCTTTGGGGATGCTGTGTGGAGGGTTTTTTTAAGGAAGTTTAAGGGTTTTAAGGTTTAAGGAAAGGAGTTTAAGGGGTGGGTAGGAATGAAAGGGGTTTAAGGGGTGGGTAGGAAGGAAAGGGATTTAAGGGGTGGGTAGGAATCTGGGGTTCAGTGTGTCCTGGTCATCCACCTTCGAGACCTAGACAAACTTCACCCCATGAACCCGGGCACCCCTGCTAAATCACCAAACGTAGCGAACCACTCAGGGCCTCTTGTGTGGAATAAATGTGACGGCCGGCGTGGTCGAGCGGTGAGGCTCTTGACTCGCAATCCGAAGGTCGCGGGATCGAATCCCGGCGTGGCAAATAAATTTTATTTGATTAATTTGTGTTATTTCATAATTAATTAATTTAAAATAATATATAGTATATTTGCGGCACGTTCCAGAGTGGAAGATACGCTCAGCATCGCCCTGGTGCAAGACCACCATTCAGAATTGAAACGTTGCTTGAAATGGCTTTAGCCGTGTTTAGTGATCAGATCTGAATAGCCAGGTTGTTCCCACCTTCCTCTTTCCCATCTCCTTCCCCACCCCACTACCTTCAGCCTCACAACATACCCCAATTGGGAATGCCATAGTCTCACTGGCTCCAGACGGGAGCAGTTGGGACTCTTGTGCGGTATATATTTAAAAAAAATAAAATGCTTAAAAAGGAGTACAATAAATCGACACTTTAAATAAATTCGTTCGAAATCCATACCAATTTATTAATAGGACTAAAATCACTATCACGATGATAGTGATTATTGATTATAGCATGAAACATGGTAGCATCATCAATAGCGTAACATAATGTAACCAAGTTCCAAGTTATGATGCATGTTTTCGTTGTCACGACCGTCAGAAGTCGTGCGCGGTGCGCAGTTGGCCCGCAGGCAGCACGATTTTTTAAAATTTAATTACTGTTGGCATAAATTCTTTAGTGGACCACGCACAGAGCCACAGAGGGCGACTGCCAGTATTGCCAATGATAGACAACACGCTAAGAGTGGATGAAACTCTCTGTATCGCCCCGGTGAAAGACATCTTCAGAATCGAAACGTTGCTTTTTTTAAGTGAAACTTTAGCACCGTTGTGATTTGTGTGTGAAAAATTTCGATATTTGTTTTTGGGGTGTTATGCCGTGTTCTCCTTCTTTAGCCAACGTTTCGGACAGCGTTACAGTGCCCATCATCAGGGCAGATGTGTAATTGTGTACTTGTTGGTGGTGAAATGTGAAAGTACATAAGCACACACGACGGCCTCCGTGGTCGAGGGGTAAGTCTCTTGACTCACAATCCAAATGTCACGGGATCGAATTCCGACGCGTGCGAAAATAAATTTTGTTTCATTAATTTGTGTTATTTAACAATATTTTTTTTTCTTCATTGTTTTGCATGCCCGTGTTAAGTTCGATTTTATTAAAGATACATTTAAATTGATTGAAAAATATATAGTATATTTGCGGCACGTTCCAGAGTGAAAGATACTCTCAGTATCGCCCTGGTGTAAGAATGGTGGTGTAACGAAGAGGTTCAGAATTGAAGCGTTGCTTGAAATGCCTTTGACCGTGTTTGGTGATCAGATCTGAATAGCCAGATACTCCCCCACCTTCCTCTTCACATACCCCAAAATCCCAGTCTCACTGGCTCCGGAAGGGAGCAGCAGGAACTCTTGTGAGATATTAAAAAAAAATAAAGTTTTCAATATTGGATATTTTAGAATGCATCCGCCAACGTTAACAAAAATATTAGTAAGTACATTGATATTAGTTATACTGCGTATTTACGCTCTACATATTTACGCTACGAGGGAGGGAGACAGCAGAAATAATCCTTTGGGGGAGTAGAGGATCAACTTTCAAGAGATTAGCTGTCGAGGGATCAATTGACAAGGGATCGACTGTCGGGGGATCAAAGGTTACTGCTTGTACAAGGGCTGTCACACCTAGCGGGTGCGGGGAGTGGAAGCTCCATCGCGAACGGCTACCACGCCGAGACTAAGCGTCGCAGAGAGCGCAGCATGGTGGGGACCTGGCGTGGGAGTACCAGGCTACACGCCAGTGCTGCCGGATCGCACAAAAAATCGTTCCTCGAGACCGCAGAACCTTGGAGACCTTGAAAATTTAATATTTTAGAAATTTATATTACGTACAATAATCTCTGGTCAAAAATATGTTAGTGAAAACATATAACAGGTAACCTTTGAT
This sequence comes from Glyphotaelius pellucidus, assembly GCA_936435175.1. Lineage (NCBI taxonomy): Eukaryota > Metazoa > Arthropoda > Insecta > Trichoptera > Limnephilidae > Glyphotaelius > Glyphotaelius pellucidus. The sequence goes on along the minus strand of OW386560.1, from coordinate 763,040 downwards.
AATAGAAAGAAGGGACGTGAGCCAATGCGTGTCGCCAACGTCTTTTAACCTTATTATTCCAAATAACACCTACTCATAGCGGCACCTTTGTTTCTACCTGCACATTACTGCAATGACAGTCCGTGCAATTTGGTCGTTGTTCGTTAACAGTCGGCATGCTTCCATACTTCCTTGCTAAATATATATTGCTTCTATTTTAAACCCGTACAATTGTAATTAATTGAGCAATGCACGTGTTATTCGTTTGAATAATAGTTAAACTAACTAGTGACGCGTGTGTCACTTTACTATCACGTGTTATTCGCCAATTAACCTTAAAAGCATTGCACAATTACTGAATTAATTATTCCGCTAAAGAAGAAATATTCCGAATAGCAGAAAAAACAGTCAACTAAGTTTCTATGTAGGCCAGACAGAGCGGACGATCTCCAAAAGGATTTCGGAACACTTTCGTGCTTGTAAACTTGGCCACCCTGACAAATCGGCAATCGCCGAGCACTTAATCGAAATTGGCCATTACTTTGGATTTGTTCCTGAAGTCCTGGGAAGACCCAAAACTTATAGAGCACGCCTAATTACGGAGGCAATTGAAATCCATAAAAACCCCATCAATATTAACAGAGACGACGGAGCTAAGCTCAATAGTTCTTGGTATCCAGTAATTGACGGCTACACCAAAGCTAAACGCAAAAAACCATGCTGAATTTTTTCTAACACCAGCTCGTAGAGAAATGGAGCTGGCAGCACGGTATCGCTTCGACATACATAAGTAAACACTCACCAATATCATTTGCTCATCTGCCCTGATGATGGACACTGTAACACTGTCCGAAACGTTGGCTAAAGAAGGAGGTAGCGAAACACGGCATAACACCCCAAAAATCATAACAAAAATACTTTTTGGCCGTGAAAACCTAAAAACATACCAATCAACTGTTATTTGTAACCCCTTACGTGTCGACCATATTCAATCTGCATTTATTCGGCTTCGCAATAAAATCCGAATAAATGGAATATTTGTGAACGTATCCAAAAACTGTTTTTGAAAAGGGATGAAACATGCTTTCAAATTTTATTATTGGAAACAACCATGTTTTTTTTTAAACTCTAAAAAAATTTTAAAATGGCACACCTTACGTTTTTTCTAATTTGTTGTTTTATTTGTTTTCTAACAATTTTTTGTCCTTTTATGTTAAAAAAATCACACGCGGTAGAAATGAAACCTTCAGGAAACTAAAGTAGACAAGAGTGGGGAGTAGCGTGGGCCGCAACTGTATGGCGAAAAAAAAAGTTCTTATTTCCTTAAGCGCTAGTTATAAAAAGTTGTCTTTGCATCTAAAACATCAAAAAAATTTAGTTTTAAAAAAATCAAAAAATATCCTAAAGTTCCGCAAGACCTCTGAAGTTTGAGAAAATATCGAAATATTTCCATTTTTTCAGCCATTGCACAAAATATTCTGAAATAGTTTAAAGATATTCATTTATGAGCTCTTGTTAAATAAAATCTATAGCTTCGATGTATAAAACCACCATTTATTATTTTTGTAGTAGTATGGCACTAAACCACGTCCGCCCGCAGTCCCCAAACCCGCCCTCGCTTGAGCAGCGCGCCATATTGACCGTTCCTTAGTCGACCGAGGACCCTCCGTTTAATGATATTGTTGTGTAGGTAACTAATTATTAAAATATGGGAAAAAGCTTCTTTGTAAAAGGAACTGACTTCTGAAGTTAGGTTAAGTTCTTCTAGTTCTTCTACCGTTATATTTTCCAAAATGGGAGGATTCATGATTGGCGTATCTTGCCAAGATATCAAATCAAAGTAGGATTATGCATCAAAATTCAATAGGGGGTACTTTAAATGTTCGATTTTCTGTCCGGAATAACTCTCTGGCTTTCGATAAACGCCTTATTCCAAGTTTTTTGATGGTAGGTCTTCTTCTTTTGTATGGGGGGGGGGGGGGGGGGGGGGGTCAGAAGGGGACATCTAGGTCTGCGAGCCAGTGGTAGGTGATTCATCGGTTATCATTGACAAGAGTAAATTTTCAGTATGAGCGAAGTATGCCCTTTGCTGTACGGATTAACTTTTGCTTTTAATTCACCCGGAAGATAGCGTGAATATTTAATCGTGATAAAAATATGCCTCGCACCTTTTTGCACGACCCATGTAGTTTTATATCAAACTACGTAGGAAGCGTAGCGTATGCCCTCATGATAAACGTGGCTAACATAACGAAAAAATATGATGGCATTGCGCTTCCAATACATAATCGTGGGATTTGATTCGCTGTATTAATCACTCCTGGGTTCTTTTGGCAATATCAGGATGACAAAGTCCGCTGGAAACTACTTTGAAACTATCAAGCAAATATTTTTGATCGGTGCTTAAATCTTGGCATTGAATACTCAACATAAATTTGAAAAAAGATTGTACCGGTAAATAATGCCAATTTCGAAGAGTCGAACCTACGGGGCCGGAAAAATCATGAAGTCCAGTGGTTGTACCATCCGGCTTCATAATCAAATGGCGTAGAAGCAGCTCGTTGCAATGAAAAATGCAGATCAGCCACTGTGCCGGTCCATTCAAGTATTTCTCCATCGTTTGAATCACACCAACAGTTCCTGTGTTAAAATTTGTGCCGTCACACCCAATTGCTTTTAAATGGTAGAGTGAAATGTTTTGACCAGCAAAATATTCCATTGTTGGTTTGCCTGTGTTTACGGCAGTGCTGACCTAGGCATAATACGCGTCAAGAAAATTGGTTCCTCGATTATCGATACGTGTTCTTCGAGTACTGTGCTTTCATAGTATTTGTGTATTTTTATATTTGCTAAGGTCTTATCCTTTCGACCATTAAAAAATAATCTACTTACTTTATGGACATAGCTTTGATGAGTACAGATCTGGTACGCGGACGTCCGCGACGCAGTCTATTTTTATCTATAACTTTATTATCCTGCGTGGTTATGTTGAAATTATTTAAATGGCAGAAGCAATTGCTGCTCCAGCTCGATCCGATATCCTGAACCTGTCAAAGATCTTGGAGAGAACTGTAAAAGACGAAGAATTGCTGGTTGTCGGATAGGCGGTGTTATTAGTTTTAAGTAGCCGACTTGATTTTGCGACCGGAGAAGATAATTTTGATGTTAAGGTAGAAGATAATGATACGCAATGATTCAAAGTATCCACAAATTCTAAAGCTTTTTCTTCTCATCCTGTTCATTTAATTTGGTAAGATCTTATCATTTTCTCTTCATAGGCTTTAGCAATTGTAGTCGGTATATCAACACTGCCGATGAACATCTTTCTCTCACCTCTTTGGTCTTCCAAAAACTCTTTTTCCTTAGGGGAAACCTTCATTTATTGTCTGTAATTTGCATTAATAAATTGCATTCATTGTCTTTCATTAACAATATCAATAACAAACAGTAGGGAGCTTGTGATTTTAAATGGAGAGACTCTTCTTTGGAAGGAAACTGTATTTCTTCTACCTTTTTCTGACTTCAACAAGTTTATTTACTTATGTTGATATGCCTTAATAATTTTTGTAATTCTTTCTTTCAAAATGGTTGGCAAAGAAGCTTAATCCCATATTTTCAAAGTACTTTTAGTTACCTACACAAAAATATCACGAAACGGAGGGTCCTCGGTCGACTAAGGAACGGTCAATATGGCGCGCTGCTCAAGCGAGGGCGGGTTTGGGGACTGCGGGCGGACGTGGTTTAGTGCCATACTACTACAAAAATAATAAATGGTGGTTTTATACATCGAAGCTATAGATTTTATTTAACAAGAGCTCATAAATGAATATCTTTAAACTATTTCAGAATATTTTGTGCAATGGCTGAAAAAATGGAAATATTTCGATATTTTCTCAAACTTCAGAGGTCTTGCGGAACTTTAGGATATTTTTTGATTTTTTTAAAACTAAATTTTTTTGATGTTTTAGATGCAAAGACAACTTTTTATTACTAGCGCTAAAAGAAATTCGGAAGAAAAAAAATCGGCCCACGCTAGTGGGGAGGCTACCGCACGAAGAGGAGACCGATTATACTATCTCATTCTCTCGCAGGCTGAATCCTATAAATGTGTGTGTTTAACTCTTTTTCATCGAGTTTCGAATCACAACGGTGCTAAAGAAGTTTTCACTAAATAATTTTAAATTTTCTATTAAAAAAAAATCGAGTGCAGTTTACACGCGGTGGAAGCGAACTTTACCAAAAAATCTCAACCAATACTTCAAAAGTGACGTCATAATCCAAGCAATCAATGAGCGCAGACGTAGACCCCGCCTACCCCCTCCCTCGAATTCCACCTCCACCGTTCCCCTTTCCTCCCTGCAGCGAAAATGTATGAAATACACATTTTCATTTATACAAATTTCATAACGCCAGAGCTTACCAACCTTCGCAGGCGTGCGCACAACAAATCACCAAATTTTCATCGCAATCGGATGAACGGTATTGCAACGCATAAAATACGAACAACAAGCAAACACATATTGATTTTTTATGTGAAAAACGCACAAGATCCCCAATTGCTCCCGTCTGGAGCAGGTGAGATTATGACATCCCCAATTTGGGCATGTTGTGAGGCTGAAGGTAGTAAGGAGGGGAAGGAGATGAGAAAGATGAAGATGGGTTCAGAACTCGTCACCAAACACGGCTAAAGCCATTTCAAGTAACGTTTCCACTCTGATTAGTGGTCTTACAAGCAGGGCGATATTGAAAGTATATTCCACTCTAATATTTTTAATGAATGAATTGTGAAATAAAGCGTATTAATTGAATAATATTTTAATCCGTGGCCTCCGGATTGCTGGTCGGGAGCCATACCCCTCGACCAAGGAGGCCGTCTATTGCTCCAGATTGATTACATTTCCAATTGGCTTGCCTGACCAAGCAGCAACGTTTCGATTCTGAATGATGGTCTCTTATCAGGGCGATATTGGAGATGAATCTGTGTACGCACTGTTTTTGTTTTGACGGGACCACCCGTATGACGTCATTGGACACAAATTCCTTGGAAAATGTTCAAAGCGTTGGCGGAGGAATTGTGCGCTGGTTAAAAATTTAAATTAGTACATGTCACAGTCATAGTACGCGGAATCAAAACATTTACACATGATGCTTTCCGGATTAAGAGGAAGACACGAGCCAAAAATGTAAATTCTTATTGTGCCGTGTATCGCCGCGAATATCGACGTCATATATAAAAGCAATCTCTACGTAGAGGGGCTATTTGGGATACGGAGATATTTTTGTGAATTCACTGCGTGCGGGAAGGGGCCAAATGGGATACTGCGAGGTGTCGGCCTGTTCTTTCGTTTTGAAAATTCGTACAATCAGACGAACATGTCAGGAAAATTCCTGGCCTAACTGCACTGTGACGTCACAAAGCTGATGACCCACCGTACGCCTTGGCACAAAATGTCACACTTCTCTGCACCCCTCCCCCCCCTTAAGGTGTGACGTAATTTATGGATGGCCCCTTAGCACTGTTGTGTATAGCTCGATCGACACTAAAAAGAGACAAACCTCATAATCTTTAGGATTTAGCCTGCGAGAGAATGGGATAGCAATAAAATATTTATTTAGGTATTTCACGGATACTCGGTTCCAATATAATACGATAAATCCACGGTCCCACGCAAGTCTCATTTGGTATAAAGCGCCCGACGAACCTCAGCGGCCAAACATTCAGAGGACCACAATCGAATCCTACGAAATCCAAAATAATTGTGTAGCAGTGGTTTGTTTGTACCGTGAAAAATGTTACTAAAAACATATTAAATCGACGTCATGAACTTTACGAGAGAACACAAATAAATGAATTTATTTTATTAAAATTTTCAAGTTCGGGAAAATGTCGTATTTATTATTTGATTATTTCGTAACCTTCATTACAATTTACAATACTGCATTCTGAATCCTTGGCGTTTTAATTTATGGATATGTTCAAGCCAAAGTGATCTTTAAAACTTTCTTGTATTAGGTACAATGTCGAATCGCGTTCGTTTTGACTGCAGTGGAATTAACTTGTTTACCGATGGAAACTTCTCGACGTTCAAGGGAAAGTGGCATTTATGGAAGGTTGCGATAAGGATATTTTTATCATCGGTTAAATTGTTGCTCGTGTGCTGTTATTCGGGACGCGCAGGCGCACGGATATAGTGCTGCCAGTTTGATGAAATTGATTTTCCATGTATAATTATGATATATTTTATTTTAATGATTTGCTCACGTACGTAACGCGTGTACGCATTTTTTTAAAATCTTGGTGATAATATAATCTGGTCCTTTTCACTTTCCGCGACATCCGTAAATATTTTAATAAATATATTGTACTAACTTTCGTAAGGTTCCATTTGAAGGTAATCTGTAGTTTTTAATTTTTTTTTCATCTTAATTTTCATCAATTTAAGTAAGAAGCCATCAGCGAATTCACTGAAACAATTACAAAAAATGAGCTTTTCCTACCGTTTTGCGTGAGAAGAATTGAAATTTTATAAAAAAATAATAGCTTTAACCGTTATGTTAATCGTCGCTGGGCGCGTTTATGCCTCCCAAAGTGAAATTTTCAAAAATTTTGCAAGAGAATGAAAAAACACATTTTTAAGCATTGGAGGGGACCCCACCATTTTCCCAACGGCTGTGTGAGGAAACTGATTGTTTAACCTCCTTAGCCGCACACGTCAGGACTCTAATTTTTTTTGTAAAAAAGGAAGCTACATTTATTTTTAAACGAATCTAGACCCTCCAATGTTTTTAAGCAGGAAAATAAAGGACGACTTTGATTTTTTTATTTATTATGTAGATTGATAATCATTATTAACATAAATTAATATTGTTTGGAGGTCCGCCTTCATTTTCCTGCATCAACATTGATTTTTCACTATCTTGTAAAATATTATTTAAGCAAGCTGTTCTGGACTACATCATCTAAAATTTTATATATTTATTTATTTAAGGTTTTATTCCAGCAGGACTGAGAGGGGTGTGCAATCCCAGTCTGCCATATTTCATAACAACTATAATACATACAATAACATAAACACATATTTTATATAGAAATCCTTCTGGAAATCCTTCTTTCTGAACGATGTAAAGTAATATAATTAAAATCTATTTTGATAAGTTATGAAAGTGCTGTCACATAGAAAAAAAGGGCGTATTATTATTTTTGGTGAGATAATAAATAATTTATAAAATACTAGCTTTTCCCCGCGGCTTCGCTCGCATGGTATTACGGGAAATTACTGTAGCGCTTGCACTTATCAATTATCTCCCCCCCACCCCACCCCCATCCCCTCCCGCATTCCATATATTCATTCCCTTACATTCAGTTTTCAAACATCTCGCCTACCACCTAAATTTCATAATGCTATAGCTCAAAGAAAAAAAGAATTACTTATCCAATTTTGTTCGTTCGTTCGGAATTTATGCGCTTACATTTCGGATGTTTATTTTTATTTAAATATTTGGAAGTTCGTTAATATAATAAAAAAATACTCTATTTTTCATTCAGTCTTTATAATCGTTACGAATTATATTTTTAATATAGGAACTCTCATCTGACATTTATTCCAAGCTTGTCCAAAAAAAAAAAAAAAAAGGAATTCTAATATTTGAATTTTCTGCAGTAGTAGCTGACCAGTAGACTGAGTACCTACCAGCATGGAGCCCAAAAATATATCAACATTGTTTCCATGGAAAAGATTTTTTTCTGACGTTAGCAAAAACTCGCTTTTGTTAGCGACAGAAAACGTGTAACAAATATAATATATTAATATTTATAATTTCGTAACGCCAGAGCTTACCATCATATACAACCTGTAGTCTGCGCATATAATTTAGCTTTATATTGGTGAAAGAATTATTAAAGTCTTTATATTGTGTTATGCGTGAAAAGGTCATAAACAAACTCGAGCAGTTTCGCATTTATAATATTAGTATGGATGCGTTTTTGCTTTGCCGGACATAATTTCTCCTTTGAATGGTCACTTTCCGTTTCAATAAAACTTAAACCTTATTGTTTTATATTATGGAATATCTCGGAATAGAATTACATTCGTAATATTGAAAAAGTAGGTAATCAATATGTTTTTGTTTCTCATCTTCTCTTTATGTAACTTATTTCCTTTTCAAACAAAATTATCTTATTTTCCTATAATTGTGAAGAAGGCTGGCAACACCGCTATCAGGTGATGTGAAATAATGGTGAACAGCGAACAGCTGCGAGCTGGCAGTTTTGAAGCTACATTCGCACCGATCGTTCGCCAGTTTTGTTCCAGCGACCGAAGACGCCATTTTGCTTTTTCTCTAGTGATTTTCCAATCGCCGATAAACCGCCCGCTTGAGTCTACATTCTTTCTTTCTCGAAAGGATTAAAAAACCCAAACCTTTTCTTATAAACCTCTAACAAGTTAACTCTTCGTTTTTTTCTTTTCCGCAGCGCGTGTTCAGTGTTTTTTAGTTGAAATGGCCATGATGGTTTCTCAGATGCCGTTTAGTAGTAATTCAACCAGCAAGAGTAAAAACTTACAGACTGCCTGTGGAATGTTGGGGTAACTAATAAATTAATTGATATTATCGCATTTAAAAATAATTAAACCACGTGAAAATATATAAAATTCATCCTATGATTAAAAATGTGGCTGTGTTATATAAATATCCATATGTTTTTGATAAATCATGATCGTGCCAAAATATGCTTGAAGTTTAATAATTATTATTGTTTTAACAATGATAACTTGAAATATGGTATAACGCAGTGTATAATTGGTTCATTTTATTTTTAACAATAATTTAGTGTAAATTGCACGAAACTTCGGTATGTCCATGTTTTCGTGACTGCAACAATGGTAGGTAGGTATTTTATGCAAATTGGAATCTTTTACGCAATTTTAATATTTGATAAATTACGCTGTTTGCTATTTTGGTAAAAGTGACTCATTATTCTACGACTTTGTAGCGTGATTTCCTATCATTTGTCATAATCAAAGTCAAATACATTCGAGTAACGAAGATGTTTACGACAAAGAGAATAAATAAATCCTTCATAATTTATGGAGTTGTTGCAAGATTAATTTTAATAACCTTTTTCATTTCTCGCAATCTCTGTCGTAGATTATTAATGCTAATGAATATATTATGTTTTATTTCGTGGATTGTTATTTTCATCATAATGTAGACACACTAGGATGGGGTAAGTTGACATTGTACTTACTAATTTAATTATTAACAATAATAATTACCTATATCTTTAGTACGAATGTCTGTGTCAGTATTTTAACAGAATCGACAGGTTGATGCGTGCACATTTAGGCATTGGTTAAATTAATTTTTGTTACGGTTCAATTGAGTCCTGACGTTTTTTTTTAAATTGCTGAAATAAACTAACAAATCAGAACATCGCTGTCGAATGTGTGTGCATATGCACCAATACACATAATCCTATGTTTTGGGTCAGCACTAATTGCGCGACCTATACCAAAATCACCTTTTTTGGCCAACTGTCAATTTATGCCATATTCGAATTTAAAAAAAAATGCAGTTTACACGCGGTAGAAGCGAAACTTTACCACAACAATCTCAACCAATACTTAAAAAGTGAAGTCATAATCAAAGCGACCAATGAGCGCAGACCTCGCGTAATTTCCGTTTCATATCTCAACCAATAGGAGAGCCTTTAAAAGTGAGGTCGTAATTAAAGCGACCAATGAGCGCAGACCTCGCGTAATTTCCGTTTCATATCTCAACCAATAGGAGAGCCTTTAAAAGTGAGGTCGTAATTAAAGCGACCAATGAGCGCAGACCTCGCGTAATTTCCGTTTCATATCTCAACCAATAGGAGAGCCTTTAAAAGTGAGGTTGTAATTAAAGCGACCAATGAGCGCAGACCTCGCGTAATTTCCGTTTCATATCTCAACCAATAGGAGAGCCTTTAAAAGTGAGGTCGTAATTAAAGCGACCAATGAGCGCAGACCTCGCGTAATTTCCGTTTCATGTCTCAACCAATAAGAGAGCCTTTAAAAGTGACATCATTATCAAAGCGGCCGATGAGCACAGTTGATGCGTCGCAGGTGCAATAATCGTCATTTCCGTTTCATCCGAAATCCAAATCACAGACGTGCTGTAGTAGTTTCACTTCAAAAAATTGACGACCCTGTTTGCTCAAATTAAAAACTGATCGATATCAATCGACACAAAGAACCATCCATCTGCTGTCGCAATTACATTTAATGAAAATCTATTATTAAATAATAAATTACGTGGATTTGCGTCACCGGTCGCAACAAGTAGGTACCTACGTCACTGCTGAGCGAAAACGTCATAAGTTTGCGATGTTTCCGTTTGGCCATGGTCGGAATTATTGTAACATTTCTATTTTATTGTTGTTACATGAACCAATGCGACGTATTTCCTACCTACAAATGACCTTATAACAAATGTCAATATGTTTGTGGTTGTTGTGTGTAGTACGGAAAACGTTTATAAAATGGAAAGTAGGTAAATAAAAAAAAATATTCTTATTTTATACTAGTTATACCAGTTTAGTTTTCGGTAGGGCATGCAATGATTTTTTTTTTTTTAAATAGTCCTTTTATCCTAAAAAGAATGCTTTGTGTAAATTAATATTGTATGGGTTGTTATGCTCGCTTGGAAATTCCAGGAAGAAATATATATTCGTAATTTCAGCCAGAACTCTCCGAGGGTGAGAGTATAGGCGGGTCCTCACCCACAGGCACTGTGAGTTCAATTCATCGCCTGACAAAGTCCTCCGTCACTGCACAAACAACCCCTTTCCCTTTGATGCTACTAGGAGATTTGCAAATCCATACTAATATTATAAATGCGAAACTGCTCGAGTTTATTTGTTACGCTTTCACACATAAAACAATAAAACGATTTTAAAAATTCTTTCACCAATAGAAAGCTGAATTATACGCGAGGACTATAGGCTGTATATAATGGTAAGCTCTGGCGTTATGAAATTATAAATATTAATATATTATATTTGTTATACGTTTTCTGTCACTAACGAAAGTGAGTTATTGCAAACGTCAGAAAACAAATCGTTGCTATGGAAACGATGTTGATATATTTGTGGGCTCTATGCTGGTACTCAGGTACTCAGCCCCTTACCTACTGGTCGGCTGCCGCTCCAGAAAATTCAAATATTAGAATATGTTTTGTTTTTTTTTTTTTTGACAAGCTTATGTTTTGGAATAAATGTCAGATGGGAGTTCCTACATTAAAAATATAATTCGTAACGATTATAAAGACTAATAAATAGTGTTATTTTTTATTATTTTTACAAACTTTCACATATTTAAATAAAAATAAATCTCCGAAATGTTTGTAAGCGCATTAATTCCCAACGACTGCACCAAATTGGATAGTTATTTTTTTCTTTGAGCTCTAGCATTATGAAATTTAGGTGGAACGCGAGCCGTTTGAAAACTGAATGTACCGGGAATGAATGTATGGAATGCGGGAGGGGGGATTGCAAGCGCTACAGTAATTTCCCCTAATACCATGCGAGCGAAGCCGCGGGGAAAAGCTAGTATATATATATATATGTTTTTTTTTTTTCAGAAATAAAATTTGTTAAGTACTTTTTTTTCATTTTCGAGTACCTACTATTTGACCTACCATGCTAGGAATTTCCCTTTGTTATGACGCGTCAAGGTTAGAAACTGACAGTTCTTTTTTTTTTATTGAACTAGACATTTTCACAAACGACTATTGCCCAAGTACAATTGGTACAAGCTGAACTAAGCTGTGTCGTCTGCGTCGCAGCATTTGCCAGTCACCGATTTTTGCATCACCTTTGTGCGGCGATATATTGCGACCTGTGTCTCGACATATACCCACCAAAAATGTTTCCAAATGTTCACACATACTACTATATGTCTACCTACACACCAAACGTGTAATTCTCATTGCATGATAGTCCGAAAGTCTGTGCACTTTGGTCATAGTTCGTAGCTCGGTGACAGTCAACACGTTTCACATCATGTTTGTATTATCTACTAGCGAGTTCTCGGCATATGAAGCAATCCCGCTAATAAAGAAATTATTTCTTCCTGCGTGTCTTTTCCCCATTCGTCCTGTTCCCTTTCGCCCTACCATTCCCCTTCCATGTCCCTTTTACCTCACGCGTTCCCCCTCCACCTTTCCCCTTCCCTCTCCGGCGAACCCCCCTCCCTCTCCGGCGAACCCCCCTCCCTCTCCCGCCTTCAATATATTCAGTCCCGGTATATTCAGATTTTTAAACAGCTTGCGTGCCACCTATAGCAATTTTTTTAACAAGCTTTCTATTACAAACATTCATTTTTGTATATGTATTGTAAGAACAATCAATCAAATTTGATACCTAACAAAGGTACCTATTTAAAATAAATATAATTTTTATTAGTTTCAAAGCATTCGATTTTGGTTAATACCATAAGTGAGTACTCAAAATAAATTCATTAATTTAAAGAGTTTCGAAAATTGAATTTTGATTGAACAATTTTTTGCAAAATGTCATACTCAAATTCTGACATTTTTTTGACAGTTTCGTAAGAGTTTTTATAATGATTAAAAAAAAATTTCAGATCTGTTGTTACGTGGTTGTAATAATCCAAAAACCTACGCTTAATATAACAATACATAGACAATTCATATATATAAATATTCCCAAGCAAGCATGTTTTGATTTTTATATATATAGATGAGTTGAATTCAAGATTAGGTAGGTCATTAGAATGTTGAACTTGGACATGTAGAGTAGATAGATGATAGCTTCTAGTAATAATAAAAGTGAGAGGTTATTATTTTATTGCCAAACAAGTTGCAATTAGAATGATTTACTTGGTGCCAGCTGCCGGCTGGCTCTTCATTATTATAATGGATAATTATCTCTTTGGCAGACTGTCCACTTCCTTCCCTTCAGTAAAACACTTATTAATTAAAGGGTAAACAGAACAAGGGAATCACGCACTAATTAAATTATTAATCTCAGTGATTAAGGTTGTTTCAGCACTTCCCTTTGCAAAGAAAGGTCACAATTAAAATCTGTATTGATTTCATAATTTTTACGGAATAAGCCTAGTATGTCCTTCGCAGGGCGAGTGGCAGACACTTGTCTGCCGGACAAATCCATTAACACTTACAGAAATGCTCCTGTGATGTCATACTCGACCGGACATGTCCGTACATGAATATTAGGCTGTGGATAATAGTAACAAAGGGAGATAAGGCATAGAAGCAACAAGTGTGCACCTTGGGAATCTCATTTTTGCTGCATTTAGTTTATTTTTTCTTTCCTCCGCCAGCTTCATGCCTAAACTGCTAGACACTAGGGTTGCTATCTGATTTCTATTGTGGACTGTTAGCCTAGCTTCCTCAAATTGTTATTCTTCCCTTTGTCCTGCCGGAATCGGGAATCATCACTTCAATGAGATGTCTGTATTGTTACGGCATGGTCTAGCGGTAAGGCTCTTGACTTGCAATCCGAAGGTCGCATTGTTTCACAATTAATTCATTTAAAGTATATAGTTTATTTGCGGTACATTCCAGAGTAGAAGACACTCTCGGTATCGTTATGGCCCCGGTGTAAGACCACCACTCAGAATTGAAATGTTGCTTGAAATGGCTTTAGCCGTGTTTGATGACCAGATCTGAATAGCCAGGTACTTCCCCACCTTCCTCTTTCCCATCTCCTTCCCCTCCCCACTACCTTCAGCCTCACGACATACCTCAGTTGGGGATGCCATTGTCTCATTGGCTCCAGACTGGAGCAGTTGGGACTCTTGTGCAGTATTCATTAAAAAAAGGCCCTGCCTCTGAATTTTCTCAACCGTAATATGCAATGCATATTGCATTGTATGTGTTTTTCCTCTTGCTCAATGCAATTTGTCTAGTGGAAAATTCCCAGAGATCATTACTTTGTTTCTATCTAATCTGGACTTCAATACTGTCAATAGGGGACAGAGGTGATAAGAGGTGTTATCATTTCTGTTGACGTCATGATGACAATTACAATTAACTGGTGTATCACCACTCGATATATGTTCAATAGAAATAATCAATGTGTTCAATTCGTAATTTGTAAAAATATATCCAGATAGAAATGTGTTTATTTATTTGCAAAAAACAGTATAAATAGTCAGTAAATTACAAAAGCGGTAAAGAAAATTACAACAACAAAAAAAAATGGTGTAATGAGTACATATTATATGAACACACAGTTAAAGCTTAAAGTAATAAATACTTCATGCTTAAATTTGTTGAAAGGCATGTGCAAAATATCCACTTTTTTTGCGAGGCTGTTAATTAACCTAGTGAATCTTCACAGGGGCATCACCATTGCTAAGTTAGTTCTGCACCTTGGTAGAATTAAAAGCCTTTGTTGGCGGCCTAGTGTGAAATTATCGGAGACAAAGAATCCTATTTTACCCAGAATGTATGGTATTGATAATAAATCGTTTAGAAGCTTTTAAGCCGTCAGCAATACTGTGACATCCCTTCTGGAACTAAGGCTGCAGATACCCGGCACAGACAAATGCTGTTGGAAACACCCATGGTTATAAACCTAACTCTCGTGTAGAGGTATCTTAAAAATTTCTTTTGTATTTTCTCGACCAATTAGTATATAGATAGATCTGGCCCCTATACCTGAAATGTACTCTGGAGAATGCTGCGCACTAAGCTAAAGTGAAGCTTTATAACTGCAAGGTTGGTCAACTCCTTTGAATTGTGTATGACAAAACCCAACATGGTGTTGTGGGGGTGTGTTATGCTGGAAAGTAAGGCCTGGTTTTCCTTATTTCTTGGTTAAATATTTTTAAATGATAAATTCTTATTTTGATTAATGCTCAAGTTTATTGTCATGTCTGAGACATACATGGAAGTCGAAAAATCTTATCTTACCACATCAGTTTTCTTTCTAATTATAGACCATAATAAAAAAAAATGGATAGTTGAAAAAATCAGTAAAACATATTGGTAGAGAGATATGCATGTTTAATTCCAATCAGAATTGAAAGTGCCGTGCTGTAGATGTTTTTAGCTACGTTTAGTGACTAGATAAGAATAGCTTAGTCAACTACTCTCGTTCCTCCTGCAGCCCCTTTTTGAGCAAACAACTTCAGAGTCGGGACGTTCCTGTCCTGCACTACTTAACTCTATAATATTACGGAAAAATCTTTGTCCACAATACAAACAGGTATATCTCGTATTTAGAATTTTTTTAGGAGAGTCAAAAAACTGTTTGCTGGATTCTTGTAAATTTTCTTATATTTTTTCAATAAAAATTTAGAGACAATTAAACTGTCTTCCTTAGATGTGTCGTTTAACCTTTTAATTTAATCTAAGAATGCAGAAATTACAGATAAACATCGGTTAGCATAAACCACAAAAGTTCTTTATAAACTGTGGTTACGACGCAATATAAATTTTGCCCCACTGGTTTATTAGCTGGCTCTGTCGACCCCGACTTTATTCATCGACTTGTGTAATCTCCACTCTTGTTATATATTGCCATCATTGCCAATCAATTCAACTTAATGATATAATATCAGCGTAATGAATAGATTACATTGACACTTGCGAACCTTTATCAAATACTTAGCTTTGCAATCAGAAAACAGCTTATTCTAATAATGATTAATCTAAACATGTAGAGGGCATTCTAAAGACATGCAAAGAACACGTCAATTAAGTAAAGTGAAAATGTTGATAACATATTGTTAACACAGTTAGTTTGTTATTTGATAACCATTGACCTTTGATAATATCATATTAACAGCACAAGGTTTTTTTTTTTTATCAAGCTGAACCCCCTCAGGCCTCCACCGTATTTTGTCAGAGGGTCAAAATATTTCCATTTTGCGATAAAATCCAAATGATTGGGAATATTTCTGAAAACTATAAGCTATTTTGGAAAGGTGATGAAACACGCTTTCAAATTTTATAATTCGAAATAAACATATATAACTTTTAAAATATTAAAATTTTGCATTCAAGCATAAAAAAGTTTTGAAAATGGCTCACGTTATGTGTTTTCTAACTAAAATTACTGATAACAACAAAAACAAATAAAAACACATGCACGGGCCGCCATCTTGCCATCCACCGTACGCGCTAGCGAGTAGCGAGCAAAGTTCGTAGATTGTTCACAACCTGCTAGTTAGCTAGTCATACGATTACACTGAACGAATTTACTAGCAGATAGTGAATTCGCCAGCTACTAGCTTGTAAACTCGCTCAATGTAATTGAGGCTTAAAATAGCAAGGGAGACATGATGATTTCTACCTATATGAGTTGTTCCGAAAACTGAACAAATAAACATGACTGGTTAATGATTAACATAACAGCACTCAAACTGACAAATAAGTGAAATATAAACAAATAATGTCTTGGTAGCTGAACGATTAAGATCCTCAACTAGGAAGTTAATTTATTTATTATTCTTTCAATATCTATTGCCCTGGGGAAAGACCACCATTCGCAATCAAAATGTTTCTTGAAATGGCTTTAGTCATGTTTAGTGACCAGTTCTGAATAGCCAGGTACCTTATTCTCCCGTCCCTTCAGCCTCGTAACTTACTCCAACTTGGACACCATAGTCCCACCGAGTCTAAACAGTTGGACTCATATTGAAAATAAATAATAGCTATTTTTAGTTGGATATAAATGAAACCACCAAGAAATAATTAACCACCGTGATATGATGTATGTCTCTACTCTCTACCACAAACTGGTTCACGCCTGATACACTGATAATACACTCCACAAATAGAACGCTCATTAGTAGGTGGTGGAAAACATTGTGTGATGCGTGGCTACCAGTAATTAGTCATTAGATTCAGGAAAGGGCCATTACCACCACCAAATGAAAGATGATTAATATTGTACTTTGGAGACTGGCCACACTTAAATGTAGCAATAGTAGGACAGTTTTTTAGATTTATATTTTTTATTATAATTTGACATATTGTACACAAACCGTGTTTGCATATTTTGGAAGGTCAATTATTTGAGTATCCATCACCAAAATATCAGAAATGTCTAATTCATCCTTACACGTGTTTAAGACGTTTAAAAAAAAGAAGGTAAATAAGGCCGAGGTAAAACACACGTGTGTACCTCGGCCAGTACCAGGGTGTACCTAGGACACATTTAGAATTTGGGGGTAAAATATGGAAATTTACCCCACTGTGTGGCTGACTGCAATTCAAAAATTATAACTGTCTTGAGGTGCGCTGCGTGTGCAGTCTGTGAAGCTAGGTTTTAGAAGTTTTTAAAGCATTTCATTACTGTCCATAAAAATTCCAAAGTGAAAAAAAATATTTGTTAGAAGACTTTGGTTTGAGTGTACATTTTAATTATTTCATGGTTAACTTTTAGATTTGAATATAAAGCTTGTTCTCTTTCTAACACTGTTTAGATTTTAGATCATATATCTAACTATTATGTTAAGGTAGACAATGATTTCTATGAGACCTATATGAGTTGTTCCGAAACAAATTAGGCCTGAGAGGCTAAGTCAATTATCAAGAGCTCTATCCGGTTTTTCTTGTAGACAGATTTTATTTAGACTTGCTCTACAATTTCAATGTCTACTTCTGATGAAGAAAGCCATCTGTTCTTCAACTGATTTTATCATGTCAGCAACCATCTGTCATCTCCATTTTCATTTTCTGGTAAGGCTTTTAGGTTTAGATTTGTTGTAGAGGACATCCCAAACTGCCGTATGAATTGATCTGCCAAACAGAAGAGAAGTGAAGGCTGGTCTGCCTGAACAATCCCAGGTAGTGTTGTCACAAGACTAAATACTGAATGTTATTCAGGCTTTGGTAAATCTTGGCTTATTTCTAAGAAACAGCACAAGTCAGCATTACGAGACAATTAACACAAAAGGCAAAATCCATTGGATGTCAAATTTCTGTGATTTTCAATGGCTTGTCTAGGCCTGTCGTGTGTTGAATGGGTTAATTGCCTACTTAAAAACATAAATTACTTTTTATTAGTTATTAAAACTACTTACATACAAGCCCTTTTCCCTGATTGACATCTCTTAAAGCAAATGTGCTATCATCTCTGGCGTTGGGATAACTATTTTTAAGAGTTGGTGTCTTAACACAAGCGCAGTATTTAGCTCGTTAATGCAATACGGAACATTGCATTTAAGAAAACTGTCAAAATGCGTCATATGGCTGATAACATGCGTTAGGCTGTCGCAAAAGTTACATAGTCACCAAGTCTTCCAAAGACTTGTTGCTGTGAATTTGCCATAATTGCATTATTGTTTGAATCTATTTCTGTGCATTCATAAAAGGATTGCTAGCGAACTTCAGTATTAGCATTGAACAAAATTATGCATTATGTGAAACATTTACACCATATTATGTCGTGATCTTTAGCAGTAGAAATGTCTGAAAAATACTATTATTCAATTGAAATTTGCATAGTACATGCCAAACTGAATATCGGCCTGCGTTGATATGGCCGATCGTTGCAATATGCGAGTTTAAGGTCCGTAAAGTGGCACGCCTTCTATGTCGTTTGTAAGTAGGAGATTTTGAACTTTAAAACACTTTTTATAGGCATGTTACTTTATTTTTTCTGGGCTTGTAAAAATACTCGACAATTTTAAAGGGAAATATGTTCCCTACTCGCAGTATTTTATTAAAGCGTTAAAAATATTTCTAAATAATCTAATTTTCAAACCAAAAACACATGATTTTATTTACTTAGTAGTGCGTCACCTTAAAAGAAATTGTGTGAATTGTTACTTTAAACAAATAAGGCTTGAACCTTTGTTAGTACCAATCTACTCAATACCCTATGGGTGCAAATGGAATCTACACACAGTAAGTGGTTTTGGGGGCTGTGTGTCTGACTGTAATGTACAGAGATTTACATGTAGTGTGTGTTGGTTTGTTACAGTGGCGCCATGCAGAAGCAGCAGCTGCAGTCGGGTCTGTCGGGAGTAGGCAGCAAGCGCTCCGCCGCCAGCGCGGGGGCCGCCGAGTGCTTCCAGGTGTGCCTGGGTGCCGGGCCTCTGTGGTGGTCCTGATGTCCCTGCCGTCCCTTCGGCGCCGCCTCCGCTCTTCCCTTGTGAGTACTGACTACTGACCACTTACCACAATCTCACCAGCGTTTCATCTAACCAAATTTAATATTGATTGTACAAAGTTAATTATTTCAACTGACAACTATGACTATGAAAGCTGAAAAGTAATGCATACATGCTTGTACAGCGCAAACAAAATGACCTTCAGAAGCGCGTGCACCAGGTGGAATGCGGAAGTGACAATCTTCCTTCACGCACATTCGTGGGGGATCCTATGCTCTGAAAACGAGGACTTGTGTCATATATGTGATCAGAACGAATCAATCAACAGAGCAATTCAACTGCTTGACGATTCTGCGTTGTCCATCAGCATTTTCAACTTTACTTACAGACAGTTCCGAAATTATCTTTTGACGCTATTTCCTTTTTATACTTACATGTATCTCAAATTTGTAATCTTCCTAATAAATTGTCGGGGAATATGAAGAAATAAACAATTAATTATATTTTAATATTTTGCTTTTGATTAATAAATGGGTTAGTTAAAAATGAATAACACACCGAGCTTATTGTTTGTTTTCAATCCAGGACTTCCTCGCCAACAGGTGCAGTAAAATACTGTTATAGAGTTGTAATAATAATGTAATGCTTTGTAGAGTGCCGGTTTTAAGAGAAATCACCCCGAGAGCGCTGGGTAATTAATGTAAATAAAGACAACACTCCATTTGGATATTGAAGCTATTTACACATATGTTATGTATAAACATGAATATAAATTAATAATTTTGTGTTTAATTGTTGCAGGGGATGTATCGTCCCTGTCGTCTTTTGATGACTCCCCCTCTCCCCCGTCCCCATCCACCCCCACCACCCTCCTGTCTCCGCTGTCGGACTCGCAGGATGCCACTCGCTACCGTGAAGAGGTAAGCATACACTTCATTATAATCAACCTTCAGGGGCAGGAGTACCACACACACCACTCCATCGTCTCGTACATATTCTTCTGTTATTCGGTCTCTTGACAAGGCCTGATTCCACTATTTGATTTCTTGATCTCGCCATGTCTTCCTCGGGCATCCCTGACATCTCTCCATGTCTATTTTTGCTTCATATTATGTAATATGGTCAAATGCCTAGAGACTTCAATAAGAATTGTTATATTTATAAAGAGCACGGAGAACATGCCGGAGTTGTTTTCATGCAAAGATTCTAGGGTGCTTGTTTGCAGTAAACTTGACATTGTGAGGTGTGGAGGGAGAGATGCTTGACAAGTAGGTCATTTGAAACCACAACGCCGGGAGCTTTTCTTCTGACGGAGCTGTTTGTAGAGTGCGCACTTGAACCAAAATTATCACGACCGATAATATTCAAAATGTGGCTTTTTTTTTAGGGTTCCAATTAGTAGTGGGCATTGATGACAATTCTAATAAAGTTTTGTAATGACAGCAGCTATGTTTTCCTTTAGCTTGATGCTAGATGGATGAGGCACTTGTTTTAAGAATTAGTTGTGTAGGTGTAGAGACTTGGATGTGGCCCATCCCAGTGGTACTGGCGTTAATGCATTTCAGGCGGGTGAAAACGAGGAACCCTTAACCCCTCAGACCTCGGGCATTTTCTGTCAGGTCAGAAAATTTCCACTTTGCGATAAAATCCAAATTAATGGACTATTTATGAATGTATCAGAAATCTAAAAACTATTTTTGAAAGGTGATAAGTTGTTTTCAGAAATAAACATATATTTTGAATGCAAAAATCAAAAAGTTTTTCAATTAGGTTTTTTCTAACTAAAATTACCAATAATGGAAAAAAAACGACAACAACAAAACCACATATTTTATCACACAAATGTATTGTAAACGTTTTTGTCATTTCATAAAAAAAATATATGAGAAAAAATTTCAGTCTCAAAATTTTTTCTCCAATTGCGGTCAGAAACTATGGTTTCAGAGAGGAGTTAAATCGATATATCTTCAAAAATAATATTGTACATTTGAATGATTTTCTTTCTAAAGTCCTCGCCACACCTCACAAAAATTGTCAAAAATTTCCACCTTCTTTATAATAGGAATCCATAAACAGCAGTTTAAGTCAGTGTTGGGTCTTTTTGAAATATTCCATTAATTTGGATTTTATAATACAAAAAAAATTTGTTTGAACTTTGGTAAAAATCATTACAAATAAATGAACAATGCCAAAGTGTAAGTTTCTTATTGATAAATTATTTTTCCACACAAAAGGCAAGGAGATAAGAAGATTTCCCCATATTATATCACATTATGTATATATTTATATGTTCTTTTTACATATAAATATAGTTGGAACCCTTAGTGCCTGTTCAGAAGGGGTGAATTGGCCGCAAATCGTTGCGCGCGTAGGCGAGGTACTGGGTGCCAATACATTGCATCCAGTGTTAATACTTGCGTAGTACCAAGGGCAATGGAGCGGCAAGTTCCACGCTCCTTCTGGAAGCAAACATACGCGTATCACGATTCGCCCCTTCTGAACAACAAGGTCTTGCAAAGATATTTTATATTCATATAAAAATATTTGAAAGCAATGCCTTTCCAGGCTTTTCATGTAGGACTGGCATAAACGATAGAACTACTCTTTCCACTTAGAGTGTATTATACAGAATAAGTAATGTAACATGCTATGTTGTTGGCAGGTCATCACCAAGATCTGTGCCCTCAAGGATGTGAAGCCCGTGAAGATTGACTTCAACATCTTCCTCACGGAGACCACCCATAGCGTCTGGAAGACTGTGAGTTATAACCTTCCATCATTGATGCTTTATTTCACCACTTCACTCACTCACTTCACGCGCCTTTACAAACTACCTAATTGCCTACTAACTACACTTTAACAATATATATATATATAACAAGTACAATAAGATGTGATGGGTACCGCCGCCATAGAAATCATTTATTGGATAACCAACACCCCTGCAGGTGACACCCATACAGGTCACCCTAAGTGGTTCGCTACATTTGATGACTTAGTAGAGGTACCTGTGTTCATGAGGTGAGGTTTGTCTAGGGATCGAGGCCGAATCTGGAGAAACTGGTTGAGAGACCTTTTGACATCTCCAGCCGGACTCAGAACATTGCCTCGTATTGCAGTGATGGGGATAGATTAAGGTTTAAAATCGCATTTCAAAAAATATTTTTTAGAGTTTAATTTGGCTCGCATCTGGCGCGCGCGGGCGTGTAATCGGCAAGCAACCGGTTAATAATAACAAACTTTAAATACTTGTACACAGATTACCTAATAACTTACTTTTTGTACTCTTGTTATTAAACTATCATATTATAAATTTATTGAACTCATTTGTATAACTTTTTATGTTAATGCAACTCTTTTTTTTTTTTTCATGTGTACTATCAATCGCTGTTTATAATAATTACACATTCCTCTATAACTACCTTTGTAGTACCTTAAAACACTTCTGTTTACTCTTATTATACTCAAACTTATTGAACTCCTTTGTACAACTTTACATGATAATGAAACAGCATGCCTACCCGTATTGTACCTGCTTATATCCTTAATGTTCACTTATTATTATACTCCTGAACAACACATACATCTGTAATAATGTATACATGTAAAGAAATACATTAAGAAATACATACATTTCAAAGATTGCTCAGTATTCCAAAGGTTAAACTGAATAATATGTTCATATATTGCATATTATTCTATATAACATGAACACAGCGGATCTTTACAATTTATATTTGATAGTAAACATCAGAAAGATTTAGAGAAAGGGAGTTTCCAACTAAGTTGCGGTCAGTGGAGAAATTGCCCACTTTCTTGTGTTTGTTACAGTTATTTTAGTGTTATTTGTTGTAATCCATTGTGATTATTCTGGTGCAGGTGCTGGAAGACAAGTCCCTCTACATGACGGTTCCGCCGGTGCTCAGCAACGGCTCCAAGGAGTCCTTCATCACTCTGCTGGAGTTTGCTGAGGAGCGTCTCGGCTGCGCTAGGTAACTACCCCTGTACTGGATGAGTCACCCACATTAAAAAAATCTTACCTACAAATTTTAATACAAACACATCATTCCACATTTTAAGTACTTATTCGGGTCAAAATTGTATATTTTCTATTTCGTATGTTGTCGACGGCCTATTTGATAATCACAGACACAAATATATGTATGTAGAAGACCCAATTTTTAATAGTAAGCAGATGTTTGAAAGTTTTGTATGAAAAATAATTTTATCAATTTGGGTTTACCGACTGTCGAAATTGAATGTACTAAATTAGGATATTTAATACATTTGCCTCAAAGAAATGTTATTACATAATAATTCATAATGGTCTTTTCATTATGTACCTTCCCACTAGACTTTTTTTTTTTTTTCCTATCCAATTTGTCCGGATGCACAGGGCCAAGCAAATCTATCGGTGGCAAACAAAATTTAGCAGTTAGCTTGAATAATTCTTCAATGCATACTAATATTTTCAATGCCGGTTAACGGCTGTGTATGTATCTATTGTTTTCGGCACCATTGGCATTGGCGCGTAATAAATAAAAAGGTGTTTAATTGTGAAATAAACTATCTGTAAAATGATTTATTGACCTAAAAAAAATCAGAGAGTGCACTTCAAACGCAGTAGAAACCTTCAGAAAACTAAAGTAGACAGTAGAGTGGGGAAACTACGAAGCACCGCACAAAGAGGAGATCGATTGTACTATCTCATCATTCTCTTGCAGGCTAGATCCTAGAGATGTGTGTGTTTGTCTCTTTTTAGTGTCGCTATTTTTCATTTCATCGAGTTTCAAATCACAATGGTACCAAAGAAGTTTTCATTTAAAAAAGCAAGAATCGAGATGATTCTTATTGAAAGTTTTAGACAGTGAATGTATCTTTCTAATGTAACAGCAGTTCTTTGAGGAAAGTGGATTAAATATACTAATTTAGTGCATTCAATTTTTACAATCCACGAACCCAAATTCTATAAAACATTTTTGATGTAAACTTTCAAACATTTTATGATTAAAAATTGAGTCTTCTAACATATATTTTGTATCTGTGATTATCAAGTAGACCAGAAATAGAAAATATCGAATGATTGACCCGAATAAGTACCTCGCACTGCAATTTTGAAGTCATTAACACGCAAAATTTGCGTATTTGTAAAGTTTACTATTTTTGAATAATTTTTTTATAAATCCTAAAAATATGGGATAAAATTGGACGATTCATCAGTTTCATGCCAACTGAGAATAAAGTCAACTCAACACCTCCTTGAAAAGTCATTAAAAGCTATGAAAAAAATAATTTTAAATTAGCCGATAACCCTAACCTAACATAACCTATTCAACCAATTTTTTATAAACATAATAATAATCACTCTAAATGACTTATCTGAGACGGTTCTGAGTTGTCCGGTCACCTCAGTTTATTTGTCCTCCATAATAAAATTCTAAGGTATGATTTTATTAACGTGGGCAGGAAATTTCCAAATGGAACGCTTAGAAATAACAGTCGCTCGACTTTTTTTCAATTATGAATGCGATCGCTTAAGTGGTTATGCGCCAATACGATAACAATGGGTACAAAGCCAGTTGAATCGTTGACTGCCTTGAATAATATTATATGTGGGTATTATATAACTGTTAAAGCAAATTTTTGCATTGGTTGTTGAAGGAATATAGCTATTATTTTCGACGGCAAGTTATAATTTGACGCAGTATTAGTGTACAGATGTTTATGGTGTGTTTGTGTTTGCAGGTGCGTGCTGTGTATCCCAAAGTACCGCAGCGACCGCGCCGCGCTCCTGCGCACCTTCATGTTCATGGGCTTCCAGCTCCTGGGCCCCGGAGCCCCCGAGCTGGCCTGCCCCGAGGGAGCCGACCACCAGGACTACCTCTACATGGTCTATGTCATGGAGTGAGCCATTCCCTTCCTTTCCTTCACTTGATTTTCATCTCCTCACAAATATGCATGCAAACAAACCAACCAGCAACCCTGCGGAGGCTGTAAACAAAATATTAAAACAACAAAAAAAATTAAAGAAAATTATTAAAAAACATTAAAAAAAAATATGATAAAATTTTATGAAACACAAAAAAAAATTATATTACATTCTTGCATATTATTAATTACAATATTTTACAAGTATTTTATTGTCACCAACGTGTGTCTGGTATTTCTTATTATTATTTTTCCAATATTCTCTTTAATATGAACGTGGGACAAGACAAGAGAAACTGTATCTCGGGGTAAAGTTGTGACACTTTGTCATTTGATGTGGGAATTATTTTTTTGAAATTTTTTAGAATTTGTGTATCATGTAAAAGTGTGTAATTTTTTGTTGACAAATAAAATCAATTATTTACAAGGTGGATTTTTTTTTAAATTTGCATTTTTCTCCTAAGGAATATAATAATGCGGTGCGAAAGATCCAACTGAGCGGTGCCGGGTTTGATAAACTTATTTTCCACCCTAATAATTACATCTGTGATTTTTTTCTGATTATATTTTTTCAATTCCATTCCTTACTTAATTCATTTTGAATTATTGTAGAATTTGTTTTTTTTTTTTTTTTTTTAGCTTTATTGTTAAATGTCAAGTTTCTTTTTAATATCGCAAGGCATGTGACAAGGTGGATTATTATGAATAAATATATATATTCTTAGTTGGTAGATTTCTTTCGTTTTAGGTGTAAAACATATATTATATAAACGTGGCTTCTTTCAATAAAATTGCAACATAATTTTTTAAGAACTTTTTACTAGTAGATTCAGGCAATCTCTAACAGAGAAATGATAAATAGTAACTGACTCGTATATTCATTACTTTGTACATTTTTAAAGTCAAGGAACTATTATTAATTTGAAATAATCATTAAGGAGTAGTTTGTTAGAAGTTACGAATATTTCAAATATTTTTAAACCTATTTAATACACCCACCACCTTAATATTGAAGTTCGTGTTTTGTATCACAGTTTGAACTTGAAACTCCACTGTGACGAGATTCAGTTTTGAAATTAATATCACTACACGCTAAACTGTCAATTACATTATAATTTCAATTTATAAATAAAAAATATTAACAAAAAACCTTGTCCTGTTTATTTACAAAAACAGTTTTTATAACAAAGTTAGTCAAATGGATTTCCCCCTTACAACACACAGCAAGTTTCATCATCAAAGGAAGAGTTAGACGAAAAACTCCCCAAGTTTCTTTCAGCTCTCAAGTTCCAATTTTGAAAATGAGTGCTCGGCAGGGGTGACTGCACGTGCACGGCAAGGAGGCATTTGACTATGAACACCCGGCCCGCTCTGCCTCGCTACTTAGCTTAGTATTTTTGTGTTTTGTTATTATAATACCAGGAGCATATAATCATGAAGAGATGATAATTTTTGATAACTGGAGGTGGTTTTAAAAAATATTATTGACATCTTACCTTGTGGGGGCAAATTCAAATTAGTTCAAAATGTACCAGGAGCAGAATAACCCTGGAGAGGTAAGGAATTTTTTTTTAAATTACCTTCTATCATATAGCTAACCAATGGAGTGGAGTGATGGAGTATTTACAAAAAAAAATGTCTCAAGAGATGGATCTCATTAAAAAAATCGTACCCCCAAATAATTAATATGGAAATGTACATTATCTACTTAATGCAATTTAAAGCCAATGCATCTCGCCTGCACTTCGAAGTTGATGTATCATTTTTCATTTGCAAGTAACAGACTAAACTCGAAAATTAACTTAGAAATTTGATGCTGAATTTTAACAATTTTGAAAATTGTTAAAATTTAGTAAGAGATTTTCAAATATTGTCAGGTTATTCATAACCTGAGAATGTTTAAAAATAAAAGTTGTGCCGAGTTATTTGGCGGTCCGTCCTCTCTACCTAACCCTGCAGTAACTGCGTGATGGTTAGAACGTTAATTACAATATTGGAGAGTCAGGAATGGGTACCGCCACCCCGGGAACCAATTACTGGATAACCAATACCTCTGCCATAGGTCACAAGTGGTTCGCTTTTGGTGATTTAGCAGGGGTACCCGGATTCATAGGGTGAGATTTATCTAGGTCTTGGTGGCAGATGATCTGGACACATTGAACCCCAGATTCCTACTGAATCCTTTTGGAATTAATTTCCCGCGCATTAGAATCTTGGCTTAATTACAAAGTTTATTTATGGTTTCACAATTTAACAAGTGCTTTGAAGCGAGACAATTGCTCCAAGTAGGTACCACCAATGGAATTTTTAATGTAAATAATATGCCCAATTCACATGTTTGAAAATTCAATGATTTTTTGTAATTTTTTTTAAGAATCCTAAAAATATGAGATAAACAGTCATATATTTAATATATATCAAATATAGGTGCATTCAATGGTTCTCTAACACTTAGTTGTCTCCACGTAAAAATTGGGAGGTATGGTTTTTTGAAAGAGGTTGGGAAATTTCCAAACCGAAGGCTTAAAAATATCCGAGTGCTCAAGGCTGAAATTGATTTAGCGGAATGCTCCAGGGGTTATAAGTGCACAGGAGCACAGGAGCGTGAAGAATAAACAAATCTTAGAAAAAATATACACCTGGCTATCTCAAGCGGCGTATCCTGCGCCAGAATACACATGAACACTAGCTTGAACAGCACCCAAAACATTGAAAATTTGAACACTTCGTGTTCAAAAACCCTGTGTTCAAGCTTTACCAGAGGCGACGGAAAACATTCATCTCCGGGCGAAGGGGGAAGGCTGGCGGGGGGAAATGTGTTCATATTTTTACAAGAGCCGCGCCATGCGGTCATGTATGAAGAATCAAACCGAACAAGTTTTTGAGGTTATGCGCAATGAGCGAGCTTAATAATCACTAGTTTAAAATATTATGATACCTAAACACAATATAATAAATATATTTGATAATAAAATTATAATATAATAACGAATATTAACAATATTAATATTATTTTTGAAGTGGGTGAAGCGGGAAGCCTGAAGGCAGGCGGGGGGGGAAATAAGTTCATATTTTTACAGGAGCCGTACGGAGCGGTTGGTACCGGAGATAAATCGGATGACGTTTGGGGTTATGTTAACCGCGCGAGCCTAATACCTAATTATGGCTTTAAATTGCAAATAAATACTGTCGTAATGGATGATTATATCTTTCGTGAACTCACTTGTAAATAAAGGAAGAAATTGACCAATTAAAATAGGTATTCTATTCTTTCCCTGATAAATAAATACCTAATAAAAATCTAGTTAGGTAGGTTAGGTCTAAGTTGAAATCTGCGTGTTCTCCTTTATATTTCGTCTACAATATCATCGCTAAATTTCTTAACAGAACTCGACTTTTGACTTTTGAATTTCGAATGCGTAATTAATTACGCATTCGAAATTCAAATACTAACTTTAGGTCATAATAATTGATATTAGTCGGAAATCTTTCCTGGTAAATAAACATCTATTAAAATATCTCTGTTTTCTCCCTGATGTAGCATCTCTTCTTCATCGGAACATATTTTAACATTTATTTAAACGTCAAACGTCAAGTATTCAGTTGCGTACGCGTGGAAAGGCCACTAGCAAAATTGTCGGACCGCGCGAACTTCACACCTGTTCACACCAATCTTTCGAACCATGTTTCAAAAAACGCAGGAGACGGAAAACAAAGAACGTTTATAGTGTGGTTCAAGCTAGTGTTCATGTGTATTCTGGCGCAGGAGTCCGCCTTCACTCGTGCAAACTTACAGCTCTGGAGTTACTTACATTTGCGGCATCCAGTTTGTCGGCGTTCAATTTGCGCCTGGGCAATGGAATTTACGCAACTTGCGTAGCTTTGAAGCAGTGTTGATTGCGGAATTCTTCGACAGGCGTCAGGCGTGCTAGATTTTTATACTTGGATGATTTCTATAGCGCCGTTATTGTGAAAAAATCACATCAATGCCGCTATAATATATTTCTACAGTCTTACTTCTAACATAGACTAGACAAACCATTATAGCAACTTGAGGCTAAAAAAAAGCATTTACCGGTTCATCGATCACCGATATAAAATTATATGTACAATGCATTTGACCATTGAATGCGATGCTGCGTAAAAATGTACATATATTGTTTTATTTATACTCTGTACAGGACTATACTTACCTGTGAGGTCACTTGAGATAAAGACTGTTTATTTAGATACTGCAGATGCATGCAGAGGTCACAATTTGAAACACATATGTCATTGGAAATGCTATTACTTAATTTTGGTATATATTTTAATAATAAATTATGAGTCCGATTCGAGCCGCGGTCAACTGTGGTTGTGTGTACCCTACCTATTGCTTAGTGCCGTTCGCCCGTTCCTGTGCCTCATACAGATAAGAAATTATTGTTACATTTTATTTAATTCTGTTTATTGTATACTTATTTGTTTGTATTCCTACTTACGGCTAATCCGTTTTTGTTTGTACAGTCAATGAAATAGACTGCGTATTATTTTTTCAGTTTAATTTTTAAAAGTTAAGTTTTTTTCATATAATGGAGGAAGACGAAGATAGACCTCCCGACCCAGGATCGATATTAGATTTTTCTGATTCGGAATCTAATACTAGCCAGGCTTCTATTACGCTTCCATCTCGTAAACGACGACCATCGCAAAGCCTTTACATGCCATCGAAAGTTAAATCTATACCGCCGATTCAACAAACCTCGACCTCTAACGACCTTATCACCAATAGTAACACACAGACAAGTACTTTAGCTAGCGATAATACAAAAAGTACTGACTTACTTTATCCTGCTTCCGCTTCCGGACCTTTTATCGTAATTGTTCAGAGAACTGAACAAGGAAAACTTATTCATCCTTTAGATTTCGGAAAATTCTTATTTGACTCAAAAAATAATAACCTTGGTATTGCTAACGGTTCAATTAAACCGGAAGGGCGATATAAATTATCTATCGAGTTTAATTTCAAAAAAAGGACCATGGAAAGGCTTCGGGTGCAATATAATAATGCATACCGTCTATTGTTCGGACTTCCCAGGTACTGTAGTGCCTCTTCAATGTTCACAGAAGGGAGAGTTCCAGGATTCGAAGCTCTATTAAGAACCAGGATTGTAGGACTGAGGGGAAGGATGAACCACTCCAGTAATATCCTCATCATGGAAGCCCGTCTGATTCCAGGATCCAGCATAGATGAATATTGGAGAAAAACACTGGCTCCTACAATCTGAGATCCGATGGAACAACAAGTACCTGATTTAAAGACTTAACTATATTTTTTGTGAATAGTGTATCTAATGATGCTTCTCTTTTTTAATTTTTTATTTTGTTAATTTTTTATCTTTTTATTTATTCGTATGTAATTAATATTCATATATAATAACATATGTAATTATACCCTATATGGGATGTGTGGGATTGCACTCCCCTCCCCACATCCTGGAATAAAGACCTTATTATTATTATTATTATTATTAATACTGCCGCTTCCGCAAATGGATTTGTAAAAAAAATTGACTCGCTCTCAAACCATAAATATAAATCGTTCATCCCGTCATTTAACCTTACGAGAATGGGTCTTGTTCGAGGAATTCCCACGGAGATCCCAGAGGCTGAAATTGTTGATGCTTTGAATAATTCCCATGGAACCCCGAAAGTAATAAAAGCACGTCGACTGAACTACAAGGATTCTACTGATGGAAACACGATCTGGAAACCTTCCCAATCTGTTGTTGTTACATTTGAGGGACAATCCCTTCCGTCTCGTGTGTTTATTTATTATACCTCGCTTCCCGTCGAAGTTTATAAATTTCCAACTGTTCAATGCTTCAATTGCTGCCGGTTTGGACATACAAAATCCGTATGCCGCTCCCCTCCGCGTTGTTACTTTTGCGGAGAAGGTCACCCATTTGATCAATGTCCAAAATCTTCCAATGATCCCATTTGCATTAACTGTTCGGGTGCACATACCGCGGTTAGTCTAGCCTGTCCGGAATTGACAAGACAGAGGAACATAAAACATAAAATGGCTACCGACAACATTTCGTACTTCCAGGCCTCAAAGTTATTCTCTCCTGCGAAAAAATCATTCGCAGAGATGACATCGTCCTCAGCTCCTTTTCAATCAACCACCTTTTTAAATTCAACGTCATCTTCTCACAGAGAAACCATTCTTAAGCCAGTCAAACCCAACCCAAAATATACTCCTTACCTTGATAAAAAACAATTGAATAATATTTTGACCAGCCCGAATGGGAATGCCAAATCTCGGACCCCCAATGGGTGTGCCATTAATAGTAATACATCCCCTCCTGCTCTCCCCGAAATATTGAATAATAATTCTTTTATACAAACTTTAATTACCCTTTTAATTTCTATCCTTACAAACAACAATACTGTACCGTCCAACGCTGCCGATTACATTAAATCTTTATTATCTTGCCTCCCCAATGACTTCGAAACTGAACAAAATTCTTCAGTGGAACAGTAGAAGCCTCTTCGCTAACAAATCTGACCTAATTCAATTACTCGACGAACACGACGTTTCAGTGGCCGCCATTTCTGAAACGTGGTTAAAACCCTCCTTTCACTTAAGAATTCCGGGTTATTATTGTCTCAGACACGACAGACCGGATGGTAAAGGCGGCACGGCTCTGATAATCCATAATTCTATCCCGTTTAAACAAATTAATATACATACTCCCTCCGACGATATCCAGATAATAGCAGCTGTCTTATCTGATATCACAATATTATCAATATATATTCCTCCCTCTACAACTTTTATTGAAAATGAATGGGCACCAATCTTAACCCAGATTTGTTCCCCTTTTATGATCCTCGGAGATTTTAATGCTCATTCCCCTTCTTGGGGTAGCAAAATAACAAATCGTTCTGGCCGCAATCTTTTAGATTTTATTGATACCCATAACCTATGTTTTTTAAATGACGGATCTCCAACCAGATTCACCCCCCCTCATCAACGGAAAAGTGCTGTTGATTTATCTCTTTGTTCATATTCGTTAGCATCTAAATGCTTTTGGGACATCCTAAACGATCCCCTCTCTAGTGATCATTTCCCAATTATAATCCGATTCCACCATCAATCTAACACTTATCCAGTTAAAAATAATCTCAAATTTAGAATAAATGGTGCGAATTGGAGCACTTTCTCTTCTGAACTAGATAACCTTATTAATTTAAAAAAAAAATCGTCCCCGGGAGACATCAGATTGCAATGTGAGACGTTTCCCTCTATGGTTATAAATGCAGCAGAAAAATCCATCCCGAAACGCAATGCGAACATTAAAATAAAACACTCTACTCCGTGGGGGGACGAGGAATGCACTCGCTCCGTCAACTCTCGTAAAAAAGCAATTTCCTCTTTTCGTAAGTGTATGTCACTAGAAAATTTTTTATCAGTTAAAAAAGCCCAGGCAGAAACCAAACGAATTTTGAAAAATAAAAAACGCGCTGGATGGCGGAAGTTCTGTGAGAACCTGTCTCCGGAAACTCCCCAATCTTCAGTTTGGTCTAGCTTAAAAAAATTCGGATCATCGTATTCCCCGCCGAGAATCAAACATTTATCAGAAGAAATTCTTATAGGATTTGCGGATAAAATAGCCCCCCATCAGTGGCCGGATGTGAAGAAATGCCTTCTATTAAGCCATATCCATCTCATTCTAACTGGCTAGATGCTCCTTTCTCCATTGATGAAATGAAACGAGTAATAAGAACCCTTTCTGACTCTGCTCCGGGTCCCGATGGAATACTTAATAGTTTCATCAAATCATTTTCTGATATGGCGGTTGAATATTTCTTATCTCTTATTAATAATATGTTTGAAACAGGACTAATTCCGGATGATTGGAAAACTCAAAAAATCATTCCCATTTTAAAACCTGGGAAAAATCCATCTGAAATTTCGTCTTATCGGCCTATTGCTCTTTCATCATGTTTGATGAAAGTAGCGGAGCGTTTGATGAAGAACAGATTAGAGTGGTTTGTTGAAAGTCAAGATATTATCTCACCAAATCAGTATGGTTTTCGGAAAAAGAAATCTACAATGGATAATTTAAGTTTGTTCACAACTGATATCCGAGTTTCCCAATCCCTAAATTCTTATACATTGGCCACATTCCTTGACCTTTCATCAGCTTACGATGATGTTTTACTGAATGTTTTGAAAGAAAAGCTAATTAAAAAACAAATCCCCCCGAAATTAGTCCAATTTATTATTAATTTGCTCTCAGATAGGTCCATTATTATTGAGTCTTCCTCTAAATGCTTAAGGCGCAAACTATGGAGAGGTTTGCCCCAGGGTTCTGTTATTAGTCCTCTGTTGTTTAATATTTATATAAGCGACCTAGACTCAGTAATTCTTTTCTCTATCAAGCGACTTTACTTTGCGGATGATATCCTTATATATTTGTTACATAAAAATATTATTCTTGCAGCTAAGGAAATGAATTTGGCTTTACAATATATTAAAAGCTGGTTGTCAATAAATGGAATGAATCTGGCGGCATCTAAATCAAGGGTCGTGGCTTTCACGCGCAAAAGAAAAATTCCCCAATTCTCAATCTCTTTTGATAATGTGCCTCTACAAACCGCTACTCAAATCAAATTCCTTGGTCTTCTTTTGAACCATAAACTTTCCTGGCTTCCACACATTCAGATAATTTCTACAAAGTGTGAAAAGGGACTTAATATGATGCGAGCAGTTTCCAGAGTATGGTGGGGATCTCATCCTACCACTCTTAAATTAATGTATAATTCCCTAGTTCGGAGCCACTTGGATTATGGCTCATTCCTTTTTGACCCACTCCCTAAATATCTAGATAAAAAAATGGAAAGAATTCAATCAAAAGCCCTCAGAATGATTATTGGAGCTATGAAGTCTTCTCCAATTAATGCGCTTCAGGTGGAATGTTTGGAGCCTCCATTATATTTCAGAAGGCAATTCCTTGCCAATAAATATATTTTCAAGGCTTTATCGTTATCTCATCATCCTATTAAACAAAGTCTTAATAGGTTAAGTGTTAATTTGAATTCTAACAAAAGACTGAGAGAAAAACAATGTTTTCCTCTCTTTATTAAAAGTTTTCATCTCTATAATTCTCTATCATCTTCCCTCCAATATCTTCAAGAAGTTCCCAATCTTCCTATATACAATATTCCATTTAAGGCAATCACTTTTATGCCGAACATACAAACATCAGTCTTTCAGAAGAATATTTTATCCTCCCCAAATAAATTTCAAAATGTGGATGATTGTTTTAAAAGCATTGTGGCTTCAAAATTCCCTGGATTTTCCATCCTTTTCACGGATGGTTCCAAATTTGAAAATAAAAGATGTGGAGCATCGATATATAGTCCAGAATTCAACATCAATCTCACTTATAAATTACCGAAAGAAGCTTCCATATTTACAGCCGAATGCTTTGCAATTGAACAAGCGCTAAATCAAATCCAGGTTCTCAACATTCATCGAGCCTTACTATGTACTGATTCACTAAGTGCTCTAACTAAAATTAGGTCAAATATTTTACTTTATCCGGAAGACAATATTATATGTAAAATAAAAAATCTTCTCAATTCTCTTAGTGAATCTGGGTTTGAGACGATATTGGCCTGGGTCCCTGCCCATTTGGGTATCGAGGGTAATGAGATGGCCGATTTTCTCGCCAAATCTGGTTCAGATTCCGGAACTATCCCACTAAATTTTAGAATTCCTATCTCCGATGTCTTTCCGATTCTTAAATCCAATATGACTCGTGCCTGGGAAGAAAATTGGGCAGTCTCCAAAATAAGAACTGGATCTTTCTATGCGGGAATTCAAAACCATATCCCTGCTAAGCCATGGTTTCACGGTAAAAAACTTTCAAAACGATTCATTTCATGTATCTCGAGAATGAGAATCGGTCACTGTTCAATTGCATCTCACTTGTCTAGAATTAGAGTTTTAGATGATCCGTTCTGCCAGTGCGGTGTGGAAGAGGAATCCCTCGACCATGTTTTCTTTAACTGTAAAAACCATTCATCTTTCAAGAACATATACCGCCGGCTTATTAAAATCACACACCAGTCCCCCCTTAACATTTCATACCTTTTATCTCTTAACAATTCTCGTGTTCATACAGCTTTATGTAAGTTTATTAACCTGAATGAATTCAATATTTAATTTGTTTTAGTGATCTAAATGAGTCCAATATTTAATTTGTTTTATTATTTTCCCATTAGATTTACCGAAATTTCTTAACTATTACCGGCACAAAGCACTCTTTTTAGGGTGAATTGCCTAAAACCAAAAAAAAAAAAAATAATAAATTATAAAATACTATATTATCATATATATGTACAATAGTACCAGGATTTGATTAGAATATTTATCTTCATAAATTTAATTCGCCCCTCGGTAGGAGACAGATTGATGTGTAAGAAAAGTGTGATTAAGAGTGTGGAGTGTTGACACCCGACCATCGAGGGGACGAGAGGTGGGGAGAGACGATGCGCGGCCGGCCACTCCGTGACAGTCCGCGCAACTATTAACAACTCTATTAATTGTCAATTAGTAATCTTTGTAATCAATAAATCCAAGTGAGTGCCAATCTTCTTTTTAATTGAAACAGAACCCTATTCATTGCATTTAATATTATGAGAGTTGGAAACAACTCCCATAAATTTGGTGACCCCGATAAAAACACGCGAAATTAAAATCACTCGCCATCGATTATTATTTGACAGCGTACCTACATCCTGAAATTAATATTGTATTCGCGTAATCGAAACCCGGACAGACAAGAAGCCGAGCCTAGATGAATAAAAATTTGCCTCTAGAAAAGAGCATTTC
This sequence comes from Glyphotaelius pellucidus, assembly GCA_936435175.1. Taxonomy (NCBI): domain Eukaryota; kingdom Metazoa; phylum Arthropoda; class Insecta; order Trichoptera; family Limnephilidae; genus Glyphotaelius; species Glyphotaelius pellucidus. The sequence goes on along the minus strand of OW386560.1, from coordinate 727,154 downwards.
GTGTTCTCGAGCGCCGGTATTTTAATAGACGGAATAACAAGTTTCGCTTTTCGATATCGCTGTCAATTAGTTCCTCACGTAGGGTTCTGTCACTAGATTGCTAGTATACAGTAGGTACCACTTGGCATTTCAATAACATAATTTTATTTTCGCAAATAAATACGTCGCCGGGTTCAATCGATTTCAAATAATATTTTTAGTATAAATTATACATTTATTTGAGACCGCACATCAAGCGAATTAATGGCTAACACACAGCAAAAGAACGAAGAAGACATGACGGACCAGGGCACTAGTCATCAGGTTGCAAAAGTGGGAGTTCGAATGCCGCCATTTTGGAGAGATAAATGTCAACTTTGGCTGGCACAAATTGAAGCGCAATTCATCATAGCCGGCATTAGTTCCGATGCAACTAAATATTACTCCATCGTAAGCTGCCTGGACAGTGAAACGCTAACCATGGTTAGTGACATCGTCTTGAACCCACCCACAAGGGATATGTATGCAACGTTAAGATCGGCATTAGTGACTAGGTTTACAGAGTCCGAACGGAAAAAAACTACCAAGCTCATATACGGTCTTCAGCTTGGAGATAATACACCGTCCCAGCTATTACGTCAGATGAAAGAACTGGCAGGACCCACCATCATCAACACGGAACTCTTCAGGACGCTGTGGTTACAACGGCTGCCCAACAACATGCAAGCTACACTGATGGTATCGGCTGATCAGGACTTGGACAAGCTGGCAGAAATCGCCGATAAAATGGCAGACGTCTATAGCAACAATGAAGTATGCCACGTAGAAGGTTTTCCTAGTTCATCCGGTTCAACTAAAATAAGTGATGGAGAATTATTGGAAATTAATAAACAGAGGCGAACAAGGTCACCATCGCGTAACAGATATCAAACAAAAAAAAGCTTACGAACGATGCTGGTATCATTACAAGTTCGGAAAACTTGCAAAAAAGTGCATCGCACCCTGTGATTGGCCGCCGACGACAAAGAGGGCGGAAAACTAAAGAAGCTCTGTGTCGATGCAACTTACATAGAGCAAATTGGAAAAAGGTTGCACATCTGGGACCGGCAAAACAATATAAACTTTTTGATAGATTCCGGGGCGGAAGTATCTGTAATTCCCAACAAATTCAAAACACCGCGAACATTTGAACAACACGAGCCAAATGTGGCACTCTACGCGGCAAATGGTACTCCTATCAGGACGCACGGATTACGCCGAATGATGGTTAACTTCGGATTGCGTCGAACATTTCCATGGACATTTGTCATAGCTGAGGTTGAGCGTGCAATTTTGGGGGCAGATTTTTTAGAAAATTTTAATCTTCTTGTGGACCTTCGGAAAGAGAGACTCATTGACGCAACGACGGGGCTAACTTCAACGGGACAGCGCATTCACTATGCAAGTACTGGTGTATCTACGGTTAACAATACAAGCAAATACCACCAATGTCTACAACGATACCCTGCAACTACACGACCTTTCAATCGAGAAGTAGAAGTGAAACACTCTGTGGCCCACTGTATTGAAACAACTGGACCGCCCACTTCAGCTAAAGCCAGAAGAATGACACCACAAATGCTAGAGGCAGCAAAGAAGGAATTCGCTCTTATGGTACAGCAAGGAATTTGTAGACCATCGAAAAGCTGTTGGGCAAGCCCTTTACATATGGTACAAAAATCGGACGGCAGTTGGAGACCTTGCGGAGACTATCGCAGGCTCAATTCTCAGACGATTCCAGACCGTTACCCGATTCCTCAACTGAACGATTTCGCTCACAAGCTGTCTAAAGCCAACATTTTTAGCACTATAGATTTGGTTCGTGCATACCACCAAATTCCCATTAGTGTAAGCGACATTCCAAAGACCGCCATCATAACACCATTTGGTCTCTTTGAGTTCACACAGCTACAGTTTGGGCTTTGTAACGCGGCACAGACGTTTCAACGCGTTATAAACCAAGTACTGAATGGCTTGGAATTTTGTTTTGCATATATCGATGACATAATGATTGCATCCGAGGACGAAAACAAACACATGGAACATCTCGAAATGGTCTTCAAACGTCTTGAGGAACACGGTTTGATCATTAACGCCGAGAAAAGCATGTTTGGTCAATCCAGTATTAAATTCCTTGGCTACCAAATTTCAAATGAGGGAACGACCCCACTTTCTGACAAAGTGGAGATCATCAAAGATTTCCCAAGACCAAAAACAGCAAAGGACTTGCGCAGATACTTGGGAATGCTAAATTACTACCGAAAGTTCATTCCAAAGGCTGTGGAGGCCCAACGATTGTTGTACGCCGTAATCGCCAACACAAATAAAGCGGACAAGCAACCAATCCAATGGACAGAGGAGCTCATTTGGGCATTCGACCAGACCAAAGTTGATTTGGCTAATGCTACACTTCTCACACATCCAGAAATATCATCAGACCTCGCAATTATGGTGGACGCATCAAATTTCGCAGTAGGCGCAGCTCTCCAACAACGAACAGAAAAACAAAGGAAATGGAAACCGCTCGGATTTTTTTCGCGAAAACTTAACAACGCACAAAAAAATTACAGTACTTATGATAGAGAACTCACAGCCATTTACGAAGCAATTAAGTACTTCCGAGGACAAGTTGAGGGTAGAGAAGTGACCATATATACCGATCATAAACCTTTATGCTTTGCGTTCACCAAAAAAACAGACAATGATTCGCCAAGGCAAAGACGACAGTTAGATTTTATTGCGCAGTTTACAACAAAAATAGTCTACACCCCCGGAAAAGAAAATCAGGTGGCCGATGCATTATCAAGGATTGAAGAAATACAAATTCCATCGCCAATCAATTATGAAGAGGTGGCATTAGACCAAAACAACGACCCAGAACTCATCGCAATCATGAACACCGAGACTTCTCTGCGTTTGGAACGTGTCCAGATTCCCGGAAGTCCTACAACTCTTTGGTGCGACACGTCCACTGGGGCTGCCAGACCATTTATACCAAAGGCTTGGAGACACCGTATACTTGATAACTTGCACAGTATTTGTCACCCCGGCATTGGAGCTACCTACAAAACACTTAAGCAAAGATTTGTTTGGCCTAAGATGCAAAGAGACGTAAAAGAGTTTGTAACCACGTGCATATCATGCCAAAAGGCCAAGGTAAATAGGCATACCCACAGTCCTATTGGAACCCTACCGTTGCCCAAGGAGAGGTTTAGAAATATCCATATTGATATTGTTGGACCCTTGCCTCCATCACGTGGCAACAACTACCTATTGACCATTATAGATCGTTTCACTAGATGGCCAGAAGCGATTCCTATTAAAGATATCATGGCAGAGACAGTTGCTCTTGCTCTCATGGAGAACTGGATAGCTAGGTTTGGAGTGCCCGATACAATAACGTCGGATCAAGGACGACAATTTGAAAGCAAACTCTTCGAAGACCTCATGAAATTGTGCGGTGTAAAACACTTAAGAACAACTGCGTACCACCCGCAAGCAAACGGCTTAGTAGAGCGATGGCATAGGACACTCAAAGGGGCTCTAAAAGCAACCTCCACAAACAGTTGGTCAGAGAGACTTCCATTGATTCTTTTGGGCCTCAGATCTTGCGTTCGGCAGGATGCGAAAACATCACCCGCGGAAATGACATACGGAACTCCACTTAAGCTCCCGGGAGATTTTTTTACTGAGACAAAATCAACAGATCCAGAGACGTTTGCTAGAAAGGTCACCGATATGTTAAAAGATATTAAACCTGTACCAGCTACAAACCATAACCATGACAAACCTTTCGTACACGGTTTGTTGGGGACATGCACTCATGTTTTCATCCGAACAGACTCGGTAAAAGCTCCCTTGCAGACACCATATGAAGGACCCTTCAAAGTATTGATGAGGGACTCTAAGAAAATGTTGGTGGAAATACGCGGCCATCAAAAGTACATAAGCATTGATAGGCTCAAACCTGCCTTTCTCCCAACGGATTTAGAGGATAAACAAATCCACACTACTAAACACTCAACACCAATAAAAGAGAAAACTCCAGAAAGAACTACACGATCGGGGAGACGAGTTAGATTTCCTGAAAGATGGGCATACTAAGCACGATATATCTTCTAATCCTTATTCCATACCACACCAAACCTTCATTCCATACCAACATCTGTCTCTCCTTTATTTACCTCTACCTCCCCAGTCCAATATTTCATCCACCTGCTAAGGATTCATACAGAGCTACCAAGGAAGGATGATCATCATTCTAGGAGGGGAGGCATGTGGAGTGTTGACACCCGACCATCGAGGGGACGAGAGGTGGGGAGAGACGATGCGCGGCCGGCCACTCCGTGACAGTCCGCGCAACTATTAACAACTCTATTAATTGTCAATTAGTAATCTTTGTAATCAATAAATCCAAGTGAGTGCCAATCTTCTTTTTAATTGAAACAGAACCCTATTCATTGCATTTAATATTATGAGAGTTGGAAACAACTCCCATAAGAGATATCGGCGATACAAGAATGATACTCTCAGATAGGTATATTTAATTTAAGGGCATGAGAGCCTAAAAACATAGGTTTTAGTTTGGACCTAAATTTTGTTGGGCTTGTTATGTATCTTAGGGCGGCTTGCACCAACTATCGCTAATTTTACCTTAAATTGTATTTAACTAAACGAATTTAAGTCACTAAATACATTTAACTTAAATTCGTTTAACTCCATCTTGCACCACACAGTTGCAGTGGATATTTAGTTAAACGTTGTTAAGCGTCGGTAAAACAGTTACCGCCGTTTAACGCGTCGGTAAAACAGTTACGTCGTTACTTAGCATCTCCCACACGTACTTTCTGCGCAGCGGCCTGTAGTGGCGAGGGGCACGTTTGCTCCGAAGTGTGCGTGTGGGGGGTGCTTAAATTTATGAGTGTCAAAAATAAAAATATTTTGAGGTTATGTTGTGGTTTCGTAATTTATTATTTTATTTTGATCTAGAAAATGAGTGCCCAAATAAATAAATCCAGAGCGAGAGCTCATAACTTTTCGAAGGAGGAACAATTTTTTTTTTTGAAAGTAATGGAGTTGTTTCAGATAGGAACAAAAAGTCACTACAAATAGAAATTGAGCACAATAAATCATCTAGAATTAGAAGAAAAAATAAAAGAAACAAACATAACCATGAAATGAGGCAAAAAGAGATTTCATTGATAGATTTAAAAATAAAACAATTTTCTGAATATTTTTTATTTTTTAATTATTTCTTTTACAAAGATTGTTTTACTGTAGAGTGTATCAAATAAATTTGTTCTTGTATTTACTTCTCTCACTATAAACGATCTACCTACTTATAAAATCGATAATTTCTTCGTCAACGTCAGAATACAAAACCCAAATGTCCATCGTGAATACAAATTAATAAATTAGACATTTCAGCAATATTAGACAATCGGAAATCAAAGGAATAACCTAAAAATTTTTGACAGAACATATTCGCTAAACATGTTTAACTCAGTTAAACGGCCCTTTTTGGGTATTTAACTTTGACAGTTCTTAAATGCATTTAACGACTTAAATTTTGTGGTGCAAGACGCCAAGTCGACTTAAATCAAATAATGTGTTTAACTTGATATTTAAACCAAATTTAACTTTTGGTGCAAGCCGCCCTTAGAGTTTATCAAAAGTTAGGGAGTTATATCAAAATTTCATTCCTGATAATTTTAGATTATCATTATTATTTTATTTTATTATTTTAACCAATAATTTAAAAACATTGTAATTAATTGTAAGTATTTTTTTTATTTAACTTTCTAAACTTTATGTGTGGAAATCTTTAAAGTACCCAATGTAAAAGCCCTTTTGGTGTATAAAATCCAAATTAAAAATAACAATATTCCAAGAAATAATGGTTGGGTGGGAATGAGAAGATGGGAGATACACATAGTAAAACAAGCATTTCAATCAATTATTTTATTATAAATATTTAAAAACGTGATATAAATACACAAATAGTGGAAGTGCAAGAAATAATGGTTGGGTGGGAATGAGAAGATGGGAGATACACATAGTAAAACAAGCATTTCAATCAATTATTTTATTATAAATATTTAAAAACGTGATATAAATACACAAAAACAAAATTTAAAAGGAGCAAAGCTGCCTGCTCCATTGCCAGCTGGAAAACTGTACAAAGAATATGACAAGGATTTTTATTATTACATACTTTTTATATTTGGCAGATTAGACATAACATCATTAGATATTCTATACCAGGGAAGCAAGAAAAATATCCATTCTTGGTGGATAATGCATTAAAATGCGCTAATTGATTTGAGTCGACCTGTACATGTATATGCGAGCAAACATTTTTAATTATGAATGTGAACAATCTTTAGGATGGGTTGTTTCACAGAATTTGAACAATTCATCAAATTTCTAAGTCAAGTTCTATTTAAGTTCTGTTATTCTATTACAGGTAAGTTGTTGTTTCACTGTATTCGAAGAGTAGCAGAACTTGTTAATGTTAACCCATTGGCCACAGAATTATTATGCTAAAAAATTGGCCTTCACCACTGAATTAATTTTATACCAAAAATTGAAAACCTGCATTGATGTACTAAATCTATTGTAACTTTTGATCCACAAATTCAAATGAATTAATTTCTTTAAATTTGTTGACATATTAGATTAAGGTAAAGAAAAACATAAAAATAAAAATTTACAAAATATTAAAATAAGTGTAAATAAGGATACAAATATAACCTTCTCTTTTTTCGTAAGTTTTTTTTTCACATTTTTATTCATAAAGTTACAAAAAAACATAATATTCATAAATCTAACATGAATGATTTTTGTTTTTTACATACATATATACTAATAACTAATAAAATAATTTAGTATGATAGTCCTCAAAGCAATCAGGGACGTGCAGTGCACTGGTCACTACGAAAAGCCTAGAACCACTCGCAATTTTGAAGAAATTAAATGGTGGCTGGCTACTTACAAAACTTGTAATACAAATATTAGGGGAAAAACCTAAGAAACTTATGATTGCCAATTCTACCAAATTAATGGTTTGTTATCTACAACACGTTCAGCATTTAAAGTTTTGTTCAAAGATGTCACTATCATGCTTCTTTTTACGTTTTTGGGCGGGCATACTCTAGGCCGGCGGCTCGCAGGGGTTTGTGGTAAAGTATCTCAGTTGCACACCCGGCAGGACGCCGGCGTTTGTGGCCAATGGGTTAAGTATGATTTTTATGAATGGTTCAAGTTTTGTGAAATTGGCCCTAAAATCTGAAAAAATCAAATTTACATATTGTCTGGCGCAAAATTGACACCAAACATAGCAAAAATATTATCAACTTGTCACAAATAATATTTATATTTTTTAAATCGGGTTAAACAAAGGTTAAGTTAAAACTATGGACGAATTGTTTTACGGAATTTCAACAATTCATCGAATTTCTTAGTTTTAAAATATTGTGAAAGTCCTATTCAAATTCTGTTATTATCCAAGAACAGTAAAACTATACTGGCCCATGATGAAGCATTATTACATGCCCTGCCTGGTGGGCTCTTACATTATATTTTACAAGTTGTTTGTATCATTGAACTATTGTAAATACTTAGAAAAAACCATTTAACAAAATATAAACATAAATGACAAAAATAAACACAAAACGTAAAATACATTGGTAAAAATGTGAACAGAAAGTACAAATAAAAACAAAACTTAAGAGATAGTGGTATATTACCCCCCACCTAAACAATATCTTGATTACACCGTGATGTATTCTACAATTCACCGGTTCTGATACACTATACAGTATACACTAGTACATAGGTCTATTTGTGTCTAGAAAAATAAAAGTACTTCATTCATTTTAAGGTGAATTATATCTCCCGGATCAGAATTACTATATATCCCAGCTAGTGTCCAGCGTCCAGTGTCCAGAGTCGGTGGCATTGTTAAAGTAAAAGGGTAATAAATGTTGGCCATTTCTTTGCGAACATGGGATTTGGGATATTGATTAATTGAAGCAATTCAGTAGTCAACTTTGTGTTCAAAATATTCAATATAACGGAACTTTCACAGAACTTGAATTTTAACTTTGAAATTCTGTGAAACAACCCATCCTAAGTATGTCATTATTATATAACACATTCACAGAAACACGTCTGTAATAGAGATTGTAACAGAGATGTGATATATGACATGACAAGGGGTTCAATACGACACATTGAACTGGGAAATCAAGTTTTGTGTTGCTATCTGCCACGACGTCTATTTGTGTCACGAAGCGAACACTTGTATACTTGATAGTGTGGCATCCCAATTCCCAAAACAAATTGTTGAGAAACAGGAACCTCTTTTAGTACTTTAATGTATTATTGAGTATATATTTGTACTTCATTCCAGAGTGGCAGGTACTCTTGATATCATTCCTAATTACTAATGACCTTAAAGTATGTTTATTAACTACATCTAAATGTAAAAACAATCCACTTGAAGAAAACTCATTTACAAAAAATATAACTTATTACACTCCCACCACCATAAGTTTGCAGGAGTAGTTACTGATTTCGTCACCACAACCTCTGACCTCTGGGTGGCTGGACATTATTTAATATTACAAGTTATATAGTAAATAATCAATGGTCTGCAAAAGCAAACAATGTTGTAATTTTGTGACTTTGTCACCTAATAAGCATTTCCAATCAAACTCCAACTTTAGGCGTTTTAGGCATTTCCGCTTGGTCAGGCCTCCCTTGGAATTTACATAGTTGGTGCTGCATTCCAGATGATTGGTGGAAATTGATTAATAATATGTAAAAAAAATAAATAACTAATATGTGTAAGAGAGACAAGAGGCTAGAACCAACTACTGAAGGTATTACTGGTATTGCTATCCATTTTTTTTTTTCTCTTTTTTACGCTCTTTACATTTTTTTAAATAAGGGTTGCCAATAAACAATAGGTTAATAAAAATAATTTCTTATTAGAGTGGTTTACAGTTGGACACATTTGAAGAAAATAAAATGATAACAATAATAAATAGAAATCATCACAAATAATAAGTTAACATAAAAAAATTGTTTTAAGTATGTTTTAAACAAAGAAATTGTTGCATTAAAAATATCAATATCATTTGTATGTTTGTTTGCTGAACTATGTAAGCGAGGAATTGGAGAGTTTAATTAATAATTTGTTTGTGAATGGCGGCATTGAAATAGGTCCTTATGACGTCTAAGGCAACTGGAGTATCGCAGATTAGTATTCGACGTATTGTAACTGGAGTGGCAAAGGAAGCAGAAGCACAAGCAGAACACATCATCGTCAACTCAACGACCAACATTCAGCACACCAGGGAAGAAACGTCGCAGACTATCAACCAAACCAGATGTAGATGATTTCGATAAGGAAGTTATTAGGAGATGTGTGTATGATTTTCACATAGTTCATAAGTCTTTGCCAACGATGAAAAAGATTCATAGAGTTCTGAAAGGAGACATCGACTACACAGGGTGTATAACTACGTTAAGGAAAGTTGTTCACAATTTGTGTATTTGCTGGAATTTGACCCGAATGACCCGAGAAACCGAAATTTGCTTATTGAAAAAAATTATATCCAACTTAAACGTACCACATATCTCACTAAATTAGTAGAATACAGGAATGACGGATGTCCAATTTTGTATTCTGATGAGACGTACATTCACAGTACACATACAACACCGCTTGCGTGGACTGACAACTCCAATAAAGGAGCTTAAGTTCCTGTGTCTAAAGGCAAACATCTAATAATACTTCACGCATGCAGTGAAAATGGTTTTGTACCAACGCACTGCTGACATTTAAATCTGATCAGAGGACTGGTGACTACCATGGTGCTATGAATTCTGCCAATTACAGAAAATGGATCACGGAGAAGGTTTTGCCAAATATGGAACCAAAATCTGTGCTTATTTTATTGACAATGCATCATACCACAATGAAGAATGCGAAAGGATCCCGACTTCAAGAAAAGGAGTTATGCTGACCTGATTGGAAAAGCATGGAATACCGTATCCGATTAAAAACACAATACCAATTTTGTATGATTTTATTAAGCTCCACAAGATTTGAGTCAAGAAGTACATTTTGGACCAATCGCTGGGAAAGCACGGTCACTCGGTATTGCATCTGCCACCATAACCCGGAGCTGAACTCAATTGAACTCTGTTGGGGAATAATAAAAGAACGCGTAACTGCCAGGAATGTTAGTTTTACGATGGATTCCGTCCACACTTTACTTGGAGAAGAAGTTGTCGCAATTAATGCGCGGACATTCAAAGACACTTTTTGAGAAAGGTCAAGGAACAAGAAGATAAATACGAAAAATTAGAGCCCAAGATCGATAATTACACTGATGAATTCACAATACATCTCGGGGAAACAGAGGAAGATACCTCCGTTGGATCATCAATGGGATCTTCAATCAGTGGAGAGATAAGTGGTATAGGTGAACTTTTAGATGATTCTGACTAATGTGCTAAAGGTCCAGTGGGATATTCTAGGAAATAATATAACTTTGGAAATGTGGGTAAATTATACTTGTAGGAAATAGATTAAATTAACATTAAAAAAGGACTTCTTTCAGATGGAAAATTGACCAAAAACGCTCTTTACGTTTACCAAAGAGCACTGGCCTATATTGCCTTGTGAAAACAATGCCTACAAAACTTTCAGTTGTTTGGATATTGAACGCGGGAGATTACCTACACTACATTTTTGATTGTCCGCGCTTAGGAGCTGCAGACACGTATCTACATAAGCTTCCGGAATTTAATTCTCTTGACGGGGTAGTTCTTATACTAGTGTTCTGAAAGTGCGTCCTTGTAAGTGAAATATCCTAATTGTTGTATTTTTATATGTTAAAATAGTTTTATATTGTAAATTCTAATAGATGACAATTTTAAATATTGAAAGTTCAAATTATTCAAAAAAACTTTAAACTCAAACAGACGTAGTTTCTCTATCAGTGTAGTGTGGGTTCACAGATGCGTGCCACATGTGTTTCTGCCGGGGTGGACCGACCGTGGGATGACCAATGTTTTTTGTATGAACTGTTTCGAAATGGGTAGTAAGGTCATAAATCATGATAAAGTATACTTTGGATGAACTGTGTGCTTTACGACCCTTACCTGTAATAACAATAACAATAACAATAGTGAACTACTTCCCCAAAGTAAGGTAAGAAAAAGAGGATGTAGAGCCGGAACAAAGGTTAAGCTTTTCAATAACCTGCGAACCAGAAATTTGCGTTCGCCTAAGTCTCTAACAGTTGGTGCTTGGAATGCTACGAGATCTATTGCTAATAAACACAAAGATATTGTGGATTTGATAAGGGGCAAAGATATTCACATTTTGGCGCAATCGGAGACTTGGCATGAAAATGCAGACTCCTGTTCCATCAAAACACTTCGTTCAAGTGGTTTCTTAGTGTATGAAGCTGCAAGGCCGATCAAAACCAACACAAGTAACATTAATTTTACAAATCACGGGGGGGTAGCAATTGTAGCGCAAAATGGTATTCGCCTAAACAGTACAGGGATACGTCAGGTGTATACCACTTTTGAGTTTGTCGGCAGCAAGGCTTCTGCTAATGGTGCATCCCTCGTGATAATTTCTATCTACCGTCCCGGGTCATGTACAGCCACTGCAACGTTTTTCAATGAATTCAGATCTCTCCTACAATGCACCTCAAACTATAATTGCGACATTATTATTGTAGGAGATATAAATATTCACTTGGAAAAGAAAACCAATCCCATGACCATAAAATTCAGCAAAATTCTATGTGACTTCGGCTGCGACCAGTGGGTGAACTCAGCTACTCATGATGCGGGAGGTACACTCAATATTATAATTTCCCGGATCGGGTTAATCCCGAATAGCATAGACGTTACGGACATTGGACTATCGGATCATCATCTCATCAATCCGTGTTTGCCTTCGATCCTCCAAAATTGGAGTTCAAATCAATTATTTCCAGAAATTGGAGAGTTTTGATTTCGAGACATTTTGATAAGGAAAAGTATTGGACCTCTCTATGATAAGGAAAAGCACTGCGAAAGCCAGGTAGAAGAGTTGGTGACTCTTTATAATTCTATGCTACTGGAATTTCTTAATAAAAATGCTCCTTTCACAGAGAAGGTGTGCCGCATTGGGAATTGCAGCAAATGGTTCGATGCTGAATGTCTTAAATAGAAGAGGGAAATGCGGAAATCGGAGCGGATTTATAAACAGAATCCGACTTTCAGCAAATTTTCACCGGAATCGGCAGCTCTGGATTGCCAAGCAAAACGTTTAAAAAAGGAAGAAATCACACAGAAAAAATTAAACTTTTGGTGTGAGCAAATTGAATCAGAAAACTCTGGCAAAATATAGACATTGTCTGGAGAGAGCAACATTAAGGTCAATTCCTCCCTCGAAGCGAACGGCCTCGCAACACATTTTAAAAGTAAGGCTGAAAAAATTCAAGCCCTCAGTGTGGTAGGATCGCCTTCTGTCGCAGCTCAAGGCAGATAAAATCAATCAGGCGATACGCTCCTTCTGATGGAGCAAAGTCACTCCTAAATTCGTTCGTTGTCTCACGTATGGACTATTGTAATAGTTCATATGCTGGCCTGCCTAAAAAACAATTCAATAGAATCCAATCCGTTTTCAATGCTGCAGCGAGAATGATTTTTGTTGATTCTAAGTATTGCCATATAACCCCGCTTCTAAGGGATCGCCTTCATTGGCTTCGATGCCCTGAAAGAATAGAGTTCAAGATTTGCTGAAAGACCTTCAAAGCATTGCAGAGAATTGCGCCAGCCTAATATCGTAACTATGTGTCCGACAAAACTTAAGTGATAGACAGCTTTACTCTAAGGTTAGCAGATCTAAATGTTACTAATCGTTTAATCAAACTTTCTAGGTCAAATCGAGCCGTTTACTATGATCGATCTTTTATTGTAACTGGCCCGCTCATTTGGAATAAACTTCCCTCAGCTCTTACTAATATCCAGAACTTGGCTGAATTTAAACAGGCTTTAAAAACAAAAATTTAAATTATTTAAAAAATCATTCCTTTAATGAATCTTAACTCCTTTTCAGTATACTCTAATAAGCCATGTTTCCTCACGTTTCCGGTAATTGTTTGGTTTCCGTTACCTCCTTACTGTACTTTTATGTTTAATGTGGATTCCGAATTTTTCTTATTTCTAAACGTAAACTGCCTCCTGTTCTATGTTACATTTTACTTTTAATGATTCTTGTTTAAGGGCACCGTTATAGTTTATTATTATCTATTATCCTGTGCCAAAACAACACTATTGTTGTTAATTTTGTTCTCCTGGCATTGCTTGGTATATTCTGTATATTCTTTGTTTTATATTTTTTTATCAATTTTTGTAAGGACTCGTAAGGAACACTATAGGATTACTCTTAAGTTTAGTATAGCTAAGCACACAAAAGCGCGCTGTATAAATATTATGTTATTATTATTAGATGAACTAATTGAAATATGGTCACTGTCCCCGTGGAAGCAGCAAACTCCTCCTGAAAATCTTTATGAGAAACTGGCTGCCTTTCACTTGAAGGAAAATCCATTGATATGTGGTGAAGGTTTTTCAACAATGAATCTGCACGAAATCTGTTGAAAATGGTGTGCAATGTTCCCGTCTCCAATGCCTTCGTAGAAAGAGTTTTTAGTGTAACGGGTAATGTATTGACTGAAGAAAGAAATCAACTAGGTGTGAATCTGTAAAAAGCGAATTACATGTTTTCTTCACTTTAAATATCAGTTGCACTAAATTTCAGATACGATTTCAGGCAATAAACAATTATTAAAAGCAGTAGCATCTAGTGCCAAATATGTTCAAAGGTGATTTTTTGCTTACCAATAGAAATAATAAATATAAGTTTTAATGTTTACTAAGTGTTTCATTGTGTTCACCCTCAGTAATTTTCTCTGTTTGATCTGGCCAAAATCAATTTTCGACAAATTGTACCAAAAAAATCAAAGGGGATAAAATTTTTTTGGTTTTTTATCTGGACCATCTGACAACCCTAGTATTACCAGATAAAAACATTCCACGTATGACAAAAATTACCATCAGCGCAGGTGGTAGGAGAGTTTGGCTCGTTCCGCTCTCATTTTTCAATAAAAACGAGAATATGGGTTTAAAAATGATCACAATTGAAGACGTTGAGGAAAATCACCCTCTTTCAAAAGACACTTTGCCTTCTTCTCCCGATTTGCTTCGGTTTTATGGCAAATGGTTGAAAAAAAAAAGAAAAAAAAAATTAAAACTGCAAAAAGACTTTGCCGATCAAAGAAGCATATTTCTTGCAGATGTTCTTTTCGATGAAACAAAGCCAGTTCAAGTTTCACAAGAACGATTTTTAAACAATTAAAATAACCAAGTCCGTCTGATTTCGACGCTTACAAAGCAATTTATATAGGCTGATTTTACAGTTAAGCAGGCTGAAGAAGATGCTGATGAGTTGATTGCCAATACTGCAATTTCCTTGCGTTCATCATTTGACGCTGTTTTCATTATTGGCGAAGACTTCGATCTCCTAGTTCTGCTGACAGCATCAGCACCCTCGAAAGCAGTATATATCTTCTCAAACCCGGGAGAGGCAAAACTTTTGAAAGCCTGTATTTCGCGAATAGTGTGAAATTAAAAATTGAGAGAGTTCAACATAAATTTTTAAGATTCATTAATTTCAAACTCTCTACACCCATTGAACAAATTAATTATGATAATTTAATGAAACTACTTAATTTAACTAACTTATCGTGTAGAAGAACCAAGAGCGATCTAGTACTTTTATTCAAATTAGTTAATGGATCACTTGACGCACCTGACTTAACAAAACTAATAACATTCCGAGTACCAAATCGTGAAACGAGACTTCCAGAACTGTTCTTTTTTTTTTTACATGAGCTCCACACAGGAGGCCCTGAGGAAAATAATTTTCCTCAGGGCCTATGTCATCTTTGGGGATGCTGTGTGGAGGGTTTTTTAAGGAAAGGAAGGGAAGGAGAGTTCTGGGAAGGAAAAAGGTTTAAGGGGTGGGTAGGAATCTGGGGTTCAGTGTGTCCTGGTCATCCGCCTCCAAGACCTAGACAAACTTCACCCCATGAATTCATTCTTTGTTTATCCGCTGAAAACTAACTATTTCATTAACGCCCCAATCCAAAGACTACATAGGCTTGGAAATAAATTCAGTTCCGTTGATATTTTCATTTATTCTTTATCAAAATTTATATCAGAAATTTCTAAAATTCTGACACAAATTTTATTATAATTATTTTAATATTGTCATTTCTTTTTAAATTCTGCTAATAATTTTTTAATACAATGTTATATACTATACGCTTATTATTACTGCTGAATAACTTATGTATCTATAATAACGTATACATGTAAAAGCCTTCAAAGCGTGAATAAATAAATAGAAATACAAAGAAAAGCGGCTGAGAATATTCTGTTTCTCCATGCCTTTAGCGGCTGCGATACAACATCGCCCTTCTTCAACCAAGGAAAAACAAAATTTTGTTCGCTTGTGCAGAAAGACACAAGACTCAATGCCATGATAGGAATCTTCAAACAACATGGTGCAAAACCAGAAGACATAGCAGATGCAAGAACACGCTTTCTTGTTGCTTTGTACGGGGGTGACATGGATGAGGAAACCTAGGAAGAAGTCCGCTACCAACGTTTCGCAAAGTCGACAGCAAAAACCAATCTTGCCTCTTTGCCACCAACAAATGACGCCGAATTACTTCGAGGTGCCCCGCCGAGCTTGGCCTATGAGCGACAGCGTGCTGGCAGATCTATTCTAGCTACCTCCGAGTTAGGTCGGCTACTTGGGAACCACCTCTTTGTAAAAAAAAAAAAAAACCAGATTGATATCAAGAACTCCTATTCTTTGAATTCGTTACACCCATGAGCTATATACTCTGTTTAAGGAGCCAAATGTCAAAAAATTTATAAAACTGGAAAGACTTCGGTGGCTGGGTACTGTGGAGAGAATGACCGAGCATCAAGCACCAAAGTCGATGCTGAACTCAAGAGCGATAGGGCGAAGGAGCCTGGGAAGGCCAAGATTAAGATGGAGCGACAACGTCCTCAAAGACCTATCTACCCTGGAGCTTCTAAACTGGAGAGAGCTAGCACAAAACCGAGATGAGTGGTGGAAGACTCTTGAGGAGGCCAAGACCCACCAGGGATTGTAGAGCCAAGAGTGATGATGATGATGATGACTATTTTTTGTAATAAAACTTAATCCAAAGAATCAAGACATCTATTATTGAAGCCACCGATCCATCAACACTGAAGACACAAAAATACATGTTGCCTTTATTGTAAGGGGAGATATTTGAAGTCAGTAAGAGGATGGATTGCCTGCCAAATGTGTCAAGACTATTGACAGACTTGAGCCTACTCTTGACTCAAGAGTAAGCCTACTGTTCCTGTGCAGGTATCCAAAACAAAGACTAGGAGTCAATACTTGTTTGCCCCAGTGTGAAACTTAACCCATCTTGCCCGGCGGTCTCCCCTGTCTTACCCCGCTGGTGGGGCAAGACGGTGAAATGATCCATTTATTTAATTACACTTTTTATAGCTTTTTTAAATATCTTTTAGCATTTTATTCTATGAAATGTTCCTGCTAAATGACCAAAGTTTATTTGCATAAAATGTAGATTTTGTAATATTTGAAGAACAATGTTTGTCGTCATGGAGCCGTGGACGGTGGAGCACTGCGTTTTCGCCTATGATTGTTTCGTCCGAAATAACCGTCACCGTCGTACAGCGTGAGTTTCGTCGCCACTTCAACATTCATCGGAATAGAGCTGTTCCCTCTCGAAACACCATCCTTCGTTGGGTTGAATCACTTCGCAGGCGTGGTGAACTGATCAACAGAAGACCAAGAGGAGCTCCGCGAACAGTTCGAACTCCTGAAAATGTTGAACGCGTTCGACAAGCCTTTCTTCGCAGTCCGACTCGATCTGCCCGGAAACATGCTGCTGCACTTCGCCTCAGTGATCGTTCGGTAAGGCGAATTTTGCATATGGATCTCCGCTTTCACCCCTATAAATTGGCCATTGTGCAACAGTTACAGCCCGGAGATTATGCACAACGAATGAACTTCGCACGTGAGATGGAAGCACTGATCGATCAAAATGAGAACCTCATTTTGTTGATGAGTGACGAAGCCCACTTTCACCTAAACAACATGGTTAACAAGCAGAATTTCCGTTATTGGGCCAATGAAAATCCGCAACAGTTACACGAAAGACCGCTGCACAGCCCAAAAGTAACGGTTTGGTGCGCTGTATCGCAAACTTGCATCACTGGCCCTTACTTCTTCGAAGACGGTAATGGTCGTGCTGTTACCGTGAACTCAGAGCGCTACGTCGAAATGATCACCAACTTCTTTTTCCCTGAATTACGACGGCGACGCGTTCCAATCTGACGTGTGTGGTTCCAGCAGGATGGGGCGACCGCCCACACAGCCAGAGTATCAATGGACGTTCTCTTCCCTGGTCGCCTTATTTCCAGGTTTGGCGATGTTCATTGGCCTCCTCGGTCCCCAGATTTATCCATATGCGATTTTTTCTCATGGGGACACCTCAAGGCTAGAGTATACGAGAACAAGCCCCGAACTCTGAACGAATTGAAGGACGCAATTCGCGTGGAAGTCGCCCAAGTTGAGAGAGCGATGTTGGAGAGAGTCTAAGCGAACTTCCAAGAACGCCTCCAGCACTACATCAACGATTTCGGCCACCACATGCCTGATGTGATTTTCCACACTTGACTGTCTCAAATGCTATTTCCTTGCGAACCTGATTCCATCAATAAATTTGTTATTGAGTAAAAATTAACTATTTTATGATTTTTTTAAAACCGTCCGTCCTCTCTGCCGCACCCTGTATATCAAAGAGGAGGAAGAGTAACACGTCTTTTCCCCAAAAATCAAACGACATAGTGCCACGAGAAACTTTAAAAGGGTGGAATATACACTCATCCCAGTTCGCCGGTTGGGGAGTGACAGAAGAAGGGCGGATGGCCGATGGGCTGCGTGTGCTGCGTGTTCCTGTCATAGACAATCAGGCGTGCAGTTCGCCGGTTGGGGAGTGACAGAAGAGGGGCGGATGGCTGATGGGCTGCGTGTGCTGAGTGTTCCCGTCATCGACAATCAGGCGAGCAGTTCGCCGGTTGGGGAGTGAGAGAAGAGGGGCGGATGGCTGATGGGCTGCGTGTGCTGCGTGTTCCCGTCGTAGACAATCAGGCGTGCAGTTCGCCGGTTGGGGAGTGACAGAAGAGGGGCGGATGGCCGATGGGCTGCGTGTGCTGCGTGTTCCTATCATCGACAATCAGGCGTGCCGCACCGTGTAAGAGAAATACATCACGGCTGATAAGATATGTGCCGGTTTCTTAAACAGTTAGTAATAATGCATGTCTATTAAATTAGTCGAATATCTTCGAATACGTCGCATCAAATACAAGAAATATCAATCCGAGAAATATCAATCCGAGAAATATCAATCCGAGAAATACTCAACGGTTGACAAAATATGTGCTGATTTCTAACGGTTTTAACGGTTATGCATATCTCAAAGGGGAAAGTGGTGGGGTCCCCTCCAATCACGGCTGACAAGATATGCGCCGGTTTCTTAAACGGTTATGCGTATGTAAAAGGGGAAAGTGGTGGGGTCCCCTCCAATCACGGTTGACAAGATATGCGCTGGCTTCTTAAACGGTTATGCATATGTAAAAGGGGAAAGTGGTGGGGTCCGCTCCAATCACGGCTGACAAGATGTGCGCCGGTTTCTTAAACGATTATGCGTATCTGCAAAGGGAAAGTGGTGGGGTCCCCTCCAATCACGGCTGACAAGATATGCGCTGGCTTCTTAAACGGTTATGCGTATGTAAAAGGTGAAAGTAGTGGGGTTCCCTCCAATCACGGCTGACAAGATATGCGCCGGTTTCTTAAACGGTTATGCGTATCTGAAAAGGGAAAGAGGTGGGGCTCCTCCAATCACGGCTGACAAGATATGCGCTGGCTTCTTAAACGGTTATACGTATCTAAAAGGGGAAAGTGGTGGGGTCCCCTCCATTCACGGTTGACAAGATATGTGCCGGTTTCTTAAACGGTTATGCATATCTAAAAGGGGAAAGTGGTGGGGTCCCCTCCAATCACGGCTGACAAGATATGCGCTGGCTTCTTAAACGGTTATGCGTATCTGAAACGGGAAAGTGGTGGGGTTCCCTCCAATCACGGCTGAATAGATATGCGCCGGTTTCTTAAACGGTTATGCATATCTAAGAGGGGAAAGTGGTGGGGTCCCCTCCAATCACGGCTGACAATATATGCGCCGGTTTCTTAAACGGTAATGCATATCTAAGAGGGGAAAGTGGTGGGGTCCCCTCCAATCACGGCTGACAAGATATGCGCCGGTTTCTTAAACGGTTATGCGTTTGTAAAAGGGGAAAGTGGTGAGGTTCCCTCCAATCACGGCTGACAAGATATGCGCCGGTTTTCTTAAACGGTTATGCGTATGTAAAAGGGGAAAGTGGTGGGGTCCCCTCCAATCATGGCTGACAAGATATGCGCCGGTTTCTTAAACGGTTATGCGTATCTTAAACGGGAAAGTGGTGGGGTTCCCTCCAATCACGGCTGACAAGATATGCGCCGGTTTTCTTAAGCGGTTATGCGTATGTAAAAGGGGAAAGTGGTGGGGTCCCCTCCAATCACGGCTGACAAGATATGCGCTGGTTTCTTAAACGGTTATGCGTATCTGAAAGGGGAAAGTGGTGGGGTTCCCTCCAATCACGGCTGACAAGATATGCGCTGGCTTCTTAAACGGTTATGCGTATGTAAAAGGGGAAAGTGGTGGGGTCCCTTCCAATCACGGCTGACAAGATATGCGCCGGTTTCTTAAACGGTTATGCGTATCTGAAACGGGAAAGTGGTGGGGTTCCCTCCAATCACGGCTGACAAGATATGCGCTGGCTTCCTAAACGGTTATGCGTAGTGGTGGGGTCCCCTCCAATCACGGCTGACAAGATATGCGCCGGTTTCTTAAACGGTTATGCGTATCTGAAACGGGAAAGTGGTGGGGTCCCCTCCAATCACGGCTGACAAGATATGCGCTGGCTTCTTAAACGGTTATGCGTATCTATTAAATTAGTTGAATATCTTTTCTGCAGGGTTACATTACTGTAATATATATAAAAGCTTCCAGACTTCTCCGCAAGACGTCAGGTATATAAAAGCTTTCTTAAAGTCTGTAAGATATCTGTAAGACCGGCAGAGGTGCCCCGCCGAGCTCGGTCTGGGAGCGACAGTGTGCTGGCAGATTTATTCTAGCTACCTCCCAGTTAGGTCGGCTACTTGGTAGCCACCTAACTGGGAGGATCTCTGAAGAGTGAGAACACAACAGCTGGCGCAGCCGTAGGATTAATCTGTGTTGTGAATTTTGGTTGTTGTGCAATACGACAACAATATTGACTGGAAGTGAGAGAGTTAAGTCACAGGACGACGACTTGCATTTTTTTTCCTTCGTGGAGCGAAGGGAAAAGGCGATTGATCTCGAAGATCGAGGGGGCCAGGTTCATTGTAGAAGACCAGGAATAATCGGAATCATTAATCCATCCGGAGCAAATATTCACTTCCAAGGGGGCGGAGTTCCCAAAATTATACAAGGAATAAAATAAGTAATATACGAAGCTCAGTAGCATGCAACATTTGCAAAGTAGCTCTTTGCATACCGTGTTTTATGCTGTACCATTTACCTGGTCAAAAGAAGAAACTAACAAAGCCTTAGAACTATTTATTATTTTGAAAAACTTCTCTAAAATGATCAAAGCAGTTATTCTCCTGTAACGCAAATAAATAAAAGTAAATTTTTTTTTTTTTTTCGAAGAAAACTTCTTCTAAAAGGTTGTTACTTTGTGATGTCATTATTTATTTATTTAAAGAAAATAACTTAGTTTACATCACTTTATTTATTTTATACTATCAGGTATAATATATTAACAGGTACAAAAATAGATTTCAATATTTTCCGTAAAGATACGTATACTGATATTGTTATACATAATTCTTCAAATCATCCCTTTTCTCAAAAACTAGCGGCTTTCCACTCTATGATTAATAGACTAATTACGATTCCTTTGTCAGCTCTTAACTATAATTTTGAATTGAATCTCATAAAACAAATAGCAGTTAATAATGGCTATTCTACTAATTTGATAGATGAAATACTTAATAAAAAAATTAAACAGAATTTTTTCAAATTATATATTTACCCTATTTCTAAAGATAACAATAAACATTGGCGTAGAATTTTATTTGTCGACAATGATACGTCAAAAATTATTAGTAAAAATATTCCCGGTTCTATTCAACCAGCGTTTTACACAAATAACAAATTGAAGAAATATATACTCAACAATAAAGATAGCGAAATTAAAACAAAAAAATCAGGGGTTTACAAACTCAATTGTAATCATTGTAGTTCGTTTTATATAGGGAGAACTTATAGAAACTTTGAGATTAGGGTTAAAGAGCACCTCCGAGCACTAAATGGCAATAGCGACTCTGAGTTCGCAGACCATTTACTAAAATATGATCATAGCTTTGACATAAATTCAGGTCTTCAAATATTACATACAGGATATAAAACATCGCAAATCAATAATTTAGAAATTTTAGAAATAAGAAAAAATGTTAATTCAAAAGCTGACATAATTAATAAGCAAAAATTTTTTGTTAACCCTGTTTTAAATATCTTCCCACTTAACCGGCCTTTTTCTTCTAATAGCTTGGTAATCCCCAATTCTTCGAAACTCCCACCATTGTCAACCCTCCCCCCTCCTTCAATTTCTTCTCTCCATATGTAATCTATATTTAATTTTTTAACTTTAGTATACTTTTATTCCTGAAGAAGTGAACACAGTTCACGAAACATGTTGATAGTATAAAATAAATAAAGTGACGTAAACTAAGTTATTTTCTTTTAATAAATAAATAAAAGTACATTTTTTCCTTACCAACCTGTCTTTTTATAATGAAAAAATTTTTAGATCATATTTTTTTTACCTCAATGGACACCGGTCAGAAAAAAGACCGCTGGAAAATCGAAAATTTCAAAAAAAGTGAGCTAGAAAAAAATAAAAATAAAGCTTTTTCTGTTCATCAAAGTGAATATAGAATACATACTGCAACAGGAAAAGTTATTCTCCTGAATGAATATAGAATACACAGTGCTACAGGAAATGAGAGGAAGACGTCTCGTTTTATTTCCCTACTCAGAGCCTCATTTGAACAATACCAAATAACGATAATACAAGCTGAAGAGGATCCTGACGTTCTCATAATAACCACAGCAAACTCGTTGTCATCTCAACCAACATGACGCAGTCATAATCATCAGTACTCCTCACAGCTCTCTCACCTCTAGACGTATATTACCAAAAAGTTGGTAAAGGTAAATCACCTAACACGCTAACTCCAACAATTGTTTCAACATTGAAATAGTTGGAAACGTTTTATTCAATCATGCCATAAGTGGCTGCGACACAACTGGTGCTCCGTTCGGTCAAGGCAAATACAAATTTGTAACATTCTTCTCAAGAACCACTCAGTGAATGAACTTGTTTGTGTATTTCAAGATCCAACAGCAAAGCGAGAAACAATTACTTTGGCTGCCGAACAAATCTTTGCACTTTTGTATGGCGGCAATGAGAAATCAAATTTGAAAATTTAAGGTAATTTTTTTTTGTCAAAGGAGTGAAAACGAACAAACTCAATTTATCCAGACTACCACCCACCAAACATGCAGACCAACAACATACTTGCAAGTGCAGACTTGGCTGGGCCACCATAATAATCCAACTGAATGGGGGTGGAAGAAGGATGCTGTAACTCCACCAATACCAATGTTGAAGTAGGCCGCACCTCAGGCATTACTGAACTTTATATTATAAAGTCAGGTTTGAAATGTTCCCTACTCTGTATTCTCTGTAATGTCAGCTGCGAGAATGCTGTGGAAGCCTTATGATGATGACAAGGAGTTTGGTGACCCAGTCGCCACAAATTCAAGTGTCACAAATCACAAATGAGACATAGGAAGACTATATTGAAGCTGTTCGGTGCCCGTAAGTCGCAGTAAGAAACTATAGTCAATAGTCATAAATTTTAAGAAAATAATTTTATTAATAAATGAAAACAAATAACTTTGTGTACACCACTATTTAATCAACAATATCGACATGTTTCAAAAACTATGTTTTCTTCGTCAGGATAATATGTTAAATATTGTTGATTAAATAGTGGTGTACACAAAGTTATTTGTTTTCATTTATTAATAATGATGACACCACAAAGTGAATTTGCAAAGTTTGAAGAAGAAATAATTTTATTTTTTTACCACATCTATGTAATTTAATTTATATATTGTAATTACATTAATGGTAAATGTTACTTCATTTATGTTATATATTATTTCAGCAATAATTGTTTAAAAAAATAATCAAGGTATGCCAAGATACACTATTCTTCTGATCCAATTTTTTACCTAATTTTTGTGTAATTTTTGTATTAGATCCTGGATACCTAATTGAGAGAAAAATATTAAACATATACATACGTCTTTTATGAAATTTTATTCTCTACAAAATTGATAGCAGTAATTTTTCCACAAAATGGTACTGGAAAAGAGATATGTACAAAAATCGAGACCAAGTCAAGCAATTTATGTGTTTTTATAAACTTGTACACATTTTCACGACTGCATATCTCGATATTTATCAGAGATTGAGAAAAACTAGATTTTGGCACGATTTCGGCTGGTTTTTTCGTCTTCTAGAATTTTCGAACATTATTGCGAAGCGGGTAGTGTTTTTAGAATTTCTTAGGGCTCATGGTATTTTACATAGATACAAAATATTTGATAATTGTGTTTGTTAACTTCCAACTTCAGGTGCATATGCAAGAAAACAAGAACGGCAGTGGTTCACAAAAAAAGTGAAAATAAGGTGCAATTTTTCCATGTCAGCCCGACAAAACACTTTTTTTCTAATTCCAAATTATCCTTAGAAGTAATATGTATGTAAATTGGTTTAATTTTGGGCTTGTTTAAGACCGCCGCGAATGATTTTTGTAATGAAAGAACTTTAAATGAGCTCAAAGACCCGTCATGTACTGGTCTTAGTTTTGTAGGGAAAATGATTTATACACCCATTTGTTGAATTTTAGAACACATAAAGCGACATTGACGGCTGACATAGAAAAAATGTACAGGCAGGTCAAAATTAGAGAGGACTGCATTTTCCAAAACATACTTTGGCGAACATCTCCAGAATAGGAAATTGGCCACTTCAAGTTAAATACTTATGACCTGGAACTGTCATCCTTCTTAGCCACGCGTTGCTTGAAACAACTTGGTATCAAAACGCACACTTGTAATATCCTAAGGTTAATCTCATTTTAGAGAAAGTTTTTTTATGTAGACGACTTAATATTAGAATCATTATTTATCATGTGACAATTGAATTTAACTGTTTGAAGATTTAACGGTTTTTCCAACGCCCCCTGATTCTATTATGCATTTCTATGGTAACCATCGATTGCGAAAATCACAGTGACTCATATAATATAGCAAATACTTACACCGTGATTATAGTTATGATGGTTACCATAGAAACGGATAATAATAATGTGAAAATCAAGGTTCGTTAACAAGGTTAGTTCATACGGGCCTTTTTCGAAAAAGAACTCGTCGGGCCGCTTTCAAACGCGTGACGTAGCTTGCAGTCCCAAAACAAATGATATTTTTTGACCAGGTCGGTTGGTCAATTATTTCAGGGTTTTATCACTATTTAGTATGTTTCACATTCGAAGGAAGTACTGTTTGGTTTTGAAATGATAATATGCATAGTTCCTACTGAGATGCCAGTTATCCAATTCCTACCCTCCCTAACCATATCACCTTGCTGAAGAAAGCATTTGAAAATAGAACAATACAAGAATGAATTGAAGTGCATTTGGTTGTGAAAAAAATAGAAGACTTGGAACATTTGAAACAATTGGTTGGTGTCGTTCGTTTTTATGTGTCGTGTTCAAATTATAATTGTATTCCAGCAAACACCATCATCGTTTTCGTTTCGTTTAGTTTACAGTCCACTTTCCTGTTGCATTTGAAGCTGTAATTTGTAAACAGCTTCATTGCTTATTACCGTGATTCTTGTACTTCTAAATAAAATAATAAATTCTTGGACCTCTAAATAATATAATCCGTGCCTAAATAAAAAATGTGGCAACAATTGTTCCATTCATTTCAGTGAGGAAGAACGCCTTAATATGCATGCGATTTATTGGAGCATGGCAGGTAGCCAATGGCAGCAGGACTGGTTTCTTTCGTACATAGACAAATAGCCTATCATCAAAAGAAGAAGGTTCAAGTCTCTCAGCAATTTATTCTGTAAAATCTCGACATCGGGCAAATGACTATCAGGCGTACTACATGCAGTCATATTTTAGAAAATAGTTTTTCTAAAACCAATGTGAGAGGAAAGCACAAACTGTCTAATAAACCTGATCAAGACAAAAAGAACACGATAGATCACACATGGGCAACCGCCGGCCCGCGGGCCTGATCCGGCCCGCTGAGCTATTTTGTCCAGCCCTGATTCATCTCGGCAAAGTAATAGAGAAATAAATTAATAGTTCCAGAGAGAGAATAATGGAGATGACACGTGCACCGCCTCGACGACACCTACAGTAGGTTATGAGCGGCTGTCGGCGCATGATTTCCCTCCCAGTTATTTGGCGAAGCTTGTATACACACTCGTATATGCTCGTATATGCACGTAGTATTACGAACGGATCCACGTCCTACACACTACAACACACGCGATGGTATGGGAACGTGTTTCGGCAAAGCTCGTAGGCACGAAATATCCCGAGTGGGGCACTGCTTGTATAACACCCGATTGGAACTTGGAACAGAAAACACATGTGCATTTTGGCGTATAAGACGGTTTTGTTTGATAGTTCTGAATATTGCTTTTAAATTTGTGACAATGTCAGGGGTTATGTCAAGAAAAAGAAAAGTAGATGCAGAGTGTCGTCAGTTTCAAGACAAGTGGACGGAGCATTATTTCTTTATCCTGAATAAAGGTTTGCCCGTATGTATGCTGTGTAACGAATCCGTATCCTTCAACAAAGAATTCAACTTAGAGAGACATTTTACTTTGAGGCATGCGAATCACCAACAAATAAATGAACAAATACAGAAGTTGAAGAAGAACTTGGATACCCAGCAGCAAATGTTCAACAAGCAAATAATGCTTACGATAGCTTTGTCAAAGCCAGCTTTGTGGTAAGCGAAAAAATCCCAATCATTCTAGGTCATTTGGTGAAGGAGAATTTATCAAAGAGTGTCTGCTCAACTTTGCTAGTATAATCTGTCGTGAAAAAAAAAATTCGAGAGAATATTTTTGTTGAGACTTGCTGTTGCCCGACGCATAGAAATGATGGCTGATGTTATCAAAAAAAGTTTTAAAGAGAGGATAACTGGATTCAAATCATGTTCAATCACTTTGGATGAAAACACAGATGCCTCTGATGGTTCCATGCCTAGCAATATTTATCAGAGGAGTTGACGTTTGAAGCAGTCAACATAGTCTTTGGAAGCTTTGGGATTGAATGGAGTCCACTATCTGGCATATGCACTGATGGTGCACCTGCAATGGTTGGTGTGCAGTAGGGATTTATTGAAGTAGTTCATGGAGATGCAATAGAATTACAGATCCACCTGAAAAATTTAAAAAATTTTCATTGCAATACCCACCTGCAAACTCAGTGTGCAAAATCGATGAAATTCAAGAATGTTATGAAAGAAGGTAGTAGCCAACATTAATTTTATTAAGTCACGTGCACTTAATCATCGCCAGTTTGGAAGACATATTTTCAGACTATGAAGATGTGTCTTATTACTGTGAAGTGAGGTGGTTGAGTAGAGGAAAAATGTTAAAACGATTTTATGATTTGAGACAAGACAATGCAGATTTTATGGAAGTAAAAGTAAACACAATCAAATAAAAGATAATCAATGGGTATGTGATTTAGCATTTCTTGTAGATATCACAGGATACTTGAATGGTCTGAATCTTAAATTACAAAAACAAGGGACATAAACTGTATAGTTCATAAACTGTACGGACATGTAAAAGTTTTTTGTAAAAAGCTCAGAATTTTGGAAAATCAGAAAAGAGCTAAAGATTGTTACCATTTTCCCAGTCTATCAACTCACACAAACATCACATATAATTCTTATGGAGATGAACTTAAATCTTCAAAATCTAATTGCAATAGGAACTGATGGAGCAAGTAACCTTTGTGGCAGACATCACTCCCTTTTCACCCTTTTACAAGCAGATATACCCCATTTACAGCTATTGAAGTGTGTGTCACTCCCTTAGTTTATGTGCATCCAAAGCGTGCATTGAGTTACCGTCTTGTCTAGAATATTTACTTGGGAAACCAGAAATGGGTTTGCCCACAGTCCGCTGCGAATGAAAATATATCAGACCTTATTTGAAACTATTAATGATGGTAAAAAAAACCCTCCAAACTAACTAACTAACCCTCAACTATCCGCAACTAGATGGTTGGCGTTTTATTCAGCTGTTAAAACAAACATTAACCAGTGGCCTGAGCTAAAAACTCACTTTAATATGGTAAAATAATCAGAAAGATGTTGTACAGCAAGGGAGCTTGCTGCCATGTACAATGATGACACGAATTTATTATATTTGTTGTTTCTGTCTCCGATATTAAAAAAAGTAACAAATGTGAATGTTATATTTCAAGCAAGTGATGCAAATATCACAAAAATATACAGCGACCTCCGATTTCTCCACTGCAAGACGTGTTTTCAAACCAATATTTCTGAGAAGTCAAAGTCAGTCTGAAAATGCCTCACTAACAATGCTTCATGAAGCAGATATTGCAGCTGTTAAGCGAGCTTTAGAAAAAGCCAACGCTCCATTTCAAAAATTCACTGCTTCCACTGGATTCAGTCAATTTTGGAGAAAATTTCAATATTTACTGGCAAAAAAGACTATTTCTGCCGACAAAGCCAAAGAAGTTAAACAACGATGCACTGCTTTTCTCGTACGCTTAGTAAGAGAATTAGTTGACAAGTTGCCACTTAGTGGTGGAAAAAATTCAACCCTTTGCACCAAGCCACGTATGCCTCTCAACCAGCAAACCCAATATTGAAAATTTTCTCTGGCCAGTTAGGTGAACCCAATATTGATCGAGAAGCTGTTATGAATCAATGGCGCGTATTAAGTACGATTTGCATTGAGGAGATAATCGGAACAGCTGCTTCTCCTAATGACATTGTAAATTTCTGGATACAAGTGCTAAAAATGAAGAATGCTGGTGGAAACCTGATGTTTAAAGATTTGGCAGAGTTTTAAATACGATGCCTATCATTACCTTTGAGTAATGCTGTCGTTAAAATAATTTTCAGCGTAATGGGTACAATCAAAACAAAATTAAGGAATCGCATGCAACTACCCACGCTGATCGCCAATCTTAGAATTCGTACCCATATGAATGTAAGAGGTATGTGTTGCAACAACTTTCAACCAAGCAATCACACGGTTAGTTAACACGCTGGTAAAAAAATGTATGTCTCCGGTGGATCTTGCGCCAGTACTAGCACAGCAACTATATCTAATACTACTGAAAACTGAGAAAGTCTTGTTGATGCCTTATTATTGCTAGCAGAAGATGAATCGGAATCATCTTAATCTTTGTTTATTTATTTTTTAATTTTGTTTTTAAAATGCTATTACTTTACTTTCTTTTAAGATACATTACGGTGTTTTACATTAGGCTTAGGCCTATTTATCAATACATTATAAATATGTTACAAATAAATTGATAAAAATTACATTTTATTTTATTCATACTGATATTTTCGCTTTGGACTACTTAAGGCTACTGCAACTGAAATTCGGCTACATTAGGGTACTTTATATATGAGAAACGGCGATATTAGGCCAAGCGCTGTTGGCAACAAAGTGGCAGATGTCACTAATAGATTACTAGAGCCACTTATACATATGGAACGTAATGTTACGATGGATAACTGGTTCACCAGTTATCCATCAAGATATACTGTTGTCGGCATTCTCAAGAGTAATAAGCCAGAAATACCCCCAAATTTTAAGACTAGTCGGGACCGAGAAATAAAAAACTTTTTGTTTGGGTTTCAGAAAGACTGTAATGTCAGTTATGTGCCAAAAAGGAACAAAAGTCATTATTGTCAACAATGCACCACGATGCAGCAATCAATGCTACTACTGGCGATGCCAAAAGCCTGAAATTATAACGTTTTATAATCAAACAAAGTGTGGGGTGGATATTGTGGACAGGATGTGTCGTCAATATGACGTGTCTAGAAATAGTAGGCGTTGGCCACTCACATCATTTTTTAATTTTTTTAATATTGCCGGTATAAACGGTCTAGTTATTCACCAGTTGAATAATCCAAATGAAAAAATTATCAGACGCATTTTTCTTCAGTCTTTGGGGTTTGAGCTTGTGAAAATATTAATTTTAGGACATATTCATCAGGATAATATTCCAAGAAGCATAAAATCAAAAGCAAAATTATTGTTGAATGTGTCAGAAGTTCCTCAACAAGGAAATATACCAATTTGTGGGGGGATTGCACGCTGAGC
Organism: Glyphotaelius pellucidus; assembly: GCA_936435175.1. Classification (NCBI taxonomy): domain Eukaryota; kingdom Metazoa; phylum Arthropoda; class Insecta; order Trichoptera; family Limnephilidae; genus Glyphotaelius; species Glyphotaelius pellucidus. The sequence continues at coordinate 697,334 of OW386560.1, read as the reverse complement.
GTTTTGTAGCAGAATGCGCGATCGCGGCACAAGGAAAACTTGCTCGAAATGCTGCAGACTTATATGTAATGATCACCAAATTTTAATTTGTCCTTCAGGTAATAAAAATTTAAAAAAAAGTTTTTAAAAAAATGTAAGAATTAAACCAAAAGTTGATTGATCTCAAATAAGTAAAAATTATGTGATTTTTTGAGAAGTCTGAAGTTTTGTTAATATTTTAAGTTTAACCCTAGACACCTAACCATTTTTTTTAATTTTTTTTTTTTATCAAAAGTATACAATACAGAATATAGTATATTATATAAAGCATTGTACTCCCAGGAGTTAATAAACTCATTGCGGGAATGATGCGCATTACACGAAACATATAGCTGTATGTATTAAATGGACATATGATGGGGACATACACAACATTATTATTTCAGATAGTCATTAATAAGATGAAGTTTGAGCATGTTAGTTTGGGTCTTTTTACATTGACTTGCACGTTTGATCTCGTTGGGTAGTTGATTATATTTTGTGTGAGCTATGTATTCTAGGGATCTTAGTCCATATTTTGTTGATTTGATTTTTGGTATATGAAGTTTGTTGTGATTTCTTGTGTTGTGTTGGTGTACGTCGCAATTGTAATAGAGTGTAGTGTTGGAATGTGCGGAGTGTTGAATTACTTGTAATATAGTTTTAGTTATTTCAAAAGTGGGAATGGTATTAAAAGGAAGTATTTGGGTGTTTCTGTAGATGTCTTTGACATGTGTGTCCCAAGGTAGACTGAAAATATTTCGCAGGGCTCTATTTTGGACGACTTGGACTTCTGAAATCATTTTTTTTGTAGCAAATCCCCAGATTCCGGCGAGATATATTAGATGTGAGTGAATCATAGCATGGTAAATCGATTTTAATAGAGAGGGAGGAAGTAACCCGCGAAGTCTATATAAAACACCAGTTATAGGAGTAATTTTGGATAGAACATGTTTAAATTGGTGATTCCATGTGAGTTGTGAATCAATGAAAAGGCCAAGATATTTTGTAACATCAGCCCTTTCAAGGCGGTTATTATCAAGACTTATATTAAGACTTACATTTTTTTTATTTGCAAACAGTATGTAATGTGTTTTTTTTATGTTTAGGCTAAGTTTGTTTAGTCGCAGCCAGTTTGCCAGGCAAGCTATATCCCTTTCCATTTCCTTTTCAAGTTCGTTTAAATCATTATTGTGATAAAGAATCACTGTATCATCTGCATAGAGTTGTATTGTACCCTTAAGTCCCCATTTAGCAATATCATTTATATATATTAAAAATAGTAATGGTCCAAGTACGGAGCCCTGAGGCACGCCACATTTTATCGCTCCCATGCTGCTTGTCCCTTTTCCAACAAAGGTCTGACAGTGTCGGTTAGAGAGGTAGCTACACAGTAACTTCAGGGGAGTGCCTACTATGCCTAGGTGTTCTAGCTTCTTTAGTAGTATCCCATGGTCAACCGTATCGAAAGCCTTTTTTAAATCTATAAATAAGCCTGCAGCGTGCTTACCCTGGTCTATATGCTTTTGGAGGGCGTATACAAAATCGAAGGCAGCACATTTTGTGTTAGATTGGTTTCTGAATCCATACTGTTGGGATGCGAGTAAATTGTTTGATAAGAGATATTTAGTGAGCCTAAGCTTAATAACCTTTTCAAAAACTTTAGAGAAGACAGAGAGGATGGATATAGGACGATAATTAGAAGGATTTTTTTTGCAATCATCTTTGTAAATCGGAATTATTTTTGCTATCTTTAGTTGATCTGGGAAGATTCCACTATCCAGGGATTGATTAATAAGAAAAACAAGGTGGTCAGCTAATAGTGATACTAAATACTAAACCAATGTACTATTACAAACCTATGTACTATTGAGTACTTACTCAATTTGTAATATAAAATCACGCACTGCACCTTCAGATTTTAAATTTATGCGGCGTCTAGGTACCTACATTTCGATTATAATATGTGGGTGGATGTACGTTTATTTACATGTGTACGCATGTGTATGCGTGTATATATTTTAAACACGATTTCAAAGTCAACCAACATGATATATGCCAACATGATATATTTAGTCTATAATTGCTTTGTCTGTAGCTTATAACGTATTGAACAATACACATAATCGAAATTAACTTCAGAGATGCCTTTGTAATTTGTATTTGCTTTAAAAATTTTATATGGGTATGTGATGTATTGAACATTGCACGTAATATACACCTATATACTTGTTAAACATAATGCCACCTTTAATTGACTTGATAGACGTATTTGACATTTGTAATTTGTTATTACTTCAAACAATGCATGTATGTACCCACCTAGGTAATGTATTAAACATTGAGCATAATCATAATATGTACTCATATGTCTCCATATTCTTAATATATTATCAAAGTTTATATCACTCGACATAAAATCCCACCAGTTGCTCACAATGCACGCGTACGAATTATTCACTTACCTATGTACTTTTAGACTTAATTACATACTTTATAAATATTTTCTTATTACTAGCTATATTTCTTGTCAACTTACAACCACACAATTAAGATCATCGCGCACTGCTTGCATTTTGTATTTTTTTTTTTACTTCTTTAATTCTTTTTTATTTAACCTTCCGTTGAATATTATCATTTTATACATATATATGTACAAATTATTTTTTATTTGTTATTATTTCTTTGTTCTTTTATCATTTTTACCAAATTATCTTTTTGATACTGTTTATAATCATCTGCCTGTTATTAATTAGTCGAATAACTAACGTATTCATTTTTCATAACATTGCGCCCATCCCCCACTCCCCTGTCATTCCCCCCTTTATCCTAAAATGCTTCTCCTCCGTACTTGCTGCTCGCCTTTCGACCACACTGTTTTATCTATATAATATCGCACATGTCATTCATAAAACTCTTTATTTTATTTTATTTTTTCTCATCTTTTCCAATACAATTTACGAATCTCGTACATAATTATCAATGATTAATATTCTGTATCAAAACTGTAGAGGACTACGCACTAAAACTGAAATATTTTACAATAATATTTTATTGAATGACGAGTGTTGCATATTCGGTATTTCTGAATCGTGGCTTATCAATTCTATTTTTGATACGGAGCTAGCACCATCAGAATTTTATAGCGTTTTTAGGCGGGATAGATCAAATAGCACTACAATGAATAGCACCAACAACCAAGAAGATTCTCGTCGGGGCGGTGGAGTAATGATCATAACACATACCAACCTTAACGCTTACCCTCGTGAAGACTTGGTCTGCAACGCTGAATGCATTTGGGTCACTATTCCTCCCTCTAACTATACCTCCAAACGTACTATCCATGTGGCTTGTGTATATCTCCGGCAAGGTCAAGGGTACGAAACCGCTCTCAGTTCATTCCTTTACTTGCTTGCTAATGTAAAAGATCAACATCCCGATGACATTCTACTTGTGCTTGGAGACTTTAATATACCCTCCATATTATGGGAAATGCATGATTCACATTTAACACCGGGAAACTTAAATACAATTAGTTCCTCACCTACTGACACAATTTATTACTCCGAATTAAAATAATATAATCACATAAAAAATTCCAATAACCGAATCCTAGATTTAGTCATCTGTAGTGTGGAATGCCATGTGTCTCGTGCATGCAATCCTCTTGTCAGTGAAGACTCACACCACCCATCGCTTCAAATTATGTTACAAATCGACACACTCCCAATTATCAGCGCTCCTCCTAAAGTAGTATGCCTGTGTGAAAAAGCTAACTATGAACTAATCAACCGACATTTATCGACGATAGACTGGTCATTTACTCTGAAAAATGCGGACGTTGACGAAATAGTTGATTCCTTTTATAACATATTAAACATATACATTGCAAATGATTTACCGATCCAATACCCATCTGATTACTTCAAAATGCGGACGTTGATGAAATAGTTGATTCCTTTTATAACATATTAAACATAGACATTGCAAATGATTTACCGATCCAATACCCATCTGATTACTATCAACCAATTTGTCCCTAAACGCATCGTCAAAAAAAATAATTTTCCAAACTGGTATTCAGCTCCTCTAATCAAAATCTTAAAGAAAACAAAAACTTCATAAGAAATGGAAATCCTATAATAATCCGTTAGATTACATACAGTTCAATATCAAACGTACACAACAAAAACACCTACAGAAGCACTGCTATAATCAATACATGTGCTCGGTTGAATCTAACATTCAGAATAATAATAAACACCTCTGGAATTACGCTAAAAGCAAAAGTAAAACAACTGGCATCCCACAAATCATGCACCTTAAAGACCAGTCAGGCACCGGCGCTCATCAAGTGTGTCAATTATTCTCTTAACACTTTCAGTCCACCTACGCAAGCGGTATGGGTACGAATAATACCAGCACAAACGATAGTTATACTTATGTGAATAATCATAACCCAATTGGGAACGTACAAATACACACTTCAATGATCAATGGATACCTGAATTTAGACGTTAGTAAGGGTGCTGGCAGAGACGGTATTTCACCATACTTTGTCTCAAAATGTGCCAAAATTCTCTCATACCCTTTAACTAACATATTTTCATTATCACTAAAAGAAGGAAAATTTCCCACAAAATTTAAAGAAGCAATTATAATCCCTATTCATAAAACAGGTTCTAAAAGCAACATTGAAAATTACCGCCCAATATCAATACTCACGGTATTTAGCAAACTATTTGAGCGCATTATCTACGATCAAATTTATACTACAATTGTTCGCAACATTCAAAACCAACAACACGGATTTTTACAAAAAAGATCGGTTCTAACAAATTTGGTAAATTTTACCGATTATTTATCGAGTAATATGGACAACAGAAACCAAATAGATGTGATCTATACTGACTACTCAAAGGCCTTCGATAAGGTAAACCATTTAATTTTAATTAAAAAATTAAATCAATTAGGCATTCATGGTGACTTACTCCGATGGCTCACTTCATACCTTTCGAGTAGACTCCAATGCATCTCAGTTGAGGGATCAAAGTCCAACTTCTTTTCCGTGCCCTCCGGCGTACCTCAAGGTTCTCATCTAGGCCCATTATTATTTAATGTGTATATTTATGATATTCACAAATGTTTTTTACACTCTAATTATCTAGCATACGCAGATGATAAAAAAATATACCTAGTTGTCAAATCAATCGAAGACTGCTTTAAACTTCAAGAGGACCTCAATCGTCTTTTTGTCTACTGTGAATTGAATAAACTAGTCATAAATATCTCAAAATGTAATAAAATATCATTTAAACGTAATAAAAATAAAATTTTATTTGATTATACACTAAACGGGACACTTATCAGCGAAGTTGAATCTATCAGGGACCTTGGGGTAACGCTTGATTCTAAATTAAACTTTATTCAACACACTAATAATATCATCAACAAAGCCAACAAAATGCTGGGATTTATAATTCGTATATCGAAACCTTTTTGAAATGTAAATACTCTATATTCCCTCTACACCGCATATATCCGCCCACACTTAAAACACTGCACACCGATCTGGACTCCTTTCTACCAAGCCCACATTGTTAGGATCGAAAGAATTCAAAAAAAAAATTTTAAACACTTAAATTTTAAACTTAACCTACACTTTCTAAATTACACCGATTCTATTAAATTTCATCAGTTCAACTCCCTTCATACACGACGATTAATTTTTGATCAAATTTTATTATTTAAAATTTTAAACAATGGCCTGGACTCACCAGAGCTTACCAATTTAATAAAACTCCATATTCCTTCAAGATTAACCCGACAATCGAATTTACTTCATTTGCCCACTTGTAGAACAAACTTTAGAAAAAATTCCCCGATTCCTCGAATATGTTCGCAATACAACGAATTGTTTCACAGCGTAGACATTTTTAATTTAAACCTTCAGAAGTATTGAATAGAAGTAATGCGTGCGATATTGGATTGATACGGGGTGTGGAAGGTATCGAGAGCATCTCATATCCTTATCCTATATTCTCCCTCCCCTCCCCCTCCTCTCCCCTTCTTCATCCCCTTTCTAAGTCTAAAATTTAGCTTAAGATAAATTAAAACTCCATCTAGAAAATATATTAGCCTAAGAAACTCTTTTGGCTTCACTGCAGTTAACATGTATATTTTTATGTCTATTGTATGTATATAAGCTGTTTGTTTCTTACAAATAAAATAAAATAAAAATAAAAACTCTTACGGGGAGTGGCCGTGTTCGGCAGGTAAGTACAGTATTTTTTGATATATTACGCGTATAGTCAATAATAATAATTGGACAATTTGTAGAGCGCCGTTTTTGTGAAAAATCACCTCAAGGGCGCTTTTTTTTTTTTCATCTCTGGCTGACGCCATTGAAGTAATAATCATGTATTGTTTCATAGTGCTTTCACACAAACGAAGTATTGAATTCTGTAAGTCTAAACTTAAACTTTACAATTTTTTTTTTTTTTTTTTTTTTTTATATTCTTAGAATCTATCTAATTTTATTATTTACAAAAAGATACAGAGCCATACTTACCTGGCAGGTCACTTCCGATAAACACACTTTTTTAGAAAGTTTATGCTTGGGGATGATACGACTTTGCACGTGGAGGACATTATATTGAAAACACTGGACATTGCATGAATTTACCTTTGCTACCCCCATCACTGTTGCTTTTACATTTATAAGAAGATTAATGCCAAAATTGAATTAGTATTTATTTTGAAAGACTAGTGAATTTAGAGCTTCTGGGACTGGAAATTTTCATAAAATGACCTTTACAAAAGATTAAAATAAGAATTTGGTTATATTTTACACAATTAGTTATTTACAACGTCGTGGGCCGTGAAGGCGAAGGTGAAAGGTTTTTTTAACTTATGGATAAGACTGTCTGAAAAGATGAGTTTTGAGTTTAGCTCTAAATTCCGCTGAATCTGTGATCATTCTTAACTCGTGTGGCAGTCCATTCCAGGCTTTAGGTCCTGACACTCCGAAAGCACGCTCACCGAATTTAGTATCTGGTGTGCGTTTTGGTTCCTTCAACCTTCCGATAGCTGATGTTGCTGCTGTTTCAATGAATGGTTAGGGTTTGTGTGACTTTTTGGTATATTGTTGTGGTTGTTTTTTTTGCAGTTTTTTCGCTATGGCTTTGCAAAAACCGCTGTCTGTTGCAAATATTCAACGTTTATTGATGGAAGAGGACACAAATTCATCGGAGAGTCATCTGTCAGTGAACAAGAAGACAATGTGGAGGTTGATGATGTGGTTAGTGATGTTCTATGATGACCCATTCAGGTTGATTGCGTTGCCAGGTACAATAGAATCCATCAGATTATCACAACTGCTAAACTAGGTTCTGTCTTATATCGAGACTTGAGTTGTTTTTGTGGCCCAAAAAAGGGTTGTTGTGCATGTTATGAACCAAAAATGCATGACTTAATATCGACCCATAAAACAGAGGAAACCCAAAATAAAGCGAGAAATTAAAAAAAAAAGGAAACGCAAAAAAACTTTAAAACACATAAACAATAAAAGATCTAAGTCAAAACTGTCTTCTGATAGCGATGATTATGATAGTGACGACATTCTCTACGCAGATTCAGACGATAGTACTAACTATGAAGAAGATGCTACGCATGAAGAGATACTCGATATAGAAGAACTTGAAATAAATGCAAACAGTGTTGAGAACATTGAAGAAATAAAAACTGAGAACATTGAAGCTTTTAATATTGAAGACAATGACCTAGAAATAAATACCATTAATAAATTCGATCAGATTTTAGATAATGACCTGAAGAAAACAAGAAAAGAAAACAAGAAAAACTAGAAGCAAATGAAGGGCAAATGTACGATACCCAATTGATGGACAGTCATACAAAAGAGCTAGGTGTAAAAACAAGTGACGCAAGAATTATGAAAAGAAAAACGGTTGTTGAAGAAATCCTAGAAGTGGATACACAGTTGATGGCAAGTGAAGCAGTGAACCTAAAAACAGAAACAGACATAAAGGAAACTAAAGGTGAAGTGGAAATAAATGTCGCCGAAGAAACGGAAATGGCTGATGATGATGAGATGATGATAGATCTAATAAACCAAAAAGAGAACTCACCTCCTTGTGCAAGCACTAGCATTAGTAATTCATGCCAAGTAGCTAAACCATTGATGAAAATATTGACTCAAGTAGCAGTAACAATGATATTAAATGAAAAAACCGGCAATATACAAATAATACCCGTAGAAGAAGTTGAAACTGAACCTGACAATGGAAATCAAGGTAATAATACGAGTGGGAAATAAATAATACTGTATTAATGTAATAACATTAAAGAAAACTGGAAATATTTTATCGGTATAATTGAACAGATTGATAATACTAATAAACGTTACAAAATTAATTTCTTCAAAACCATCCGTCAAAAAGGTAATTTGAAATTTGTAAAGTCCAAATTTTCCAGAGACATTGATATAGTACCACAAGGTTGTATTGTTACACATATTAAATTATTACAAATATCGAAAGAACCTCAGGAGTTTGTATTAGCCAACGACAAAGACACAACATATTTTTAATTTCAATATTTTTTAGTTACAATGCAGCTTTTTTATTTAATAAAACACTAATGATTCATTTTTGTTTTTCTTTATACTTATGTGAGTGGTTATGTTTATAAAAATATTCCTAACAAATTATAGTCTGAAAATAAATAATACCATATAATTAAATATAAATTCATCTGAACGCGACCTTACTTTTACAATTTCCTGATATTTCCTAAGGAAACAATTTCAATTTAGTGACAATTTCGTGACGTACATATATTTTGAAAACGACCCTTATAATGAATCCACCAGTTCACGAAAAATATGTACGCATCAAGACTGCCCTCTTCGAACGACTGCAAGACTCGGAGGAACAACGCTTGACTCGATTTCTCACAGGCGTCCAGTTGGAGGATAGAAAACCGACGGGTCTACTCAGACACATGCTGGAGTTGGCGGGACCTCTTTAGCAAAGAGCGCCATCGTAAGGACATTATGGTTGCAGCGACTCCCACAGCATGTTCAAGCGATACTGTCTGCACTGCCAGACAATGACCTCGACCAACTTGCTACAGCGGCGGACAAAATCATAGACGTATACCAAGCAACTGAATGTACTGCGGTTAACCGTAGTGATAGACCAAGCACATCGCGGTCCGAAGAATTGGAAAATTCAATATTGCTTGAGCTACAGAGACAAATACTAAACCCTTACACGTGAAATGGAACAATTGAAGTTATCACAAAACAATGTCACCAACATTATAACTTTCACGGACGAAATAGACAAAATACTTGCCGAAATTCACACTACCAATCTCCATCAAGACAGAACACCCCGCTAGAAGACCAAGGTCAGCGTCTCGCGGGAGATCTCCAAACAAGAACCCTGATGGATATTGTAGATGGCATAAATTTGGCAAAAAGGCATATAGGTGCTACCAACCATGCTCCTTTCCCAGAAAAACACAGGGAAATGACGGCCGAATACCACAAGTAGAGACATGTGAGATTCCGACAAATACTTGCCGTCTCTTTATATACAATCGTGAAACGCGTCAGAAATTCCTCGTGCACACCTTCAAGCAGGTGGGTCAAAAAACACTCAGCCCACCTCTAACAAGGGGACGAAAAACACTCAGCCCGCCTCTAACAAGGGGACAAAAAACACTCAGCCCACCTCTAACAAGGGGACGAAAAACACTCAGCCCACCTCTAACAAGGGGACAAAAAACACTCAGCCCACCTCTAGCAAGGGAACGAAAAATAACAGAGCGGTTTGTCAGCCTCGTATCAAACTTGTGGATGTCGGTAAGGCAAAACAATTTTAATAATACCATTATAAAAGTGTCCACAGTTTCTAGCAGATATGAATTGCCTATAAATAAAAAAATAAAAAATAAAAAAATCAGTTATAAGCTTTATGTAAGGGTCATTTCATGAAGATTCCCTAAAGACTCCTAAATTCTCCAGTCTCTCAAAATAAATACAACTATACTTTTGCCACTAATCTTTTAATGTAAATTCATGCAAAGTCCAGTGTTTTAAATATAATGCCCTCCGCGTGCAAGACCGTATCTTCTGCAACTATCTTAACGTATCTATTAACTTTCTAATTTCTCGGAAGTGACCTGCCAGGTAAGTATGTTTCTGTATCTGTTTGTAAATAGTTAAATTAGATAGAACCTAGGAATTAATAATAAGCTGTACAGCGCCCTTGAGGTGATTTTTCACAAAAACGGCGCTCTACAAATTATCCAATTATTATTATTATTATTATAGCAGTGACAGGCATCTTGAAAATAATGCAACACCAGAAAAATTACCTAATGGATTATGAAGAGAACCTATTTCTAGTTGATGCTTCTCCATTAAACTATCCTGACAACTCTAGGTTGGGGGACTATCAAATCTCTCTAGATGGGGAAAGCTCTATCTACCCAGAGGAATCAGTTAGCTGTCTTGGTTCTGCTTGTAGGCCTTCCTGTAGCAGCCCAATGTCAAAATTGAAACGATTTGTTTTGCCAAAGAGCATCACTGATGTTAAGAGAGCCAAGATGTATTTCATAGATATGTACAATATAGAAATGCATACTGAAACATTTTCTTCATTGTCTCTAAGTGTAGGCAACATAAACGTTAAGAACTTGATTTTAGAAGATGCAGTCTGCAACCTAGAGATAGTTATGACTTATGGGTGTATAGGGTGTCTTACAATGCCATACATAATCATACGAACAACTAACATTAAGAGTACTGGGGCATTAGAATATAAAAGCAACTGCACTTTGAATAGAGAACTTTTATCTTGCTCTCCATTACCTTACTCTATTATGCTTGGAGAAAAGGCTGACAATTGTTGGATATATAGGGTCCGCCATCTAAAGTTTTTTTTTTCAACTAGTGCTTATTTCGTGAATGGTAACACTTAGCTCATGTCTGATTTGACAGATAATTAGTTTTATCCTTCCGCTGAGCGATAATATTGCGACATTACTTTGAAAATCATGGTAATGTTGCAGAATGTGTGCGAAAATTGCGTACGGTTTTTGGAAGAAGAGAAGCACCGTCAGCTCCGTATGTTCGTTATCTTGTGAAAAAAGTGAAAGAAACTGGCATCCTCATCGATAAACCAAAGCGTGAAAAGCCAAAAACAGTGCGTACACCCGAGAATATCGATGCTGTGGCAGAAAGTGTGCGTGAAGCGCCATCAACATCAATTCACCGTCGTTCTCAACAATTGAACATTTCGGAGACATCATTGAGACGAATTTTGCATAAAGACCTTGGTATGACGCCATACAAAGTCCAATTGGTTCAGGAGTTGAAGCCGGATTAACCGGAAGGATTGTACTTATAAATAAAAAAAGAAATTTGAGAAAATATTCAGTAGTTTTTTTTTTATAGCATTTTCAAAAAAAAAAAGTTATTTGGCAGACCCTTTATATAGAGTCACTAAATAAGACACTACGAACTGATATAAATTACGAATTTTTAGGTGAACTTACACCTTTAAAAATAGAATACTCCTATGGAGGCGGTACATTTGGTGCCTTGAAGAGTATTGTCACTAATACTGATTTTATAAATGGGTTAGTGTCAAGTTTCGGACTCTTTACAGTCACTACTATAGCTTTAACCTTAGCATCCAGAGTAATAAAGTATGTTTTACTTAGTAAGGCACTCACAGCTAATGAAAATAAAGTGTGATATGTATTGAGTATACCATAACACTTTAAAGTGCTATTGTAATACCCAACAAGCTATACTAATATTAAAATTATGACAACTTAAATAATATCTTTATGTGTAAGCGTTTAAATATATAGATAGTGTTATAGGTTAATTAGTTATAATTTAGTTTGCATTAAGCATAGGTTAAGTAAAAAAAAAAAAAAAAAAATGTCTCCTACGCTGACGATACAGTCCTACTACTGAAAGCGAACACTTGGTCTGAATTAAATAACATGGCAAATACAGACATCAATGAATTAAAATTATGGTTTGATAAAAATCTGTTGACTTTAAATTCTAAAAAAACCTATTATTTACCTTTTTTCATTAGAAAACAAGAATCCCCTAAAGAAATAAATATAACAATCCACTCAGTGGCAAATACAGAAAACCACAAATGCAATATAGCATGTACAAACATAGAAAGCAAAAACGATATTAAGTACCTGGGCATAACAATAGACCAACGTTTAAAATGGTCCCCACATATAAATATTCTGAACGACAGAGTAAGGAAACTTACATACATATTTAGATGTTTAAGAGATATTTTAAAAGAAAAATTACTTAGAACCACATACTTCGCTTTCTGTCAATCAATTATACAATACGGCATTATAGGATGGGGCGGTACATATAAAAATCTAACACAATCAATTTACGTATCACAAAAACTAATAATAAAAACAATTTTAAAAAAACCCTATACATATTCGTCAGAACTTTTATTCAAACAATTTAAGGTCAGAAAATTAAATGCATTATACTTCTACCACGCAACGTTACAAATTTATAAAGATGATATTCAAAATAAAGTAACACCCTTTAAAAATAACAGAAATCTCAGACAAACGTCAATACTTCCAATTCTTAAATGTAAAAAAACAATAGGACAGCAAAATCATAAATATCTCGGTGTCAATTTTTTTAATTCCCTACCAGAAAAAATTAGAAACATGTACACTAACATAAAAGAATTTAAAACAAACCTTAAAAATTATAGTGAAAATATGAAAATATGAAATGAGTTATACCTTTCGACCAAGTATATCTAGGTCAATGGTTATACCAAATAAAACTATTATGATAACACCCCCCCCATACACACAAGCCCTGCTTATTTATGGGGGTACATCAAATATATATATTATGTAACTAATTAATATATAGAATCATTTTAAAATACATGTATCTATTTATGATTCATAATAAATAAAAAATAAATAAAATAATGTTATAATAAATACTTTAATAATAATACCACTGGTATTAATAATTAATAATATGTATTTAACATGGAGGTTTAATTCCTTTTAATTAATTGATGAATAAAACACTTGTATTGTTAACAGTGTAACAATGAAATGATATTTATTATACCAATTTCCTTTGTATGGTTTCTTCTCAAGGTTCGTCGAAAATGCATTTAACCATCCTACCTTTGGGTTATTTTTCAAAAAGTATTCAGTTCTAACTTTGGTCTACGTAGGACAATGAAGTGGAGATTTATAGTCGCAGATGTATCAAGAGCTACACTTGGAGCCGATTTCCTGCACAACTTTAATCTAACCGTAAATTTAAAAAAGGCAGTGATGACGGACCAGTCCACTGGATTGCGAATTCAAGGCACGACGTACAGAGGAATCTCTTCAGGTATTTCAACAATTTCCAACTCCCTGAAGTATCAAGATATCCTCAGCAGGTACCCTAGCTTGACGCGGCCTAACATGAAGACAACTGAAATTAAAAAACATACGGTAGCGCATTGCATCGAAACAAAGGGTCCTCCTGTAACTGAACGTGCACGCAGGTTAGCACCAGTTCTTCTAGAAGCAGCCAAATGAGAATTTAAATTTTTGATGGAACAAGGAATATGCCGACCTTCCAAGAGCAACTGGACCAGTCCATTACACCATTATTTAATATTTCCAATGTTGCTTGATTGTAAATTTAATATAATACATTAACACATGTTTTAACTAAAGTCTTTCATTTTATGTTGATTGAAATATTTCATTCATGCTCTGGTTTTCATATTTACACTATTTTTGACCTACAGATTAAATACACTATCATATACATAAATTCAAATTAAATAATCCTTCATTTCTTAGCTGTACACTATTAAGGTTACAATTTATCCAAAATACTGCTATGACTGTATTAAATCAACATATCATCAGAACACGACATATAGATGTGAAAGCTGCCATCACGTCAGAGCACATCACGACACGTCAGGCAAATATAAATCCGCCTTCATTCACACTTCCCCACCTTCCTCTTCCCTATCTCCTTCCCCTCCCCACTACCTTCAGCCTCACAACATACCCCAATTGGGGATGCCATAGTCTCACTGGCTCCAGAGGGGAGCAGTTGGGACTCTTGTGCGGTATTTCATATTAAAAAAAAAACTTATATATTACCGTATACATCGTACAAAACATATTTTATGAATAAAGAAAAAAAAGCATTTACAACGCATTCAGCAAAATCGTACAGAAATTCAATCAAAAAGAAAGTTAAGATAATTACATTAACTTCATATCAAGAGTCGGAATAATAGAAGAGTATGTATGAATGATCAAGGGGGAAAAATGTGTGTGTCAAGACAAGTTTTTTGGCGGTCTGTCTTTTATCCTGTCTCACCCCTGCGGAGAACGGCTTGAAGGATAGTTGGTTACGATGACATAAAAAAACTCCAAAGATAAAGGCGCTACAGAAGAAGTGAATCAAGAGGTTCTGCAAATTAACAAATCTTCAAATACTTCCCGTTTGCAATTGAGGAAGAATCAAATTGGGTAATGTGGTGTATCGTAAAAGCTTCCGCCTTGTAGAGACAGATGGCGGTGACATCAGCTATCGGTAGAATCCGCCAGATGGCAAGCCGTAGTGCTTAAGCTCTCCGGCAGGGGATCAGGGGGGCTCAGAGGCTGTGTTTCAATGATCATGGGCCAGAATCATTATAGCTAGCTCCTAGTTAGGTAGACTACCGCAGTCCCAATTGTATATGCGAAGTATAAATAAATCCAGATAACGAACCAGATTCTATTTATTCCAAGAAGTTATCTCCATCCAAGTGTGTTGGAGAATCTGCTAGTGTGTCTTCAAATAACAGAACACTACAGGTAACATTTATGAAAACATCTGAATTAAACTGAATTTTGAAGAAGTAAACCTTTGACGAAATTTCCGCAGGGATGACTTATCAACTGAATTGGACGCAACATATGAAAAAATAGCATTATTTTATTTGTCATCACAATATAGATTGCCGTATTGAAGATTGACTGAAATATGTTTACATTGGTAAAACATACAGTAATTTTAAAAGAAGAATCAAAGAACATAGTACTACTGGAGCGCTAAAAAACAAACACTTTTCCAAGCTTGCCAATCATTTAATTAATGAAAATCATATTGTTATAAAGACACGTCACAATGTTTGTGGAAAGTCAATGATTGGTTTCACCTCCACCTCATAGCACACAAAGCTCACCATGTTGATCAGTTCCTTCAAAACACAATCACATTATGTACATTGATGTATATGTTTAAGTGAAAGAGAAGGATTACTTGCAGATCGTATGAGGGCGTTTTAAAACTCAACACTGTATACATCACCAATTTTTTCATCCAACTAGGTACTAAGAAAAACTTATTTATTATTTTGGATTTTTCAAAATTATTTATTTGCAAGTTGGTGGTACTAGATAAAAATAACGGGTGAGTTGGATGCTTCGGGTTTCAGTGGAAGCGGGAGCAAAGATGGTGGCGGACGTCACGTAACGGTTAGATTAAGGAGTTGCTGTTGGGTGATTGAACTCGGGCAAGAGTGAATTATTACGCGTACTAATGAGTGAATTATTCTGAATATAATCAATTGGATTTTTATCGCGATGTTGTTTGCCGAGTATTTTATTTTTGCATCGCTGTCCACGTGTCGCCATTGAGTCAGGTCGAGTTTCGATTTTGCGCATCATAGAAATGTCGTTGGTTGAGTAGCTGATGAATAGAAGTGAATAAGATAAACTGACAAATAAAACCAACTGTATAGTTGGTTTTATTTGTCAGTTTATCTATTTGTCAGTTTGCACTCATTCCCAGCCTTACTTCGCCACCGACTAGCCAGCTTCTGGAGCCGGACACGGAAATCAACCAACATCATTGTCGTGGCTGAATCCGAGTGGCTCAGTTCCCCCAATGGTGGATTCGCCCTAAGGCCCAGTAGGCCCGGGACTAGGGTGGCCAGATATTAGGGGCGGCCAATCGTGACAAAAAAAGTCACTGATGATAACAAGAAATAACTCAGAGTACCTAAATATTCTAAAGGCTCGCGCACATTATGGCGGGCCGCACTGCACTGCATCGCATAACAATAATCTTCCTAAATCAGGTGAAGAGATGCAACAAAAGAACGGTGGCAAAAATTTCAGAATCACTACTTTTTTGGTAATAATTGATTCATTGTCAGAAGAACTCAAAAAACGACAGGATGCTTATAAATTACTTTACAGTAAATTTAATTTTACTCAAGTAGCAGTAACAATGATATTAAATGAAAAAACAGGCAATATACAAATAATACCCGTAGAAGAAGTTGAAACTGAACCTGACAATGGAAATCAAGGTAACTTTCAGGACGAGAAATGCGAAACAAACGAGTGGGAAATAAATAATACTGTATTAATCAGATATTACATTAAAGAAAACTGGAAATATTACATTAATTATCAAAGCAGTTATTCTCCTGTAACGCAAATAAATAAAAGTACATTTTTTCCTTACCAACCTGTCTTTTTGTAATGAAAACAAAACTTTCAGATCATTTTTTTTTTTAACTAAATGGACACCGGTCAGAAAAAAGACCGCTGGAAAATCGAAAATTTCAAAAAGAGTAAGCAAAAAAAAAAATATAAATAAAGTTTTTTCTGTTCATCAAAATTAATATAGAACAGCCTGAAGTGGCGTGGGGCATGGTCGCTCCGAACTCTGCGTGTGAGGGGTACTAATCCATATGATAATAGATGATAACACTTACAGTAGTTTCGGAAATAATTCAAATTAGGTACTTTCGTTATAGTAATCTAATTGACTGTGTTTTGTTTCTGGCCACTCGTTGCTTCTGTTGTATGTTCGTAATTTTTAAATAAAAAAATCAGTCCTAACATTATAACAATATCGAAGTGATCGTAAATCAATTTTCAAAAATCTTAATAATGGATTGCGATTCTTGTGTAGAAGACTTTTTGAATTTTCAAATATTATCGCAAAGCGGGAATTTTTTTTAGAATTCCTTAGAGCTCACAGTGTTTTACGCAGATACGAAGTATGTGATAACTTTTTTTTTTTTTTTACATTAACTCCACACAGGAGGCCTTGAGGAAAATAATTCCCCTCAGGGCCTATGTCATCTGGGATGCTGTGTGGAGGGTCTTTTTGAGGAGAGGAAGGAATGAACATTGGTCTTGAAGAGACCCATGTTGTAGGAGGGAGGAAACACAGATGCCGGCAAATCGTTCCATAGCCGAGCTGTTGAACTCAAGAACGAGTCGAATCAACGTCGACATTTGGCATTTGTCACACTCAAGAATGTGACAAATGTCAACCGTGTACATATGTTGAGCGCGCGTTTGGCGTGTCTCCCGACTATGCACCGGTGCCGAAGGGATCAATGACGCTAGTTCCTCAGAGCATCTTCCATTGAAATACCGGTAGAACATGGATAGCATTCCCACCCGACGCCTGTGCTCTAAAGATTGCAACCCGTTCGTTAAGATGGGAGAATCTATCAAACGGACCGCCCGTTTCTGCAGAGTCGAGGGTATTTTTCAAGTATTTTGGAGCTCCAGACCAGAGGTGGCTGCCAAATTCAACCGTGGGGCGCACTTGTGATTTGTACAGGGTAAGCAGTTGTGTACTATTAAAGTATCTGCGGGCCCTGTACAGTACGCCCAGTTTTTGAGAAGCTAACTTTACTCTGGCTTCGATGGAGCCCCCATACCTGAGCTGGTCACTTATAGTTACACCAAGCATATCAATGGAAGGTCTGTTCGGAAGATTGCTTCCGTTGAAGGAGACTAGATTTTCATTTCGATCCCTTTTAGACGTAATCAGACATGATTGGGTCTTTGAAACATTGAATTCGACGAGGTTATTCTTACCCCAGAGAAAACACTCTCGAGGTAACCATCCATTCTTTGCTTCAAAGCCCTCCGAGCCGTTGGAGTTTGTGTGCCCTTTGGGGGCTTGTCAAACGAAAAGCTGTCATGGACTGTACTGTCATCCGCGTAACAATGAATTGGTGCACATGACAAAAGGTTGTTGATGTGCAACAAAAACAAAGTCGGGGACAGAACCGATCCCTGTGGGACGCCAGCATTTATTGGATGCGAGGAAGAGGTGAAACCATCAGCAACCGTCTGAATTGACCTCTCCCTCAAAAAGTCGGCAATCCACGTACACAGGGATACGGGAAGTCCGTAAGATGGCAGTTTGTTGACAAGTCCTCGATGCCAAACCCGGTCAAAGGCCTTGGAAATGTCCAGTGCGGCCGTTTGGGTCTCACCGAAACGTTCCAGGCACCGCCCCCAAACATGCGTCACATATGCGAGAAGATCACCGCACGAGCGGTTCCGCCGGAATCCGTATTGACGGTCGTTAATGATTTTGTTCTTCTCGAGATATGTGAGCAGTTTGTCGTTGATCACACGTTCCATCACCTTGGACAAAACTGATGTGATCGCTATGGGGCGGTAGTTGGCCGGGCTGGAGCGATCACCCTTCTTTGGAATAGGATGGATGACCGCTTTTTTCCGACCAGAGGGCACAATACCAGACTTCAGGGACATTTTAAAGAGCTTCGTCAAAATTGGAGCAATTTCTGCAGCGCACCTCTGTAATACCAGGGCAGGTATTCCATCAGGCCCACTAGCTTTATTAACATCAAGCCCTCGTAAGACTTGGATTACATCCCGATGCCGGATCCTCAGCTTTTTCATACGAAAACCGTAGTGAGGAACCGACGTCGGGACAGCACCTTGATCGTCGAGGGTTGAATTATCCGCGAACATTTTGCCTAATAAGTTAGCCTTTTCGGCGGCGGTGTTCGCTAGTAAGCCGTCAGGTCTGGTAAGAGGTGGTAGACTGGATTTGCAGAAATTCCGACCTATTGATCCCGCGAGCGACCAGAATGCTCTGCTGCCATGCGGGCATGCAGCCAGCTTTTTGCTGATCTGCAGGTCGTGATCGAATTTTGAAACTGTGGACATTTATGCAACTTAACTTCTAACTTCAGATACAATCGTAAAAAAATTTCGACAACAGTGGTTCAAAAAAAAAAATTAAAACGAGGTGTAATTTTTCCGTGTCCGCCAGGCACAATACTTTTTTTTCAAATTCAAGATTATCTTTGGAAATGATTTGTAAATTTGTTTCGTTTTGGGCATGTTTGAAGCCACCGCGATTGACTTTCGTAATGAAAGAACTCCAAATGAGCTCCAAGACCGTTGTGAACTGGTCTTCTTTTCGTAGAGAAGTATGCATTCATTGGTGTTATCAAAACAAGAAGAAAATTGGCGGTGTCGGCATAACAGTAGAAATTGACGAGGTGAATTGACGGTACATGGATTTTTGGAGGGTTTGAAAGAGGCTCTAAAAAAATGTTTGTGTGCTCAGTGAAAGAAAGGACCAGGGAAACTTTATTATAAGGGTATTCCATCACCGCGTAAGTCATTCTGAAATGCCATTCGACGGTGGTCATAAACCTACATCCGTGGGATTATAATAGGAAGGAAAGGATTATAATGTAAGGAAATAGTCCTACAACAAAAATCGTATCACTGCGCATCTCATTTGCCTTCCGTTTGGGTAAAATCATTGCCTATCTCAGTCGTTGACCAACTGTCATTGCCGCAACACGTTATTTCGCTGATTACACGTTTTTTTTTTAAATCTATGTGTTTTTTGTTCATCGGAAGTCTTACAAAAGGTATGTTTTATGAGACTAAGTAATTATATATTGCAAACATTTTTTTGTGCACACGGTAGACTTTATTATTAATCATGAGAATCATGAGGGCCTACTTCCACTAAAGGGTCTTCTTTGGTACATTATTATAATGGATAATGAGGGAGAAAGCAAATACAAAAAGCAACGGTGCATAATCACACCACAAGATTCACTGAAAATAAGGGCCTCATAACTCCAAGAATAACAAAAAGTATGGAAGTCGAACGCTTGAATACTTAATACCAGAGATTTTTAATAAATTCAATAAGTTTTTAAACCTCAGAATAATGAGAGACCCTGCTCCAATAACATTAAGCATTGGATAATAAGTGACGATTCAATGTATCTCTGAAAATCTCAACTTACCTGCCTAAACAATTTATATTTAGGTAGGTACATTGAGATACATTATTTTTTATATAATATTTTATTTACATGTATTATTAATTTTAAAAAATATGTATGTTATTTAATAGAACCTACAGACAAGCCGTCGTGTGACAGCTTTGTGGGACTAAAACTTGCATTCAATTTTTGTTTTCTTGTATTAATAAACAATAAATTTGATTTGTGCTTTTTTTAAAAGAAAATGGAATTACTGTACTAATAATTATATATTATACTTTACTATTACTATACTAATAGTATATAGCGAAACAAACATATTAATTTATTTCTTCAAACTTTGCAAATTCACTTTCATTTATTAATATTAATTTATTTTTTTTAATTTTATTTCAGTAATAAAATGTTGGATTCTAGCAATAATGAGTTATTTGTTGATGCCACGTGCAAAGAACTTGGAATAAATACATTATCTAACAAACAAGGCAGTAGAAAAAAAGTTGGTGAAGGTTCTACGAATAAAAATATAGAAAACATTGATATAAATAATTTGGAATTTTCAATCATTGATTAAAAATCAGCCACCAAAACAGAAGACAGTGCGGAGTTGATCTCGATGGTATCTCCTGAATACATAATATGCCAAGATATTCATAGCATTAATAATAATTCAACAGCTTTTGTTATAATAAATAATGACAAAACTATAGTTGATTCAACTTCAATTGAAATGCAGGTGGTGGATTACAGTAATTCTACACCAGGGTGCCCAGCACACTGAAATTGTTATCTTTACAATATCGAATCGACAAGGCGTAATAACCGATGATTTTGTACCGAACCGATATTGATAAGGAAATCAATAAGAAATTGACATACGCTGGCAACACTTGAGATATTTTCTATGCAACGGTCAATTATCTGATCGGAAACGTCAAATTATTGTTTATTTACCTTTAAGCATCAACACGCATCAAACAGCAGTGTCCGAAAACAATAAATTGACAACGTCGGGTCCGAAAGAAGTGTAAGTAATTTATTTGTTTACGGAAAAGTTTCCACTATTACCTATAAACTTATTTTACATTATTGTGTTGAAAATTTGTAGTTACAATATTACGATCAAGCGCAGTGTTTTACTTGTTGACATTCAGAATGCTTTTATTATAATTTCAGCAAGAAAGTTCGATCGACAGTCCAACAGATCAATTTTTTAACCGATTATACGGCTCAGCATTCGGAATTTGCTGCTGGGAGATTTGTCAGACCGCAAGGTGCGCAGAAAAACAAAGAAACCTGGCAGAAGTTGGCGGAGCACCTGGCCGAGCTAGGTCCCGTTTAATCAGCCGAGCAGTGGAAAACAGTGAGTATTTGTACCCACCTAAACAAACTGACTTATTTGCTGCTTCTTATTACGAAAATACTTAAGTTCTTCTAAACTATTATGGAGACACTTGATATCAAGTCCTTAAATCACTTTTAACCTGGTATTATTTTTGCCTTTTTCAGGTACGGCGCGATCTGAAATGCAAAAGCCGTGCCAGAAACGCAGACGCCAAGCGATCTGCCCTCAGCACTGGTAATACTGCCAAAATACCTGCGCTGACTGACATCACATCGCAAAAAGTCATTAATTTTATTGGCAGAGCCAGTTCTGAGGGCAGTGGACTGCCTGAAAGCAGCATAGGGGAGGGGCCAGAAGAAGTTGTGCTGGAGATTGAGTTAACTATTGTTTTAGAATATTAATATAATGCATTCTGTCAAAATGTGGTTAACCTTTCATCACCAATGCCAATTATATGTGTGTTTTATAGTATTCCAATGAGCAGCTTGAAACCTCACCCGACTTGGGTGTGCACTACCAAGTCCAGGAAGCGCCAGATGTGGGAAGCCGAATGGCAACGGCCCAAGAGGCGTACAACGACTCCTTCAAGGAGCTAGTGGGAGTCATTAATCACTAATTTAACTTAAATAACAAGTAGTTGACATACTAAAAGGAAGTCTGTTGTGTAAATACCAGTGTATTCCTGGTTTGCCTAAAATCATAGCAAAACACAGACTGCAATCTAATAAAAACCATATTGCGGAATTTAACATTATTCAATTGGTGAACAATTGTATACAAAATTTAATAACCCTTGAAACAAAGACTTTGAAAACATTTGAACTAAAAGACCTAACTCATTCGTCTAGGGAAAAAATATTCTCCAAAGACCACACAAGAAGCTTGTAATCATTCGATCGCAGTCCAATTGGTGAACAATTACATACAAAATTTAGCTAACTGTTGAAACAAAGACTTTGAAAACATTTGAACTAAAAGACCTAACTCATTCGTCCAGAGAAAAAATATTTTAAGGTGTAATTAATTACACACAAATACCTCCAGACTGCAATCTAATAAGAACCATATTGCGGAATTTAACATTATTCAACCATAAGAAGCTTGTGATCATTTGATCGCAGTCCTATTGGTGAACGATTATATATAAAATTTAACTAACCGTTGAAACAAAAGCCTTGAAAAAATTTGAACTAAATGACCTAACCCATTTATCTAGAGAAAAAATATTCTCCAAAGATGTAATTACAATAGGTGGAGAAAGGCATAATCTCAATACTTTATTGGGAAAAGACTGTAAAACTCACAATGAGAATACAAATCAATTGATTTCACCCATTTTGAAGAACCTCGTTGATGGACCTGTGTACAGAAAAAATCCCAAACAACCTTCCAAGGCTTTGTGAATTAGATGTCCTCTACTCCAGAGGACATCTAATCGCACTTCTGGAGAGGAGTGGGGGCTCCGGACTGCAGCTGGTTATTAGTGATCCAGTGCAGCTCAGCCAGGACTATTGGGGGGAGGTGGGAGAGGCTGCGCGCTAATACACTATCTGGTCGACAAACGATCCGAGTACACAGTGCGTTTCCGTAATTCATCAAGTGTAATCGAAGAGAGATCCCGAAACATACTGGCCCCGGTCACAGCCGCCCTCGTCGAAGGAAGGAAGACATCCGTCATGAAATAACTAATCGGTACTTGTTCCTTTATAAAATTAATGCCTTTCGGTAAACAAGTACCATCAAATTTTATTCTATAGGTGAGCAAATGATCCCTTTTAGTGGTGTATGCCTGCGTGGGCTGCGACAGGTCATCAAAACTAAGCCACGACCCCAAGGTCTAAAAGCTTTCGTGGCTACCACTCATGATTGATTTTGAAGTCTATCGAGGTGCTAGCACTCCAATTGGGGACAGATCGTTGGGAGTCGGGGCATCTATAATAATGCATCATTCTAAAAACATTCCAAGAGGAAGTTGCATTTATTTTGACCGCTACTTCTCGTCATACCTTTACTTAAAAAGTTGAACGCCATGGGACTGCACGGCATAGGGACGCTAATGATGAATCGGATACCTGAGCGAAAGAGCATAGATTTTAAACAAGATTGTCGTATGAATCGCGCGGCGAATATCAGCAGTTCGTAAGCGACGATGTCGTAGTTATCAAATGGATGGACAACAAATCCGTACTAGTTTCAACTTAACCTACTAGTTCCTACTTATATTGATTTAATTAATCATTAATAGATTCTACCATGAATTGACAGTTTCAAAAATATAAATATTACACCGCGTGTATTTTTATCTTGATAAATACAAAAAAACAGAAGGCAGAAGTCATTCTGTTAATCTAATTTAACTCGAAACAATAAAAAATAAGACAGTTGACGAAAGCGGTAATAAAGTCACTTGGCTAAAAATTAAAATACTGAGATATAAAAAGGAACTACCATTCAAAATTCAATATAAATATAATTATAGTGCAGACCACCATTCTGTTATTGATGTCCGTACTGTATGTAGGGGTAGGCGACAAGAAGTCTTGATCAGAATTGAGTGATATCAAAATTATACAACAAAATGATACCAATATCACATTCCAAGAAAAAAGATTTGATGGTTTTGTGGCAACACCCCTGCTCTGCACATTGGCGACAGCCCTGCGCATTCCTGCACACGGTACGAACTGTGACGTCGCTCCACGTCACTAGTGTCACGCCACATCGGAGAAGCTTGGAGAAGAGCCGGGCGGCGATCGGCAGATTTCCCGCGCGGCGCGCTACGGACAACCGCGTTCAACAAACCACTCCTGCGTCTTATATTCATTGTACTTTGTATGTGTATAAATATTTACTCCAACGTTATCTTTCATTCCTCACCCTTCGATCCTTATGCGTGGATGACAATTACCAACATTGGTGACCCGCGAAAAGTAAATCCTCAACACGCGAATGAGTGAGTGAAAGAAGTGTAATTTTCTGAACTTTCCTCCCAACGCATTGCCGAAATGCCCTTAATAGACGTTCACTGCGCTGGGAGCCTCAGATGAACATTTACATTACCAGTTAGTGAACTTTGTGAAAAATGGCGCAGCAGAATGACGCATCAAGTGCCGGCTGACGAAACACCGAACCCCACACCGATCACCACGTCGGCGGTCGACCGCGTGGCCGTTTGCATCCCGCCATTTTGTCCGAATGATCCGGGACTATGGTTCGCAATGGTGGAACGCAGCTTTGAGGCTGCAAAGGTGACCGTAGACGCCACCAAATTCGGGTTCGTCCTGGGAGCCCTAGATCCGACCTTCGCACAAGAGGTTTGTGATATCATTGTGACCCCCGCCCGAAGAGGCAGCTTACGCTCTGCTCAAGAGCGAATTAACATGACGTCTCGGCGCCACACAGAAGCAAAAGACGAGAAGACTCCTGGAGCACGAGGAGCGAGGGGATCGCAAACCATCTTTGTTCCTCCGACACCTACGCGCTCTCGCTGGCAACATAGTGTCTGACGATATGCTACAAACATTGTGGATGGGCCGCCTACCGCGTGGCACACAAGTGGCCCTTGCCACGCAACAGGACACCACGCTGGAGAAGATGGCTAATCTCGCCGATGCCATCGACGATCTTTCGACAATGCCCTCCACCAGCGAAGTCCCCAGAAACGACCAGGGAATCTAGACTACAGGAAACAATTGACGAACTACGTAACAAAATCGAAGCCCTAGAAGTCAGGGATCGTCAACCCGGATAACAGATGATAGTATGCTGCCCCTGGGTACCAGGGCAAGAGACAAGACTGCAAGCCAGATGTCAGGCAAACACAACTACCCCTAGGATCGGGACATTTTGCATATATAATAATAGCATAATGCTATTATGCTAATAATAGCATTACACTGTTTTAAAATATTATTCCAATAAAACCTAAGATTTTATGTAATGAAAATTTGGTGGGTTTAAAAGGTTAAATAAAAATGTATCGTGGTTAGTAAATTCCAAAATAGTTATACCCATGATTTACAAATGAATAGGTAAAACAACATGGCGTGTTTTCAGGTGTGCGCCTCCCCGGATAACAGATTGATAGTATGCTGCCCCTGGGTACCAGGGCAAGAGACAAGACTGCAAGCCGGATGCAAGGCAAACACAATTACCCCTAGGATCCGGATATTCTGGATATGTGTTCCTACTTAAATCTTTCTCAACTTAATAACGTACCTAATGTTAACAGTCGCATTCTCAATTTGATATTTTCAAATGAAGACGATATAAATGTTTACGAATCTCCTGAGTTCATTGTCCCTACAGACAAACACCATCCTTCACTTATAAGATCGAGATTTGAGATCTTATCGATACTACTTGTTTATGTGCGATATCTATATCAGGAGGATGTGCATGAGGATGTGTTATGTGCACTATCTTTGCCAACCAACACCACAGGAGCAAAACTGTTCACTGGATGGTTATATATAACATATAACAGGAAAACTAAAATGTCCTTTTGTGTCGGTATATGCACAGACGTAGCTGCTGCCATGACCGGATGACTGTCTGGTTTAACTGTTCGGATTAAGGAAGTTGCATCTGAGAGTGAATCTACGCATTGTATCATTCACAGGGAAATGCTTGCAAGCCGAAAAATATCACCGGAATTCAACAGCGTATCGAATGATGTGGTTTAAAGTAATTAACCACATCAAAGCACAGGCCCTTAACTCGTGCCTGTTTGAGCAGCTTTGTGAGGAGATGGACGCAGAGCACAAATGCCTTCTCTTACACACAGAAATAAGATGGTTATCCAGAGGGAAATCGCTATTCAGAGTATTTGAATTACGAGAGCCATTGCAAGGATTTCTCTCAGAAAAGAAGTCACCGCTGGCAGCACACTTCGGTGACAAGGTATAGGTTGCAAAACTGGCTTACTTACCTGTGTGACATATTCAGCTCAATGAACTTAATCTGTCCCTTCAGGGTAAAATGACAACTGATGGCAGACAAAATAGCTGCATTTAAAGCCAAACTGGAGTTGCGGGAACGGCGCGTGAACAGAGACATTTTGGACATGTTTCAGACATTGGCGGGGATTTTAGGTGAGACCGAGCCAGAGCATTCATTCTCCCAGTTGGTGCAAGATTTACTTTCAAAAGAGTTTGAACGTTACTTCCCAACCATACGACTGGCTCCTGGATTTAGGGAGGGTCAAAAGCGATGATATGTTGACCAATAGATAGTCTCATCATATTAAAAAAATATATATTTATAATAATTCGTTAGACTCCATACAATACAAGAACACTTTTTTATCACTCCAGAACATAATTGTCTTTTCTTTTTAATCTATGTGATCTATTATTTTCTTTTTCCCCAACTAGATTATAAAATTATATCACTACCCTTCCCGCTTTTCTACCCTCAACTCCTGCGGTGATCTGTCTTTTTATTATTACCTTCTGGTTTTTTTATCTACTTTAACGGTTGTGTTTTTATATTAAGTGCTCCTAGGGAAAATATCCATAAAATATAAAAAACTGAAGCAAGGAAAGGGAAATATATACATTCGGGTATCAACCATTTTCGAAATTATGATATGAACTAAAAATTGTGAATTTGACTGGCCTAAAACAGGATCCATTCCTAGTTGGCTAGTCAAAGTGTACACATATGTTGTATTGTATATTTTATGTGAAATAAATATTATTATTATATTTTACAATATTCATGAAAAATCTATCGAGCGAATCCAACATAAATTATAGATTAGGAATTCCTAGCTACATGTCGCTGTTGAAAATCATGGGCCTTGCCATATTAAAAGAAAGAAGAATATGTACTGATCTATTTTTTCTCTATAAAATTGTTAATAACATGTTTGAGTCCCCTGAACTCCTTAGGCTGATTAACTTTCATGTGCCTAGTGGAACAGTTCGTCAGAAGGTACCTTTACCATTGTAACAATTCAGGTACCAATGCAGAAATAAACTCGGCAATGAACCGACTGCACGGTGCAGGGAATAAATATTACATGAACACCAACGGTACTGAATGTCTATCAGTCTATAAAAACATTGTTATTAAATCTGTATGTCTATCTTGATAGCTTTGAAACGTTTATAAATTTTCAATACGTATCGAAATTTATATGAAAGTGCATCTTATATTTTACTCTGTTTATTTTTTTTAAGTTAAAATTTTTATACTTGGTACTTATTTTAATTGTGTTATCTGTTTGCGCCAATCAATGTTCTTTTTTGTTTGATTTAGTACTGGAAAACTGCTTATTCCTTTGCCCAGTTCCTTTACCCAAGTACCTACCTTTCTACCTTTCCACCAAATACCTACCCATCCCACGCCAAGACAAAACGAAATAAAACGTTCGATTTCCGCATTCACTTGTTTTTATTGACTTGTTGAAAACGCACCCGATTCGAGTGTTCGGTAAAATTTATGCATCTTACTTGATTGAAAGTAATGCCATAAGTTCAATTTGGGAACTTATTTTCACACCCGCCGCGGCTGCAGAAGTAACCGTGTTTATTACTATAAGTGAACTATTATAAAGACAAAAGGAGAATTGTTGAAAGGACCACAGAACCATCGTCAAATGTCTAGTGAACTCGGCAAGTTTTGGCTATACCTATCCTTTCCTTTTCCTTTGAGTAGTTTTTCAGTAATTGTTGCTTTAGATTCACACCGCACCCGCCTGCGAACGAATTGATTTGCGCAACCGTCATCTCTTTAAGTCTTTGTTTATAACAAATGTATTTTTAATTTTATCATAATGTAATTGGGCGTGTACAAATAAATAAATAAATAACATCGTCAACGGTGAGAGTATTTTGTTCTTGTACTTATCATATTCATTGTAAACTCATGTATCGCAACTTGTCAACACGGCTTTATCTCTGGCAGATCAACTTTGTCTAACCTAACATTATATGAAAATTTCATCTCAAATGCACTTGCCAGTAAACAAGTTGATTCCATATATACCGACTTTAGTAAGGCCTTTGATAAGATTTGTCATAAATTTTTATTAACAAACTTTTGACACTTGGCATGGGAACCTATTATTCTGGTTTAAGAGTTACTTATTTAGGTGTCGGTTAACTGTCTGCATATATGATCATTTATCTTACACATTGGAAGCTACCAGCGAACCCCAAGATTCGCATCTGGGTCCTATTCTTTTAAAATTATTTATAAACGACGTAACTAACATATTCACCCATGTTCTTATTACTAGCTACCAGTGGTGTACCCCAAGGTTCGCATCTCGGTCCTATACTTTTTAATTGATTTATAAACGACATAACTAACATATTCACCCATGTTCTTATTTTAATGTTTGCGGATGACTTGAAGAAGATATATAGAATTATTGATAATATCGAGGACTGTCTGTCCCTACAATCCAATCTTAATTGATTTTCCGATTGGTGTTTTAAAAATAAATTAACTCTTAATTTTTAAAAAATGCCTAGTTATGAGATTCCACAGGAAAAAACCCACTGTTATTTACTTACTTTCTCAATGATCACACCTTATTATCTGTTATTTTCATCTCAGATGGAAAAACGATTTTTATATTTGAAAAAAAAAACTTATAAACCTCACAAATTGCCCTAAAGATGGGTTGGATAAACTCGATGGATAATTGCTCGTTGAGATGAAGCTAGATTTGTGATGGAAAATAAAAAATAGCTTGAGACTCCGATTGGTTTCACATTGTAAGAGATTTCTCCTGGAAACCAGCATGGTCGCGGTCATCCGAAAATACAATTTGAACATAGTTCTGACCGATCCAAACCCTTGAAAACCAAAGATCTTCGGCAAGGTTCATCCCTTTCTCATTTGGCCTTGACAACAAAAACGAACTTGAGGGCTTCTGGACAACCGATTGCATCAAAATTATTTGTTCACTTAGGCACACATCTAAGTACAGCCAAGCGTACAATCACTCTAGACTCTAGGCCAGTGGTTCTTAACCTTTTTGGAGGTACCAAACCCTCTACCAGTTTCATATGCATTCGTCGAACCCTTTTTAATTGAAAAGTGGGGCGTGTCATCAGTGGCGGCGGATTACCACAGGGGGGGCGTAATGGGATAGGATGAGGCGGGATGGGATATGGGATAGTGACAATATTGTTTGTAATTTTTTTTCGGGCTGTGTCTTGTTCCGCCGAACCCCTGAGACTGACTCACCGAACCCCTGGGGTTCGATCGAACACAGGTTAAGAACCACTGCTCTAGGCGGATGTCCGGAGAGGAAGCCCCTCTCAACCATGGTGGAAGCCAAGCTTACGAAGCACCAGTACAATGTCATAAGATCCAAAGATCCTGAAAGGTTTCCAACGTACAATATGGTACTTTAGGCAAAAAAAGCTTGCTATCCAAAAAAAGGAGACAACAATCACTCCTACATCTGCAGAAGTAACCGTTCAAGCTCTTTTGAATCACACTTCTGAATGTGTGATCAATGTGCTAAAAGAAATCATTTGTGGTTTAAAAAGTAAGCACTAGGCGGCGTTACCCATACCAGCCTACAAAGTATTCTATAGTGAAATATATTCTCACCATTCAGAATTGAAACTCCTTGAATGGCTTTAGCCGTGTTTGGTGACTAGATCTGAATTGCAAGGTAATTCCCCACCTTCCTCTCCCCCATCTCTTTCCCCTTCCCACTACCTTCAGCCTCACAACATATCACAATTGGGGATGCCAGGGATCAATTGGGACTCTTTTGCGATATTCCCTTAATAAAAATGTTCAAATCTTTTTTAATGACGGAAATTCACTATTAGTAAATTTGGTTTTTAATTGTAACGTTAATAGATTTTTTCATTAGGAAGGTATCTACTCTTTTTACACAGGGTATCCGGAAAATCGTTGTACAACCGGAAATTTGGTGATCTACATCACTTTTGAATTGATTTTATGAAACCACATTTCTTCATTTCGCTTTTCATTTTTCAAAGTTCAAATATGGAATCTCTTTGGTCAAACTTGAAAAAAATCGGTCACCAGGGGGTTAAAACCAGCTGTTTTAAAATGCATTGA
Organism: Glyphotaelius pellucidus; assembly: GCA_936435175.1. NCBI lineage: Eukaryota > Metazoa > Arthropoda > Insecta > Trichoptera > Limnephilidae > Glyphotaelius > Glyphotaelius pellucidus. Next base: position 666,743 of record OW386560.1, on the reverse strand, counting down.
AGCGTAGACTCGGCTCTTTAAGTTTTATAACCCTCCAGTTGCCGAAAAAATATAACTAAATGCTCAAACTAGTCCGGTCAATATAAACATTTCAAATAGCATAAATTCCGACAGGGCTGAAATTTAGTGGAGACCTTGAATACAACATTATATATATATATTTTTTTTTTTTTCAAGAGCGGAGACGGTTTACATAAATAAAGTTCCCGTGAGCACTTACGCCGTAGGCCCATTGTGCTATCTCCCATTTTACCCCATTCCTTTGACAGTAATCCAGTCCCTTTTACAAAGTTCACCAGGATTGTCATTGGAAATGAAGCTATGTCTTCTGGTTCGACAATGTGTCTTCCCGGGTCTCATTTCTCCTCTTCACTCCTCCGCGGTTCCCTGAAGGCCCCATGAGGGAAGAGGGCTTCATCTCTCCTCTCCACTCCTTAGTTCCCTGAAGGCTCCACGACGGAGAGTTCACCTCCCCTTGGTTCCCTAAAGGCCCCACAAGAGAAGAGCCCCACTCCACCTTGGCTCCCCGAGGGCCCCAGGAGGGAAGAGGACTTATCTCTCCTCTTCACTCCTCCTTGGTTCCCTAAAGGCCCCATAAGAAAGAGTTCACGGAGATGGCCTCATTTCTCCTCTTCACTCCTACATGGTTCCCTGAAGGCCCCACATGGGAAGAGGACATCATCTCTCCACTTCACTCCTCCTTGGTTCCCCAAAGGCCCCGTGCCGGAAGAGTGCCCTTCCCCTTGGTTCCGTGAAGGCCCCACAAGGGAAGGGTTCATGGAGGTGGCCTCAGCTCTCCTCTCCACAGCTTCTCCTCTTGGTTCCTCGTAAGGGCCCCAGGAAGAAAGTCCACGGAGGTGGCCTCAGCACTCCTAGGTTCCCAAAAGGCCCCTAGTTTTCGAATGGTCCAATTTTTTTGTCCCACGAGTGACCAGGGAAATAGAAGGTCCACTCCAGCAGAGCCCCGAATGTTGGAGTAAGGTCTAAATACTCCGAGATGCGACCTTGTTTCTCGGAGGCACCGTTCTTGACACTTCCCCGGGACATTCAGCCTGAGCACGGTAGCTCACACCTTGGCTTGGGATGGCTATTGCAGGTTTGTGTTTCCACTCCCTGAGCGATGGGTTCGCCACACTCCCTACGCTAACAACATTATAAATAAATACCAAAAATCCTCATCGGTCACATACCCGCTAAAAAAGTTATTCAAGGTCAAAGTTCAAATTTTTCGGTTTTTTGGAATTTTTATATTGACCGGAAATTGAAAGTTATATCAAAAAATTAGTCAGTCAAAAATTGTAGATCACAACATTATCTACAAAAATTGTGACTTTTTTTTCCTAAGAATCACAATTTCTGAGATATAGCGATTCTAAAGGTTGGAGGATTTACATTCTATATAATATGCACACATTTCCACACCACCTGTGAGGTAGTGTACTTGGCGCATTTTTTTTATCTCAGAAATTGTGATTTTTTAGAAAAAAAAAATATATTCACAATTTTTGTAGATAATTTTATGATCTACAATTTTTCACTGACTTATTTTTTGATATAACTTATCGTTTACAAGAAAAATCCAAAAACCGAAAATTTTGATTTTTTATCTTGAATAACTTTTTCGATAAGGATTTTTGGTATTTTAATAGTAATGGTGTATTCAAGGTCTCCACTAAATTTCAGCTCTGTCGGAATTTGTGCTGTTTGACCCCTATTTTTCTAGCTAACTTGACCGGACTAAACTGAGAAATAGTATTTAGTTTGGTGCCTCTATTTGTCCATTTGATGTGGATTTACAAGTGTCCCGTTTGTACAAGAGTTTCTGAATGCCGTGTATTAGAATATTTTTTTTTTTGACATCTAACCTATTTTTAAAAGAGCGTTCATTTGAATATATTTGTGCACACCGATTTTATTAGTTTCAGACATCCTCCGGTAGTCCCCTCTTACCCCGAAATATCACCACGATACAGTACGCCATTACAAAAGCGAGGATCTTTTAATTCTGATTTATGGTACTTTATTAAAATGAATAGTTTCATATTGTGATATTTTCTTTGTGTTTATATATTTTTAATAAAACCTTTGTTTTATCAAATGCACACACGAATTTATTAAAGTGAAGTTTGTAATTTGTAACGATTGTTTGATATAAAATAATAATGTTTAACCGTCACGTCTGATAACATCACTAACAGTTATTTCAATGTTATTACTGCTAATGTTATTACTGTAGACACATTAGTCTAGGGATTTGTATCTTAATTTATCATACATTAACCAAAATAATGCTCTGTAAATATCCTGTTTGTGTCTCAAATAAATAAATAAACAGACTCTAAGACGATAGAAACACCTGTCCCTTAGTAGATGGTTATTTGATGGCTAGTTTGTGTATTGGTGTAGTCCCATGGCTATTATAAGGGCTCTTGTGCCGTGCAGCCAAGAACTGCACACTGCACAAAGGCATTGCTTACTTTACGCATTACTGACTCTAATGTGCGCATTGCAGGGCAACTCTTGGAACTTCCTCGTAGCCAGCAATGGGCACAGGGCTGGTGGGTGCACACAGCTGCTGGTGGGGCTCCTCTTGGATAGCAGTTCTGAATATTCCACCTGCACTGAACTCCACCTCCGCGTGTCCTCCTACATCCCCTGGGTGGAGAGTGTGGTGTGGCTTTAAACTCCCTCTCTCTGCCTGTCCCCCTACAACCCCTGGGTGGAGAGCGTGGTGGGGCCCTGAGCTCCCTCTGTCCGCCTGTCCTCCTACATTCCCTCGGTGGAAAGTGTGGTGTGGTCCTGAGCTCCATCTATCCGCCTGACCTCCTATACCCCCTGGGTGGAGAGTATGATGTGGCCTTGAGCTCGTGAAAAATCGTGGGATGTTAAAAATATTTGTCCAATCAGTTCCATTTGACAATTAAAATATAGTATATAAAGATATTAAAATATAGTATGTAAATCGTGGGATGTTAAAAATATTTGTCCAATCAGTTCCATTTGACAATTAAAATATAGTATATAAAGATGATACAATATCAATCCTTTGTAGAGATATTTAATATATTTTTGTCTCATTTTTAACTCTTGATTCACACAATTTGTATTTTCATGTTTATTTTATGTAAATTTGATGTACTTTCTAATTTTTTTTTGTTTTTTTACTCTTTTTTAATTTATAATAATATATGGGTGGAGAATATGATGTGGCCTTGAGCTCGTGAAAAATCGTGGGATGTTAAAAATATTTGCCCAATCAGTTCCATTTGACAATTAAAATATAGTATGTATAAAGATATTAAAATATAGTATGTAAATCGTGGGATGTTAAAAATATTTGTCCAATCAGTTCCATTTGACAATTAAAATATAGTATATAAAGATGATACAATATCAATCCTTTGTAGAGATATTTAATATATTTTTGTCTCATTTTTAACTCTTGATTCACACAATTTGTATTTTCATGTTTATTTTATGTAAATTTGATGTACTTTTTAATTTTTTTTGTTTTTTTACTCTTTTTTAATTTATAATAATATATGGGTGGAGAATATGATGTGGCCTTGAGCTCGTGAAAAATCGTGGGATGTTAAAAATATTTGTCCAATCAGTTCCATTTGACAATTAAAATATAGTATATAAAGATATTAAAATATAGTATGTAAATCGTGGGATGTTAAAAATATTTGAATACGTGTATTAATTAAGGCGCTAAGTACCCAAAAAATCGAAAACGATGTTTTTACAGAAATGTATACTATGTACCGATGCCAATAACCCTAAATAGGATTTAAGTGCCTCAGGCAGTTCAAAAAAATACAATAAATTGATGAAGTCTGGCATCGCTGTAACTCCGTTGGTATGTTGTCTTTTAAAATGGTTTAAGTGCCACAACAGTGTTCATTGACATTCCATATAAAATGGCCGGCGATGGTGTGTTGACAGTCGCGAGCTTGCTTGTAAAACGCCGTCAAAAAGGTGAAGGAAGTGTGCAAAATGCGAAAAAAAACTTAAAACCAGTGGCCAAGAGTATTCCACACTAAATAATAAAGTCATTCCTGCCAAAAAACCACCAAATTCTGAGGTATGTGTATAATATTGTTTTTCTGTACATTTTGTTAGTTTTGGTACTGACGCGCTAGTCGCTAGTGATGTGCATGCCTATCGTAATAATATTATTATTCATTCATATTGTAAATATTAATTTCGAATCCAATCATTTTGTAAACAGATAATTCTTTTAATTCCACTGTTTTTCTTATGTACTCGTAACTTTTAATTTATTGTACCTACTTATTTCATGGAAAATAATAATTAAGTTTTTTAGTGTCGTTGTGTTTCATAAAGCCGTTTCCAGTGATATATTGGTCTTTCGTGATGTTGATAACAATAATATTAATAAAAACATGCATTTAATGATATGACTTCCGAACTTTTATTAATCAAAATGTATGCATTCACAATACATAATGAGTGAAGAGTGTCAACCAAATGTCAAATACAAAATTATCTATGCTTTTTCCATACATTTTGGTAGTTGTTTACGTGTTTGTTGGAGACTTAACCTCAAAGGTTGGCGAAGCGTTTTTTTAAACTTACAGCCTTAATAATGTATACATCGTGTTGAAACAACGCACATAGTCATTTATATGTTTTTAGCCAACAAACAAAAATTAACAATAAATCTCGTCAGTTTTCGTACATTATTATTACGATTTGACAGTTTATTGAAGACCCCTCGATCATGCGAACCTGGCGAGATAAAAGTGCAGTAGCCAACCCCGTTGTTTTGACTGTAACTAGATGTTATGAAATGATTGTTGGCTGACACTGTTTTTTTTTTATTCTAAAAACTGTTTCATGCGTTCACATTGCTTGCATTTTAATACTTCTTTTATGAATATTAATTTAATTTTCATTTTTTAGTCATTTATTTCAAAAGTATTTCTTGTTATATTAATTTATAATGTTTAATTGTTTTCAGGTGAAGTGCAAATGCAAATACTCGTGTAAAACTTTACCTTTTGAACATAAAACTGCTTTGTTCACTGGATTATATTCATTAAAAAAGGAAACCTGCCAGGGGACTTATTTAATGGGTCTTATGCACATCGCGGAAATAAAACGTCGAAGACATGGACAATACGATGACCCAACGAAAAGTCGAAGGCAGTGTACCGTTTACTATACAGTTCCTGATGGAAAAGGAAATATCGCCAGTGTTTGTCGTGCTACTTTTGCAGAAATATTTGCATTGACCCCGAAAAAGCTGCAAGTATTGACTGAAAAAAAGAAAAACGGTTTAACTAACTATACTGAGAACCGAGGAAATAAACATGTATTGCGAAAATATACGTTACAGGATCGCCAATTAGTCATAAACCATGTGAATTCTTTTCCCAGGGATTTAAGTCATTACGGGCGGTCAAGATCACAGAAGGAATATTTAAGCCCCGTTCTTAATATTAACAGACTATACAAAGCATTTAAAATTTTTCCCGCAATGAGTTTATTAACTCCTGGGAGTACAATGCTTTATATAATATACTATATTCTGTATTGTATACTTTTGATAAATAAATAAAATAAAAAAATAAATAAACTGAAAAAAAAAAAAAAAAAAATCGTACATCCACAATCGTCAATCACATACAGATTTTATTCCAATCAGTTTAAAAGGGAATTTAAGAACCTTAAATTTGGTAGCAAACGGACTGATACATGTGCTACGTGTGATTTTTATTTCGCCCGAATAAAGGCCAATGGGAACCAAGGAAACGATAAAACGATTCTCGAGCTACATCAAAGAAAAGCCCAGAGAGCTCTTTCAGATATGAGCTTAGATATTTCACGGTCTCAAATGCCAACCAGTGATACTTGCGCCAACAGTACAATTGCAATAGATCTCCAGCAAGTGTTATTAACACCAACACTAACACATTCACAGATGTATTATTCCAGACAATTGTCGAATTTTAACCTTGGCATTCATATTGGAGACACAAATAATGCCCACATGTGCCTATGGCACGAGGGAATATCGGGAAGAGGTGGCAATGAAATAGCATCATGCCTATTCAAAGTGCTCACATCAAATATTACAGAAAAAAAAATTCTCACACTATGGTCGGATAATTGTTGTGGGCAGAACAAAAATCGTATGATGGTGTTTTTGTGTATGCTTCTTGTAAGTAAAGGAGTATTTTTTAAAATAAATCATAAGTTCCTGATATCTGGACACTCGTACCTTAGCTGTGATAGAGATTTTGCCCTTATTGAGAAACGGAAGAAAGTAACGCACGCCATGATTCCAAAAGATTTGGAAAATATGATTAAAGAATCAAAACACATAAATCCGTTCAACGTATTGCCCATAAAAGCGGAGGATTTTTATGATTTTAAAAACGCGGCTAATACATTTATCAATACTACCACATTGGGTATTGCTAAAGCTCAATGGCTGCAGTATGACGTGGAACATCCTTCTGTGGTGAATGTTCGTGAATCATTAAACGAAATGGAGGCGTGGAAGACAACAAGACTTCTAAGAAAAAATAAGACGATAAACAATTTAAGAATATATAATCTTCCCAATCTCCAATGTACCAGCAGAATAACAGAAGATAAGAAAAAAGACTTAAGAAACATGATACCCTATCTGCGTGAAGATCAACATAAGAAATTTTTGGACATATAATTGATAAGTGCAAGCGCTACAGTAATTTCCCGTAATACCATGTGAGCGAAGCCGCGGGGAAAAGCTAGTATAGTACATAAAGATGATACAATATCAATCCTTTGTAGAGATATTTAATATATTTTTGTCTCATTTTTAACTCTTGATTCACACAATTTGTATTTTCATGTTTATTTTATTCACACAATTTGTATTTGTTCTAGTTGTAACACTGTCATTGTGATGAACCAGTTTGTTTTAAACTAAAAATAAAGTGACAGATTTTATTTCTCCAGACTTAAGTTATTTTGTCCAAATCCATCCCCTTCCTCTTGTTGTTTTTGTTATTATGTATTAGGGTTTTCAAATCACGTAATTTTTTTCAAATCGGAATCCTACAGGATTTTAACGAAGGGCTTTTAAATTAACATAAGGGGCCATCCATAAATTACGTCACACGAATTTCATAATTTTTTGACCTCCCCCCCGTCCCTGTCACACGCTGTCACATTTGTAAGACCCCCTCCTCCCTAGCGTGACATCACACGATTTGCAATTTTATGTGTAAAATTAAAACTTTCGTTTTGAAAATTCGTACAATCAAACGGGCATGTGAGGAAAATCCCTGTCATCTGGTAAGCCTAACTGCATGTGACGTCACAAAGCTGATGACCCCCCGTACGCCTTGTCACACAAAGTCACATTTCTCTGCACCCCTCCCCCCCCTTAAGGTGTGACGTAATTTATGGATGGCCCCTAATGTCAATATTTTTTTAATCAATTATCATTTTTGGTGGTATACAAAAGGACATTAAAAAGGAGATAAACTTGTGTTGGATCCAGATTATTTGAATAAGTAGACGAGAATTTTTTTTTTTAATATATAAATTCGATCATATTACTGACATCTGTTGGGTGTGTTTGAGAACGAAATTGAAGGAGTCTGTAATAAAATACGGGATTAATTATCGCGAGGGAGGTGCTAGACTATTGGGGATGCGAAACGTTGGACGAATTGAAAATGATAAATTGACAATTATTTTGAACACAACGAATAGCGAGAGAGAGGCGGGGCTAAGGGCGTTTATCAGATTTAAGATGCAGAGAGTTCTCACGAAACCCATGGTTTGGAATGCGAACACTTATGAATTGGGTCATAACTCACTTCATGATGACCAAAAATAAGCAATTGATAACTGTTGAAATTCGGGACCGGGACCCCAACGAGATTCTGAAAAAGATCGTTCAGGAAATAGATTTTGGGTTGATTATGAACTTTTGCGTTTCAGTTATTAGGAGCGACATGTGGAAGGTTTACGATCTCTTGCATCAAAGTGACGTTCTATGAGATTGACAGGTAACATGATTTTGGCTCTTCGAAGAGATCACTAAGCCGGAATCACCACTCCAGGTAACATACAAAATAGTGGGGAAAGTAATTAATAAAATTTAACGGCCTGTCTAATTTTAAATTTATTTACAAACTCGAGTGTATTTTTTGAAGAGATCGACAGATCATTTTTAACAGTTATTGAATTTTGCGGGAAAACGAGACAGCGAGATGAGGGAGGTTACTGGGGAATCACGCAAAGAGACGCGGAGAACAGGGACAGATTAGGCCTTGGTGGTGATAAATGGCCATAAATGAAAATCGAGATCAATAAAAATGTGAATTTAATACTAGGAAAAGCCTTACGAGCGTTGCTGTTTATCTAAAGGGAGGGTTTAATAATGGATAATGCCTAAACACTCACAAACACGGAAAACATAGGGGAAAATACAAATTGTTCGTAGGATAATGCGTAGAATAAAATTCCTCTGCGTTAGGTTATAAAATAATAATAATAATAATAAATTATTCCAGAATGTATGCAGGGGTAGTGCAATGTAATACATTTACTTTAAGCGGAAGAAAATGCCCTATGACAAATTAAATCGAGCGCGTGGTCCACCCCTGTTTTATTTTGCTAGACCAAGATAGTTGAAAACCCGTTTTCAAGGGAGGAGATGGTGACAAAAGCAGAAGGTCGAAACTAACGTGAAAGGATAGTGGTAAAAGAACACAAGTGAATATATCTCAAAATTGCATGAACTTATTTTGATTAATGGGAGATTTCCGTTTTAAATAGGCAGTTTTTTTTTATAAAGGGACAGTCAGTGGAACTCAGGGGACGAATACGGTTAAGTCTGGAAGTCGTTTGGTTCTAACTATCTCGTAGCAACGGTTAATTAACCTCAGTGAAAACAGATAGTGGTAATTTTATTAAAAGGAGTCCGGAGATCGAAGTTCGGTGCGACCCGTCAAAATTCGGGAATTATAGAAATAATACAAGTTCGTGAATTATTGCAATGTGTCCTCGTGCCTTTGAGTGCCATAGTTCACAATTTAGTCAACAGATGGCGCTAGAAGTAATTAGCTGTTTGCGCATGCGATTCCGATTGACCATATTGAACAAGCGTCGATAACATTTATTGTCGAGATCGCGCGTATTCTAAATGTTTGTGTTGTGAAACTGTGATTTTGACTTCGCATAAAAATTTTATTAATTTAAGTGTCATCAGAATTTTATAACATGTCTATTTTGGTTGTAAATTAGTTACTAAAGTGCGTGTTTATTTTCGTGTTCTTTTTTGTACTGTTTCAAAGTTATTAGGAAACGTTCACAATAAGTTTTTAGTGTTTGAAATTGACGTTAAGAATAAAAATGGCCCATATTTTGGAAGATGATGAAATTGAAAATATACTGCAGATGTTGGATTCTGATTATGAAATGTCCGAGGATGAATTTGTACCTTCGGAAATTTCAGATGCAGAAACTCAAGCTGATGAGTCTGTACGGGAAGAAGTGCTACACTCCTCAGTGCTGGGTGTCAGGTTCATTACCTCATATTCCAATAGTACACGAATTTGATGATTTTCAATCCGGCATTTCTGTACAATTTAACGAAAACTCAACAGAAAGTGATTTTTTTGAACATTTTTTGAATCGCTCCATTATGAATGAAATTGTAAGAGAAATACACGACTACCATAGTTTTGTTCTCAATACAAAGGAATTTGGTGCGAATTCAAGAATTCATAAATGGAAGGACACAAATATTGAAGAAATGTATTTATTTATTGCAATAACCGTGCTAATGACAAGAAACCAACACTTGACTATTGAAGAGTATTGAGAGTATTGGAGTACAAATATATTTCTTAGTTTGCTTATTTTTGGCCAGATCATGAGTAGAGATCGATATCAACTGTTATTGCAAAATTTACATTTCTGTGACTCAAATTCGCCTTCTACGGATCGTCTTTATAAAATAAGGTTAGTTTTAAATCACACCCGAACATTATTCAAACAGTCTGTAATACCTTATGAAGATCTATGCATAGATGAAAGCATCATTGTTTTCAAGGGTAGGCTTATTTTTAAACAGTATATTCCATCGAAACGACACCGCTTTGGAATCAAAATGTTTGTTTTGTGTGATGTGAAAACTGGATACATTCTTGATTTTATAATTTACTGTGGAGAAGGCACGAGGGGCTGTTGTAACCACACTTCTAAATGATTATTTTGGCAAGGGGCACAATTTGTGGTGTGACAATTGGTACACAAGCCCAAAGTTATTCCAGTTTTTGCATTCGGAAAAAACGAATGCCTGTGGTACGGTAAAAAAAACCGTAAGGAAATGCCCAAATTTAAAAATCTGAAAAAAGGTGAATTTGAGTCAAAAAGCCGCGGTCCCCTTTAAGCATTAAAATGGTGTGATAAAAGGGGTGTACACATGCTAACTACCTTGCACGATGACACATTTAAAGAAACAGGGAAAATAAATCACCGAACTAAACAACCCATTCACAAGCCCGTCTGTGTAATCGATTAAAATAAATTTATGGGAACTGTTGACAAAGGCGACATGATGCTGAGCAGTTTATCATGTATGCGAAAGACGATAAAATGGTACAAAAAAGTCTTTTTTCACATAATTGACCTGTATTTATTGAATGCACTTATTTTGCACACCCAAGTGACATGTGAAGGTGAACAACCCTTGGAGACCGTCAAGAAGCTAGCAGCGGCTGTAGGTGTAGAGCTTCTTCCCCACGAAATTCTGGAAGCCAAAAGGATTCCCGACAGGCGACCCGGAGCTCCCCTGAAAATTTGTGTCCGATACATGGATATTCGCAAAAGAAACCTGCTACTAATAAACCGAAAAAAAATTCACCATGATACCTTAAAATACTTTAACTGCGAAAAGATTTTTATAAGTGCTATTGTTTCGTGACGCCGCAGCGCGCCGTACATTTGTTTGGTTTGACCAGGTAACCGCAGAAATTCTACAGTAGAGAATTTCGCACAGTCGAAGTACCCACACGGGCGGAGCGTGGACAATAATCGCCAGTCGAGTTAGAAGATCGGACCCATCGTGACACAGCACAGTGTCAATTTATCGTAAATCGATCGTAATTCGCATGGAACAAAACCTAATCGTCTGCTTATCGTTGCTTCATGTTTTCATCGATCAATTGAACAATATCGGGTGCCCGTGGAGATACAGATGGAGATACAGTGAAGATCGCCGTGTCTGTCTACCAAAGAACGAGGAACGTCCTTCTTGGACGTTAAGAAACATATCTTCCGTGAGTTCCGTGACTTCTGACTTGTGTTATACTGTTATTTGGTTGAATTAGACGGACGATCGTATCGCATCCGCGGGCGCTGTATCGCACAGTGGCCCCACCAAGGCATTTTATTTTTTATTTATTTATTTATTAAAAGAAGTTTATACAATGAACAAAAAATTGTGTTAATTCATCCGCCATGCTAGGGATGTCCCTGTGTTATGGCGGATGAAGTTTACAGATTGTGTAGGTACAGTGTACAGCTATTAACTTATGCAATTCATTTAAGTAGTTTAAGTAACAAATTAAGTTAGTAATTTAATTAACACATTAAATTAATTTATGTTACAAGTTGTATCAATTATATTACAATTCAATTAAAATAGCAAATTTTTACTCATCATCGTTACTGAATGTAAGGATCCATTTTGATAATTTTTTTTTAAAGATATGGGGTTGGGTTTCGGATTTTAGGTTCTCGGGGAGAAGGTTAAACATTTTAGGAGCTAGGTACATGAAATGTCTTTGAGCTGATGTGGTGCGTAGTGTAGGAACATTGTAGTGTCGTTTGGTTATTGTTCTGGTGGTGTAACTGTGATGTAAAAGAGTTTTTTTCTTGTATTTGAACATGAAATGTGTTAATGTAAATTTTAGATGAAGTTGCCGTATGTTTAAGACATTATATTCTGTGAAGACCATTCTGACCCCGTGATTCATCACGATTCAGCTATTCTTAATCCTTATTTCAAAGAACTTCTATGACCAAACAAATATGCGAGGAAAAAAGTTTTCGTACGTTTGGTATAAAGATGAAAAAATTTTGGTAAAGAAATCAGCCACGGATAAAATAATATATATTAAACATTCTGATGACTTGTGTAAAATTATTTAGGATGTCGATGAGCTCTGTCACATGTCGAACATTGGCCCGATCGCTCTTACCATACAAAACCTGAACCTGACTGTTGTAAATTGTTGTTATGGAATCATTTTTACAGTGATTGTTTCCAAACTGTCAGAAATCATGTATCTTACCTATTTACTACTATCAGGTATAGGGCGATCTCCCAGTTTTAGCCACTGTGACGGGGAAGCGGTGGTGGAATGAAGATTTGGAAAAGCTGAAGAAAGAAGTACTCGCAGCGAAGAGGAAGCGAAAGTTCAAAACTGGAAAGATTTCTGCTCCAGCCAAGGGGAAGAAACAGTCTGGTCAACAGTCCTTAGGGTTCTCAAGTCATCTCAGAAGACCCCCCCCGAAACGCTCACTTTCAACAACAATCTGTCAACTACGCCCCCCAAGAAACGCGTCCACACTTTTAGAACATATTTTCCCCAATGGCTCTCAAGCCGGTGAAACACCAGAACAAACTCGTATTCGGAATAATGAGGATGCTGAAAGCCTTAGCGAGATCGATCCCCCGTTTACAAAGCTTGAAGTAAAAATCTAACTTCAATAGACATAAAGAAATCCCCGGAAGGGATCATTTCACGTCAGATATTTGTTTACAACCATTCGAAGCTCTCCCTGACATTTTTATGGCAACCTATAATGCGTGTCTACGAATTGGCTGTTTTCCGATCCCTTGGAAAATTGCCAGAATCAAGATCATCAGGAAGCCGGGAAAAGAAGGCTACGGGAATGTCTCCTCCTGTCGGAAGAGTACCCCAATTTATCAAAACAAGCTATTTTTAATAGTTTTATTTCTGCTTTCTACAAGCGGGATTTTCTAATTATGCTGCAACCAAGTCAAAGTGCAGGAACAGGCTCGACGCCACACCAGATCACCTGACTACAAGAGACTATGTAATAAATGGACAATCTACGCTATCGGCCATCACTTTCAGAATGATGTTCCTACTTCCTCGCCCTCTGCAGAGTGGTGATACCGCTTGTGAGATAGCACTAAAATCTTAATTTATTACTCTATTATTTCCAGATAAGACGGACGGAAGTCCAAACAAAGTAAAGAAAAACGTCACAGAAAGTTTCACAGAACTTTCTGAGGCAAAGCTGGAGTTGATTCAGCTGCAAAAAGAGTCGCTTCAATTGGAAATGGAGCATAAGAAAAAAATTAATTGTTTAGAGTTAGAGGAAAAAATAAAATAAAATAAACATAAGGATGAAATGCGACAGAAAGAACTTCTTTTGTTAGATTTAAAAATAAAGCAATTATCTGAGTAATTTTGTTTTTTTTTTTTTATTTCTTTTCTGTAGATTGTTTTAAGCTATTACAAGATTGCTGTAGGTATAATTTGAAGTTACAACCTGAAACAAAGGCTACCGTCAACTGTGCCAGTGTCATTTCACTCCTCTTTACAAAATTAATCATTTTTAACAGATAATAGCTTTAAAATAGTATTGTAAATTGGTGTAATATAGTTTTAACTTGTATATTTGATTTTTACAGTAAGTAAGTAAGTGTTGTAAAGGGTCTGCCATCTAAAGTTTTTTTTTTCAACTAGTGCTTATTTCGTGAATGGTAACACTTAGCTCATGTCTGATTTGACAGATAATTAGTTTTATCCTTCCGCTGAGCGAATATGGTTGTGTATACGCTTGAACAACGCTGGGAAATATTGCGACATTACTTTGAAAATCATGGTAATGTTGCAGAATGTGTACGAAAATTGCGTACGGTTTTTGGAAGAAGAGAAGCACCGTCAGCTCCGTATGTTCGTTATCTTGTGAAAAAAGTGAAAGAAACTGGCATCCTCATCGATAAACCAAAGCGTGAAAAGCCAAAAACAGTGCGTACACCCGAGAATATCGATGCTGTGGCAGAAAGTGTGCGTGAAGCGCCATCAACATCAATTCACCGTCGTTCTCAACAATTGAACATTTCGGAGACATCATTGAGACGAATTTTGCATAAAGACCTTGGTATGACGCCATACAAAGTCCAATTGGTTCAGGAGTTGAAGCCAACTGACCATCCAATGCGTTTTCGCTTCGCTGAGTGGGCCTGCGATCGACTTACAGAAGATGCCGATTTTGCCAAAAAAATCATCTTTTCGGATGAAGCTCATTTTGATCTTGGCGGGTATGTAAACAAGCAAAATTGTCGTATTTGGGGCACAGAAAACCCGCACGCATACATTGAAAAGCCGGTACACCCAAAACGAGTCACTGTTTGGTGCGGATTTTGGTCCAGAGGCATAATTGGGCCATTTTTCTTTGAAAATGAGCAAGGAGTGGCCGTTACTGTCAATGGCGATCGTTATCGGGCCATGTTGAACGAATTTTTGTTCACAAAAATTGAAGAGGAGGATATTGGCAACATTTGGTTTCAACAGGACGGCGCTACGTGCCACACAGCCGAAGCTACACTCGATGTTTTGCGCCCTGTTTTTGAAGATCGCATTATCAGCCGCAGAGCTGATGTCGTTTGGCCACCTCGGAGCTGCGATTTGACACCGTTGGACTATTATTTGTGGGGTGCCCTCAAAGATAAATGTTACGCCGACAAGCCAGAGACAATTGACGCTTTAAAGGACAATATTCGTGAAGCCATTGGTGAAATACAGCTGCACACAATCGATAATGTGCTTAAAAATTGGACCGATCGTGTAGGCTACTGCATGGCCAGCCGAGGCAGCCATTTGAATGAAATTATTTTCCATTATTAACCGGAAGGTTTGTACTTATAAATAAAAAAAGAAATTTGAGAAAATATTCAGTAGTTTTTTTTTTATAGCATTTTCAAAAAAAAAAAGTTATTTGGCGGACCCAGTATAATTAGTTTCTCGAAGCAATTCAGGTAAGTTTTTTTTTTTTTTTTTGGTTAGCATCATTTAAATTTTTTAGAAAATGGATCAAGAAAAACCTCCTGACCCCCCAGATGATGGTTTACTATCTGAATCCTCGGGTGTTACGAAAAAAATGATCGCGGTTAATATTCCGGAAGCTTCCGACTTCGTATTGATTACATCTAAAAAAAGGAAAATCGCTAAATCAGCTCATACCTGTACAACAGATTTTGAACAGATGCATCGCAAAATACCTTCCCCTCAAAAAAAAAATGACTCCCTTCAAAACAATTCTTCTGTTTTACCTGAACAACAGGATGTAATTCCATCTCCGTCCACTTCTTCCTCGACTTCAATTCACCCAATTAGTCCAATTAGTCCTTCCACCACACTCGCCCCATCAGAAACCACTACACCTTTAAATATGTCGCGTTTATACAATAATCTTGATAGACCACCATATATAACACACGTAACTAAAATGTCAAATGATGGAAAACAATCCAATTTATATGATGTTGACTTTGGACATTTTATGTTTAAAAATAAAATCCACCCTGTCTGGAATGGAGTTAAGTCGGTTGGCCGCAACCGTCTTTCTGTCGAATTCAGGACAGCGGCTGAGGCCAATAGCTTTGTTAAATCTGATGTTGCCAAAAAAAACTCGTATAACGTTTTCATTCCTACATATCAGGTAACAAGGCTAGGTGTCACAAAAGGAATTCCACCGCACTGGTCGATAGAGGATATCTTGGATAATATTACTGTTCCCCAGGGTTTCGGAAAAGTATTAAAAGCGCGACGTCTAAATTACAGATTTAATACGGGAAACTCTGTAGAATGGAGACCCTCCCAATCCGTTGTTTTAACCTTTGACAGCAAAGATCTTCCGCAAAATGTTAGCATGTTTAACGTCTCTCTTCCAGTAGAGCTCTATGTGTTCCCAACTGTGCAGTGCTACAAGTGCTGCAGATTTGGACACACTAAGAACCTCTGCAGATCTGAACCTCGTTGCTTCAAGTGCAGTTCGTCTCATAGTGGCGATTCCTGTGATAAAACCGAGGAAAATTATAAATGCTTAAACTGCTCCGGAACTCACATGTCCATTAGCAAAACTTGCCCTGAACTGTCGAGACAGCGCAATATAAAACATACAATGGCCGAGAAAAGCATTTCTTATGCGGAAGCATCAAGAATGTTTAACAAATCCATTCCATCTTATTCTGAAGTAACTTCCAAAAATTCAAAAAATTCCACCACTTCTCAACCTACTTCTTCTTCATTTAGAAAAACCGTTCAAAAGGTCGTGACACCTAGATTACCAACAAAAAAAAATAATGCCAATCACGAATCCCTTCTGTGGTTCCCCAATGGACAACTCCCTTCCAGTTCAAATTTCAATGCTTACCCAAAGTCATCTAGTAAAGAACACAATTATAATATAGACCTTAACGCTACACTAATCACCTCATTTTTACATATTTTACAAACTTTAAATAAAAACAACATCCAAATACCGTCCCACGTTGCTAAACAAATTACCAATATTATTAACTCAACCAGAAATGGCTCCTCTGATGAGGATTCTTCAGTGGAATTGTCATAGTATTAAAAACAAAACTGAAGAATTTTCAAATATATTAAATTCGAACTCTATTGCAGTGGCTGCCGTCTCGGAGACATGGCTGGAACCGGATTCTGATTTCAGAGTCAGGGGATACCACTGTCTTCGAGACGACCGTCAAGATGGGAAGGGCGGCTCCGCCCTTTTCATTAAAAAATCATTACCCTTCACCCCAGTAGATGTAAAACCAATTGGTTGTCCTTTTCAAGTGACGGCCGCAAAGGTTTTTGACACTACAATCATTTCTTTGTATATATCACCATCTAACAAACCTTCAAAATCAGTTCTGAAAGCAATGTTTTCAAAGGTCAATCCCCCTTCTCTTATTCTGGGAGATTTTAATGCCCATCACGGATTATGGGGAGCTCACAATTGTGACAGAATGGGCAGAGATATTGTTGATCTACTCGATGAACTAGATTTTTGTATCATCAATGATGGCTCTCCTACGCGTCTTCAGGTACCTGGTCAACGACCCAGCATGGTTGATCTTACTATTTGCAATTCCAGCATAGCCGCATCCCTGTTATGGGAGGTTTTGGATGACCCGCATGGGAGTGATCATTACCCTATCCTCATAGAATTCTCAAATATTTATCACCCCAACAAAAATGTCAAGTGCAGTAGTCGAAAACCGAAGTTCTTAACTGCCAATGCCAACTGGAATGATTATTCAAATCATGCAAAGTTCTCCGTGCAAAGTCTACCCTCTCCAACTACAGAAAATGTTGCGGAATGTTACGATTTATTGGTGTCTGCAGTCATTACGGCCGCAGAAAAATTTATCCCCATTAAAACGACACGTAACAAAGGGAAACCTCCCCCAGCTCCTTGGTGGGACATTGAATGCTCAGATGCAGTAGATATGAGGAAAAAATATGCGAAAATTTATTCAACAAATATGAATATGGAGAATTTCCTTCAGTATAAACAGATTGAAGCTAAAACCAAACGTCTTCTAAAAAACAAAAAACGTCAAGGCTGGAAAAAATTTTGCTCATCGTTATCTCCCGAAGTTCCTCTTTCAGTAGTTTGGAATTCAATTCGTCGATTTAAGGGGTCTCACATCCCAACGGTGACTCGGCCACTCTCTTCGGAGTGGGTGAAGGAATTTGCTGATAAACTAGCTCCACAAACTGCGAGTAATTGGAATGAAACAGAATTCACGTACTCATTTAAAACACGGGGTTGGATGGACACCCAATTCAATTTAACAGAGCTTAGGGAGGTCTTAAACGATCTCACAGACTCATCCCCTGGTGTAGATGAAATTCCATATAGCTTTATTAAAAACTGCGATGTTACCACACTAAACTATTTTCTTTCAGTTATAAATCTGATCTTTGACTCTGGCAAAATTCCATCATCCTGGAAAACACAAATAATTGTTCCCATTCTGAAACCCCAGAAAGACCCTAACTCTGGACTTTCTTACAGACCTATTGCTTTGTCATCTTCCTTAATTAAAATAGCTGAACATATGATCAAAAGACGCCTAGACTGGTATGTAGAAAATGAAAAAATTCTTCCCAGCTCTCAGTTTGGATTTCGAAAACGAAAAAGTACGATCGAAAGTGTGTCCATCCTGACTTCTGATATCCAGTTGGCCCTGGCTGATAATGAATTTCTTGTCGGTGTTTGCCTTGATGTGTGCGGAGCTTTTGACAGTGTTTTATTAGATGTTTTATTTAGTAAATTATTAAAAATTGGCATCCCTCGTAAGCTTTCCAGTTTTATAATTAACCTCCTTCTTACCAGGAAAATTCAAATCCAGGTGCTGGATTCTCCTCCGCTGGAAAGAATAGTAAACAAGGGTTTGCCTCAGGGCTCCGTCCTTAGTCCTATCCTTTTTAATATATATACCTTTGACCTGCATCGGAGTATGCATCCATCTTGTAAAATACTTCAGTATGCAGATGATCTTTTTATATATATTTCAGGACGAATTATTACTATTCTGGAGGAAGTGATTAACATTTGCATGAAAAACCTTGACATCTGGTTAATGAATCACGGCTTAGAAATTTCTCCGTCCAAAAGTAATGTTATTGTTTTTTCCAGAAAACGTGTTACTCCGCGTGTAACAGTCCAAATAAATAATTCAATTCTCCCTATCCAGGCACAGATAAGATTCCTTGGGGTAATTTTAGACTCTAAGTTAACATGGAACCCGTATGTTAATTTTATAATTAACAAATGTCAAGCTGGCCTCAACACTTTACGTGCCGTTTCAAGGGTCTGGTGGGGAAGTCACCCATTCACCCAAAAACTTTTTTATAATGCATATGTTAGGAGTCATTTGGATTACGCGTCATTCCTCATCGAACCCACTTCTAAAAAGAACCTCGCGAGGTTGGACCGTATCCAATTTCAAAGCTTAAGATTGATTATCGGAGCAATGCGTTCTTCCCCAATTAACGCTTTACAAGTGGAGGCTGTGGAGGCTCCTCTTCATTTCAGAAGACAGTTCTTGGCTGACAAGTTTTTATTTAAATGCTTTAGGCTCTCCAATCACCCATTGATGGACAAAATTACCTCACTCTCTGCTCAAGTGCAATCACTTCCATATTGGAGGAACAAATCAATCCCTCTTCTTGTTAAAAGTCTCCATACGTACAGTGCATATAAACCCCTCTTAAATCCATCTGATAGACTTCCTTTATATGCTAACCCCTTTCGTATTCATTTACGTAAACCAAATATTCTTCTTTCTCTCGGCATAACTAACAACCACGAAGCTCCAAGAAAGCTTATCCAAATTTTAAATTCGAAATATTCCGACTGGAAAATTATTTACACAGATGGTTCCAAATCTCACTTATCAAACCATGTGGGAGCGGCATTCCATTGTCCATCAGATCAAGTCAATAAAAAAATTAAACTTCCAAAAGAGGCTTCCATTTTCACTGCTGAATGTATAGCCATTTTTGAATCCCTCAAATACATTGACGATGATCACATAGGAAACTTCTTAATTCTCTCCGATTCCCTAAGTGCACTTCAAAAATTAAACTCTTCACCCTTCCATTACCCAGAAGACGATCTTTGTGTTGGAATCCGCACCTTAATTCATAAATTAACCGACTCTGGCAAAGAAACCGTGTTGGCTTGGATACCTAGTCACTGTGGTATCCCTGGAAATGAAAAGGCCGATTCATTGGCGAAAGATGCTATTATTTCCGGTGATATTTTATATAAATTTTTAAACCCCGATGACGTTCTCATAAAATTAAAAGAAAACATGATTTCCACATGGCAGAATCATTGGGTTGAATCTAGTAAAACAAAAGGGTACAACTTTTTCACAATACAGCCAACGATTCCTTCAAAACCGTGGTTTTCTAGACTCTCTTTAAACAAATTCTCTACATCCTCCATTTGCCGCATGCGGATAGGGCATTGCTGCCACAATGTTCACCTGACAAAAATTCATGTTAAGAATTCTGCGATGTGTGAATGTCGTCTTGGTGAAGAGGACCTCAATCATATTTTTTTCAGTTGCCCTTTAAATAATTCATACAAAAATTTCATCCCTCACCTAATCAGTTCAGGCATATTGCCCCCCTATAACATTGCATGTCTGTTATCTTCTGTAAATAAACGCGTTTATAAAGTCTTGGCTAATTTCCTGAATATTAACAGCATCAATTTGTAACTGTAAGTTTAGTTCCATGTATTTATTTATTTAATTTTTTATCCATAATAAATTATATCAACATACTTATCAATTTCCTGTTGCTTCCTCGTTGTTAAATGTAATTATAATCATCTCGTATTGTAAGAATTTAGCGTATTATTATTATTCGTATAGTATTATTATATAATGTAGATAGGTTCTTGTTATTGAAACTAAATTTGTAAATATTAACCCAAAATTACACTCACAAAATTACACTCATAAAATTATTCACTTGACACTGGCCAGAACACTCCATTGGGGTGAAAAGCCATGAAAAAAAAAAAAAAAAAGTTACAACCTAGCAAAGTTGTGGCGCGGTGGCACGGATCTGCCCACCACTCAAATATATGGGACAATTCCGACCTGAAAAGAAGTTTTCTTCAGAGAAAATTTGACAATAAAGTATTGTTAGGCGACAGTGGTTATGCTCAAACCAATTATATGATGACACCCCTCACAGAAGGTACTAAATAAATATACTAAGGTATACAAACAAGAGGACAAGCATTATCAAGAGTCACAAATAGACAAGAAATGTTGTTGAAAGGGCTTTTGGTGTATGGAAAAGGAGGTTGCAGCAGTTTGGGGCCAGTACCTGCCTAATTTAGACGGAGTGTTGTAGCCACGCGGGTGCCTTATAGAATTTACAGCCGGCCGTTAATGTACAGGCGCAGTAGGAGGGGAGTGAGGAGAAGTTTTTGAGTGCGTTCGTCAGTTGGTTTCTGGGAGTACTTTGGATAACAGCTGGACTTCAAGCCGTCGAAGGTCATGGCCGCATTTCACGTGAGCGAACTAATTTATAATGAATCATCACGAGATAGTTTTAACTTTGGTTTAATAAATCATTAGCGTTGATTAATCCTTTCTAAATATGTATAGTTTATTTATACAGGCGCCCTTCAGGATTTTCTAATGAAATGCAACCATTTTCTTTGATACCACATGTTCCGAGAAACTAGTTTAACATTAATTGATTTACCGAAGGTATTCAACCACCCCTGTAGATTCAATAACACAATAATCATGCTCTACCCTTTAATGTTTGAGACTTAAGAATAAATCTGCATCTTTGTTACTTTAACATTCCGTCTTTTCTTTCATTGATCTACCCACATGCCAGTACTTGTATTCCGATATGGATTAATGTTTATTTTAATATGAGAGCAATAATTATAGCATTGGGTGAATAATGCAAAGATAGATAAATAGGTAAGTAATTAGCGTTACAATCTGGGCCCAACGTTTAAAAAAAGAACTTAAAGTGGCGTCTCGGACATGTGTTAGTGAATTTTATTGTTTTTTCATTGTTTGAATTATCTCGTGTTGGTTTATTGTTCGTCATGTGTGTTGTGGTCAACGGCGGCTTGTTGTACACCTGCATAGACACATGTCTCCCGTTAGTGTATAGATTATCAATTTTTGCTTTGCATGGAACCAACTCACCGGCGTTTTGCGCTTTTCAAACGTCTCCAGTTATCTGGTGACATTTTAATTATAATTTTATCTTGACATGCATGGGAAACATTTCCGAGTATTGGTGTAACATCTTGTGTTGTCGCATGTTCTAATAACTTTTGGTTTTATAATCCTTTGTAGTTAGGTTATGGAATTTACAATTGTCACAAGGAGTAAGGCAGAAACAATCAACATGGCGAAAGTTGGTGAAACTTCAGCGGCATCGATCCCCGTTTCGTCTCCTTTGTCGGTTCCTGTTCACAAGTGGAACATTACTTTTGACGGCTCAGCTGGCGTACACGACTTTATAGAGAGAATCGAAGAGCTCGCACTAGCTTGAAATGTGAGTAAAGTTTCACTTTTTACATCTGCTGTTGAATTGTTTTCTGGTGATGCACTTTTATGGTACAGAGTAAATCGCTCCTCATTTGCATCATGGTCTGACATCGTCGTGGCTCTGAAAGAGGAATATGAGCTTCTGGATCATGAGAGACGACTGTTGGCTCAATTGAGAGCTACCGTTCAAATGTCGAAGGAGAATTTAAACTCTTTTATTACTCGCATTCTCATTTTAAATAATCGTCTGTCATCGAAATTACCTGATGATGAATTATTGGAGATCTTACAATGTAACATGTTGCCTAGGTATATTCAAAAGTTATCGCTATCGATAATTCCTGATATAAATACTCTTAAGAAACTTGGGAAAATGATTGAGTTAGCGGACAGCCGTTCGAGTGACAGAGTTCCTTCTACTACTGTTTCATATAATAATCAAAATTCTGTCAGAAATAACAATTCACATAACAGAACCATGATAAACTTAACCCATCAAATAACGTTTCCAGGGAGGTGCATTGTTTCCGCTGCGGGAGACCTGGAGTGAAATCTCCAGCTTGCGGCTGCCGCCGTTCAAAAAACTGAATACCCCGGAGTTCCAGACAGCGGGCGTTAAGACGTCGACGCTCGCCGAGGAGACTTCCGGGGAATGGGCTTCCTGGCTGGCTGTAGTAAGAGATTTTTATAAAAATTTAAATACTTCAAAGGAGATGGGAGCGGTGAACAGGGACTGCCGTCCTCACATTTCTTTTCAAGTTTTAGGGTTAAATTTTTCTGGTCTTTTAGATTCGGGCTCTCACATTTCCATTTTAGGGAACAATTTTCATAGGAAATTTTTAGATTTAGGTTTCAAGCTTTCCAAGCTAGACACTAAGTTTTCTTTAGTTTCGGCTACAGGTCATTCTGTTGCTTGTTCGTATAAAATTACGGTACCGATTCGTCTTGATAACACAGAGAGGGTTTTCAGTTTTGTGGTTATGCCTCAGATAAATGCTAACATTATTCTAGGCTGTGATTTTTGGAAAATTTTCAATATTTTTCCAAGAATATCAAAATTGATGGCTTCTAAGGAGTCGGTCAAAACACAGTGTAGAGCTGATGTAATAGATTTAGAAAACGCAGAAAACTTATCCATTTCGCAACGCTCAGTCTTAAATAAAGTAATTCGGGAGTATGTTTCCTATTCGGGTAATCGGTTAGGTAGAACATCCTTAGAGAAGCATGTCATTGACACAGGTAATTGCTCTCCGATTAAGCAACGGATTTATCCAATTTCACCGCACCTACTTCCGCAGGTACACAAGGAATTAGACAGACTGTTAGCTTTGGGAGTGGTTGAACCCAGCAATAGCTCGTGGAATAATCCAATTGTTTTAGTACCAAAAAAGAATGGCACCTACCGGTTATGTCTTGATAGTAGACTTTTGAACGCAAACTCTAAACGCGACGCCTATGCGACACCGTTCATTTCTAATATCTTGAATAGCTTGGGGGGTGCTCGGTATTTAACAACGCTAGACTTGAATGACGCTTTTTTTCAAATTCCCCTAGAAGAGTACTCAAAAGAAAAAACCGCATTTACAATCCCTAAAAGAGGCTTGTTTCACTTGGTGACTATGCCTTTTGGCCTTCACGGGGCGAGTTCTCGCATGATGAGGTTAATGGACAAGGTGCTAGGGCCACAATTTGATGGCAAAGTGTTCTGTTATCTGGATGACATCATCATAATAAGTTCTTCATTTGAAGAACATATAGAACTTCTAAGACAGGTGAAACAGAAATTACAAGGCGCAGGCCTTACCATAAATGTGGAAAAGTCTGTTTTCTGCAGGGATTCTTTAAAATATTTAGGTTTCGTTGTAGACAGCAAAGGGCTTCGCACTGATCCCGAGAAAGTAAAAGCAATTGTGGATTTTCCCACCCCTACGTCTCAAAAGAGTCTACGTAGATTCATTGGGGTGCTATCGTGGTACAAAAGGTTTATCCATAACTTTTCAATTATTGCGTCTCCATTACACAACCTAACAAAGAAGGAATTCGCGGGGAAAAAGTTTGCGTGGAATCAGCAGGCGCAATCGGCTTTTGTTAAATTAAAGAATATCCTAGTTAACGCTCCGGTTCTCGCATGCCCTGACTTTAGTAAGCCTTTCACCATTAGTTGTGACGCCTCGAGCGTAGGCCTCGGGGCAGTTTTAAGTCAATTTGATGAAAATCAGATAGAGCACCCGATTTCGTTCATTTCAAGGTCGTTATCTGCACAAGAGAGGAATCACTCCACAACGGAAAGGGAGTTAAACGCTATGATTTTTGCTCTGGAAAAGTTTAGAGGTTACATTGAAGGTTCACCTATTCCGGTTAGAATAATTACAGATCATTATAGTCTCAAGTGGTTAACGCAATTAAAGTCGCCCACTGGACGTCTCGCACGTTGGGCAGTAAGACTGCAGCAATTTAATTTTGAAATTATTCACCGTAAGGGTAAAGACAATGTCATTCCAGATGCGTTATCGCGGGACCCCTTACAAGTAAATGCATTAGCTCAAAATTTTAGTACTTCCGACTCGTGGTACATCAGGCTTAGAGAGAAAATTTTAGCTAATCCGGACAAATACTCAGCTTGGAAAGTGGAAAATGATAAGATTTTTAAGCACATCCAAAGCATGGACGCTCTTCACAGGTCATATGACTGGAAGGAAGTTATGCCAAAGGAGGTTAGAAAGAATATTATTCTAGAACACCACGTTCCTCCAGTGTGTGCTCATTTCGGGATTATGAAAACCTTGAATAGGATTAAACTTAAATATTATTGGCCTAAAATGTCAGCTGATGTCAAACGGTTCATTAGTAGATGTCAAATTTTTTTAGGTTACAAAAGCACCAATTTGTTACCTCCAGGGCTAATGGGAAATCCCAAGTTGGTGCAGCGTCCTTGGCAGATGATTGCCACAAATCTGCTGGGTCCGTATCCGAATTCTTACAAAAAAGGCTCTACTTACTTGTTAGTAGTTTCTGACTTTTTCTCCAAATATACTAGGCTATTCCCTCTAAGAAAGGCAACGGGTAGCAATGTCGCTAGCATATTAGAAAATGAAATATTCTACAAGTTTGGAGTGCCAGATACTATTGTTTTAGATAATGGTCCGCAGTACATATCTCAGGACATGAAGGCTTTGGTTAGCAAATTTCATATTCGGCACCTTTTCTACAACTGCAGGTATCACCCTCAGAATAATCCTGTTGAGCGCGTTAATAAGGTTTTAGTCTCTGCCCTCGCTTCATATGTAGGCACTGACCACAGAATGTGGGCAAATTATTTACCTGAGATAGAATTAGCGATCAACACTGCTGTGCACGAAGTCACTGGTTATACTCCGTTCTTCCTCAATTTTGGTAGGGAAATTATAATTTCAGGGAAGGACTACTTAGGTGCTGACTTCAACGCGGAGGAAATTAAATTTGCTGAACGTGATTCCTGGGCTGCAGGTTTGCAAGAGTTAAATGATATTTTTTCACAGGTGCGCACATCTTTAAGACAGTCATATGAACGCAACAAACGCCAATATGATCTTCGTCGTAGGGAGGTTCAGTATGCGGAAGGTGACATAGTGTGGCGTAGGTCCTTCATTCTTTCTGATGCTTCTAAGCATTTTTCAGCTAAACTGGCTCCAAAATTTATAAGAAGTAAGGTTGTACGGAAAATTTCCCCTGTGGCTTACCAGTTGGCTGATATGAATGGGAAGCTCTTAGGTTCTTTCCACGTGAAGGACATTTTAAAATCTGAACATGCTGAGGAGTCAGCAGTTTAATTTATTTCTTTCAGTAAGAATTTTAGAATCTTTCCGTAATGGGATTTAATTCGGTCTATCGTACCGATAGTTAGTAAAATTTGCATGCATTTTGACCTTATGTTTGCAGAATACATTCAATGTGTTGACATGACTTTGGTATGAAACTTGTGTCCACACATTGAGTGCTATATGTTAATTGTTTTGTGGTTGTTTGTCCTTTGTAATTGTCACAGTTAGGATGGGTTGTTTCAAAAAATTTGACGAATTCGACAAAAATATTAGACGTTGATTTTCACGTTCTGTGTAAGTTCTATTCAAGTTCTGTGATGATTTCAGTTTTGTGAAGCAGCTGGCCTATGATGATAAAAAAAAAACAGAACTCAAAAAGAAATTAAACAGAACCTGAAAATCAACTTCAAATATTTGATGAACTCATCAAATTTTTTGAAACAACCCGTCCTTAGTTTAGTATATGAATATTGTAATTTGAATGGTAATTTTCCTTCGGAGCATGGGGGTAATTGGCCATTACGCTCATGCTTTGAACTGATAAAATTAGTAGTTTCCTATCCCTGTAGGTAAACCTTGCTATTAACTTTAGTAAAATATGAATTGTGTTTATAATGATACTACATGGTTTTGTGCATGGTTGCTAATATATGGTTATATGTAGAAATTATTTGCTTGAATGGTGTTTCGTACAGACGGTTTCTACCTTGGAGAATTCCACATGTATTTTCTTGATTATAATTTTACATAATCAATAGCCTCAGAAGCTGACAGTAATCTATTTGGGAGCTTTAGGAAGCTTCACAGCATAGGAATTTTCCAAGTTAAGGAAAAATGGGTCTTCTTTAAATATACCTATATGTAAAATGATGTTAGCTCGGTGTAATGCATTCTTCAAGAAATATAGTTAAAACAGAATTCATATTTTATAAGATTTAAATTTATTGTTTATTTTACACAAATTATTTAAAAATCTCTATTGAGAAAACTATACGAATCATTCATGTTTATAGACATACAATCTTATTTTTGATACTTGCGCATAATCTCAGAAGTTCACAGCAACTATCTATTTTGAATTTTAGGAAGCTCCGTTGCATGTTTATTTTCTAATTGTCAGGAACAAGTTTTCTTGAGTCATATTATAATGTATAAACTTACTTCGGGTAATATAATTATTAACAATTAAAAAAAATAATAATAATAATAACAATTCATATTTCATAAGTTTCATTTTTATGCATTTTAATGAAAATTCAATCTATCTAGAGATCGCGTATCTAGAGATACTAATCTCTAGATACGCGCCATCTATGTTTGGTTGTATTGTTGAATTCATCTACGTGACACTGAAATGCAGAGTTCGTGGTTTCCTACCTTTGTGAGGCAGGCAGTGCTTCCGACGTGAGTGTCAGTGAAACGGCCGATAGATGGCACTCCTAGTCGGATCGTATTCAAGTTTTATTGTCGTGTTTGATTCTGATTGATTTGTAATTTGCAAATTTATATTTTATTGTTCGAAATTTCTTCCTGTGATACACATGTTTACATTGCAATATCGCCTTGGCAAAGAATCTTTAAGTTTGAATGCAACTAGTGTCGTTTGTGCTGGACATCGTGACCAGAAGCTGCATTCTCTGAGTAAGTATTGTTTGTTTTCGCTTGGGATTTGGAATTGTATGCAAACTGTTTTTTTTTTTTTGTGTCACGTAGGGAAGAATTTCAACCTTCATTAATTTACATAGGGAATATACCCTCGTGTCTGGGCTATTTACACGCCCCGACAATCTCTATAGAGTGAGTGCCTGATATTAGATGAATGGTTTTGCAGCTTATTTTTAACATTTCTTGCACAATTCCGTTTTGCAAACACGGCATGTGACTTTAAGTTTGTTCTAGAGCTCGGAACTCATTTGAGGGCACATGTTTGTCTTTTAAAAAGGAACTGTGTGACAGATTTAAATTCCTAAATTTTCATACACAACTTTGAGAGTTATTTTCCGGGATCTCAACCATTTATATATTGGCAGGATTATTCATCTTTCTCCGCTGTTCAACAGATGTCAGTGGTTGTTTCATTACCTTAACTTTATTTTTTATTTTTTTTGAGGGGTTTCTTCAATCTTGGTATTTTATTGGTAGGTGTCAAGATTTTAGATGTTCTTAAATTTCATTGGTTTTATAACAGCATTTTGGATAAATAATTGCATAGGTTTTAATGGGAATGTGGTTTTAGAGTCAAGCTTCCTTTGTTTAAATATTTTCAGGTTTAGGTCAAATTATTTATAGGCGCAGTTTAAATATTTGTTTTGTATAAAGATTTTATTTCATCCTTAATACGTAATGATGGCATCTTCTTAACAATAGCTTAGCTATAATTTTTTTCGCTCACGTGTTCCTCTACGTTCTTCGAAGAAGTTTTAACCCAAGCATTTGGACTGCGTCAAACGGAAATTCTACAACAACATCGAACATCACTTATTTATGTCAACCTACTTTCAGTTGCTCTTGAATAGGCAGAAGTTTTAACCCAAGCATTTGGTCTGTGTCAAAATGGATTTCTTCAACTGCAAGGATCAGCACTTTATTTACATCAACCTACAGACAGTGGCTCTGATATAAGCGGAAGATTGAGCCCTAACATTTGGGCAGTATGAAGATTCAAACACTGCATCACTAATCATCATCGAAGGAGGACTTACTGGTTCACAACGTCACATTGAGGATATTTCATCTGTACACATTTGGGAAGAACATTACGAGAAGTGACACAGCTGGGAAGGCACTAGAAGTTCTAACTCATTCACCACAAATCTGCATAAGCACACTGGAATTCTTGGTGGCAGCGGTACCTTCTCTCTTCATGTTTCTGACGCCAGGTGGCGTGGTGGAATTTTTTGCAAAAATTCTCTTGGCCATGGGGGTAATGCAGCAGTTTGGGGCCAGTACCTGCCTAATTTAGACGGAGTGTTGTAGCCACGCGGGTTCCTTATAGAATTTACAGCCGGCCGTTAATGTACAGGCGCAGTAGGAGGGGAGTGAGGAGAAGTTTTCGGGTGCGTTCGTCAGTTGGTTTCTGGGAGTACTTTGGATAACAGCTGGACTTCAAGCCGTCGAAGGTCATGGCCGCATTTCACGTGAGCGAACTAATTTATAATGAATCATCACGAGATAGTTTTAACTTTGGTTTAATAAATCATTAGCGTTGATTAATCCTTTCTAAATATGTATAGTTTATTTATACAGGCGCCCTTCAGGATTTT
The DNA here is from genome assembly GCA_936435175.1 of Glyphotaelius pellucidus. Lineage (NCBI taxonomy): Eukaryota > Metazoa > Arthropoda > Insecta > Trichoptera > Limnephilidae > Glyphotaelius > Glyphotaelius pellucidus. Next base: position 637,542 of record OW386560.1, on the reverse strand, counting down.
CTAATGAAATGAAACCATTTTGTTTGATACCACATGTTCCGAGAAACTAGTTTAACATTAATTGATTTACCGAAGGTAGTCAACCACCCCTGTAGATTCAATAACACAATAATCATGCTCTACCCTTTAATGTTTGAGACTTAAGAATAAATCTACATCTTTGTTACTTTAACATTCCGTCTTTTCTTTCATTGATCTACCCACATGCCAGTACTTGTATTCCGATATGGATTAATGTTTATTTTAATATGAGAGCAATAATTATAGCATTGGGATGGCGGTGAATGCAAAGATAGATAAATAGGTAAGTAATTACCGTTACAAGGTTTCCAATATTCTCTAGGGGAATAAGCATAAAACTGTGTAGAGTACCAGGCATTATTGTGGGTACAGCTGTACTTCATAACTTAGCCATTCAACAAACAGAAAATATCCTAGAAGAGGATCCTGAATACCCAGTGTTTCGTGACGCCGCGGCGCGCCATGGGTGCGTGCGTACATTTGTTTTTGCTTTGACCAGGTAACAGCAGAAATTCTAGCGTAGAGAATTTCGACACAGTTAAGGTACCCACACGGGCGAAGCGGGAACAATATTCGCCAGTCGAGTTTGAAGATCGGACCCCTCAGGACATACAAAAGTGTCAAGTTATCGTAAATCGATCGTACTTCGCGCATGGAACAAAACCCTATCGTCTGCTATCGTTGTTCCATGTTTCTTTCCATCGATCCATTTAACAATATCGTGTGCCTGCGGATTTAAAAATCAGTGAACATTGCCGTGTCTGTCGACCAAGGAACGAGGAACGACCAATGAAGAAACATATCTTCCGTGAGTATTTCTGACTTGTGTTGTACTGTTGTTTGGTTGAACTAGACGGATTATCGTATCGCATCCGCGGGCGCTGTTTCGCACAGAGTGGCCCTACCAAGGCATTCTGACCCCGTGATTCGTCACGATTCACCCAGTGCTCGAAGAAGATAGAATTGCTCAACGTTCAAAATCAGCACAGCAACAGCGAGGTGCTCGTAACTTGGAGCGAACACTCTAATAGAAAAGATCTCTTTTCTATTCCTGAAAATCTCTGCCATACTTCCACCAGGAGACAATAAGCGCACGTGAGTGCCATCAATGGCGCCTTATACTCGAGGAAACTTCGCTATTCTGTAAAATTCTGCTACAATTCTCTGTTCCCCAATCACATCGCAACAAGTAATTAATTGACTCCCTGTTGCATAAAATCTCAAGGTGCATAATATTTGATTCATTGGTGTAACATCATTGTTTTTATTGGTGTTGAATTTTAAGTGAGGTTCAATTTCTTTCACTAATAATGACGTCGTTTCTTTCGTTTACTGAGACGAAATCTTCTTTGAAACTTTCTGGCACTAGTGCATCAACTAAGTTTGTTCTTGTGTTTACTTCTCTCACTACAAACGGTCTACTTATAAAATCTATAATTTCTTCATCATCGTCAGAATACAAATCCCAAATGTCCGTCGTGAATACAGACTGATTAGATAGATTTTAGCAATATTAGACAGTCGGAAATCGAAGAGATAACCTACAAATTTTTTGACGATACTGGAACTGACAGTTGCTAAACACATTTATTTCAGTTAAACAGCCCCTTTTGGGTATTTAACTTTGACAGTTCTTTAAAGCATTTAACGACTTAAATTTTGTGGTGCAAGATGCCAAGTCGACTTAAATCAAACAATGTGTTTAACTTGATATTTAAACCAAATTTAACTTTTGGTGCAAGCCACCCTATAAGTATTAGGAAGCATTTTGATGATTTCTGTATCCTTTTAAATTCGTTTTCCTTCCAAATTGATTTTGTAGCACTCACTGAAACACAATTGAGCGAATATGTCCCGTTTTACTTACCGAACTATATTTCCTTTTCAATTCTGGCTAAACATACCTCTCATGATGGTATTACCATATTTTACAATGTACACTCCATATCCAACATTAACATAGACAACCCAAACTTCAAATTTTCCAATGCTATACACGCAACCTTTACCTCCAGAGGAAAAAATACCCTATTTTGACAGCATACCCGCTCTCTCTCTTTATCTACAAATATGTTTACACAAGAAATTAAAACTTTTATCAACAACAATAGCTCTAACTATTTTGATTTTGCATTTTTTGTGGGTGACATTAATATAAATATACAAAACGCCATACTAAAACCGACCGCGAACGAATATCTAAATGTTATATATTCCACAGGATACCTATCCTACATAAACAACATCACCAGACCTAATCATCCTAATGATACATGTCTCCATCATATATTTCTAATATCAAATAAAAATTACCAACATAAATCTATTGTAACAATAAAAGCAAAAAATTAGATAATCTTGAAATTAGAAAATCCTTAAATAATAATTCTAGTATTTGAATAACCAAATTAATTTATCATTTAGTCCCATTTAAATATATTTCAATAAACCGTTCTGTTCTTCCCGGAAATCCTGCAATTATCCCTTCCCCATTGCTCACCTCCCACACAAATGCCTAAAATTTGTATGTCTGAATATTCTACATCGTAGGTTATTATTCTCCTGACAAAGGATGGGTGCTTCCGAAACCGGTAGAGTGAGAATAAAATAAAAGTGGTCTATAAAAAATGTATGTGTTTTTGTAAATTATGCCGGGCCATAAAGTTAATGCTTTTTACAAACTTCACTTGTAAGAGCTTAGGATAATTTGAGGAAATTTATTTCTATATTGAAGGAAAACATTGCGGCTTTGGCAGCATTGAATTTTTCAGTTCACCAATGGAGTTTTCTCCTATTACTCCCTTACGCAAATTAACAAAAGAATGGTTAAATAATAGTATTTTAACTTTGAACACACAAAAAACCAAATATATCACTTAGAATTTCATTTAAAAATCAGCCTTCTGCAACTCATAATTTGATTATACACAATTGCTTGCAAACATGTAACTGCAACCCCTTAGAAAATGTAGACAACATCAAATATCTTGATGTAAAAATAGATAATTTTTGAGATGGAATGATCATGTCAATATGCTGGTAAATAATACTAGACTTTATACCTTTAAAGAACTTAAAATTATATATCAAAATGTACCAGGCCTCAACACTAAAACAGATGAATTTACAAATAATTTACTATCACAAAATTCTGAGATTATTGCCTAACTGAAACTTGGTTGAGCGCATCTGTCCATAACTCGGAACTATTCGACAACCGCTACGATGTCTACAGGCGAGACAGAGACACAAATTCTCACGGCGGTGGCGTATGCATAGCAGTAAAGAATACACTTTTGTCCCAACGGATGCAAAACCTTGAAACAGTTGGTGAAAACATACGGCTAAAAGTGACAAAAAATAATTTCACGGCATACATATGTGTAGTATATTTTTATTGCACTGACAACTCTGAAAACCGTATTACATTCTACGAAACGTCGTCCGAGAGACATCAAAGACATTAAGCAATAAAAATATAATAATACTGGGCGATTTCAATCTGACGAATAAACCCGAAGAAATAATGCTAGAGCATTCATATTTTTTAAACTCCGTTGGTCTAAGACAATGCAATGTTATAAAGAATTATTTCAATAATATGCTCGATCTTGTGTTCAGTAACACCACTATGTGCGATGTTAATCGAAGTGATGAACCTTTAGTCCTAGAAGATAAATATCACCCTTCGTTGGCGATTCACGTAACGCTATCAAAAACAAAGTACAGCCGCCGAAACGCTCGACGTGACGCTACCCGCTCCACGTGCCCGGCCGCAGCAGCGGTGCCATCTAGCGACGACAACCATCAAACTCCGCAATCTACACCGTCGAATGGAATTAGCTTTAGCAAATTCAATTTTAAACATTTAAATGTCAACCTATGTAAGCAAATTTGTTCTAATTTCCAATGGAAATACTTAAATCATATAAAATTGGTTGACGATATTCCTACTCAGTATTGAGCAGTATTTTTGATCTGTCCCCGTAAAAAAAAACCACCCAAAGCAAATGTTAACTAATTAAACTAACTATGGTTTGACAAATGTATAATCAATAAAATTAAACTCAAGGAATCTCTTCGCAGAAAATATAAGGCCACTTAGACTACTCATTATTCTCTGCGAAGAGATCTGAACTAAAAAGGGAAATTTCTTTAAAAAAGAAACTTTACTTATCTAATGTTGAAAATGGGATTAAAAACGATGTCAAAAACTTTTGGCAATATATCAGGTCTCAAAAATCAAGTGGGAGTATTCTATCTCACTCATGGACGCGGATGAAATCAACCAGTGTCCCAAACTAGTGTCAGAAAAATTTGCGGACTACTTTAATCCTCCCTCTGCACCCCATTTAAACGGATTGTCGGAGGCTGGAAATAAGTCGACCAGACACCATTTGAAAAGGGTTGTGGGAGATCAAATCCTCACCTTTGAAGAACTAACCACCGTTCTGACTCGCGTTGAAGCAATTTTAAATTCTTATTTAATTAAATGAAGACATTATGAGCGAAACTCAATCGAAAATCTGGACCCAGAAAAATCAATCACTGTTTCCAGATTTTCGATTGAGTTTCGCTCATAATGTCTTCATTTAATTAAATATTACAGTTTGAGGTTTTACTCATAAAGTTAAAATAATAAATAATAATTTTAAATTCACAACCAATTGGAGCGGTATCGCCGGATCCATCTGAAACGGAGCCATTAACTCCTGCTCTTTTTGATTGGGGCTCCAATTGTTTCTGTTCTTGAAGAAAATTTTGTAAATTTGTTGGCAATTATTGAAACAAATATCTCAACATTTTTGGAATCATTGGCGGAAGGATTGTCTAGACACTCTTCAATAACGGTACAAGTGGGCGACGTCAACTCCCAATTTGAAGTTGACGTCTAGTGATGATTGACGATTCCTAATCAGCCCTGTGGTAAAACTGCATCGACTACCTAAAAAAAAATTTTGTTTTGCTTAAAACCTATTAAATGCCAGGGAGGAAACGATGTAAAATCGCAATGTTTTGACCTTGACGTAATATTTTGTGGGTTTATTTTGTGCTATCATATATTATATTTACTCAAACACATTCCTTGAACAATAAACTATCCATAAAAACAACATTACTTGTGTAACCGACGTGTCCACACCCTAAAAAATCTTTTTCATCGAAGTTCATCGTCGGCCGTATCCTCTGATTTTCGAATCATTCCGGGAAATTCAGCAGGAATTTCTGACCCCGAAAAGCTCAGATACCGTGCCGCCGGCGATGTGCTTCCGTGGAAAATATTTTATGTTTGTTTTTCATTTAATTTATTGTAAATCAACATGTAATGTCCCTTTGGAACAATGTACATCTCCCCGGTGCGACAAATAAACGATTCTTTTGCAGGTCGCCACCGGGGAAATAATAATTTGAATTTTTATTTTTCATGAAAATTTATGTTTATTAATTTTCTACTTTTTGTTAGTTTGTAAGGCCTGCGTGCCTTGTAGGACAATGAACCAAAGAGAAGTTTCATTCCACGGTCCTGCAAGGCACCCAGAAAATGTAAGCATACGTCGCTAACATAAAATTGGAGCGACTTATGCGATTGTATCAAATTTTCCTAAAGGAAAAAAAAGACTTAGGACGGGTTGTTTCAAAAAATTTGATGGATTCATCAAATATTTGAAGTTCATTTTCACGTTCTGCGTAAGTTTTATTCAAGTTCTATTATTACATCATTATAGACCAGTTGATTCACAAAACTGAAATCATCACAGAACTTGAATAGAACTTACGCAGAATGAGAAAATTAACTTCAAATATTTGATGAATCCATCAAATTTTTTGAAACAACCCGTCCTTAGAAAATTTTCAGATGGAAAATTGACATTTTTCCCATTACAAAAATCCAGGGACCTCGTAAGGCCGGGAAATAAACAGATTTCATTTAGCCGTCTTACGAGGGACCTGGTAAAAATGCTAGTGTGGCCTCACAGACCCACCAAACATTACAAAAACAAAATAACCAAAATATTTTCGGTGAATACAAAAATATTTCTTAAAATCCGAAAAACTTACAAAATAAAAAAAATCTAGCTGTAGCCTTAGGCTACAAGAATGTATTACCATCGAAATCTAACATTATATATACACCTGTTGTGCTAAAGAATTATTCTGAGAAACAAAATGTAATCGACTGCTTCGCTCGGTGAATTTGGCAAAAATGGAGGCCAAACAGATTCACCGTATATATACTCTAGGTATTGGGAAAAAACCCCATCATTTTTTAGTGAAAAAACTCTCGCTTTCGCTGTCCGGTTCGAGAATGCAAATAAATACCATGCCTTTTTCAATAAAAAATCAGCAACTTTACTCAACAAACTTGTTTTATTACTTGTAAATCTTCGAAATTTCTTCAAACCAGCTGCCTCCGCCGACTTCTGCCTGAGATCAACCCTGGTGCCTACCTTCTCAAGAAAAGCCGGCCCTACTCCAGGACACCGCCAGGCGCCAGGACCAGGCAGAAGTATAGGCACATCCAGTGTCCTTTACTCACCAGGCGCTGGGTGCACGGAGGCCAGCTATATAATTTCTACTACCATCATCATTATCGACATCAGCGTGGACGAGACACCGGTACCTTCATTTACAGTCTTGTAAAGACCGAGACGTCTGTTACAACTTGCGTTTATTTAATGAATTTATAGGTTTTACGATCTTTTTCACGAGCTTGTCCTTCATACGTTTTCTTTATAAATAAGGGTTAAAATCGCATTCCAAAATAAAAAAATTTGAAAATTTTGGCGTGTGTGCCGGTGCACACCCGGCACAATAGGGGTTAATTTATAATTTTAATTCTATTATAAATTCTAACCTTCAGTTTAGTTGTTTTTTCGTTTTTGTTGTTTTTTCTTTTGTGTTGTGGATGAAAAATTATTGAGAAAATTAGCAAATTTCCCCAAGGCCAGCGGAATGTTTAGTAATGAAACAGTTTTGGGACATCTATTTCTCGAGGTCCTGTTCAATGTATTCATCTCCCATTGTCCCTGTCCTTCCCTACAAAGCCCTACTTGGAGTTCCAATTGTCGGATAACTTCATAAATGTAATGAAAATGTAGTAAATGTGCACAAGGCAGATCTGCCTTGATGATGGACACTTTAAGTGATAGATGAGTGTGAAAGCGCGGACTTTTGGTCCATGCCGCAGCACATGCATTCACTACGGACATTTCACTTGCTTTTCATGTTTGAGTACACTGCGCCGCCAATCACGCAGCACCTGGCCGTGCCCTAATACGGTTGTCTCAAAAGAAAGGCGAGGAAGTGCAACATAGTTCAGCAAACAACCGATATAAATTCAAACCTATTTTAGTTTCAATAAACCTGGAATGCAGCTTACCAAAAAATGATACTTAAAATTAAATTACAATACAAAATATAAGGTAGCTATGAGAGTATCTAATGAGCGGTGGCGTGCATTGATCTTTGATCAAGGGTTACCACAGTTTTAAACAAAAATTAATGTTTTTTTCTCTTCATTTTATTATGACAACTTTTTTAATTTCAATTGTACATTAGTTTTTGTTGGAGTGGTCATAGCTTTTCGCCCTTTTTGCAGTGCACGCCACTGCTAATAGAGATGTATGTTGAGTTGAGGATAATACAATTCAATATGGCACAGCTGTACCTTGCGATGTGTTGTTGTGATTCGTGTGATGAGATTGGAGCAGACGGGTGCGGAAGATCACAGCTTGCCGGAGTAGGGCGAGTGGTGGGTCCCCAGCGCCGCATTGGTGAGCACTTCCAGTTCCTTGCGACTGCCGACGGCTTCAAACACGTGGCGCAGGCTGACTGACTGGACTTGACCACCTTCATTTCTGGGAATAAGCAACACTGCCATTATTAACCTTCCGTCCCTATAAGCTTGACTAGTTATTTAACCATCACCCCCACACGACTCTTACATTTAACAAACTTGTTTTACACAGCGTAAGAGCCAATCATTTAAAAAAAACTTTCAGTTGACCAGAACAAGCTGCGTCGACTGGTGCTTTCAAATTTTTAAATTGACCAATTTACTGTACTGGGTCAACGTCAAAACTGCAAATTAACCATTTATTGGAATCAACACCTCTGCCATAGGTCACCCCGAATGGTTCCCTACATTAGGTGACTTAGCAGTTGTGCCCAGGCTCATGGGGTGAGATTTGTCCAGGTTTTGGCAGCAGATTCGTCTGTCCACTTACTGTGTGGTGGGTCAGATCGAGAGACTGGTAGAGGAATGCTTTTTGACCTCTCCTTCCATCGCCTTGCACCGCGGGGTTTGAGGGATGGATTCATACGCCTGTCACTTCTGAACCCACTGACCCCCAGATTCCTACCCACCCTCTTTACCTGTACCTTATTCCTTTCCAGAACTTCCTCTCCTTCCATAAAAAGACCCTCCATACAACAACCCCTAAGATGACACAGACCCTGAGAGAAATTATTTTCTTCAGGGTTTCCTGTATGGAGCTAATGTAAAAAAAAAAAAATTAAAAATCCCCAGCATATAAGCAAGCAATGGTGCGTGTATTCCTAGATAGTTTTTGTCCCTCCTGAACATTTTTACAAATGGTTCTTCGCGATATTGGACTCAGTACACAGTATTCACCCCACGAAAGACTTTAAGGACTTCAAAACATTCAATATACATAAAATACAAATTCACACATACAAAAAAAAATATTTTTGAATCAACCTATAATACAAGATATTCCAATCAATCCAATTATATATATCACTCCACCAACAAAAACCTCAATGGCAGTCACAGTTTAACTTTTTTGCTCCTAAAATCATTAATAATTTAACAATAGAAATAAAGTCAATAGCCAAATATAACAGTTTCAGGAAGCTTGGGGACTTTTTGATGAGTGAGTGTGAGAGTGTTAGTAGCCCGTTTCTCGTACTCAGATATATAATTTTTCCAATATTCAGCATCATTATATACTAGTAACATAAGTTTACACTAGACTTCACACAAAGTAACCATACTCCATTGATCACCATGAAACAGACAGCCACCTAGTGTGGTGATTTAATGTATCTGCTTAATGTAATTATTGTCTTAATTATGTATTATACAAATAAAAAAATAAAGCCGCTAAGATATTGCAGCAAACTTCCCCTATAGTATAATATGAGATTATCACGTTACAATAAATGGAAATGCAAACCTCCAGAGTTGTCTCTTCACTTTGGCGTGGCTACCGTTCTTGTCCGCAGACCATTTAGCATCAGTGGCAGCCATCTTGATGGCGAGCGAACGCCGCAGGATGTCCTCAATCAGGGAATGCAGTGCAGATAAGATCACTTTGTGCGCCAGGCTGGAACCATTCACGTTATTATTAATAAGATAATATTTTTTGTTTACTGATAATGGACTCATTATTTTTAATGGATTTTTTTTATTTCCAAGGCTTCTGAGTTATCTAAGCGTTTTCCTTTATGGTTAATATGTAAAATATTTATCCCTGCATTTTTTTCAAAACTGAAATTTATGAAAATAACCACAGTCTTATAGCCCGATCCTGGATATGTTCCCAATCAATGTCCTTTCCTTTTCCCCCACCCATTCTTCATTAATCCCTAGCCACGCCCCCACCCCTATAATATGTAATAAATTGTACCCACCCACTGTTTGGTAATTGTCAAGTTATTGTTTGTTTACCCTGAGGAAGGAACAGTCTTTCCGAAACCGGTCGGCGTAAATAAAATATATAAGTGGTTTTAACAAAATTATATTGTTTCATTTAAAAAATTTATTCATACAAATATAAATAAACTGATTTTATTATTTCTACACAAAGCTGAATACATACCCAACATGGAAAAAACTATTCAAAGGAGTTTTTAAAGAAATAATGACCTTTACTCATTTGAAAACGTAAAATATTGATTTTTTCACCATTGCCGTGCCAAAAGCCATCCGCAAATGTCGTAGAAAATTCTTTTAAAATCATTCAGACTAGCTACAATAATCAAATAAAACATAGGTCCCAGATTGATATTGGCGCAAGCGATTCTGACCTTGTCCTTCATACAGTTTCTTTATACATAAGGGTTAAAATCGCATCTAAAAAAAAGGAAAGATTTTTTTTGTGGGCGAGCCACGGATGAGAGGTTGAAAGTTTGGTCAAGTCTCAACTATTTCGAATTATTTAACTCCCCAAAACTATGTATGTAGTAGGGGTACATGAATAGGCTATTCTTTATTCTCAAATACGGACTAAATTATAAAACAATGATCAACTAATTACCTATGACTGAAGCCATTCCCAACATGCTCATTCCTTAGTTCAATTCCTTGGTCAGCACAAATCCTCTCAATGTAGAAGCAGCGCAACTTTTCATCTTCATTTTCAAACGGCATAACATTATCATCCATTTTATTTTTAAACTGTATAAAATGGCCGGCGGTTTTCTTGTTTAGTTTTTTTTTATGCATCTCAAATGCCCCGCAAATGTCTATCTCCTCATCACTGCTGTCTAAAATATTGTATGTCCGCATCCTCTTCAAATTGTTAATATCATCTTCCATATTCTCCAACTTAAGATTTGATAAAGCGGTAAATTGTCTTTGATCCATCAAACTTTGCTGGTCGTCGCTTGTTTTATATTCTTGTTTAATTTCTTCGAGTTTTAATGGTTTTTCACAATATATATTCATATCGGATAAAGTATTGATGATTGACACATTTTCAAACAGGTCTTTTAATGCAATCTTTTCCTTGTACGCTTTGGAGTTGCCGAAATCGCCAGAATCGAAGCACCCAGAATATTTTTCACTCAAAATTTGCTCGTTTGGATGTTTCAAGTTAACGGGGTAATATCCGTGGTAATGAGAGAAAAGAATTATTTGTTTGGTAGTCCAGACTGAACTTCCAGTATTTTTCATATGAGTGTTGTTGAAATGTTTCTTCAAGACATTATTAATAATCTTAGCTCGGGACCACTGAAAACAAAATCATAGAATAAAACAAAATCATAGAATAAAACACAATACTTTTAATCATCAAAGTGTTGAAATAAAATTACTTTTTAACTTTAGGAGATATTAAAACAAACACAACCAAGGTCAAGTATCTTAACCACTGAACCATGAAGATCTTCCTAAACAAAAGGTAAAGGTAAACAATCACCAACTTACTTCTTTATTCCTCCGTTTTGTCACCCCAAGTTGGTAGTAAGTTTCAACGCTCTCGACGGCATACGGGAAAACCTTTAGAAAGTCTGTGTAATCTGCCAATTCGTGCACGAGTGGCATCTTTCGCAACATCATACAGACGGCAGAACGTACGCTGTCCACCCGGCACAGATTCTCCTTAATAAAATTGGCTATTGAAGCGGCCATTTTGATGGATCGCTCGCTTCCCTCGGCCATTTTGATGGCACGCTCTGATTGGTGATTCACACCGATGATGATTTTAGGATTGGAAGATTCTTTGGTAGATATATCCATTTGTTTGGAGGAAAGCAATGCGTGTTCTTGTTTAATGGCGAGATTCAAAGATGTTTTATTTGGTGGTGTGAAGATCAAAAGGCCAGACGAATCCACAGTTACGCGTTGATGTAGATTATGCAATGTGGTACCTTGAATTAGATATTGTTCTTGCACGTAGCAATGATCAGAGTGGACAGACTCCAAGATAGCTCTGGGCATTGGTCCACTTTCATCACATACGCCCTCACCTACAGCTTTTGTTGGACTTTGAAAACAATTTGCGATGCCGGGTTTTAACAGACTATTGGCACTCGGCTTGAGCAACGATTTTTGAATCTGCCGTAAATTGGAGGGGACCTTGTTATCTAATTTGAGGATAGACCGACTGGCGTGAGTCATTTTTCTATGTTCATTTTCAACTTGCGGCACGCGGGTATCCAATTTCATATTTAAAATGTCATTGTGTTGCTCCACGTCTTCATTTTGCTGAAAATTATGGCTTAAATCATCCAACTCCATTGGTTCTGTTTTTATTTTCATTCTGAAAAATGAATCATCGTGGTACTCCTGTTTAATCGGTTTACTTGGATTTATTTCCGTGCGAGTTTCATTGTATTCCACGGCATCCGGTTGTTCTATTTTGACCATAGAAGTATCGAAGATTTCACTTTGCAATCCTTCTCCGATCTCTCTGTAATCGAGCTTGGACCAAGACTTCTCAGCATCAGTTGCTACAACAGTCTGCTGATGGAACATTTGATCTTCTCTTAGGTTTTCAATGGCCGATTCTTTTGAAGTACTTTGGATTGGAGGTGGTTCTTGTAAGATTTGTTTTTCTATCATAGTTTCATCTTGATACAGCCAAACATCCACAACTGTCTCGGCACCTGAAATAAAATATATATATATATATATATATATATAAGTTAGTACTACATACATGTCTATTATATTTATAGGTATTATGTAAGAACATAATAGAGAAGTTGATGGATACATACCCAAGGTCTGGAATCCGGTATAGTTCCTATCCAACTTCAGGTTGTGCACAATGTCCACGGGCTTGTTGAGGGAGGCGTTCTTGAAGTGCAGACGGATCTGCACGGGAAACTCTCCCCAGCCGCGGCGCGAAAGGTGGAATGGAGAACTTCTGGGGGGCACACAAAAACACATTCATAGTATTTCCAAGCAGTTGCTTCCAGGTTTCTGCCACCGACTCTGATCCTGTTCTTGTCAGGCATCCCGCATCACACGGGTGAACAACTAACTTTAATTGCAATGCCTTGAATGTTTCTGTTAAGGCTAAATTCCCTTCATAACACTTTCTGAATCTGTAGACCAGGGACAGCAAACACGTACACAAGCCAAGAATTGACAAAGAAAATGTCGAGTCTTCAATAAAAGGTACACATAGTTCAACCAGCACCCAAGAAGGTCACTTACATTAGTCAGGTTCATCAAGAGAAGCGTGGAATTTTCACTTGAATTGAAACAATAATTTACTTCAACTGTGGTATGGTAGTGAAAAGGATCCTATTCTTCCACAATATTCCTAAAGACGACATATGTCCTGATTAAAATTATTACCTCAGAGTGGAGTTATGCAATAGAAAACAGATTTTTTTAAACAGTGAGGATAACAGTAAGGGGTGACCAACTTGAGATGCATGACGTTGTGTGGGGCGTAGGACTGGTCAAGCCCCACCGTGACTGACTGGACGAAGTGCGACACATCGGGCTTGTCGCGGGAGCCGCGCACGTACAGCAGCCAGCGGTGGGTGGAGCGGTCCATCTCAGAGTGTGGGGGGGTGTACTTGGACGTGTTGCCTAGTGAAAAAAAATATTTTCATTAATAATTGCTTTTATAGTCCAACGTGGAAAACAAGTGTTTAACAATATGTTTTACGATCTTTTTTACGAGAATGATGCAACCGAACTGACAGCTCAGATGCTCCGAAAAAAACTCGGCCAGAGATCCGTAAAGAATTCATAGAAATTATTCCGGTTCCATAGATGTGTTCAAAGCATGCTATACCTTAAGAACAAGAATGCCCCAAGCGATTCTGACCTTATCCTTCATACGTTTTCTTTATAATTAAGGTTTAAAATTGCATTTCAAAAAATATTTTTTTAAAGTTTAATTTGGCGCGCGCCGGCGCGTACTCGGCAAGCAACGAGTTAAAACTGTAAACAGACTTTCTTCTTTATATAATTTTTTTTTTATTGTTAGTACAATCTCCCTAATCCGGCACTATTAAAAACCAGAGGGTGCCGGATTATTGGAATGTTCGGATTACTGGATTATATAGAGAAAAAATCATAAAAAATAAAACAAAGCATTTCATAAAGAGAATATAATGTATGTACATATTTGTGTTCTTGTTTGACAGGTTTTATTGTAACTGAAACATATCTCTCAAAATTACATAGTTTTAAAATACTCCTTAATTGAGGTCTACTTTTGTGCAACTTGTAGTCCTTGCTAAAAAACCATTTCTCGCATGTTTCGAAGAATTATAATATCTATGGCAGATATCAAAACAACAGGTAAATACGTACGCACGTGCACACGAGATAAGTGTTGAGGTTAGTCTGCTAGACGAAGACGCCGCGATGGAGCGCACAGGCGTAGAGGGGCGAGGGAGGCGCGGGCGGAGGGTGCCGGATTATTAGACATATCGGTCTATTGAAGTGCCGGATTAGTGAGATTGTACTGTAGTTAGTTTTGTGAAACGACAACAATGAAATCTTTTAAATACAAACAAAGCCTGACTTCTATTGGCTCAAAATCAATACAAAACCACAATGGAATGATGACTTGTGGACCGAGTTCCGTGACTGGTGACGTCAGCATCAATAGATCCAGTCGTACCAACCAAATAGTGCATTTTAATGGTGTTTTATTCGTTTTTAAATGAAGATCTATATATTCCACAACTCATAATAAAACTTATATATTCAGAATCAGCGCTTGTTGATCTATATGAGTATATATATTTTCAAGCAATAATATTTTTCACTGGAGTTCCTTATTATCTGGGAGGCTTTTAGCAGACCTCACCAAGGCACCCAAAAGAAAAATAGTATTAATCTTACCAATGATCAATCTGAACTTCTCCTTCTGCTTGTTCCTCCTGGCCAGGTCCACCTTAAGCACGTCCCTCTCCATGTTGTTGGGTTCAATGTACCTCGGCACTTTGACGGCAGCGGCCATTCCATCTGCTTCCTCCCCTCCGCACAGATTGCTATCGGTGCCACTTTCATTGTCTTCTTTCTGTGTCTTGAATTGCGTAGCTTTGCCGGAGTAGGGACTGTCGTCTGGTGGTTCTGTTTTTATGGTCCGGAGGTTTTCAACGGTTTCGTCGACCGGAATTGTGAGGTGGTGTGATGTCGAGGGAAAATTCTGAAAGATGATAATCAGCATCAGCATTGTTTTGAGATTGGTGGCCAGTATCCTGGATGGGATAGATAGATAACAATATAGTTACTTTTTTACACAAAGGTACAAAAGCTTCACTTCCAGGGAAACTAATACCTTTTTATGTCAATCGTTCTACCCTAAGACTTGGTGCACACGTTTCCGCTGTGGCATTTATAGTTGCTAAATAAGTCAAAAAATTCTCCCTATTTATGGTCAGTTTTATGTATAAGCATTTTAATACAAACAAAAAATAGTACCTACTCGTTAAAACAAAGTTACCGTTGTTCATTTATAATTTCACATAAATAGATAAAAGAAACAAGTGAGATGGGCCGTGAACTAATACCAGTATGAAATCGCGCACACGTAAGTGTCGCCAACATTGAACACCCGTTCAACTGCAAATCGCATCAGTGCTCAGCCTTTTTTCAACCTACACATCAAAACCAAATGCCTAAGTTTAATTGAATAGCTCGCTACTTTGGTAGTCCGTGCAATTTGATGGTAAAGCTCGGTGAGGTTTGGCATGCTTCTACGCCACATCTCCCGGTGTTTTCTATATTTATCTATAATAATAATAATGCAACATTTGTATAGTGCAGCTTTGTGTTATTTCACTTCAAGTGTACTTTACTATAATAAACTTTTAAATAATCCTACAGTGCTCCCTTACAGACACACCAACACACATCAACTGATAGATACTTACAGTGGCATCTTGCTTGTTCCGCTTCCTGGGAGGTCGTATCTTGAAGAGTTCATCGAGGTTGAGATCAGCCTTGGCTCCCAGCAGTTTTTTCAGGGCGGGGTGGATCCTCTTCTGTTCATTCTTCAGTAAAGTATGCACCTAAACACACAACGCCAAAACACAAATTAGAGTTAGTTAATACCTGCCACATGAGACATGCCCAACAGAGGGAGATATTCTGTCCAAGATATGTCGTGCCAAGAGTATTGTGACCAAAACTTACCTGGCTATAATCCAACCACCAAACACCGCACTACTCCCTCCACACCACAATACTCACTCTCACTAGTCTGCAAATAGACCACAACGTTACCGATCATGATCACCAATTCTTCAATATATGGTTGACGGAACCATGAGTTAATCTGACGAGATGCATTGGTGTGTTGATAATGCGCACTATTTAGGTGAACTGATACGGTGTGTCGTTAAGGTGTCATGACAGTGAGTTTGTTTGTTCAGTGTAAATGTATTTTCTATAATGTGACACAACCTGATGAATAAATATTACAAGGGGTCATGATGATCCTGCTCGTCTATCTTGGTATGGAAATGGGATTCAACCGGGATATCTGCCGTTGTTGGGAGGAAATGGTGCACCATTTCCAATGTTGAGATTCTCAGAGACGTTGCGCCGTTCCAGCGTTTCAGTAAGTTGTTACAGTTTGCCGATACAGAGTACTGTTATGGTGTATCAAAAGGATTGTTGAAATCAGTACTCATGCGCTGATTAGGTGTATCTATATGGTGAGCTGATATGGGGTTCCATAACGGGGTGCCGATACGGTTTGCCGATATGAGGTGCCGATACGGTTTGCCGGTATAGGGTGCCGATACGGTTTGCCGGTATAGGGTGCCGATACGGTTTGCCGATGATATGGGGTGCCGATACGGTTTCCCGATATGAGGTGCCGATACGGTTTGCCGATATGGGGTGCCGATACGGTTGCCGATATGGTATGCCGATACGGGAGGGACAGATATGGTTTGCCCACAAAATTTCTGAGACAGTATGCCGATACGGTGAGCCAATACGGTGTGCCGATACGGTTAACCAATACGGTGTGCCGATACGGTGAGCTAATACGGTATCCCGATACGGTGAGCCAATACGGTATGCCGATACGGTGAGCCAATACGGTATGCCGCTACGGTATGCCGATACAGTGTGCTGATACGGTGAGCCAATATGGTGTGCCGATACGGTGAGCCAATATGGTGTGCTGATACGGTGAGCCAATATGGTGTGCCAGTACGGTGAGCCGATACTGTGAGCCGAAACGGTGATCCAATACGATGAGGAAATATGGAGAGCCATTGATGACTAATTAATTCTTCTACAGTGTCCGTTGAACGAGAGAGGCAAGAAGTGTTCCGTCCTTGGAAAGTCGGTGATAAAGGAGATCCAGATACTCACTTGCCTAGGTCCTCACTTGCCAGCCCCCGGGAGCATATGAAGAAGTGTGTCACACACCTCTCTGTAATTATCTTTGCCTTCTATTGTATCAGCTTCTATCTTTACTGTTCCTCTTCTTGTTGTCATGTTGAATACTGCATGTTGTTTTCCAAATAAGATCCGCGATACATCAGCCTACCTTCTTCTCTTCCTTGGTCCGGGTAAAACACTCGACTGATATTCGCATTCAACGAGAATTTTTTATCAAACCAATTTTTTACCTTTTGTTTAGCGTTTAGCACATCAAAAAATTAAATACATTTAAATATTATCGAAAATACCTACTCCAAATTAGTTACATCTTTATTCTAGATAGTACCTAAGCAGATTTGTGGAATTTAATACACTCAAAGGCTTAAATGTTGTTTAAAAAAAATTTGGTAGTTCTCTCCATCGATTTTTATATTTATTTAAATTACATAATTTCACAATTATCTTAGGACCAAAATACATACACATGTTATAATACATTGATCTAAATTCTCTTCACACCTTATGCAGTATCTTTTGTAGACACAAACAAGGTCAAACTCATGGAGGTTTTACCTGACTGTTTTCATTTCTTACCTTATTTCTAGCAATGGGGTCCTTTTGGTTAGTGACCTCCTTGTGAACATCCTCCTCTGTGAGTTGGAACTGCTTGGAATTATAATAGCTGTTCACTATCGCATATCTCAGCCTGTGAAGGGTTTTCTTTGCCAGGAGCAAACTGCAAATTAAAAAAAAACTATTTTTACCAAAAATACTAATTTCAGTTAAGAGTCTGTCTATCGGTCTGTAACTCCAGTTCAATGAACTCTAGAACTCGGATTTGCCTTAAATTTTAGTGTATTTTAAAAATTGGAACTTTTTTTTTACATGAGCTCCACACAGTAGGCCCTATGGAAAATAATTTCTCTCAGGGCTTATGTCATCTTTGGGCATGCTCTGTGGAGGGTTTTTTTTTTAGGAAAAGGAGGAGAGGAGAAATCTGGGAAGGAAAAGGGATTAGGGATGGGTAGGAATCTGGGGGTTCAGTGTGTCCTGGTCATCCGCCTCCAAGACCTCGACAAACCTCCCTCCATGAACTCGGGCACCCCTGCTAAATCACCAAACATAGCAAACCATTTCGGGTGACCTATGGTAGAAGTGTTGGTTATCCAATAAAGGTTCCCGGGGCGGCGGTACACATTCCCGCCTCCCAAATTGATCCCTCCTGGATTTTGTATACGAATACCGCACAAGAGTCCCAACTGCTCCCGTCTGGAGCCAGTGAGCCAATCAGGGTATGTTGTGAGGCTGAAGGTAGTGGGGAGGGAAAGGAAGATGGGAAGGTGAGAAGTACCTGGCTATTCAGATCTGGTCACCAAACATGGCTAAAGCCATTTAAAGCAATGTTTCAATTCTGAATGGTGGTCTTACACCAGGGCGATACTGACAGTATCTTCCGCTCTGGAACGTGCCGCAAACGGAACTGTTTTGTTTGAAAAATTCAGACAAGCGATAAGGTACCTACCCATAGTATAATATTTTAACAGAAATTTATTTTAGCTGTCTCACTAATCACAGCGTTTGTTGGTCCACTTGAATATTTTTTTAAGCCAAAATATTTTTCGCTGGAGTTCCTTATTTACATAATTTTTACCTCTAATATTATTTGTATGATATTAGAGGTAAAAACAACACGAAAAATTTACTTTACATACTTACCTGAACTTGAAGGGGCTTCCGCGGAATTCAAATTTTACATGATTTTTTTTTTCTCAAAATGATGAATAAGGAACTCCAGTGAAAAATATTATGGCTTTAAAAAAATATGTTCATATAGACCAATAAACGCTGATTCTGAATATGTAAGTTTTATTACATAATATTCAACGTAGAGTTTTAAAAAAAATATTAAAAAGTCCATTTTAAAACAGTTCATTAAAACACCCTGTCAAGTTGGTATTGCTGGATTTTGGCGGCGTGACGTCACCGCGCCGCGTCACCTGGGTCAAAGTTGTATAGAAATGTAAGACGCAAGCCGTTCGCCATTCCGTGTTATTGGTATAAACCTCTATAAAGAGATTTGGACATATAATAGTTTTTGTTTTTATTGAAACATTATTTAGGCCTAAATAATTCAGTATCAAAAATAAAGTATCTCTATTAGTTTATCTATATTATTTAAAATATTCATAAACTCTAACTGTACAAAAAACGACCATAATGCCCAGTAAAACGCTCCAATGCTGAAATTCAAAATGGCGGGAGTCGAACAGCTGATTCCAGTTCCATACAAAATTCATACTTCGGTTGATCACGATGACGTCACACTAGATTCGGTGGTTTTCGGGGGATCTTGAAAATTTAAAATTTTGAAATTTATTTTAACTATTAAAACTAACTATAAAAATAAAAATAAATATGCAGTTATTTAAGTTAGAAGGTCATTATTCATAAAAAAAAATTTAAAAATTGGACTGGAGTTCTTTATTCAGAAAAATAAAAAAATTCCCTGATAATTCCTCGTTCGATAGAACTCCCTGATAATGCCCAGTTTTCCCAGGTCTGTGGCCAACCTGATTATTGACTATTTTTACAAATATATTAACGCATTGCCGGGGTAAGGCAGTACAATTTGCAAACACATCATTTTGCAAAAAAGCCAATAAGTTATAATGAAAATAGAATCAGCTGGCAGACAGCAAAAATTTAGCGTCAGCACTCCAAGAGTCTCTAGGGGTTAAACCAAATCAATTTAACTAATAATTATTATACTGGCCCAAATAGGGTTAATGCTCGCAACATGGTCACCAGTCAGTGACTGAGTTGGTCTCGGGCTTCGCATGTTTCATTCCTTGGCTGATTAAGTCCTCCATCACAATGCAAGCAACTTCAGAATTTTCTTGGTAAATATTTATGTAATGCTCAATATGCACTTTTTATTACAAAAACACTTGACATCAGTTAGATAATAATGGGAAGTAAGTATTTCAGTTTCCGGAATTTTTTTTTTTTTTTTATGTTAACTCCACACAGGAGGCCCTGAGGGAAATAATTTCCCTCAGGGCCTATGTCATCTTTGAAGATGCTGTGTGGAGGGTGCTGTTGAGGAGAGGAAGGAGTGAACATGGGTCTTGAAGAGACCCATATTGTAGGAGGGAGGAAACACAGAAGCCGGCAAATCGTTCCACAGCCGGGCTGTTGAACTCAAGAACGAGTCGTAGAAACGACCCGTTCTCATGTGACTAATGTCAACCGTGTACAAATGTTGAGCGCGTGTTTGGCGTGTTTCCCGACTATGCACCGGTGCCGAGGGGATCAGTGACGCTAGTTCCTCGGAGCATCTTCCATTGTAATACCGGTAGAACAAGGACAGCATTCCCACCTGACGCCTGTGCTCTAAAGATTGCAGTCCATTTGTTAAGTTAGGAGAATCTATCAAACGGACCGCCCGTTTCTGCACAGAGTCGAGGGTTTTTTTCAGGTATTTTGGGACTCCAGACCAGAGGTGGCTGCCAAATTCAACCGTGGGGCGCACTTGCGATTTGTACAGGGTTAGCAGTTGTGTACTATTAAAGTATCTGCGGGCCCTGTACAGTACGCTCAGTTTCTGAGAGGCTAACTTAACTCTGGCCTCGATGGAGCCCCCGTACCTGAGCTGGTCACTTAGAGTTACACCAAGCATATCAATGGAAGGCCTGTTCGAGAGATTGCTTCCGTTGAAGGAGACTAGGAATTGAAGAATAATGAATTTTAATAGTTATTTCGTTAAAATTAAAAACGAATATTCGCTTGGCGGCCATTGTCATTGATGTCAAAGTTTTGAGGTTAGTTTTTTTTCTTCTCTTTTTTATTCCAAAATATTAACACATGACCCTAAAATAGGTTCTTAGTTTGGGTTTAATTAAAAAAAGGAAAAGAAAAACTAGCCTAAAAAGCTATTTTGATATTATTATATCAAAACATGGCGTGATGAAAAGATGTGAAATTGTCTGTTTTTTAATGAAATATCTACTAAAATGCATTATTTTCCAATTTCGGAAAGTGAAATATTTTTGAAATAAAAAGTGCATATTAAGCGCCTCCGTACATGGAGCTACTTACAAACTATTCGAGCCTGATGCGCGTAGCACGCACACCGCTCGTGGGTACCCGCCATACAATTTTGCTGGTGTTCGTACACGGCGCTGGGCGACGGATGTCAGGTTGAAGTCGGTAGCGCGCTAACGACGGTGCTGGTAGCGCGCTACGCGTTGTAGCATTCGTGTCTGCTACTTTCGTTTGACGTTTGACAGAAATGGCGTCTGAACATGAAAGTAATGTTAGATTTGTTCTGGAAGTGAATAAAAATGCGTGTTTACATAACTTTACATTACCAGAATACGCAAGAAAGGATTTAGTGAAGAAGGCATAGATTAATGTTGGAAAAAAAGTCATTTGACATCGTTCGACATCGTGTTAACTCCACGGCTGCACGTGAAAAATGATCAAGTTCAGTATAATTCGGGTAGTGCCGTGTACGGAAACCAGCTTTAAAAAGTAGTACATCTGCAGGGTACTTGTGGTTGTGTCACAATCACGTAGTTTGTAAGTATCTCCATGAACGGAGGGCCTAAGCGTGTCCCTATTAGGTAAATATTTACCAATTTCTTAATTGCTTACTGTGGTAGTAGTAGGAGTTGTTCAAATATTGTCTTTCTTTAACCGCCCTACCTTTGGTTATTTTTCAAAAAGTAGGTAAAAAAAATATCAGGTTTTTTAAATGGTTTTATAAACCGCGCCACTTGCGTAGAGTACCGCTGACTAGGGGCGTTAGCGCCTCCGTACATGGAGCTACTTACAAACTATTCGAGCCTGATGCGCGTAGCACGCACATCGCTCGTGGGTACCCGCCATACAATTTTGCTGGTGTTCGTACACGGCGCTACGCGACGGATGTCAGGTTGAAGTCGGTAGCGCGCTAACGACGGTGCTGGTAGCGCGCTACGCGTTGCAGCATTCGTGTCTACTACTTTCATTTGACGTTTGACAGAAATGGCGTCTGAACATGAAAGTAATGTTAGATTTGTTCTGGAAGTGAGAAAAAATGCGTGTTTACATAACTCTACATCACCAGAATACGCAAGAAAGGATTTAGTGAAGAAGGCATAGATTAATGTTGGAAAAAAAGTCATTTGACATCGTTCGACATCGTGTTAACTCCACGGCTGCACGTGAAAAATAATCAAGTTCAGTATAATTCGGGTAGCGCCGTGTACGGAAAGCAGCTTTAAAAAGTAGTACATCTGCAGGGTACTTGTGGTTGTGTCACAATCACGTAGTTTGTAAGTATCTCCATGAACGGAGGGCCCTTGCACAGGAGACGAAAATACCCGTCCCATGTCCTTTAGCTTCGCGATAGGCAGAAACAAACTTGGTGTATACAAACGTATCACGCACGTTTTGTGGGTTTCGGGTATAGTTATTTTTTTACATGATACGGTTTGTTGCATTCGGGCGACAATATTGCGGATCTATCATGTATATTTGTATGTGTAGGGCGGTTAAAAAAAAAAATGGTATCACTTCTACCCACTTCACATTCCATATATCTGCCCTGATGGTGGAAACTGTAATGCTGTCCGAAAAGTTGGCTAAAGAATCAGGATGAGCAACACGGCGTAATAACCCAAAAATAATCACAATAAAAGTAAATACTGGCTGAAGAATTTTCGAGATTTTTTTTCTATAAATAACCATAAATTATAAAATAACCATAAATTTGCTTAATCTCCGAAAGGGCAAAAGCAACAAGAAATTTGTAATGACAAAAACCCTACTGCAATAATATTATTGTTTCAGTTGAAAAACTTTCCACTACCTGCAGAAAAAAATGGCGTCCGGTGAGAAACATTTCGAGGTCAATTCTGAAATAATGACAATGTGGTACCTTCTTGTTGATTGTTTATCAAATTTAGCATTATATTTACCGCTCATCTATCATCTCAATGTTCTTTTCTTTCTTCTGTATCTCTGCTGAGAACTCCCGCTTGACTATGCTGCGAATCTTGTTAGCCTTCTGCTCCTCCGAGAGGATGTTCTCGCCGGCCGATGGAATCGCAATAACTTCTCCATAATCCGGGTCCAGCAGCTCTTCCTTTATTTCCCCAGACATTTCTCATGCACATCGGTTACTGCACATTCACCTCAATCGATCCAGCGATTCACATACAACTATCCTTCCTCAATACCACGGCAAGTGCAATGTTGTAATAATATTACAATACATAGGCACATCGGTGCAACTGAACATGCTTAGGTTATGACCATGACGGTTCATTACAGACAAATGATTGACTAATCGCTGATACCGCTTTCAGAGTAAAATTTCACACGCACTGCACTTACATTTAATAAAATTTAGATAGTTTTAGAACAAAATTCATGTTAATTGAAGTTTTACCAAAAGTGCAAGTTAAGTTATTTTGACATTCATTCGTCCCCCGTCTCGAGTTCCGAGTTCGCTAAACAAAAAAACAAGCTTTGAATGTTCGAAGTTCGAATGTTGCCACTTGATCCAGAAAAGAGAAAAATTAAAAAATACGTTCGATTATTGCGGTTCTTTCCTGCACAACTACACGCGAGAAGACTTTATGCTTGTATTCACTCACAATTAAATGAATATTGTAAATGCATTAGATAAAATAGCTATATCATGGAAACAAAGTTACAAAAAATCTCTTTCAGAAAACAGTGAAGTCGTTTTAAAATCCGTATTTTTTTCTATCCATTCCACCCAAAATTATGACCAATCACTTAACTATAAGCGAAACAACTATCACACTGGCTAGCGAAGCTATCGATTATCAAGGTGTCCTCCGTTCAAAAATAATAATGCAAAGGAAAAAAACTTGTGTTTCGGTAAACAAAGAGAATGTGTGAATAGTGTCAATCAATGAGTTTCCATTTACAGGTGTTCCTATTCATTAACTGAGTAGTGAAGTTCTGTTTTAACTCGACCATTCGGCAATTAATTTGTTTTTATATTTGGTTGCCACTTCGGTTCCGATTTAAGATGGTGGCCATTTTAATCTCTGCAATAGCGGATAGGCACGAAAAAAATGTCTTCTCGGAAAATAAGTAACGATTCTTGGGGAAATAATTATGGTAGATTATATAATATTAAGTTTATACTTAACGCATTATCTGGTTAAATGATAAAATTTACAAAAATACTATTTTGCAAGAAAATAAGTACATTATTGCGAAAAAAAAAACACGGTGAGCCTTATATTTACAACACTCTATAAGGAAATTATTTCTTAAAACTTAATTATTTTTAACGTGTAATTATTTTTTTAAACTTTTACAGCCCCTTCCAACATAACCTATTGTATTATCATAATATGTCCATCAATTCTCACCTGTTAAGTAATGTACCTCATCCGTGAAAGCAGAAATGAAATTGATGAGAACAAAACGATCTCGTTCTAATGGATTTGATATTAGTACCTACCTACCTGACTTATTAAAAAAATATTTTTCTGGCAATACCAAATTTCAAGGAGGTTGCAATACTTGTCAGTTTTGATAACCATTTCGTCGTATGTACCGTTATTGTGAAAAATCTGTGAATATTTCCAATGATCTGTAAATAATTCTAAGTTATTTGTTATAAGTGTAAACTTAAATAGTTGGTTTAACTTATTATGATATGGATACGAGTTGGATACCGTGATTTTTAAGGTAGGCAGTCTCGAGTTTATTCTAAATATGTCACCATGAGATTGGACAAAAGAAACATGATTGTTGAGAAATCGGGTTGAATAATGCAATTATTCTACCATATTATTATCATTTTTGCACTGATGTACACATATTTACTCTTTTACTGAGTTATATTCGCGTAGAAATGATTCAAACGTGATTTTCCTGAAAGAGAATGACATGTTTTTTTTCTTTCTGTTTACCGATTTCCTGTTGTTCCTGCGTTACGCTGCATTAGATCCAGGCATTCACCTTCCGTATTTGGCTTTTCAGCTGATCGCAATGTTCACATCATAAAATATACGAATAACTTCACTAGATTACGCAAAACAACCGCCAACATAATATTTGTTTCACATTCGCCAAGTAGTTTAAATCATGACAGTATAACGATACGAAATGGATGAATGCGATACAATTTAGAATTTTTGTGGCTAAATAATAATTTAAAACTGGATCTGCAAAAGGTGCAATGTTAAATTTTTCTTTTTTTGTTAGTAGGTATAAGTATATGTGAGAAAGGGTCATTGATTTTTATTGTTTTTCTCTGAACAATGAATCATGAAACATAACTGTACATCTAATTTCTATAACCCCTTTAAATCGGTTTCTGGTCAATGTGAAGAGCAAATAATCTAATCCCAGTGAACATTGAGACGTACCTAAATGAATTTTTGGTAATCTAGGAAAGCTGGTTATGCCGCACAATCGTCTCATATTTACTCTTTTGCTACTCTGACTCTCGACAAGACTCGACTCGGGTCATAATTCATTCTCTTTACAATTACTTTTTTGTTCATTCGCTCTACATGTTGCAAAGTTATGTATGTCGTAAGTCAAAAATTTAATTTTACAGAAGACAAATGAATGATTGATGAACAAGTACTCCCATCGAAAAGAGATTCTAGTTACATCTTACGGAGATGAATGATCTAACTTAAATAAGTTTTTGTGGGGCATAGATAATCACAATAATTTTACTTTTCAGAGATAAAATGTAAAATAGAAATATTTTGCTTACAACACTTTTCTATGCAATGTGCGATATGTGTCCCTTTCTTAAAGCTCGTTCACACAGAGCTATAAATCTGCGAGCAGTTATTTGTTGAACCGCGAGCGCTTATCTTGTAACTATTTTTCTTATTCTTTTAGCAAATTAATACTCATTCTACTTCCCAGCGACATCCATGTGCGCAGTAAAAAAATAAGGGACATCTGAATGAAACATTAGTTCAACTTTTAACATTTATTGAAATCATTAACAGTTTGTAGAGCATGAGGCTGTCGTCTATTTAAGGATTAATGTTATTAACGAAACTCAGGACATGGTCCAGGGTTCCTTGAAGAGGAATCTCCTGGGATAATGAAAATATGCAAGTCACTTTAAAAGTAATAGGAACCAGCGATATGTGAACATAATTATCTCAACGAAAACTAACCTTCTAACCCTATGTTGGGCGCCTAGGTCAGTCTCAAAGACATGACCATTAAAAAACATAAACTCCTATTTAAAACCAGTTTAAAGGAAACTAACGCCAATCCACGATGTCCGCATGCCAGTCGGAGACCAGACCCTCCTTCCTTCACCAGTAAATCTGTAGAGTGACCGCTCTTCTGTCTTCCTCCAGATGTCGCCACTGTCCCGTCCGAAGTTAGCAACCAACACGCTCATAGAGTAAGGTGTTTTGTATAGTCAACATACAAATAAACAGGGTAACAAGTTAAACTGTTACAATCTTTTGTACTTTCACACAACGCTATCAAATATTTCTTCCTGTGGTAGGAGAGGGGGTCAGTTGAATTAGGGAGGGGCAACGGAATGCACATTTTTTGTACTGATATCTGTCAACTTGACATCTGTCATCCACCGGTCTAGGCAGCTCCGTAATTACAATGACCCCCTCTCCTGTTTTCGTCGGAGAGGGGGAGACTTATCTTTTGACATATCGCCTCTGGAGCGGTTCCATCGTAAGATGTATATTGTCTATGATTATCTGCGCTTAAAACCGCTTAGGTGTGAACGGTCTGAAGGGATTGTATCGAGAGCTTTATTTGATGTGCAATGATCTTTTATATTTTATAGCTCTGTGTGAACCAGCTCTTACTCATTACACCACCCTTGCATCCTTTCCTGATCTCCACATTTATAACATCCATAGTTTTAACACTCGTGCGCCACAGGGATCTCATTTCTACAGCATTCATTCCATGGATTTCACATAAAAAAGTCAGTTAAATAGTTATAAAATGTTCTAATGAATTTTTTTCTTCATTTCAGATTTTCACAAAGGTTTAATTTAAGACGAAAACTATTTACTGAAACTGCTTAAATAAATTGGTTACATAATATTAGAAATTAAATAATTTAACCACACAAGCCGTCCTATTTGTTTTAAGGCATACCTACCTAACTCTTCAAATTTGTGATATTATATTTTTTAACCTTAAATCAAAAAAAAAAAAAAAAACTGCCGCATAATTTTTATTGTGTAATTATTGATTAAAAATAAAAAATTAAACAAATGATCTGTAAAATAACTATGAGATTCTGTGCGAATAGTTTGTGATTGTATCTTTTAAAGTTTTTTGGGAGTTAAGTGGGCTTGTGCAGCGACGGCGCATTTTGAAGAAAGGATATGGGTTCACGTTCCGGTCCCACCCCTGGGCCAAAACAAATCGACCTCGACCAAGTAAGTACCCTTTCGAAAATTAATATTGTCTATGCTCAATACTATTCGAAAATTAGTATTGTCTATGCTCATAATACTATTCGAAAATTATTGCTGGTATTGTAATATGGTGAAACCTCTATCTATTGAAAAAAACAATGGATGCGGAAATATAGAAAAATGCCGCATTCATACAAACGTCATGTCACTTGGGTGAGCTGCATCTACAAATAATTCATTGTTTTACGCTCATCATCAACCCTAGAGTAAATCGCGTGGGGAGCATTTTGCCGCCCACTTTGAAATGCATTTTTTGTACATTTGTGGTTAAACTTATAAATTATATAAAAAGATCAAAATGAAACATAAACATTTAGAAAAAAGTTAAATTTATTCAGGTAACATAAATAATCTCTGAAAATTTTTGCTTTAAATCATCTTTGGGAAAAATTGCTTATTTTCAGGATCTTATATACCTTAAACTAGGTAAAATTAACACAAATTTATATGTTTTACTGTCTCCATCGTATCTTTCAGCGAAGCTGTCTTGACACATGTAAATATAGTGTTCATTGCATAGTTACATTGAGCTCTTTTTTGGTCTGTCTATTTTTCTTTGGTGGACATACCGCGCGTATCCCCTCTCTTCCTGAAGATATTTTCTGTTTTTCCGGCAATTTGGTTCCTCAATGGTTTGCGTAATAAAAAATCAAAACATTTCAATATTCTACATGTACAAAATTATACTTAAAGTGAGTGGTCGCGCAGTGAGCAATCTTCCGCCGCGCGCGACTCGCAGGTACCCCCTTCTTCTCGCGGTCTCCCATGCACTTACAATACCGGTAGATGATGAAAGGGGGACAACAAGGACGCTTGCATACTAGACTCGACTCAAATGATAACATTTATTTGCAGAGGGGGCAAAATGCTCATAGCGCGAGCGCTCTAGGGTTGAAAACAATTTTAAAATACCTTTTTTTTGCGCAATGTTTTACGGGTAAGATTTTCAAATTTTTAAAACACCTAGGCCTCAGAGATTTGCCAGACGAGGGGCTTGCATAAGCCGTTACAAAACAACACAGAGATCCTTTCTTTCGACCCTTTACCGTTGCAGGACTCGCTCTTTAATATCAATATGTTTCTCCAGTTTTCAAAGATTTTCCGCACAGCAAAACGATGCATGCGCCCTGCTGTGTTTGATGCCGCAACGATATAACGACAACTAATGACTAATATCACAAAATTCTAATGTTTCCCTCGTTGTTTACCAAGCGTTTAGCCATAAAATATGGTTTTGGATTTTGAGAAACGATTGATTTATAAAAATATTTAGTACAAAACTGCATGCTTTAAACAAGGGGTGCCCGACCCAAATCATTCCGTGTCCAAAATTGCTATTATTGCGAAACCATGACCTTCAATGCTAGAAGAAGGTGTAAACTGACTACACTAAGTTTGTCCTTTGCACTAATCCTCCGCTTATTAAATTCAGGTCAGTTACATTTGATCTTCTGATCTGATGATGTGCGGATAAAATATATTAGTTGGAATTGATTGCTAAAATAAATTCCTAGTGCGACAGTGCGCCTGGCACTTTTGGAGGCATCAGTGTTGCCTTGTCTAGGGAGAAATCCTTAGATCTATGGAGAAACAGTCTCAAGACAGTAATGCTAGGTTTTTTTTTTTTTTTTTTTTTTTTTTTTTTCCCTTTATTTTTCCCAAAATTTACATTTGATGCATACAATATTATAAAATAAAAAGAATAATGGAAACCCACTAAGGCGCAGCCAGTGCGTGGGTTATATAGTTGAATATATTTTATTATTGTATCTAGAAAGAACAAACAATGGGCATATAAAGCAAAAACATGATTAAAATTTGTCTAAACAGCTTTGCACAAAATTAAGTGAAGTAGTGTAACAATAATGGTATAGTGTAACAATAAGTGCATAATGTAATAATAAGTGTACTGTTTGTGAAAAAACAATAAAGTGATACAAATTAAGCAAACAATGTTTCAATAATCGAGTTAATCGAGCATTATTGCCCAGGTCAGACTAGGCAAGTTATTAGTAAGTTAGTAACTCTAGCTAGATGCAGGCTAACTTTGTTTTTAATCTAGTAAGTTAGTGAGGAAGCTAGTAAGCTGGCGTCTCAAGCCAGGATAGTTTAATAGGATGGGTTCTATTATTTGAGCTAGTACCGCTCCCACCACAGAAGTTACTATCCTGGCTTTGTGTTTAGCTTCATGTAGTTGCCTGAAGCTAGTACATGATTGGTTTGTGTGCGGTGATGATGCACTGTATTTTGCAACAATTGTATTATGATAAAGAATGTCTGTGGAATACTACCATTCAATCTTAAAGACAAGTCTATGCATAATTATTCATCTCTACAAAAATTTGTGCCGAATTAACCTCTCCGCGAGTGAGTTTTGGCGAACAAAACTGTACGCGAGGAGAGAGTTTTTTTTTGTTCATTTTTTTTTGTATTTTTTTATTATCATAGATTAACTAAAAATAATATTACATTTTGAATTAAAACGTTGTCAACATCAATCCACGAAAATAAACCAACATTGAAAAAAAACATGTCCATACAAAAAAACTGCTTCCTTCCTCTGACGACTGCTAAATGACGCAAAAATAATGTTTAAACTAAAACTCTTAAGTTGGTATTGTAAGTATGTCTTCCAAAACTTCAACAAACTACGCGCAGATGTCAATAGAAGCCACTACAAATCAAATAGTTTCATTAAATAAGACGGTATTTGAATAGTAGCCGCGGACGAAACGTTTCGTCCATACTCTTCTGGGCATTTTTTCGCTTTGACAACCGTTTCGTCCATACTTGTGGAGAGGTTAATGCCAATCAGCATTACATACCAAAGGGTCTTGTCCCAACACGTTTTTCTAACAACTTTTCTAATAATTCGTCCAATGCAACTTGACTCAGTTTCCAAAGCAACTGTTCATGGCAGTGTGTAAACCGCTCTGGCTTGTGCCAAGCCAGGATAGGACGCCGACATACTAGCTTGCTATCCTGGCTTGAAATGCTAACCTTGTGTGGCAACTAATACGCTGTCCTGTCAATGCTGTCATGTGAATTTAATAAGTTGATACCTCCACAAACCACGAGGAAGCACGCGCCAGCAAAAGTAGAACAAATTCTATTCCAGTCGACTAAACTGCTACTAATTACCACTAGAGCGCTCTGTCGCTCCGGTATTTACAGTGTGGGGATGACTAATGTAATGTTATTTCTCTTTTCAGATATGGGGGGACCTAAGGGAGGGCATAGAGCAGGTCTACAAGAGGCAGTTCATGTCCAAACCAAGATATATTGAACTATACACGTATCCTTTACAATACATTATATTTGCCTTTGTAATGTATGCTCTCAGATGAGATTCTTCACCACCATAATTCACTTTTGCAACTATACTTTCCTGCCACTCCTTTCGTTCATCTGTCTGTGTCCAAATTGTCTAAAACCTTCCCTTACTTCATCTTGCATCAGCCTTAAATTCTTGCCAAATTGCTTTTCGAACTGGTGTTCATTCGAGTTCATTGTTTTTTTTTTTTTTACATGGGCTCCTCACAGGAGGCCCTGAGGAAAATAATTTCACTCAGAGCCTATGTCATCTTTGGGGATGCTGTGTGGAGGGTTTTTTTAGGAAAGGAAGGGGGGGAGAGTTCTGGGAAGGAAAAGGGTTTAAGGGGTGGGTAAGAATCTGGGGTTCAGTGAGTCCTGGTCATCCGCCTCCAAGACCTAGACAAACCTCACCCCATGAACCCGGGCACCCCTGCTAAATCACCAAATGTAGCGAACCACTTGGGATGACCTATGGCAGAGGTGTTGGTTATCCAATAGAGGTTCCCAGGGCGGCGGTACCCATTCCCGCCTCCCAAATTGAAAATTGTGTGGGCAACTCATAGACAATAGAAACTAGGGAGATGGGCTATTATGAATGTCGTGTACTTAAATCCCAGTTATTGAGATTACTTGAAATGTGTCCGGGAATCCAAATAAGATTGAGGTTCGTCGAGATTACAAGTTGCTTAATTTACGTTATCGTAAGGTTTACAATGAATTTTTAACTGGACCAGACGTCCATACTACGGGAGGCTCTAAGTTATTCACAAGCCATGGGCTATTTTCGTTACCATTCATGCATTAGACACAAACGAAGATAGCTGATAACCACCTAAGGTTCTACTTAACTGACATCTGTTGAGACACCTAAAAACTATGTATAACTATCTATACTAAGGACATCTGTTGAAGGATTTTGAAATTACATACATAATCGTATACTACAGTAAGTATGAACCCGCCTGCACAATGCAAGTTGCCAATATTTCTGATGAATAATCTATATTTAGACCTAAAATCTCCTTCTGTTAGCACTGCAAATGGGTCGTACCGTGTTTTGTACTAGTTGTAGAGTGCCGTTTTTTTTCCATGCACAAAAACGGTCAATATTTGCCAAAGCTCCAGTCAAAACGTCAAGATTGTCAAAAAAGTTCGCCATCTTGTCGTTAATACGGCCGTAATACCGAGTTATACCTGGTGTTCTGGTGGGTTAAATTCTGACAGCTGGTTATATCGCGGTATTACGGCAGGTTAGGCAATGCGCATGCGCACGACTGTTGGACCATTATGAGTAATAATTTCACCTAAGCCTTTGTATTATCGTGGTACTACTCGTATCTTTATTTTGCGATTATAAGTAAGACGGCAAAAGTATATCTTTCATTGCTTAGCCGCTTTGATAGTCAGTGCAGTTTAGTCATACCTCCGTGATAGTCGGCACTTAAACATGTATCTTCTTTTTTTCTATTATCTATATCTAATGTTTTTTTTTCTATTATCTATCTGTTGTATTATTTTCCTTGACTCACTATCGCAGCCATGTGTACAACTACTGCACGTCCGTCCACCAGCAGGGCAGTGGGTCGATGCGGGGGCAGCGCCAGCCGGCCACGGCCGCCGCCCCGCCGACGTCCCTGGCCCCCGGTGGCGCGGCGGCCCCTTCGGGTGGCGGGCGCGCTGGCCGCTCGGGCGCAGCGGGGGCGGGTGCCGGGGGCGCACAGCTCGTCGGGCTCGAGCTCTACAAGAGGCTGCGGGAGTTCCTGCGCGGCTATCTGGTGGCCCTGCTCAGTGTCAGTATCAAATTTAGTGTATTTCACTCACAATCATTTGTTATGGTTTATTCTTAACCCTTTTAATATTTTAAAAGTTGCATAATTTTTTTTCTGACTTTTAGAATGAATGTTTCATGGCTTCCTCGAAATCAGTGCAGCAAAGTCAATCAGTCAAGCAGAATTAGCTTGATTTCGTATATTTTGTTGTGGAATTTTTATTTTCAAAACCGGTTTGTGTAGAAAGTATAAGGTCTGTGCAGACCTAACAAACATTTTGCAGATTGTTGGTCAACAAACTGGCGGCCTTTAGCAATGTTTTATAACATGTTAGAAATTACTGGTTTGTTAACAATTAATATAATCCAAGTGTCCCAAGCGGAAGACTGACAAGAGACATTCGTTCGTAGTTGCACTGGCCCTTAATTCCACACACGAAAGAACGGGCCACCAATCCAAAAGCATGCGCATACGTGGATATCTAACAACCTATGGCTGTTTTAAATGCTCTGGTTAGTATTCGAAATATACACACTCTCGCAGATACCAAAAATACTGATCATATTTATTTTTAGCAACAAGGTCTACACAGACCTTGTTGCGCCGCTTACCGCCTCCCGAATTTCGCTCAATGGAGAGTTAAAGCGGTTTTTTTGTATGCATAAGTCCATCCATTCATGGGGCAACTGAAAAAAAACCAGTTGGCAACTCAATCGCTATCCACAGGAAAGCAAATTGTTAATTTCATTGGCGATCCGCACACAGGCAACTTGTTAAAGACCAGTTGTTAAGGGCGAAAAAGCGTTTCAGTTGCTAGATTGACAGGTTGCTATGGTTACGCCTCACGACTAGTCAAGTTTTCGAGTTATTTGCGATATGTCAGAGCAGGAAAATATTGATTTGGTTCAGGAGGTTGATACATTATTATTATATATTAAGGTTGATGATAATTGATGAATTATTAATAAATTGTATTTTTGTTAAACAAACTAATATAATTACTGAAATCATAAAGTTGAGTTGCGCCTTTTCCGGTTTCTCCATGAGCGAAGGCCCTTAGTGTCACCCTGCATGCCAGTCCCGAAAACCCTTCTGGATGAAAGGAGAGCATCTCTTCTGGTGAGCTCTCACTCTAGAAGACAAGGGAAACTTTAGTGGCAATTGGCTGACATGACAAATGCCCATCTCATACACGACTTCACTGAGAGCCTGGGCTTTCAAACTCTGTTCTATATCATTAGGGTAAGATGCTCCTACAATCGTTGTGTCCACATGACAACTTGAAAGAGTTGGCGATTTGTGCTCCATTCATTCCCCAGGGGTAATGTTGAGGTGAACGGGGCGACTCCTAAGGCCATAGACTAGCTTGCAGACTTAGATGTTCCTCTCTGATGAATCAGTAAGTTGAGCTTACGAAGCTGCAGCTCCACCATCCCAAGGACTATGACCTGATGTAACAATGATTTGTGTCCATTTCAGAACGGAGTGGAGCTGATGGGTGAAGATGTGTTGGCGTTCTACACTCGGCAGTGGGAGGAATACCAGTTCTCCTCCAAAGTACTGAACGGTGTTTGCTCCTACCTCAACAGGCACTGGGTCAAGAGGGAGTGCGAGGAGGGAAGAAAGGTACACACTTTACATAATTATAATAACCCTTGCGTTTGGTTTTCGGAACAACTCATGTAGGTCTCATGGAAATCATTGTATCTCCCTTACTATCATAGTGAGAAATATGATATAAACGATGTTTGAAAGAGGAAAGAAAAAGTTTATATTCAAATACAAAAACCAACCACAAAAGAAGAAAATGTACACCTTTATGAAACTAAAGTTTCGAATTGAATTAATAATTTATTTTTTTTCATTATCAGTAATTTTAGTTAGAAAAAACAAAAAGCGAGCCATTTTTAAAACTTTTTTACTTTTGCGTACAAAATTTTCATATTTTAAAAATTATATGTTTATTTTGGTTTATAAAATTTGAAAGCGTGTTTTATCATTTTTCAAAAACAGTTTTCAGACAGAAATATTTAGTTTATTTGCATTTTATTTTAAAGCGGAAATATTGTAAAATAATTGTATAATATTGTATGAAATACCCTCTGAAATAATACGGTCGAGGTTTGACATGTTAATATACATCTTTATTAAATGAAATTTGCAATATTTATAACTAACAAAGTACATGTTCAGTGTTAATGTTTACAATGGCTTATAAGTTACTTAAGTACAAAACGTTAACAACAGAAAACAATATACTTACTTGAAGAAAAGAAACTTTTATTTATAAATTGAGGTTTCTCATAATCTGCCTCACCAGGCTAGCCTGTGTTGTGGCAGGTCATGATAATAATAATTTATGTGATTAGTTTAATTTATACGGTCTGACCCTGATCTTAAATGACATGCATTTTGTTCCAGGGCATCTACGAGATCTACCAGCTAGCGCTAGTCACCTGGAGGGACAACCTCTTCAAGTGCCTGAACAAGCAGGTCACCAACGCCGTGCTGAAGCTCATCGAGCGAGAGAGGAACGGGGAGACTATCAACACGCGCCTCGTCTCAGGGGTGACTACACAATCTATAAACATACTAATGTCCACGTCCATTACCTTTGGACACAATCCATTAATAATAATAATTGTTTTCCAGGTGATCAACTGCTACGTGGAGCTGGGCCTTAACGAGGAGGACCCGAGCGTGCGCGGCCAGAACCTCGCCGTCTACAAGGACTCCTTCGAGGCCGTCTTCCTCGAGGACACGGAGCGCTTCTACACCAGGGAGAGCACCGACTTCCTGCGCCAGAACCCTGTCACCGAGTATATGAAGAAGGTGATATAATGGAACATTTTTTGGAAAAGTCATTTCGCCCCGAATATACGTCCGCGAACCTCTGATCAAATACGATTTGTGCTAGCTCAGACAAGCATACACTGCGAAACCCTCTTAAGAAGTTTTCCAAGGGACTGGAAAAAAACTTCTTAGGCGGGAAAACCTTACAAGTGAGATAAATTGGTTCATTCAGTCTTCGAAGGACCAGAAAAACCAAACTTCTTAAACAGGAAAACTTCTTACGGGGAAACTTTTTAACCTGTCATTTGCCGGTAGGCCACGAAATTTTTTTTTGCTTTTTTTATTATAATTATATTATTTTTATTTAAACATTTTGTTTTTTCCAGGCGGAGCAGCGACTCCTGGAGGAGCAGCGCCGGGTGCAGGTGTACCTCCACGCCACCACGTTAGAGCGCCTCGCCAAGACCTGCGAGAGGGTGCTCATCGAGAAGCACCTCGAGATATTCCACGCCGAGTTCCAGGTTCTCATTCATTCTTTGTTTCCCTCTGTTCAATTAGTGCGTTCACGGTGATGGTCTCCACCCTTCTGCCCTCATTGCAGAAGCCAGGGAACACGGGACTTGCCCATTTCATACCTGACCCAACTCACTCTCAACCCAATAAACTCTGTCCTCCATCAACAGGATAAGGTGCAATTTGTGATGTCATTTGGGAGTCGGGTATGGATACCGCCGCCCCGGGAACTATTTATTGGGTGACACTTCTGCCATAGGTCACCCCAAGTGGTTCGCTATGTTTGGTGATTTAGCGGGGGTGCCCGGGTTCATGGGGTGAGGTTTGTCTGGATCTTGGCAGCGGATGCGTCTGCCCACCAACTGTCTGGTAGGTGGGATTGAGAGAGACTGGTTAAGGGAGACCTTTTGATCTCTTCAGCAGGACTCTCAGAACATTGCCTTACCCCAGTGGGAGGATATTGACATACTGACCCTCAGACTCCTACCCACCCCTCGTACCTTTTTCCTTCCCAGAACTTCCTCACCTTCCTTTCCTAAAAAGACTCCACACAGCATCTCCAAAGATGACATAGGGTTTTTTTCCTCAGGGCCTCCTGTGTGGAGATAATGTAAAAAAAAGGTGCTCCCACAGCTGTGAGAGAGTTGGCTCGGTGCAGACCACCGAAGCTGTGGTCCAATGATTTCTACTCCATTCATTCCGCCATGAGGGCGATGTCTGATGCTGTATGCGACCAACTTATTTGATCTATACAATACTGTAAAACTAGGCGGCTGGACCCCAATCTTCACTTCGGTTCGGGAGATATTTTGTAATTAACAACTCAGAAATCTTTTTGGTAATGAATAATATTTATTTTCAGTCAGCTTTTATATCAAAATATTCACGCACCTGTTCCAAGTTTTTACGTAAATATGTTATTGTTTTTGTCGCTGCACGTGCAAAGGATGACTAATTTGTTTACTGTTTTCCAGCAGGTGTTGAAAAATAATATTAGTTGCTAAGTGCTTTCATACTGAATAACAGACTGGTTGGTACAATTTTAAATTGCACCGGTGTCGCAAGTTCAATCCCAAACAATAATATTTTTGAAGGAACACGTGCAACCCGTCTTCACGTAAACACCAGCTGCCTAGGTTTCACTGAAAACAAGAATCGTATCGTACAGATGCCCTAGACCGGCTCACAGACCTAGAGGTTCCCCTCTGAACTTCCCGCCTGTACTGTGATTTGTTGAATTAACTTTCTGTTTGACCAATTTCAGAATCTACTGGACATGGACAAGAACGTGGATCTGGGCAGGATGTACTCGCTGGTGGCGCGCATCACCGATGGGCTGTGCGAGCTCCGCCACCTCCTGGAGGCGCACATCGCTGCACAGGGTCTGCAGGCCATCGACAAGTGCGGCGAGAGCGCCAACAATGTGGGTCTACTCCATTGCTCATTCCTTCATTGTGTTAGTCTTTGGGATTCGTCTAGTCATTCAGTAGAATCATGCTGCTAGTTCCTTTGAACAGGCTCCTCTGAAACTACCTGTAGAACAGACCCAGCATACCTACATCAGTTAGCAATCTGTTAATATTGGATTGTCAATCTGTGGTGAGCTGTAAATCCCTCTGACGATCGGGAGTTTTAAATAATACATGGGTTCGTAGAGATTATGAGTCTTGTCTTTTAACGCTTAACTTGCCGTTCGTCCGCCGGTGTACAATCGGCGCAAGCCAAAATAATCACTAAAAAATAATTTTGTTATGCGATTTTAACCCTTATGTATAAAGAAAACGTGTGAAGAAGGTCAGAATCGCTTGGGGCATTCTTGTCATAAGGTATAAGATACCGTGAACCCACCTAGAGCAGCGATATAATTTCTTTGAAATTGTTTATGACACGGCCTGCGTGGCTGCGCGCCGCTCGGCTGGACAAAATGGCGGCTGTCAAGTCTCGCGTCGCGGGCGACGAAATGATCGTAAAACGTATAAATTCATCGAATAAACGCAAGTAATATTGTTCTTATGTATAGTTTAGTATTCAAGGAATGTGTTTCAGTAAAGATTACATAAGATAGCATAAAATTAACCTGCAAAATATTACGTAAAAGTCAAAACATCGCGAAATTTTTTCGTTTTTTCCATGTTATTTGAAACGTAGTAAAAAGTATAAATTCATTGAATAAACGCAAGTAATATTGTTCTTATGTATAGTTTAGTATTCAAGGAATGTGTTTCAGTAAAAATTACATTAGATAGCATAAAATTAACCTGCAAAATATTACGTTAAAGTTGACGTTTTTTCGTTTTTTCCTGGCACGTCAGGGGTTAATAAAGGTGCTCTCTGTTAATCTGCGGTGGCGGAACCGCTCACTGAAGATCCCCTCCTATAGATCGGGTATATCAGCTGTCTTCATAACCATTCGGGTATTATGTAGATCCAAATGTCCATGTAATGTCGTTAAAACAAAAACAAAAAAACTTTTATTTTTTACTTTAAATCAGTCCTCAAAAAAATGGTCACCCTACAAAAGTCTACATGTTTACATGAATGTACTACCTAGCGCCAGCAGTTTAGATTTAATCTCAACCTGTAAGAAATGCAACAATATTGTTCTTTCAATATCTGTATAATTTTGTGTTATTTTGTTAATTGTAGAATTGTTAACCTCAACACAGGCTTGTCCTAGTGAGGTTGCAAATTGTTTTGTAAACATTTTTACCTGCAATGTAAAGATACAATAAATAAATAAATAAAAATAAATGTAATACTACCACCAATACCTATTGAGACAACTTAAAACTACACATTCTAACGACATCTTATAACCACTGAAGCGATTTTTGCTATATATTGGCACCATTTTAAACATCCCCGATTGCTTTTCGGATAAAAATGGCAATTATCTCCTTGATTCAGCAAATTAAAAAAAAAATATTCCTTTGTTATTTTGGACTTAAAACAAAGCTATTGAAATGTTTTATCTATTATGACCGTAAATGTCACAAATCCGAACTTCGTAAACTATTTTATAACGATGTTAAAAATAAATTTTTAAAATATTTTTTTCACTCAGAATTTTTGATAAGCTGTTTACGGTTAAAATTAAGTCCTTTAACCTTTTTATAGATATGCACCTTTCATTGTCAAGTATACCACAGACAATATTTAGAAATCGAAAATATTCTATGTTGACTCGAATAAGTAACTCTCGCGGCAGTTTCAAAGTAACAAACACGCAGAATTGGCGCGGTTATCAACTTTACGATTTTTTAATATATTTTTTATAAATTCTACAAATATGAAATAAATGGTTAAGTACAGGTTAATTCATTGGTTATATAGCACCATAATAAGTTTCTATGTCGCCATGTTAAAATTCAAAGGTATGATTTTTTTAATGTTGGCGAAAAATTAAAAAAATGATCTTCCGAAAATCTCAAGCAAACGGAGAAAAAAGTTTTAAAATGCGCTGTCGTCAAGTGGTTAAGAGACATTGAAACTACATACATATATATTTAACGATCCAATTGTGGTACATTCGTATTGACAGTAATTAACTAATGACCTTTCTGGTTCCAGGATCCCAAGGTTTATGTGTCGACAATCCTCGAAGTTCACAAGAAGTATAATGCTCTGGTTCTGATTGCTTTCAACAATGATTCTGGTTTTGTGGCTTCGCTGGATAAGGCTTGTGGAAGGTTCATTAACAGTAAGTATTACTTTTATATTCTAAACTCATCCACGGAGGTTACATTGGAACTCTACTTGAATATTATATAACTTGAGATAGGCCCTCACCGTTATTCAATTAAAAGTCAATAGTCAACAACTGAGTCATTTAGATACTCGCTTGTACCCAGATTGTATGCAGTTGGCAATACTTTCTCGGAAGTAGAAGCTTTCTGGGCGGAAAGCGAAAGGTCCTGGGTTCGAGTCAGATTAATTATCCAATTACCGTACAATTTTCTCATTTTGGCAATCTTAACACCTAGGAAGATGATTATTATACAAAAAAATCTTAAGGCTATCTAAAGAAGAGATATATATCTAGTGTTTTCCATATTTCGTTCAACAGTACCATTCCTCTTGTCATGCTATGCTGTGCTAGAACATCTGTTCTGCCGTATGGTATTTTGAACAAGTCGTGTCGACGACTATGGCTGAAATTTTCAAGCACGTATAAGCCATAGCATTCCAAGAGGAATGGGCTGTCAATATAGTTATGGATAATGTTAAAACTAAGAATTGCAAGATTTGCATAACATCTAGTTTCTAAGCTTAATCTATATGTTGCCTCAAGTAACTCTACATGGTGCATGAACCTCGGATAAGTTCCATGCATCCGCATATAGACATACCTAAGGAATTTTTCCTGGATTTGCTCCAGCATATTAATATATTTAGTTTGGTGCGAAGTCCACACACCACTAGCATACTCCAACTTACTTCTTATGACGCCATCGAACATGGCTATCATTATATTGTCTTCATTTAATTAAATATACACATTTGTTTCTATTTGCACACCAAAAGCATTATTTTCATTGGTTTGCCATTTTGATAGTCTGTGCATTTTGGTCATAGCTTGGTGACATGAATGCCTCATCTCCCTTCATTTCTTTTAAAAGGCTGTTTGTAATGTACATGTTGTTTAAATTTTCAGAGGGTAACGCAGTGACGCGCAACGCTAGTTCATCCTCCAAGAGCCCCGAGCTGCTGGCCAAGTACTGCGACCTGCTGCTGAAGAAGTCCAGCAAGAACCCTGAGGAGGCGGAGTTGGAGGACACTCTGAACCAAGTGGTGAGCACTTCATCTATCATGTACGGCGTCTGAGGGATGTGTATAAAAATAAGACTAAACTTAAAAACTAAAATAATTAAGAAAGTGGTAAATAAATGTCTGACATAATTCAATAAATGTGTGATTTAAAAATCAGTCATGTGGTTGCCTCCGGACCGCCGAAATCGTACGCAAATTTGACTTTAGGGCGCGGGTCTATTTATTCCGATTCAATTTTTTTTAATTTTTTTTTATTATTTATTAAAATTACAGAGAACATTTTGTATAGTAAATAGAGTAGACCCACAAAGCTGTCATATGGCAGCTTGTCTGCAGGTTCTAACAATTTAAACATTCTTAATATAATATCTAAGAAAATATTTGTAAATACATTTATAGTTTTAAGGAAACATTAGAATTGATCACATAGTAGTATTAGATAATTTAACTTACAACTATAAATATATAAGATATTTCAATATACCTATCTAATAAAAGATATGTAGGCAGCTATATTAAGATATTCAATTTATTCAAATTTATTCAATTTATCAAATTTATTCAATTCAATTTATTTATTATCTTAAAAACGTTACAAAATATTACACTTTTATTTCAGAATACATTTGTAAGAGTATTACAATTAACACTTAGGCATACGAACTATACAAGAATTAATAGAGCTTGCCTTTTAAAGGCAGCTTCACTAACGCTAAATATGTTGATATCCGAATTAATTCTGTTTAACAGCAAAATTGCTCTTCCGACCGGCATGACCATTGGCAAGTTAGTCCTGCAGGCCGGAAGATAGAACAGTCTATGCTGTCGGTGGCGAAGATACCGATCGGGAACATAGAAATGAATGCTCTCCATGATAGCTGAGTTTTCAAACCATCCGCGGATCAATCTGAAGAAATGTGTAGCAATGTGTACATTCCTTCTGACCCGTAGATGGTTCATTCCGAGCATACCCAAAAGAAAGTCGTAGGATAGAGCCACGGATAATAGTCATACTCCCTCAAGTACAGAAATCTTAGAAATTTCTTCTGAACTCTCTCCAACATAAGGGAATATTTCACTGTCGGTGAGTGGGTGAATTATAAGACATTTAACAATTCAGATAATATTGAATAAACAATACTAAATAAACAAGCAAGGTGAAGAGATGTTGCCCATCCAAGTGGAGAGAGGCATTAGTGTATTGTAAGTAGTTATGTCTGTGGCCAACAGTTGCTATAATGCTATTCTGTGTCTGTTCCAGATGGTGGTTTTCAAGTACATAGAGGACAAGGATGTGTTCCAGAAGTTCTACAGCAAGATGCTTGCCAAGCGTCTCGTCCAGCACATGTCGGCCAGCGACGATGCCGAGGCCTCCATGATCTCCAAGCTGAAGCAGGCCTGCGGCTTCGAGTACACCAGCAAGCTTCAGCGCATGTTCCAGGTCCATACCATACCACATACCTTACTTTATGTACCAGCAAGCCATCCCATCTCATCCCATCGGTCGGTCTTTAGAGAAGGCCAAAGATTTTTTTTTTTACATTAACTCCACACAGGAGGCCCTGAGAAAAATAACTTCCCTCAGGGCCTATGTCATCTGGGATGCTGTGTGGAGGGTCTTTTTGAGGAGAGGAAGGAATGAACATTGGTCTTGTCATGTCGTAGGAGGGAGTAAACACAGAAGCTGGCAAATCGTTCCATAGCCGACGAGTCGAAAAAACGACCCGTTCTCATGTGACAAATTTCAACCGTGTACGTACGTTGGGCGCGCGTTTGGCGTGTCTCCCGACTATGCACCGGTGCCAAAGGGATCAATGACGCTAGTTCCTCAAAGCATCTTCCATTGAAATACCAGTAGAACATGGATAGCATTCCCACCCGACGCCTGTGCTCTAAAGATTGCAATCCGTTCGTTAAGGTGGGAGAATCTATCAAACGCACCGCCCGTTTCTGCACAGAGTCAAGGGTATTTTTCAGGTATTTTGGAGCTCCAGACCAGAGGTGGCTGCCAAATTCAACAGTGGGGCGCATTTGCGATTTGTACAGGGTTAGCAGTTGTGCACTATTAAAGTATCTGCGGGCCCTGTACAGTACGCCCAGTTTTTGCAGGTCTGTCATACATAATTGTTTACAATTTGGAACATTGTTGTGAACAATGTTTTCGTCTTCATGCAATATTAATCTCTGTGCGGTGTTGGCAGATGCTACATTAGACTGTGGTGTACCGCTGAATTGCACTTAACCGCTAGATTGCCGCTCGTTCGCCGGCGTACCATCGGCGCAGGCCAAAATAATCACTAAAAAATAATTTTGCTATGCGATTTTAACCCTTATGTATAAAGAAAACGTATGAAGAAGAAGGTCAGAATCGCTTGGGGCATTCTTGTTCATAAGGTATAAGATACCGTGAACCCACCTAGCGCAGCAATATTTTTTCTTTGAAATTTTTTCTTATGACACGAGCCTGGAACTTTTTCCCGCCTATCGGCTGTCAGTTGGCGTCTTTCAAGTCTCGCGCCGCGATCGATGAAATGATCGTAAAACGTATAAAGTCATCGAATAAACGCAAGTAATGTTATTTTTATGCATGGTTTAGTTTTCAAGGAATGTGTTTCAGTAAATATTGCATAAGATAGCATAAAATTAACCTGCAAAA
This sequence comes from Glyphotaelius pellucidus, assembly GCA_936435175.1. Classification (NCBI taxonomy): domain Eukaryota; kingdom Metazoa; phylum Arthropoda; class Insecta; order Trichoptera; family Limnephilidae; genus Glyphotaelius; species Glyphotaelius pellucidus. The sequence goes on along the minus strand of OW386560.1, from coordinate 594,171 downwards.
TATTACGTAAAAGTCAAAACATCGCGAAATTTTTTCGTTTTTTTCCCTGGCATTTGAAAAGATTGTAAAAAGTATAAATTCATTGAATAAACGCAAGTAATATTGTTTTTATGTATAGTTTAGTATTCAAGGAATGTGTTTCAGTAAATATTACATAAGATAGCATAAAATTATCCTGCAAAATATTACGTTAAAGTCAAAACATCGCAAAATTTTGTCATTTTTTCCCCTGGCATTTGACGAGATATTAAAAAACACAAGTACCATCTTATTTTTGGGTAATCTTGCATTTGATCCAAGTAAATATTGATACATATTATGAAAAGTGGACAATATTAATGCTTGCCTCGAATTGTGCTAATTATTTTTCTCTTGGCTTCTCAGGACATTGGCGTCTCCAAGGATCTCAACGAGCACTTCCGGAAGCACCTGGCCGAGTCCAAAGAGCCACTGGATATAGACTTCAGCATCCAGGTCTTGTCTTCTGGATCCTGGCCCTTCCAGCAGTCATTCTCTTTCCAACTGCCCACTGAGGTAATTATACTGATAATAGGGTCATGTCAAGAGTCAAAATAACGGAAGAGTGTAAACGAGAAGATATATGTATGTAAATGTAGTAAGGAGTGTCAAGACAGAGTGTGTCAAGACAGTCGTGTGGCGGTCTATTCTCTCTGGCTACTTCTGATAATCAAGAGATGACAGTTTTCTATTTCCAATGAACTAAGCAGACAAACAAATGATAGCAATTATGATTTATTTTTTTCATGGCAGTTTTCACCCCAATTGGGGATGCCATAGTTTCACTGGCTCCAGACGGGAGCAGTTGGGACTCTTGTGGGGTATTCATATATAAAATAATAAAAAACTTAGACATTCAAATTAACGAACATACAAGTACAGAAAAACTTTGGCCATAACTTTCGTAATCAGAGTCCATGTTTGTTGTACTTAAGTAAGATATAATAATTGTAATTGTTTTGCAGTTGACGAGATCAGTTCACCGTTTCACCACATTCTACTCCGGCCAACATTCGGGAAGGAAACTCAACTGGCTCTACAACATGAGCAAGGGAGAACTGGTCACCAACTGCTTCAAAAACAGGTCGGTTCAATGACGAATTACAATTAAAATATTTATTAAACGTGTAACTTGTTTGAATCTGGAGAACTATGTTGTAGGAACTTTGATGCAGAGGTTGGCACAGCCCGCTGGATTTGTAGAACACTTAGACACTTTGTCATGTTAGTCGTGTTTCCTGACTGCACCGATGTCAAAGGAATCAATGTGGCTAGTTTCTATAAGAATCTTCCATTGATATACCGGTAGAACAAGGACGGCATTCCCGCCTGTTGTCTGTGCTCTAACAATTGCAATCCGTTTGTTAACCAGTTAAATGCCGCGGGAGGAAACTCGAAAATTTCGCGATGTTTTGACTTTGACGTGATATTTTCTGGGTTTATATTATGCTATCTTATGTAATATTTACCCAAACACATTCCTTGAACAACAAACTATCCCGAATAACAACATTACTTGCGTTTATCTGCCGAATTCATTTGTTTACAATCTTTCTTTCGAGAATGATGCAACCGAACTGTCAGATGAAATGCTCCGAAAAAAACTTTGCCAGAAATCCATAAAGAATTCATAGAAATAATTTGGGTTCCATAGATGTGTTCAAAGCATTCTATACCTTAAGAATAAGAATGCCCCAAGCGATTCTGACCTTATCCTTCATACGTTTTCTTTATGATTAAGGTTTAAAATCGCATTTCAAAAAATATTTTTAGAGGTCAATTTCGCGCCCTGACTGGCGCGCGATCGGCAAGCAACCGGTTAAGATAGGGTAAAGTTATTAAATAGACTAGCCGTTTTTTTTACATTTTTTCAGGTATTTTGGGGCTCTAAACAAGAAATAGCTTCTAAATTTAACATTATATCACACTAATGTGTAATTTGTTTGAAATGTGTATGGCTCCAGGTACACTCTACAGGCGAGCACGTTCCAAATGGCCGTACTGCTAAGGTTCAATGACAACACTTCCTGGACACTACAACAGTTGCACCAACACACCGGAATCAAACACGATTTCCTCATGCAGGTGAGCGGGCAGTTGGCTGTTCTCCAATTATTACATCAATTTTACCTGTTATCAGCGTTCACTTTTCCTTTCATTTAAGCTAAAAGCCGTTTCGAAATCCCATTTTTCCCGCATGACGGCATCACTCGTTGCCAGCAAATTCAAAATTTTATTTTAACTCCGTTCTTTATTTTTCGTCGAACAGAGATCATTAAAGTGTCAAACTATCCTTTTCAAATCTTAACAATTTTTTAGTTAAATGCCTAAATTACACAATTCAAAATAAATGAACACAATACCAATATCTGAAATCCAATGATTTTTATAGATTCTGTTTTGCCAATATATGTATATTTTTTTTAACTTAATATCAAAAATTTAAAAAAACAAATGATTTATAAGAAATTACGCAGGATTTCTTTTTTATGACACAAAGTCAATTGTCAACTTTCTTAGTTTTAAAAGGTTTCTTACAATATTGTCAGCAATTTTTCACCAGTTTACAGGCGAATGTAGCATTTACCACAGTGCATAATGTTTAATATTCTGTGAAGAAAGATGTATTTCACAACAATACAGTGAATCTAGAAGTTCCCTCTTCAGAAGTTTTCATGCTTAAGACATTTGGTTTTTCGGTCCCTTGAAACCTGAATGGCCCAATTTAACCCACTTATAAGGTTTTCCTGCTTAATAAGTTTTTTTCAATCTCTTGGAAAACTTCTTAACTCGTCCCGTGCCACTGGAGGAAACTTGAAAATTTCGCGATGTTTTGACTTTGACGTAATATTTTGTGGGTTTATTTTATGCTATCTTATGTAATATTTACTGAAACACATTCCTTGAATAATAAACTATGCCTAAAAACAACATTATTTGTGTTTATCTGACGAATTCGTATGTTTACGATCTCTCTTACGAGAATGATGCAATCGAACTGACAGTTGAAATGCTCAGAAAAAAACTCTGCCAGAGATCCATAAAGAATTCATAGAAATTATTTGGGTTCCATAGATGTGTTCAAAGCATTCTATACCTTGAGAACAAGAATGCCCCAAGCGATTCTGAGCTTATCCTTCATACGTTTTCTTTATAATTACGGTTTAAAATCGCATTTCAAAACATATTTTTTAGAGTTTAATTTGGCGCGCATTTGGCACGCGCCGGCGCGTAATCGGCAAGCATCCGGTTAAGAGAGTTTCACTGTATTCTAAATTGTAAACAGATCGTCTGGGACTCGTTAAAGACTGATTTTTTTTTTTTTTTTTTTTTATATGAAATACCGCACAAGAGTCCCAACTGCTCCCCTCTGGAGCCAGTGAGACTATGGCATCCCCAATTGGGGTATGTTGTGTGGCTGAAGGTAGTGGGGAGGGGGAGGAGATAGGGAAGAGGAAGGTGGGGAAGTACCTGGCTATTCAGATCTGGTCACTAAACACGGCTAATGCCATTTCGAGCAACGTTTCAATTCTGAATGGTGGTCTTACACCAGGGCGATACTGATAGTATCTTCCACTCTGGAACGTGCCGCAAATATACTATATATTATTTTAAATGAATAAATTGTGAAATAACACAAATTAATCAAATAAAATTTATTTGCGCACGCCGGGTTCGAACCCGCGACCTTCGGATTGTGAGTCCAGAGTCTTACCTCGGGACCACGGAGGCCGTCATTGAATTTGGATGGCTTGTTTTGAGGACTATTCATCTTCTACTCTCCCCTCCCCACTTACTGCCCAACAGTTCCATTTGCAGATATTAATTAGTAATAATGAAAAGTATTAATATTGTTTGTAAAAAATTTCAGGTATTACAAATACTGCTGAAGGCTAAATTACTCGTATGTCAAGATGATGAAAATGAACTCACGGAAGCTTCCGTTATAGAATTATTCACAGGATACAAGAAGTAAGTTAAAATTAATGTATTAATCTCTACTATTTGGCAGAATAACCAAGACTCTAGATGAAAGTCAGCCAAGAGAACAGGCAGGATTCAGAAGCGGATACTCGACTTTAGACCATATTTATGTTATCAAACAATTATTCGAAAAAAGTAAAGAATTCAACTTCACCTTTTATTGCTGCTTTGTGGACTACAGTAAAGCTTTCGACACAATAGAACATGAAAAGATCTGGCAGGCACTTAAGAATCAAGGTGTCGAAATCAAATACATAAGAATTCTAAAAAACATCTATGATAACAGCAAAGCTAAAATTAAACTAGATAAAGAAGGAAATGAAATCAAAATAGAAAGAGGTGTACGCCAGGGCGACCCCCTCTCACCTAAACTTTTTACGGCAGTCCTGGAGGAGATCTTTCGTCAATTAGATTGGGAACAATGTGGGCTGTCCATTAACGGTGAAAACATTTCACATTTAAGATTCGCGGATGATTTGATAATCCTCTCGCTGACGAGTGCAGGCCTGCAGATGATGTTGAATGAACTAGATAGAGAAAGCCGAAAGGTGGGACTAGTCATGAACACAGAAAAGACCAAAGCAATGACAAACGGGAAGCAAGAACCTATCAAGATCAATAACAATCTGATCGATTATGTGGATGAGTATGTATACCTAGGTCAAATCATTTCTCCTTTAGATTTAACCACAAAAGAAGTAGACAGACGTATTGGAAATGCTTGGAAACAATATTGGGGTTTGAAAGAAATAATGAAAAACAGTGAAATCAGGATAGCTATCAAACGGAAACTTTTTGACACCTGCATACTTCCTGTACTTACTTATGGTTGCCAAACTTGGGCACTCACAAAAACTCACAATAAGAAGCTCGAAACATGTCAAAACTCCATGGAAAGAAGTATGATGGGGAAAAGACTGTCCGATAGAATAAAAATTGCAACCATTAAGAAGCAAACAAGAACAAAAGATGCCATAAAAACAATAAAAAAGCTAAAGTGGAAGTGGTCAGGCCACACAATTAGAGGAAGTGAAAAATGGTCAAAATTAGTCATGAATTGGTTCACAAGTGACAAGAAGAGAAAACGAGGTAGACCATTTAGACGGTGGGTTGACGACATCAAAGCCGTGGCAGGTGGTACATGGACAAGAACAGCTAATGATAGAGAGAAATGGCGACAGTTGGAGGAGGCCTTTGTCAACTAGTGACATACAGACAGGGAGTCGATGCATGATAAGTGAAAAGTTTATTATAAATAATGTTATATAATTTACTGTCTGAATAAAGGCTATTATTATTATTATTATTAGGCAGACAACATTTTTGTTTGATTTCCTCAAGAAACACCCCAACAATGAGATTTGACATCATGAAATTGACACACTCTTTTCTGTCTGGAATTCCAAGGTTAACACAACTGTTTTCAGTTAGCCGTGTCATTTCCTTCATGAGGCGTGGAGCTTCGAAATTCCAATTTAACTGTGGAGATAGTGTATTTGATTGAGTTTGTTTAAATAGTGTGCTTGTTGTTGGTTTGGTTGCAGTAAGAAGCTACGGGTGAACATAAACATTCCATTGAAGACAGAACTGAAGGTGGAACAGGAGGCGACCCACAAGCACATCGAGGAGGACAGGAAGATGCTCATTCAGGTATATGCATATATATAAAAGCGGGATTCATTTAACTTTAAAGTCTCAATGGCATTGAGCGAGTTTACAAGATACTATCCGGGAAATTCACTATCTCTTAGTAAACTCGCTCAGTGTCATCGTATTACTTGCTAACTAGCAGATTTTGGACAATCTGCGAAAAAAGTTGAAAGGTGGTCAACTTTACTCACTACTCGCTAGTGTTTGCCTAAAGATGGCGGCCCACCAACAGCTGATTTTGTCCGTCAGAATTAGTTTGGGTGGGAGCCGTTATTGGCTAGCGTGTGGCGCTAGCAGCGAGCTCAATTTTTTTACAAAATGTCGACTGAGTTGGTTCGCGCGAGAGTTGTTATTTTAGCTGCTACTGTCACTACTGAGTGAGTAAACAGTTTTGTGTGTCATCATGGCAATCTCACTCGCCGATTCACCCGCTTTTAAACTTACCGGCTAGTAGCTTGTAAACTCGCTCTATCTAATTGAGGCTTACGGGTAAAGATACCACTTGCCATTCACATTACCATATACATTAGCTCGTAGACTGGCACCATCTGAAAAATCAGTGTCTCTTTGAGTAGAAGAATAAGTGAACATGTGTCTCATGTTGTAAGAGAGAGGAAACACAGATGCCGGCAAATCGCTCCACAGCCAAGCTGTTGAACTCAAGAACGAGTTTAGATTACACATGTCAACCGTGTACAAATGTTGTGCGAGCATTTGGCGTGTTTCCCGACTGCTACAAAATGACAATGCTGGAGAAACTGCTTATTATCTTGACTACACAATGCTGTTTTTATAAGGGGTGATACATTCAACAGAATAAATACCATGTTAAAAAAAACAGTATGTAATGTATAGGAAAATGAGAGATATACAGAGTGCTAAGGGACATACTTTAGGCACATTTTAATTCTTTTCCGTGGTCAGTAGTCTACGTTCTAGTTACAGTATTTAACTGAAGGCTCTATGGTATTTCTAAGTGATCAAATTTTTAATCCAAAAACACATGATTTTGCGTTACTTCTCATTGCATCGTCTTAAATATATTAATGTAATGTTTGTTGCAGGCTGCGATAGTCCGCATCATGAAGACGCGCAAGGTTCTGAAGCACCAACAGCTGGTGGCCGAGGTGCTGAATCAGCTCTCATCCAGGTTCAAGCCCAGGGTACAAGTTATCAAGGTGAGCCTCATTTCTTATATCCCCACCTACTAGTTAGCAGTTACCAGCGGGAAACTGATTCCCAATGCAAATTATGCAATTGAAACTTTCAGATACCCACTCAAAGTTAGATAAGTGAAACAAGAAAGATGGGCCATGAACCATTATTACTATGGAACCGTGTAAGTGTTGCCAACATTGTCCACCCATACTACGTCCACCCAACATTGTCCACCCATAACTACGCAAACCCCGCCTTTATTTCTACCTACACACCAAACACAACTTTCATTGCATAACTGCCTTGATAAGTCTGTGCGGTGACCGGCCAACTCGGAATGAAACCAACTCAGAACCATCTCAGATAAGTCATTTAGAGTGATAAAAAAATATAAATAAAAAATTGGTTAAATAGGTTAAGTTAGGTTAGGGTTATCGGCTAATTTAAAATTATTTTTTTATCACTCTAAATGACTTATCTGAGATGGTTCTGAGTTGGTTTCATTCCGAGTTGGCATGGAACCGTCTGTGCAGTTTGGTGGTAAATGTCGGCAAATTTCTATGCCTAGCTCCCTTTGATTATGTTAACTATGAATTTGCTTAAAACACTTATTTAATTCTCTAAAGGTTCCTACTTGATTTCCAGGTGTACATAACAATATGGTCTCTATAGGAATCAGGAAGAAAATCTGCCCAAATTCAATTTCATATAGTTTCAGGAGGGTCGGGGTGTCATTGATCTCTTCAGCACCGGTGCATTGTCGGGAAACACAAATTTAATTGGTTTTCAGTATAAGTACTAAAATGAAATAAATATGAAAGACAAACATTCCCGGGTCACGAATAACATGACAATAAATAAATATACAAAAGGGTATCTTCGCTTGTACATTCTTTCGGCTTCAAATTATTTTGTCTTTCTTTCAAATAAAATTTACTCTTATGAATATTAAAATGAAAATGTTTATTATGATGAATTAGCTCAGTAGTAGAGCAAAACCCCGGCAAGGTTAAGATCCTGGATTCAATTCCTAGAAGTGACCATATCCATTTCAAATTTTCAATTGAGAGTCGCTAATATTGTCTTCAATCATTAAATATTACAACATGAGGTTTTACTCATTAAGTTATTCCAAAAATAAATAATGAATTGTAATTTTTTTTACAGAAATGCATAGACATCCTAATAGAAAAGGAATATCTGGAGAGAACAGAAGGGCAGAAGGACACATACAGTTACTTGGCGTGATGGAACAGGCACCGCAAACCTAACCCCTCCCACACTACCAACCCCCCTATCCCCAACCTATACTTACCTTCACACACCCTTCCATCATAACCAACCAAACAAACAAACAAGAAAACAACCTACCATCAATTATTAATCACTATTATAAGGTTGCTACGTTGGCCCCTTGGATTTGCGAGGTTCATTTACAGCAATGTTACGCTATAGTAGGTTCTAAAGGAAGCTAGTTTAGAGCTCATAATCTCACAGCAATGTCAAGCAATAATGGGCTCTAGAGGAAGCTAATTTAGAGATCATTATCTTCTCTTGATAGTCCGCTTAGTGTCAGATAGCACTGGGTTATCTCCACAGCGAGGTTCTATCAGTTTCATGACAGTTGATCCCCAACAGTTGGCTCCCATGGCATACTTATATACAATATGCAGTCGGTTCAGAGAAAATTCCGGTACACCAACTTAAACAAAATATAACTGAGAGTCCCCAAAGGGGTTTGCAGAGAGGATGTACCGAGGATGCGCCGAATGACAAAAGTATAAAACATGTTCTCGTTCAAATGCATCAAAGAAAAAACTACTTGTCTATATACTGTATATACCAGCGTATACGTATACAAAATCGACACTGTAAATAAATTCGTTTGATATCCGTAATAGCTTTGATTAATCGCCCAGGCAAATTTTTTCGTTTTTGGAACAATTCATATAGGTCTCGTAGAAATCATAGAGGTCCTTTACTATCATGGTTAGAAATATGATCTAAACAGTGTTGGCGAGAGAAAACACCAATCTTTGTATTCAAATTTAAAAGTTAACCACAAAATAATTTAAATGTTCACCTTTAAGAGACCAAAACTTCCGACCACATTTTGAAAAAATGTATGAAACTTTGGGAATTTTTTATTAACTATTTTTACATGAAATGACAAAAGAGTGAGTTGACGATAATGTTTATAGTACATTTGTCTAATAAAAAATGTGTTGTGTGTTTTTATTTTTTTTTTTCAATATCAATTTTTTTAGGTAGAAAAATGTAGGGGGAACTTTTTTATGTTTGCATTCATAATTTTTATATTTCAAAAATTATATGTTTATTTTAAATTATAAAATTTGGAAGCGGATTTTATCGCCTTTCAAACACAGTTTTTGGTTTTCGAGTGCTACAAGTATTTTGGACCTTCTGAAAAAATAGCCCCAGGCCTGAGTGTTTAAAGGTATTTTTGAAGTCGATTTTAGGTTTGAAAGTGGTAGATAATGCGCAAAAAATTATAATTTTATTATAAGTCTCCGGGAGGTCAACTGTCGGAGATCAACTGTCCCATCACCAGCAATTTCATGATAATATTATAGAGTGAAATTTACACAAGATCTGTACTTGTACATTAATAATTAAATTTAATGATCATTTTGCATTACGGGCCAACTGTGCAATCAACAACCGTTGGCTTACTGTTAAAACTAACAATGTCTCTGAATAAACTATCTAAAATACATTAATTTAATGAGAATATTAAAAATCTAACTGCTTTAAAACATCTCACTATTACTGCGGTAGAATGTTGTTTTTAAAAAATACATAACCTTGACCTGCCTCCTCGATAGCTGTAAAGCTGTATTTTCTCCAAGGTTCAGATTGCAAAATGTTATGTATGTAATCACTACAGATAATAGAGACAAGAGAGATTGGTTGTGAAACTTTATGAAATCGCACTCATAAAAGTGTCGCCTATCACTCACAGATGTCAGCATGCTTCTGTGCCTCTTCTCCTTTGTCTCTATTTATCTATGGTAAGCACTGATCTATATCTCACGTGTTCTATTCACCACACCACGGAATTTCTCACTGATAGTAATTGACTTTCTACTTCTGTGAATGGTGTAGAGTTTATCGAATGATTTCATTCTATGATATTTTTAACATAAAAATAAATTAATGTCTCGAATGTTCTGGACGTTTCAATTCTTTATTTTTTACTCTATGCTTAAAATCACTATCTACGGTTATCCTAAAAATGTTTAATTACACGTAGGCATAGTTTTTTTCCCGTTGCTCTTTATTTCGAAGGGTTCCAAAATTTCAACCGTTTATTTTTGTTAATTTTATTCTAAAATGCTTCGACTTGACAACTTATTATGTTGTTTTAACTTATGTAATGGATAATGCATCGTTTCTTCCTCCTTCTTGAGTCAACATTTCGGAAAGCCTCGCAATGTTCATCATCGTGGTAGATTTAAAGTGTAGAGTCCTTATTTCAACTTGCCGTTTTAAAATATATTCATTTATGTGAATGATTGATTTTGAATGTCATATCAAACATCAATAATTATTGTTGCTAGTACAGTTTTAATATTTACACAATATGTTGTCAGTTTTTACTGTACCTTTATTTTTATCTTGTGTAGATAATATTTTCATGCAAAAAAAAAAAAACTATATTTCGACCAAAAACAAAAGATCGTTCCCTAGTGTTGTCCGGAATGATGGATGCGGATGGCGAGTGTGGTGTTGCAAGCCACCATTTAGAGCTAGCGAACTACTAATAAATCACTCCCTTTCTGTGCACGGCAAGTAACATGCACGGACATTATTTTGCTTGCAGTCTAGCTACATTAATCAAAATCAAGTGTGAATGTGGAAGAGACGAATTTTTTATCTAGACTGAAACCTGTGGAGCTGTATCTGCTTTGCTGGCTCCTAAGGGACATGGTATGGATGATTCAATGTTATAGAAAACATTAATACTGAAAAAAATGAATGCATACCAAATCTAAAGCTTTTAAAGAAATGTATGTTTGTGAGGTGAAAAAGGGTGTGTGTTGAATTGGTGTTGCCAACCTCTGACGCGGTGTTGCCAACTTCTGACGCGGTGTTGCCAACTTCTGACGCGTTCATATAATAATATTTTATAAAATGCAAAAGAAAAATGCGTGATATTTTACTACCAGTTAATATTATTTTTAAGTTTGTAGGTTATGTTAGGTTTTTTATTTTTTTAACTATAATTATTATTTTAACTTGCGAGAAATATTGGCAAAAAGAGCTTGTTATGATTCATTATCATTATCACTGATTCAATCGTAAGTATGAATTTATATACCAGACAAATATTATTATTTAAACAAATCAATAATAATTTATCATTTCACTGTTGAAAATCAGAATATGTAATTATTGATAATATGCTTATTTCAAATTTTAGAAGTTGCCCATGTAAAATTGAAATGTTATTGTAATATTTTGGAATTCTTGGAAGTAAATTGCACGGGAATGTATGTACATAAATATATATTATTATGAATGTAATGGTAACATGATTTGAAGTGTAATTGCCACAATGTGTATACGTATTGTGTATAATCTTAAATTAAGATCTCCAATAAATAAAATCGCGCCGAGCAGCCATTTTGTTTTTTTTTTCTATTATTACCATTGTTTGTTTTGCCGCCATTTTTCTGTTATTCAAGATGGTGGTTCCCCCCTTTTTTCTGTTCTCCGAGTAATGAGTAAAATAGTTGATTGTGATTTTTGAAAATGTCTAAATAAAGCATTACCATATTATTATTATATAAATCTAATAAATGAACTTGTTAGAGTTATATTCATTGAAATATTGAAAATATGAATAAAATTTTTCATGCCTTTTTTTTGTTCATTTTTACCTCTGACAACATTTATAAAAAAATAATTAGTCTTTTCAAGTGCCAAAGGTGAGTCTTATTCTGAATGACTGTCACCATAAAACACAGCATGACACGCTTAATTTTCCAGTCAGTGGTTTCACTGTTAGTGGATACAAAAGAATGTTGATTTAAAAGGGCTTCTTATTTAGGATACAATGTTTGGACCCGATATGTCCTAATGGGTCATTTTTGCACAATTTTTGTTTTTGTTGAATTCGAAAAGATAGTCCCATTAGATTGGGAGAACTCTCATATCGCAGAACCTGTGGAAAAGTGTCGTAAAGTCAAAATTTTCTATTTTATTTTTATTTCTGAATGGTAAGTAAACTGATTGTGATAATCTATGACCCAAAAAAACCGTATTTATGTTATCACTCCTCGAAACCTATTGGATCTATCTCCACAGAATGTCGCTAGTGTCATAGTTCTCGTGAATCCCCAATATAATGAATAAGGAATAATAATATAATCTATACTATGATATTATAAATGCGAAACTGCATGTGTTTGTTTGTTACGCTTTCACGCATAAACCAATAAAAATTAAAAAATTCTTTCACCTATGGAAAGCTACATTATGTGCGAGTAATATAGGCTACATATAATGGTAAGGTCTGGCGTTATGAAATTATACATATTAATATATTATATTTGTTATACGTTTTCTGTCGCTAACAAAAGCGAGTTATTGCTAATGTCAGAAAACAAATTGTTGCTGTGGAAATGATGTTGATTTTTTTATTTCAGGCGTAGCGTCCTGGTTAATATCTATCCATATAAATAAAAGCGAATCTCCGAAATGTTTGTTCCGAATGACTGCACCAAATTGGATAATTCTTTTTTTACTACCGGTGAGCTCTGGCATTATGAAATTTAGGTGGCACATGAGCTGTTTGAAAACTGAATATACCGGGAATGAATGTATGGAATTCGGGGGGAGAGGGTGGTGGTGGGAGGGGGGGGGGGGGAGGGGGGGGAAGGAGGGATAATTCAGTAAGAGTAATCTCCCCCTAATACCATGCGAGCGAAGCCGGGGTTAAAGCTAGTGCACAATAAAATTGTTAACCTGTCAATATTTTGTTTCGCCTTATTTCGCCGTAAAACATATTTTATCAGATATAATTATTTTGGATAGTTCTGTAATATTTTATATGCTGCAAGTCTGGAAGTGTGAGCCGATACTTTTTTCAGGTGGTACCATTGATAATAGATACAAAAGCTGTGGAAAGGTGTAGTTCCTTCAATATTTCCCTGGACAGATAATTTGTAAGCAATTAACAGATGAAAAAGTATTTTCAACAAAGAATTAATGCTAAAATTGGTTATCTGTAAAGTCAGTTTACAGACGATAATTTTACGTTACATAATAACGATGGAGTGGAAGAGAGATAGATGCGTCACAAGCCGAACGGTTGTTCCCCGCTCTCGCTTGCACGCTCGGCTCAGGCGGAACGTAACAATGAGTCATGCTTTTTCGTGAGTGCAGCCGGCGTTCATCGATTTATAAGACGTTATCACGTCAAAAATTGTGTGGTTATTTATTTGAGACTATGTTGACATCTTGAAAGAATTCCTGCTTCGGCTCAACATTGCCAGTGCATGTGGACGGTCCTGAAGAACAATGTTGGATGTGTGATTTTGTAGTTTGCAGTAGAGCTGATTAAATTTTCCTTTTTTGCATTTTTACTGTTTTTGAGGTCAAGAAAAAAGTGTTGTTTTAATGTTTTGAATTTCACTCGCAATTTTGAAAATACAATATAGACTTTTAAATCATCAAAAGGAAGTGAAAATAAGCCATGAAAACGATTTTTAACCTTTAGCAAATCCGACATTGTTCTTGGGGTCCGTCGATATGTTCTAAAATACCCACAATAGATGTTCAATTCCCCACAAGTTCCTTTACTCTGAAATCAGAGCAGTTATGTTTTCATTTTGGGAGGCGGGTATGGGTACCGCCGTCCCGGGAACCATTTATTGAATAACCAAAACCTCTGTCATAGGTCAACCCAAGTAGTTTGGTGATTTGGCAGGGGTGCCCGGGTCTTGGCAAAGGGTGCAACTGCCCACAAACAGCGTGGTGGGCCAGGTAGGGGGAGGCCGGTTTGGAGAGACCTTTGACTTCTCCAGCTGGAGGGATGGATTCATATGTCCGTTTAAGTTAATTCTAAACAAGTCTTTCACCATTGCCATACAAATCAGCACCGATGAATAAATTTGTTACCTTTACAAATAATTAATACAATATTTGGACGAGTGCACGTAATAATAACGAGTGCACATAATCTCGCAGTTACATTATATGTTTTAAGTATAGAAGTGTGAAGCAGGTAAGAGGCCATCCATAAATTATGTCACAAATTTCATGATTTTTTTACCCCCTCCCTGTCCCAGTCACATAGTCACATTTGTGAGACCCCCTCCCCCCTAGTGTGACATCACATATTTTGCAATTTTACATCTAAAAATAATCAAAACTGTTGTTAAAAATTTTATTTTTATTGTTTTACGTTTTAATAATTTAGATTTTTTACATGTGATGTTACAGAGCCCCCCGTACACCTTGTCACACAATGTCACATTTCTCTGCACCTCCCCCTCCTTGAGGTGTGACGTAATTTATGGATGGCCCCTAACTGGAAGTGAGAAGAAATGTGAAGAACAACTAAGCGAAAGGTAGGAAAAGAAAACAAAAGCTCGATCAATTCCTTTATTCCTGCTCGTCCTACATTCCAATATTGGCTTATTATTATCCACCGGGATAGGAATGCTCCTGGCTGGGGTGGTACAATCGTATCCATTGCGTATCGTATTTACAAATAATTGAAACAATTAAAAAACATCATACACTTTAATAAATTGCAGGTAAGTACCTACCCACCGAAACATTTTTTTGACAATCAACAAAAAAAAATTCTATTGGACTACTATTAATTTTGAGCTGTGGCCACACTCGCTCTTTCAAAACACGTGTCGCGCTCTGCGCTGTCAGGCGCTGTTTCTCTTACTGGAGAAACGATTTATTTCCCTAATTACGGTGAAATAAACACTAAAAATGAGTCTGTACAACTTTAAAAAGATCGCGGTGGTTCCGACCGCAAAGGTAAGTTAAAGCAATAATCAGTGACATCCAATTCAAAGTATGTTTCAAAACATAACCTGAAATGTCAACATGTTGTTTCGATTGTTTTTAGGAGTTTATCGATGTTATGCTATCGAAGACACAGCGAAAGACTCCCACGGTCGTCCACAAACACTACAAGATCTCCAGAATTCGTGGATTTTACATGAGAAAAGTCAAATTTACACAACAAAATTTCCACGATAGGTTATCACGGATCATCCAAGAATTTCCCAAACTAGATGATGTCCACCCTTTCTATGCTGATCTTATGAATGTACTATACGATAAGGATCACTACAAATTAGGTTTGGGACAACTTAACACCGCAAGACATCTTATCGACACGTAAGTTGCAAAACCTGATGAAATATTTTATATGTATTCATTTTCAATCATTTTTATATGCTGTCATAACACTCCGGTAATATTCATTTGGCTATTACAGTTTAGAAAAGATTTCGAGATACTGTTAGTAGTTTGACAAGACTAAAATAAAGGTAAATATTCCATTCACCGCTGCACTTTCATTAGGCACAGATTTGGGGAATTACACTACATTTAAACTTTACTACAATAAACAAGACACGCTTTCTATTTTTTAAAAACACTTAATTTAATATAAAGATAATAATGGAATGTGAGTGTTTCAGTTTACGCAATTGGAAAATAATTAATTTTAATAGTTATTTCTTATAAGTTTTTCTTAAATTTTTTTATAAGAACAACTCTCTTTTGAAGGTTATTCCCATCAATGTAATATATATTATTGAAAATGAAGATAACACTTATAATCTAATTGAAAATATGAAAGAGAACAGGACACAGAAAAATAGGAAAAGATAATGGTTGCAACTGGGACTCAAACCCTGAACCTCTCGTCTAACCGCGACGGGCGTTTTTACCAATTCAACAATTGTCAATCTCATATTTCAAATTTAAGAATTAACAACATTATTTTCATATAATTTTTCCATATCTTAGGCAACTACCTTTTTCATTGGAAACAATCGTTCTGAGAACTGATTTGTAACCTAGATAGCGTCTCGGATAAATATATCTGATTTTAACCATTCTTTTTCTGTGTCTTGTTCTCTTTCACATTTTCGTTTAGATTATTAGTGTTATCTTCTTATTCAATTAAATAATGAAAATATTTGCCCTCACATTTGATTATTTCATTTCTGTTGAGCAAGTTTTTTCTGTTTGTATTAATTTCATGGCAACTATCCAAAATTTGGTAAAACTGGCAAAATAATTCAACTTCAAGAACCGCTGTCATTAAATCTGGTGGTAAATATACATTTACAAAATGGGGCACGCTCAGTGTGCACTTTTTTAAAACGAAAACATTTTGCAGTAATAAGACAATAATTAATTGAATAGAATATTTTGCAATAATTTGCAGAGTTGCTAAAGACTACGTACGCCTGCTGAAATACGGAGACAGCTTGTACCGATGCAAGCAGCTGAAGAGGGCCGCCCTCGGCCGCATGGCCACCATCATGAAGAGGCAAGGAGCCAATCTCACATATCTCGAGCAGGTAAGCTTAACATTGCCGCCACTACTGCAGCCAGGGGGGTACGTCAGTGATGGTTTCTTGACAAAATAGAACATTGAAGAAAAGTGAAGGAAAAACGAACCTAATATCATTATCACGGTGCTACATACTGTGGTGGGATTTGGACTCCTCCACAAATGTTCTCCATCGGCTGCGGTCCCTCACCACTCCCCTCTCCCTTCTCCCCGCCTCCAGTCCTCCATTCTTCTTGCCCTGCTCCCAAAGTTCCAAATTTGGGAGCAGGGCAAGAAGATAGCAGGACGCAGTCTATCCACCTCTGGGGGGTCTACCTACTTCTACCGCAACACCCACTCATTCTTAATTTGAGCTTCCTGTCAACTGGTATTCTTTCAATATCTTCAGCTCATTGCTGTCTTTGGGACCTTCAGAATCTTGCAATGGTCTCTTGCTCTATAAGTTCTTAGAGTTCATGATTCATCTTTAGACAAAAAGGCAAAATCTGTCCGATATCAGAAGATGCCTGTCGTGCATTATCGTCTGTCAAATTTCTATGATTTTCTATGGCTTGTCTGTATCTATGCCTGTCGTGTGTTAAATTAATTAATTACCTACTTAAAACACCAATTACTATTTATTGGTAAACCTTTTAAATGCCACTGGAGGACACGGGTAAATTTCGCGATGTTTTGACTTTTACGTATTTTGTGGGTTTATTTTATGCTATCTTATGTAATATTTACCGAAACAAATTCCTTGAACAAACAACATTACTTGCGCTTATTCAATGAATTTATATGTTTTACGATCTTTTTCACGACAACAACGTGTGAGTGACGCAAGCCAATCTGACAGTTCAAAGGCGGGAAAAAACTTGGCCGGAGATCGTAAACAATTCCACAGAAATTATTCCGCTTGCTAGATGGGTACACGGTATCTTATACCTTATGAACAAGAATGCCCCAAGCGGTTCTGACCTTATCCTTCATACGTTTTCTTTATAATTAATGTGTAAAATCGCATTTCAAAAAATATTTTTTAGAGTTTCATTTGGCTTGCATTTGGCACGCGCCGGCGCGTAATCGGCAGGGACTGGTTAAATGCTACTTACATATAAGCCTAGTAGGCTTTCATAAATGACTTGAAATATTTGGATATTTGATGATGACATTCGATTTGCAAATTTTGCCGCGACTGTCATCTCATAACGAGGCTTATACAGCAAAACGCGCTGTCATCTCTGGCTTTAGAGTAACTACTTTTAACCAGTTGAATGCCTCGGGGTTTTACGGATGAAACTCGAAAATTTCGCGATGTTTTGACTTTTGACGTAAATTTTGTCGGTTAATTTTATGCTATGGTATATAATATTTACCGAAATACGTTCCTTGAACAACAAACTACACCTACAAACACTTTTACTTGCGTGTATTTGGCAAATTGATAGGTTTATCGATCTTTTTATGACACGTGACGCTCAAAGTTTGACAGTTCGAATGGTGGTAGAAATGCTCATTTCCAAAGTCATTGAAATGTCCAAAGACAATTATTTGAGTGGCTAGAAGTGTTCCTTATATCTGTTACGTCAAGAACAAGAATGCCCAAAGCGATTCTGACCTTGTTCTTCATACATTTTCTTTATACATAAGGTTTAAAATTGCATATCAAAAAATATATTTTTTTATTTTTTATTCGGCTATAGGGGTAGATGTCTTAACACAAGCGCAACATTTAGCTTGTTAGTTTGAAATGGAATACCTCATTTAAGATAACTAAAATTATTTTGTATCTGACCCATATAGAATCACCCTTCTGTTGTTAAAAGAGACTGCATTTATATTATGTACAAAAGAAGGGTCTTTGATTCTGCTGCAGAGATGTCTATTGGATCCTCTCGTTCCGTTATTTGTCATTAACAAGAAGAAGAGAGAGGATTTCAACAAAGCTGTGGGTGGTATTTATATTCAAAATTTATTTTTGAAATGATTTATTCTTTAGCACCACTGTAATTTGAAACTCAATGAAATGAAAAATAGCGACACTAAAAGAAACAAACACGTACATCTATAGGATTTAGCTTGTGAGAGAATGAGATAGTATGTGAGTCTCTTCTTTGTGAAATGCTTCGTAGTCTCCCCACTCTTGTCTACTTTAGTTCTGTGAAGGTGTCACTTCTACTGCATGTGAATTGCACTCTGATTTTCTTTTTTTCTGTTGCATTTGTAGGTCCGACAACATCTTTCCAGGCTGCCCTCCATCGACCCGTACACCAGAAGCATCATCATCTGCGGCTTCCCCAACGTGGGCAAGTCCAGCTTCATCAACAAGATAACCCGCGCCGATGTGGAGGTCCAGCCTTACGCCTTCACCACCAAGAGTCTATATGTCGGCCACACGGATTACAAGTATCTCCGGTGGCAGGTGCTGGACACCCCTGGGATCCTTGATCACCCTCTGGAGGACAGGAACGTCATAGAAATGCAGGCCGTCACGGCGCTGGCCCATCTTCGGGCATGCGCTCTGTACTTCATGGACATCAGCGAGCAGTGCGGACACAGCCTGGAGGAACAGGTATCATCCTATTTCATATTATCATCCAATAGTTTAGACAACTTCTTTATTTTCGAGTATAGAAACAAAGACAGTAGTGTTGCAGCAAGTCATAATGTTGATAGTTTATTTTAATAATGGTCACTGGATATTTGGCTGTCTTCTGGTTGGACAAACAGCTGACATAAGCCTTAGTAGTAACTTAAGTTCTGCTTAAAAATACCTATCCATTGGTGCATATATTAAACCTGCTGGTAAAAGGAACAACGGAATGAGTCAATAATTAGTGCATGCATATTTGGTCCTTAATACAGCATCAAAGGACTAAATCTAAAACTTCCCATTCTCCTAAGGCTGTACACTCGTAATTTTTTCCCGTAAGTCACCCACAAGAGTGATTTATGGCCAAATTACCAATGTAAAGACACCAAAAGTCACTTCATGCAATTTATACAAGTTACAGAAATGTTCTTTCCCAAGTTTTTTGACAGGTCTAATCGCGTCCGCGCGGACTTCCAGCCTTCTTACAGCTTATCAAATCAGTTTGATAAGTTGAGAGACTTGCTGAAAGAATTAATATTTATTTATACCTAAAATCTGATTAGGTTAACCCCTATGTTAGTCCACTGTGAAATAATGACTACCTTGAGCTGTACACAGGTTTTACAAGTTTTTAATGTTTTTTATTATCGTCAATGAAAATTCTGAGGTAAAAATGTTGACATTGTAGAAGTTTGTCTTTTATTTCAAATATATGTATTTAATCATTTTTATCCGTCCTATAGGGTTTAAGTGGTACCCACCTCATTATACGACGAAAACAATATAAAAATAAAACTAGATAAAATTCAAATTAGCTCTATGCACAAAAACAAGTTTAAATGGAAAGAAACTTTTTTGATTCCAAAAACCGAAGAGATGTCATTTATTTTTTCAGGTGGAAAAAAGTTTTCTGAAAATGAGCATCCTTCTATTAAATTATCAGTCCAATCCATTCTAATCTCAATGTTTCTGTTTATAACATTTTTGAATTCAAAATCAATTGCTGGCAGAGGTAGCTGTCGTTCAGATGAAATCAAAAAACTTAAATAACTTCCGCCTTTGTCGGCACAAAAGCGCATGGAGAATTGTTTAATTCAAGCCAAATTCTATTTCAACACTTTATTTACAAATGTAAACGGTCGTTATTGTCGATTTACACAAGTTGAACTTCCGAACAACTTCTGTGAGCATTTATTACCATAAGTCGGATGCTTATGTAAACACTCCTGTGAGTCAAAAACTTACATTAAGCCGCCGCTACCCGAATTTCTACCGATTTCTTACATATCTCCCTTAAAAATTTGAAGTTTTTAAGCTCTTACAAAAATATATGTTATTTTTGAAAATACCTAGAAGCGTTCCACGCCGAAATGCAAATTATATGAAATTTCCTTGATAGAAAAAAATCGCAAAGTATGCTCCAAAAATTGTTAAAAATATGTCTGTTTCTATTATTTTACAAGTTATAGTTGTGAAAAAAATCACAATGTTTCTTTAAATGATGCTTAAGACGCCTTCCACGAGATTTTTGCTCTATTTTAAACGAGTCATGTTTTATTAAACATTTTCACAATTTTCGCTTCAATTTTATCATTTAATATATTAGCGCGCTCTGTCCAATATTCGTAATTACATATCTCTCCATCTTCTTCTTTTCGAGAGGGGAAGCGGCGCTATGAGTGTAAAGTTATTTAACGCCTATTCATAAAAAAGGTGACAAAAGCGATATATCAAACTATAGACCTATTTGCATTATGTCTGCTTTACCCAAACTTTTCGAGTCATTAGTATTAGATACCATTGTAAAACCTATCAACAATATTATTGTTCCTAACCAACATGGCTTTATCAGAGGTCGATCTACCTTAAGTAATTTAACTATCTATAATAATTACATATGCGAATCCCTTAGTCTGAAACAACAAGTGGATTCTATTTACACCGATTTCAGTAAAGCATTTGATAAGGTTCGACATCACATTCTTATATCTAAACTCAGACTGTTGGGCATCAAAGGTAGTTTATTGACATGGATTATCAGTTACCTCAGTAATAGAGTGCTTAGTGTCAGGATTAATTTTATAGAATCCCATGTATTCGAGGCCACAAGTGGTGTCCCGCAAGGGTCCCACCTCGGCCCAATATTCTTCTTAATATTCATTAATGACATTGTAAATATATTTAAAGATGTACAAGTCCTACTTTTTGCAGATGATCTAAAATTGTTTAAAAGAATACGAAATATACATGATTGCCTAATTTTACAAGCTAATTTAGATGAACTTTTTAAATGGTGCAAACAAAATATGTTATTTTTGAACATTGAGAAATGTCAAGTAATTCGATTTTCCAGAACTCATTCTCAAATCTTACATGAATATAATCTAAATAATGTTAAATTAACACCAGTATCACAAATTCGCGACTTGGGAGTTATATTCGATTCAAACTTAACTTTCACAGCACATATAGATGAAATAACTAATAAGGCTTTAAAGATGCTTGGCTTCCTTTGTAGAACCTTAACTGATTTTAAGTCCTTGGATTGCATGAAAACACTCTATATTTCATTAGTTAGAAATCAAGTGGAATATAATTCACCTATTTGGTCCCCTTTCTATAAAGTACACTCTAACAAAATAGAACGGGTTCAACACAAATTTCTTAGGTACTTAAATTTCAAGCTCAAAATCCCAATAGAAAACATTAATTATATAAGTTTGATGAATCGACTTAATTTAATTACGCTATCTGACAGAAGAATCATTTCAGATTTAATTTTATTATACAGAGTCATGAACAACCTAATTGACAGCCCTGCCATTGTTAGTACCATTAAACTCCATGTACCGACAAGGAATACTAGACAAAATATTACATTCTTTTGCAACACATACACAACCAACTATCAATCACACTCACTTACCAATAGGATGCATGATTTAGGCAACAAGTTTGGTGATATTGTAGATGTATTCGCTGATTCCCTTTATAATCTAAAATGCATTTTAAACCAACACTTTGTGGAATCCTACAAATTATTGTAACGTGGGTGTAATATATTTAACGATTTGATGTGTTATTGTAATGTTTTATATTGTATTTTATTCTATGTTATTGTCAAATGTTATATTGTTTCAAATATTTCACGGTTTTACGCTATAATCTTCAAAAACTACCTTTATATTTTTTAAATGTTTTCATTTTTATAACTTTTGATTTAAATTCTATATATGTATAATCCTCGATATCTTAAATATTATTGTATAATTTACGTAAAAGCCCATATGGGCGTATAACAACAACAATAAAAAGTTAGCCTTCTAATTAGGAGCCTTTTTAGTTGAAAATCGATTAACCACTGCTGTTTATCAACAGATTGCCCTGTTTGAGAGCATCAGGCCGCTGTTCAGCAACAAGCCGCTGGTGGTGGTCATCAACAAGGTGGACGTGCTCCGAGTGCAGGACTTGCCCGAATACAAGCAGCAGCTGATGGCTGATTTTGAGGAGCGGCTGCGGGGGAAGAGCACCAGCGGAGACGGCGATGAGAAGATAGTGGAGATCCCGCTGCTGCAGATGTCCACCATCTCCGGCGAGGGCGTTCAGGAGGTGAAGATCGAGGCCTGCGAGAGGCTGCTCGGATTCAGGGTGGACACCAAGATGAGGACCAAGAAGGTAACATACATACTATAACTTGATCTATTTAGTTACATATTATTTTAATGTTGTTTGGGTCTGTATCGTATCAGAATGCAGGTAAAATCCATCCACAAACTAATGCCAGTTTTCCTATCAGGCTATCCGAACTGGCCGAACATTAGTGTTTCTAAAAAGATAAATAAATTTTTTAGAAATTCCAATATTTCAAAGTAGTTATCAGATAAAAAAAAGAGAATTTCTTGTAAGAAAAAAAGTATTTCACCTGTCTCCTAGGATACTGTTGATATATCAAAAGATACTGCGATTATTATGGTAATAAATGACGATTGTGTGATCTCCAGGTGGACGGCATCCTGAACAGGCTGCACGTGGCAGTGCCCGCTCCCCGCGACGGCAAGCCCCGTCTGCCGTGCATCCCGGCCGCCGCCATGCAGAAGAAGATGAAGACCGCCGCCAAGAAGCGCAAACTCGAGAGGGAGATCGAGCTGGAGGAGGGAGACGACTACGTGCTCGGTACATCTCACTTTTCTATTACTACTCCAAGAATATATATAACTAACTTTTATTTCCAGCAGCTGGTGCTAGATGCCCTCAAAGCCCAACACAATTTTCAGCTTGAGAGGAGGGTGTACAGGGTACCGCCGCCCCAGGAACCATTTATTTATAGGATAACACCAACACTCCTGCTATAGGTCACCCCAAGTAGTTCACAATGTTTGAGAACTTAGCACGGGTGCCCGGGTTCATAGGGTGAGGTTTGTCCGAGTCTTGGCGGTGGATACATCTGCCTTGACCACCAGTTGCGTGGCAGGCTGGATCGGGAGAGACTTGTTGAGGGAAACCTTTTGAGCTCTCCAGCCGGACTCTTTTGAAACATCGACTTGCACCGCAGTGGGGGATTGGATTCATACGTCCGTCACTCCTGGAGACACTGACTCCCAGATTCCTACCCGTCCCTCTTACCTTTTTCCTTCGGATGAACTTCACTTTCTTTCCTCAAAAGACCCTCCACACGGCTTCCCCAAAGATAACACAGGCCCTGAGCTTGTGTAAAAAGAAGTTTAAAAATTTGACCAATATTTGACAAGAACACTCACTGAGTTGTCTTTCATATTTGGCAGTAGTGATGGTGTTCTATTCTCTAGTTGTGTTCCCATCAGTAACCGAGAGAGTCTCTTCTTTTATATTCTCTGGATGTTGTTTTCTTTTAGGGGTTTGTACATATTTATATTATTATATAACAAACTACTTTTAGAACAGATTGTTTTACATTTACGTGTCATTCAGCACCATTTTGTTTTTTTGGCAGTTGAAAGGTCCCACATTAAATGCCGATTCCAAGTTCATTTCTGATTTTGAACAAATTGTGATCGGCAAAAGAGTACAAATATCGTGTTGTTAAGCTTTCCGGCTTATTATTATAGAAAGCTGAAAGGCACTTAGGATCGTGGTCGAGGGATGAGGCTCTCGACTCGCCACCCAAAGGTCGCGGGATCGAATCCGGCATGCGCAAATAAATTTTATTTGATTAATTTGTGTTATTTCACAATTAACTCATTTAAAATAATATATAGTATATTGGCACGTTCCAGAGTGGAAGATGCTCTAAAGTGTCGCCCTGGTATTAGACAGAAGTTTCAGAATCGAAACGCTTGAAATGGTTTTAGCCATGATTGGTGACCAGATATGAATAGCCAAGACTCCCTACCTTCCTCTTCCCCATCTCCTTCCCCTCCCCACTACCTTCAGCCTCACAACACACCCCAATTGGAGATGCCATAGTCTCACTGGCTCCGGACGGGAGCAGCTGGGACTTTTGGAAGTATTCACATAAAAAAGGGTAAGGCGTACAGGGACCTTTCAAATGTCAAAAAAACAAAGTGGCCTTTTGAATTTCTGTGAAACAATTGACCGTTATGATTACGTTTTTGAATCAATTGATTTTCCTTTGATAAAACAAAAGCTAAGATAATAATAACGATGTGCAATGTATAATAATGAATATTTTCTTAACAGATTTGCAGAAGAACTATGCCGAGATCGCTGAGGAAGAACGCCACGACATCATCCCCGAATTCTGGGAGGGCCACAACATCGCCGACTACATCGACCCGGAGATCTTCAGCAAGCTGGAGGAGCTGGAGCGAGAGGAAGAACTCCGCGACGAGGCCGGCACGTACGCAGTGCCCAAGATGGAGCTGGACTCGACCATGCGCGAGATCCGCGAGCTGGCCGTGCAGATACGCAACAAGCGCGCCATCATGAAGGGCGAGTCGCGCCTCGTGAAGCAGTCTACCAAGCCCACCATGCCCAGGAACACCATGGCCAGGGCCAAGGACCGCTCCGTGTCCAAGCTTGTCGGAGAGATGGAGCAATTGGGTAAGTCGTGCAATTCTTTCTTTTTTCTTTAACTCTTCACACGAGTTCCTGTGAAGAAAGGAAGGGGAAAACACAAAGCCTGGCAAATAATTTCTTGCTTCTGAAAGTGATCCATTCTCATGTCAACCATAATACAGATGTTTGAGAGCTTTTGTCATGTTTTCCGATTGTGCACCGGTGCTCTAGTGATCTCACTCGGTGATGCTAGTTCCCTAGAGTTTCTTTCGTTGATATATCAGTAAAACAAGGACAGCATTCCTACTCGCATTCCAATGTCATTTCTCCAAAGATTGGAATTTGTTTAACCCCTCAGGCTAATTTGTTCGCTTTTGTGTATATATATATATATATATATATTCTTTATCAGTTATTTTGGTTAGAAAAAACTCACTTTAATGCAAATATTAAAAAGTTTTTTTTTATATTTGAGTTAAAAAATAAATTTATTTGTTTATTTCTAATAATAAAATTAGAAAGCATATTTCACCACCTTTCAAAAACAGTTTTTAGTTTTCAGATACGTCTCAGAAATATTACAATATCCATTTATTTTGATTTTATTGCGTAGCGGAAATACTCTGTCTTTTTGGCAGAATGTGCCAGAGGCCTGAGGTTAAGACACGGAAATCTATCAAACCGACTGGCTATTTCTGCACCAGAGTCGAGAATTTTTTTCTTAGGTTGCCATGTACGCAGGCTTATTAAACTCACCTCCTTCCCATCCTCAAAGCATGTGTTTCAAATTCTAACAAATCAGTGCCCCCTGCTGAACCAGTAGCAGTGGGTAGTGGGACTGGAGTGCTTCTGGCTGGGTTGGTACAACCCTATTGTATCCTACAATACTACAGTAGTATATGTACGTAATCACAAATGCAAAGCTAAACTCTCTCCAAAGGCTTCTCTCAGATAACTCTGACCACTTGTCTTCTTTGATTCATAAATGATGTATGTTGTTACAGGCGTGGACATGTCGGAGACAGCCGGCACGCACTACGTGGCAACTCGGTCGCGCTCCATGTCACGCGGGCCGGCGGCCAAGCGTGCGCGCGCCATGAGCAGCGGCGTCGTTGCGGTGGAGGACCCACTCATCCGACAGAAGTCACTGAACCGCGGCAGGAGTCTCAGCAATGTGCCGAGAGACGAACAGGGCATCAAGGATCTGGCCGTAAGAATAATTTCTTTGTTATCTTTTTAGCTGATTGGACAATATTATGTACACTCTTTACGATGGACTCCCAATGTTCTGACAGTCGCAGTTAATCGATCAAACATCTGAATAGATAGTAGTTTGGACTGCTTGGCCCCGAACAGGCCAATGAAATCGATAATCTTTTCCAGAAAGAATTTCGATGTTTGAAAACGTTTGATAAATTTCACCAGGAGTAAGGAAAAATTTAGCTTACTTCGGACATATGGATTCACCCACAGCATAATTCTATCCATCTCTCTCTTCAGTGTATTATACTGATTCCTAATGTATGCATCACACACCGTCGCATCCACATCCAATTTAAGTTCATACAGTGAAACCCTCTTAAGAAATTTGGTTTTTTCGGTCCCTCGGTCCAAAATTGGCTCAATTTTTCCCACATAAAAGGTTTTCCTGCTTAAGAGGTTTGTTTTTTTCGGTCCCTTGGAAAACTTCTAAAGAGTATTTGTTTTTATCCTTAATAGTTATTAATAAGCAGATAATGTTAGAAAGTTTTCCTTCAACAGGATGAGACGCTCCCACTGTTGTGCTCATATGAAGCACAGGTGGGGGAGCCTCGAAGAGTCAAGAGATATGTGAACACTGCTGTGCAGTGCAGACCACCGAACATGTGGTCAACAAATACCCGTTTCATTCATTCCCCACAGAAATTGATGAGGTCCACAGGACGCATAGAACCCTGGGCTCTAGAGTAGAAACAAGCCCTAGACTGAGAGCCCTATGCTCACACACCTAGATGTTCCCCTCTGACCCCCCTTACCATGCGAAAGAAGTTATTAATAAATTTGTTATTTATTCCAGATGAAATCCCGCCTCAACCGGGTGTCACAGAAGGCCATCAGCAAGAAGGTAAAGAAGAAGGGTCTCAAGGGAGAAGCCGACAGGTTCATCGGTACCAAGATGCCGCGCCACTTGTTCAGCGGAAAGAGAGGTGTCGGCAAGACAGACAGACGTTAAGTGCCCATCAAGAATGTGCCCTTATTCCAGCAACCATACATGGAATTTCTACAATAAACATATATATTATTAAAAAATTTGCTTTTATTTATTTCCCTTCCTTGCTGTTATGTGTAAGTTGAAGAAAAATTATATGTATTATTCATAGACATATATGATGAATATTAGCAGACGAGAACAGATAGGAGAGGCGTACAAACCAACTATAGCGATACGCGGAGGGGCAAAATGACCGTGATGATATGTGATTCGTCAATAAATCAATCTGACAGTATATAGGCATCTCGCATTATAATATCACCATTTAGTACTTAAAAGTAAAATCTGCTTTTGAATGAATAGACCTTTTTACATGGGAGTGCGAATTGTTCGCCACGTTATGAACAAATTTGCAAAGTCCAAATATGGCAAAGTAAAGTTTGCCTGTTTTCAGAGTCGAATATTTTGTTGCCGTATTTAGTTGAGACACTTTTACAAATGTTTCATAATTTACTTACCCCAGTAAACAGCGACGAGCACACCTGAGAAATGCCTACATATGTATATGTTACTAAAACTGATCATATTATATGATCTGAATAAGCGTCGAGACATTGTACATATATTTTCATATGAACCGGTGGATGCAATTTTTAGCCATAAGTTACTTTTATTGTTTGTCTAGTTTGCGGTTTTTCCAGATTTTAGAAATATAAGTTTGTTCAGCGCCCTTGAGGTGATTTTTCACAAAAACGGCGCTATATAAATCATTCAAATATAATAATTATTATTAAAATAATGCTTACCTACGGAATGCAATACGACAATTGGGTTTATTCTCTTTTTACACGTTTTCATAGCACAAGCAACCATTTTTGATGTGTTATTTCGTGAAATATACCGATGAGAGCTCGACGCTGGTTCGCACAAGAATGATGACGTCACATTTTCTGAGCCCAGCCGGCTCCAAATGGAACCGGTATGGAGAGGGGAAAATAATACGCTTTTATCACTTAGGGCAGGTCTACTAATATTCATATGTCTATGGTATTACTATATTTGGATATTGCACCGGACTCGCCGAATCCGGTGCAATGAAACTCGTTGTGTGCATTCCGCCGCTCTCACTGAATCCAGTGAAATGAAATTCACTTATTCATTCACGCATGATAATCATACCTACAGAGAGTCCGTATTTTTATAGCTACATTCAGAGTGGCCTTTTTTAAGCAAGTGGCCTTTCTTCATTGAAAACGATCATCTCTTCTGAAACGAGTTCGCCCTTATAAATTATAAAAATTGCCTCCTTTAAAGAAACTAGTGAAACTACCACTATTTATTACCATCACACAGTCAAATTATCCATTGTGAAATTACTTTTTTATGAACTAGCAGTAAAAACAGTTATCATGAATACACAACGTGAAAAAATGTTGACACTCCATCTGATTTTATATCCTGTAATGTTTGTGAAAATCTATCATCTTGCGCAGAAATTGTGGAAAACTCACCTCGGTGCTAGAAGTGTGCAGTGGAAACGTAAATGCAGAAGGAGCCATCGAACACGCTGCGTGAATATTATTCACGCAAAAACTTTTTCAAAAAAGAATTATAGGATCACACATTTTAGGATCTCAAAGTAATAGAACTGACTCGCGGCACAATCATCCTCATCACTAAAGAATTCCTTGATTTAAAAATCAATAACTCAAATTATGTGACATAATCAGATCACCGTCATCCCCACAAATCTGCGGTGGTCCAAGAAGTGAATTTGACCAGAAACGAATCCCCAATGTTGCCAATCGATAAAACAATACAAAGCGATCAATTAATGGAGATCAAGCGATCTATTAAAGCGATTAATTCTTGCCAGGAGACAGCAAATAATAAATCGGCTAAAAGAAGTAACAAGAAGTTTTTAGGTCAGGATAAAATTATTAAAGAAGGTAATAATTATTATATAACCCAAGCCCTAGAAATCCCTAGTTTACTTTATATTTAAGAAATAATAATGAATGGAGTTCTACGAAAAGCACAATAACAAGGAGAGTTCATTTACCAAATAATGTTAAATCTTTTGTTGTCAAATTATTGCATTGATTTTTTTAAATTGCTACCGGGCCACCCCAGCAATTATAAATTATTAGAAAAATGAAGTAGGGAATCAGATTTATTTTTTTATTTTTATTAAAACATTACAAAAATAGATGCTTAGGGCCACTAATGTGTTGACATCAGGGGAGATATACTAGGGCCATCAGTACGTCGACATCATCGAAGAAGGGCCTCTAATTTGTTGACATCACGGGGGATACTAGGGGGACTAATTTGTTGACATCACGAAGATACTAGGGTCCCCAATGTTTTCGATATCAGTTTGTCACTAGTATCACCCATGCCACTGTGCCACTAATTTGTTGACATCACGAGATAAGATAGTAGAGCCCCTAACGTGTTGACATCATGGGAGATACTAGGGCCACTAATTTGTTGACATCACGGGAGAAATATTATGTTCAGTATCCGGCCACACTACGGACTCGATCCACGGGACTATATGCTAGTATGCTGACACTCTAGTGTAGACTGACTGACTAACACCACATCCTTTTCCAAAGGAACTCAAACCAACGACAAGATACGTGCAGTCTACTTCCTTGCCATTGTATATTTGCACTGGACCCCCGCTGTCTCCCTGCCAACAAAAAGATATTGATAAACAAAGTTGCACATTACATTATTATGGTCTTAGCCAATGATTTTCCTACACCTATTTAACAGGACGGGTCAGGAGTGCAGTAGTCCTCAGAACTGTTACTGCATTTTGAACATGGGTAACATTTATCCGCATGAGAAGCGATTGTTTTGGCACCTTTCATGTTTCTGTTTTATCTTGATAACTTTTTTAATTTTATATATTTTTCTTGGGATGGGTTGTTTAAAAAAATTTGAACAGTTCTTCAAATATTTGAAGTTAACTTTCAAGTTCTGTGTAAGTTCTATTCAACTTTTGTTATTGTATCATTATAGGCCAGTAGCTTCACAAAACTGAAATAATCACAGAACTTGAATGGAATTCTCTCCCAAATAGAGATAAAAAAAAAACAGATATGTTAAATGTATCACTATAATTTTAATAACATACCTGGCAAGTATCTTTTTGCTCAGTGTGATGACCAAAACAGATTTGAGTAGCTTTATCTAGACCATTCCTGAATCGTTTTGACGGTGGGATCAATTCCGAACATTCGTCGAATGAGAATTTCTCCAAGTTCACCTAGAATTTAAAAAAAATCATTGATTTCAATTAAGTTGGATATAATTTTCAAATATACCTAACAAACAAACTCGAAGCAAATATATCTTTATTATGCTTCCATGCCAACTCGGAATCAAGTCAACTCAACATCCTCCTTGAAAAGTCATTAAAAGCTATGAAAAAATCATTTTAAAATAGCCCATAACTCTAACCTAACGTAACCTATTTAACCGATTTTTTAATATATTTTTTCAAAGGCGATCCAATAGTCCAGAAAAAAATCGAAATCGGAATCCACGCCTCTTTTTGGGAGGAGTTTAAAAATACTTGAGAGAAAGCTTTTGAAAAGGATGGAAAAGGTATTTGAGAATTTTTTTTTTAGGTTGATTTCGTAAAGGCCTGTAAAAAACATTAACACCTTTTTTACGCGTTGTTTATTGTTAGAATAAGGAAATTTAAAATTGATTTCACAGAACCAAGTGACGCGGAGACTAGGACAACTGATATGAAATGGTTGTACCGAGTGCATGGTTCTTGTGCCGATGGTATAGGAAGAAGGCTATACCATCACATCTTTTCAATCAATCTAGATTACAAACCAGTTCTTCTAACATTTGTTACTACATATCTTAAAAGGTAGGTGCCAAAAATATGGAAAAATAATATTGTTAGAAAGATAACATTATTAATTCTGAATTTGAAATATGAGATTAAGAAATAAGAGATCTCAGTGGTCGAATTTGTTAAGGCGCTTGTCTAGAGAGACGTTGTAAGATTAAAGATCCTGGGCTCGAGTCCCAGTTGCGGCCATTAGTTATTTTTCTATGTCTTGTTCTTTTTCATATTTTCGATTAGATTTATTAGTATTATCTTCTTCTTCAATGATACTTAAAAAATACATCAGATATACATAGAAATGCTAGTCTAAATCTCAACAGAAAAAGTAATTATATTGAATTTCAATTAAAATATCAACAGAATAATCTAAATAAATACATGAAGTTACGTAACAAAATATAAACAGTACTAAAAAGAAAGAATAAATGTCTGTAGGTAAATAAAATATTAATAGGGTATAACAAAGAGACAAGAAAAATATGTTTAGATTTTATGAAAATTAGCGATTAACCCTTAAGTACCGACGTGTGGTCTGACAGACACCTCGAGTGTTCGAAAAGTCTAGTTACCTGTGTTAACATAATAGTACTATTCCGCGCTTCTGTCTACTCTTCAAGTAACTGCCCTGCAGCATTCGTGGAGATTGGTCGGTTAGTGCGATTTCGGTAAGTTATGGCTTTTATAAGATGGCGAGTGGTCTGTCAGACCACACGTCGGTACTTATGTAACTTTTTTTGGATGTGACTTTTTACGGATTTTGTGGTTTTCCTCTTTTATTTTCAGTCAGATGTTATAATGAATCATCCAGGCTCTTCAGGTATGAAACCGACAACCTCAGTCGAAAATAACAGTGTTCTTGTCACTAGAAGGAGATATGAAACAAGGCCTACTGATAGCTGGCATGAAGAAATTTTGGCGGGATGGTTAGATGATAACTCCAAGTCCGATTCTGAGGCTATTGACTCGAATTTAGTTTGGCGGAGAGCGACCATATTATGGCCTCTGAACAGGAAGTATCGGAAAATGAAGATACCATTTCCGAGGAGCAAGAAATCGAGTCCAACGAGGTCAATCGATTGCGCTCTTATTTTGGCAAAAATCGCAATGGCGATGTTTTTTTACTGTTAGACCTGAGTCCCATAAATGCAAGTATTTTATACAATATGCACTCCCATGAAAATGCAATAGACATATCTGTCTTTTTTAAATTACTGGAAAAATCTCTGGTCGTTCCACATATGCAGCGCCATTTTCAGAACAGATATCTACCAAGGGAATTGCGCAGTTCGATAAAAAGCGTTCTTGGGTCAGATTTATCGGAAAATGTACGAAAAGAAAATAAAGCAGAGGGTAACACACTTAGAAAACTGTGTCATACCTGTCCCTCAAAATTAAAACGCAAGACTGCATACAAAAGTGACACTTGCACGAAACATGGGTACCTGCATTGCAGCAAGCCTGTATGCAGACTGTTTAAAATATTTCATAGTTCTAACAACTTGATGCCTTGTGGTTTTGTATAAAATTGTTGATTATTTATGTTTTCTTTGTTTTTATAGTTTACCTAGATATCTTGAAGAATAATTGATTTTTGAGAAAAAAAACCGTTTGCTTAAAATACAATGAGATTAAGGTAAAAGTCCAATTTAAAAAAAAATCAACATCTGTGATAATAATCCATACTATGTAATATTATAAATGCGAAACTGCTCGAGTTTGTTTATGACCTTTTCACGCATAACACAATATAAAGACTTTAATAATTCTTTCACCAATATAAAGCTAAATTATATGCGCTGACTACAGGTTGTATATGATGGTAAGCTCTGGCGTTATGAAATTATAAATATTAATATATTATATTTGTTATACGTTTTCTGTCGCTAACAAAAGCGAGTTTTTGCTAACTTCAGAAAAAAATCTTTTCCATGGAAACAATGTTGATATATTTTTGGGCTCTATGCTGGTAAGTACTCAAGTCTACCGGTCAGCTACTACTGCAGAAAATTCAAAAATTAGAATTCGTTTTTTTTTTGACAAGCTTGGAATAAATGTCAGATGAGAGTTCCTATATTAAAAATATAATTCGTAACGATTATAAAGACTGAATGATAAATAGAGTATTTTTTTTATTATATTAACGAACTTCCAAATATTTCAATAAAAATAAACATCCGAAATGTTTGTAAGCGCATAAATTCCGAACAAATGAACAAAATTGGATAAGTAATTCTTTTTTTCTTTGAGCTATAGCATTATGAAATTTGGGTGGTAGGCGAGATGTTTGAAAACTGAATGTAGGAGAATGAATATATGGATTTAGGGAGGGGATGGGGGTGGGGTGGGGGGGAGATAATTGATAAGTGCAAGCGCTACAGTAATTTCCCGTAATACCATGCGAGCGAAGCCGCGGGGAAAAGCTAGTTATTTATAAATGTGTAAATCTTTTTATTTTGTTTTATTTACACAATTATAGATTTATAAACAATATTTAGAGGCAATGTCTTTAGAAAAATACAAAAAAGTACACTAATTTTTGATAATAATATTATGGTGGTCTGGCAGACCTCCATCGGTACTTATGTAACTAAAACGGCACCTCGGTACCTAAAGATTAAGAAGAGACATTCAATTATTGTTTATGGTATATTTAAACTGTTAATTAAATAAATATTATTACACTCCTCTCATAATACACAAGTATAAAGATATGATATAGATTGGTATACAGGGTGTCCAGTAAGCTGTAGATACGGGCAGCGTCAGCAAATGTGGATTGTTATTGTTGTACTCTACTGAGCCCACAAACACTAGCTAGAATAGAACAATACATTCAGCTTCAACCGAGGGACGGTAATAGATATGCATTATTACTAACCGTTTAAGAAACCAGCGCATATCTGGTCAGCCGTGATGTATTTCTCGGAGTGGTATTTCTCTCACTCAATGCGGCACGCCAGATTGTCGATGATGGGAACATGCAGCGCACGCAGCTCATCGGAGTCCTTCCCTCTTCCGCCACTCCCCAACCGGCAAACTGGAACCAGATTA
This sequence comes from Glyphotaelius pellucidus, assembly GCA_936435175.1. Taxonomy (NCBI): domain Eukaryota; kingdom Metazoa; phylum Arthropoda; class Insecta; order Trichoptera; family Limnephilidae; genus Glyphotaelius; species Glyphotaelius pellucidus. Next base: position 560,090 of record OW386560.1, on the reverse strand, counting down.
TAATCCATCTTTTTCAAGTTTCTCGTGGCATTATGTCGTTTGATATTTGGGGAAAAGACGTATTCCTCTTTTTCCTCTTTGATATAAATCGTAAAAACAACCATGTTAATAATAATAATAATATTTATTTTACAAAAAAACAACATATGCGTACACTTTGACTAGCCAACTAGGAATGGATCCTGTTTTAGGCCAGTCTAATTCACAATTTTTAGTTCATAACATAATTTCGAAAATGATTGATACCCGAATGTATATATTTCCCTTTCCTTGCTTCAGTTTTTTATATTTTATGAATATTTTCCCTAGGAGCACTTAATATAAAAACACAACCGTTAAAGTAGATAAAAAAACCAGAAGGTAATAATAAAAAGACAGAACACCGCAGGAGTTGAGGGTAGAAAAGCGGGAAGGGTTTAGTGATATAATTTTATAATCTAGTTGGGGAAAAAGAAAATAATAGATCACATAGATTAAAAAGAAAAGACAATTATGTTCTGGAGTGATAAAAAAGTGTTCTTGTATTGTATGGAGTCTAATAAAATTATATACATACATTGACCTAGATATACTTGGTCGAAGTATACATATATATATATATATTTTTTTAATATGATGAGACTATCTATTGGTCAACGTATCTTCTAAATGGCCACCATTTTGGTTTGCAATTAAAGAATTAATTAAATGAATAAATATTGGCTTAGAATTGCTAGTTGCGTGCATGTATAACCTTATATTTTTTGGAAAGAAGCGTGACTTACTTTTACAGGCAGGTTTTGTTGACCAAGTGTTTTTGCCCTTACACACGGCGACTTCTTCAGTGAGGAAGTACCCAGGATTACAGGAGTAGTCCAGCGCGCTCGGGCGCCTCACCTCATCTCCCGGTCGCGGCACTCTCATCACGCTGCTGGAGATGTAACTCCCGTTGGCAGGGAAGGGGGACAGGAGGCAACTGCGGATGTGCAAGATAATAATAATTATTATTATTGAGTCATAATTAAGGTTTGCAATTCCGCTCTCGCAATCCCACGAGATTTTAGCGAACCCGTCAGGGCGTTTAAAATTAACGAATAAAAGGTACACACCATCTTGATAACAGTCCAACCAACTAGTGTGGAAGCAGAGGTCCAATACTTATTACGTTATGTTTTCAAAGTTTTTCTATAATATTTCTAGCACCGAAGATGATTGATTTCAAATAATATAAAAATAATTAAAAAATGTAGGCAATTTATTACCTCTTAATAAAATTGAGGAGCTTCAGAAGATAAACATTAAGGACAAATAGAAAGCAACGATCAATATAATTGTGCGAATAACCTTATAATAAGCGGTGTTTCAGAAGATAAAAACGAAAATATTTTTGACATTCTCTTCAAAATTGGTGCTGCAGCTGGATGTAAAACCACTTGAGAGGAAGTGGACTTCGCCAGCAGAATCTCCCCCAGAATAAAACGAAATGTGGCAAATGGAAAAGAGAGGAACATTATCGTAACATTTACGCGGACACCTCAATGATGACCTGTTAGCGGCAATAAGGAGGAGGAAAGGAATGTTCGCTTTAGAATTGCAGCTTCTTGGTGCCAGCAGAATTTACATCAATGAACATCCCCAAAAAAATCAACTTCTGCCAAAACAATGTAGAAATATAAACATGGAAAAAATCAAACGTATTACTATTTATATCAAATAATTTAACCTCTCGCAGTACCTTGATATTGTACACAATTTTTCACAATTTCCACTTAGTCGTAATACACGAATCATCATTACACGTTAATTACAAATTTCATTCAAACTCTAACAAATAACGTTAAAACATGCTTTTATCATTTGTTTGGCCTGTTTACAACAGTTTACACTGTATTATTGTATTGTAATAATCTGTTCACAGATATGCCACGTATTGCCACGACTCTGTCCATAAATAAACCAGTCAAACCTGTCAACCATAAACAACTGTCAATGTCAAAACCATGTCAAAATCATAAACAAACCAATCCTCAACTCAGTGTTACCAATTCCCAAAAATATTTATCCCTAAAACTAAAATCAAAAACCCCTAAAATCCCGCCAATTACTTGAAAATACACCTAAAAGAAATATTTTGTAAAAATAAATAATAATAATTAATAAATGATATGCTGTAATATTTTTGTTATTGTTTTTGGGGTGTTATGCCGTGTTTCGCTACCTCCTTCTTTAGCCAACGTTTCGGACAGCGTTACAGTGTCCATCATCAGGGCAGATGAGTGACATTGAGTGACATGCTGTAATGTTTTTAACGTGATAACGTCTTAAATATCGATGAACGCCGGCTGCACTCACGAAAAAGCATGATTCATTGTCACGTTCCGCCTAAGCCGAGCGTGTAAGCGAGAGTGCGGAACAAGTGTTCGGCCTAAGCGTTCGGCTTGTGACGCATCTATCTCTCTTCCAGTACATCGTTATTATATGACGTTATCATGTAAAATTATCGTTCGTAAACCGACTTTACAGTCAACCAATTTTATTAATAATATTTATTCATAAATTATTTAATACATCAAATATTTCTTCATTTTTTTTGTGAAGAATCGGATTTTAAAAAATCGTACATGTTGACATTGAATAAACTAACATTTTAAGAGATGGAATGAATGTCGTGCAAGATCCACCATTTTGATTTAGTGTGAACTGAACCATCATCATGCTTTGTAACATTTCAATAGAGAGTCTATTCCGCTCTTACGAGCGTAAGAGCGGAATAGACTCTCTATTGAAATGCTCCGTGTTTACAATGTTAAAAAATATTTAAAAAAAATATGGTGTCATAAAAAAAATCCCCTAAAAATACTCCCAAGCATATTAAACCCCCAAAAAATCCCATCCCACTTAAAAAAAACCCTAAATTTGGGGGGAAAACCCCTAAGTTGGGAACCCTGCCTCAACCAAGTCTCTTGAAACCATAGACATTTTAATTTACCACAAACAAAACAAAAAATTCAAATGTTCAAAAATGCCTCCAATCACAGTATAATTATTTTATAATGAAATATTTCCCAAATAACTTTACGAACAAAATACTCATAACTTCCTAAATCATGTCCTTTTGAACAATTACGATATTTACCTTATATGCGAAACTTGGCTAAATAAACCTGCACACAAATCACCCGGAAGGATTATTTTTATTAGCTTGAGACTACAACATACCCAAACTAAACTATAATATATATTTTTTTTATCCATAAAATACATAAATTACAAATAAAATTTATACAACAATTAATTACATAATAGATGAATTTGATGTACCTTCATAAATAAGTTTTTCTGATAATTTCTAATATAAGATTTCTGTTATTTTTAAAGGGTGCAACTTTATTTTGAATATTATCGTTATAAATTTGTAATGTTGCGTGGTAGAAGTATAATGAACTTAATTTTCTGATCATAAATTGTTTGAATAAAAGTTCTGATGAATAGGGTTTTTTTTTAGTTGTTTTTATTATTAGTTTTTGTGATATGTAAATTGTTTGTGTTTGATTTGTGTATGTACCGCCCCATCCTATACTGCCGTTTTGTATAATTGAAAGCGAAGCGAAGTATGTGGTTCTAAGTAATTTTTCGTTTAAAATATCTCATAAACATCTAAATATACTCTTCCCCGACCCGAATAGGATAAAGGGAAGAAGAAGAAGTTTCATTACTCTGTCGTTTAGAATATTTATATGTCTATTGCTATGCCCAGATACTTAATATCGGTAATGCTTTCTGTATTTGTACGTAATATTATATTGCATTTGTAGTTTTCTGTATTTGTCACAGAGTGGATTATTATGTTTAATTCTTTAGGTGTTTCTTGTTTTTTAATGAAAAATGTTAAAAACCTGTCCAAGGAGGTTTATTTCTTCCTCCCTTTCAGAATATTGCGGAAATGAGTTATGGAAAAGTGTCATTAAATAGCTCCGATGCACGACCAGTTGCAACTTTTTCGGAGTGTTTCTTTTCACGCACTGTGAAACTCTCTCCCACATTCCCAAGATCTCTTTCATCTCCTTGTAGAGATAACCTCCCCCACCTCTGGCTCCTCCTCGAAATCAATTCCATGCTGCTGCTGCTGCAAATGTAACTCTTGTAACTCCTCGGTCGTCAGTTCCTGAGAGTGCTCCTCATTTTATTTATTATTTATTTTATTTATTTATTAAAAGAAGTTTATACAATGAACAAAAAAATTGTGTTAATTCATCCGCCATGCTAGGGATGTCCCTGTGTTATGGCGGATGAAGTTTACAGATTGGGTAGGTACAGTGTACAGTTATTAACTTATGCATTTCAGGCCCATTCATTTTTCTAGAGACACAAACTGATGGGTCGTGTGCAGCCAGCCGTTCCTCGTATCTCAAGTGTTGCTCGTATATCAAAACAAAGCTTCGCTCGCTCGACGGCTCGTATGTCAAATATCGTCTATTAGGCCACTCGTATCTCGAGGTACCACTGTATACAACTACTGCAAAACTGCGCAGATTTTAAGGCGCATATTTGGCACCTGCTGCATAAAGATTTAGCAAACTATATAACACCGAAGGTATGCTGATTGCGGAAACTCCATTTTTAAGGAGATTATTTGGCGCCTGCCAAGAAGAGATTCCGTAAACTACCTGTATAAACTGTAATGAATCTATGCAAGGGAGCTAGAACGCTTGAATGTGTTTATACAAACAAAACTATCTTCCACTCTGTTATTTTGTTTATACAAACAAAATAACAGAGTGGAAGATACTATCAGTATCGCCCTGGTGTAAGACCACCATTCAGAATTGAAACGTTGCTTGAAATGGCTTTAGCCGTGTTTAGTGACCAGATCTGAATAGCCAGGTACTTCCCCACCTTCCTCTTCCCTATCTCCTTCCCCTCCCCACTACCTTCAGCCTCACAACATACCCCAATTGGGGATGCCATAGTCTCACTGGCTCCAGACGGGAGCAGTTGGGACTCTTGTGCGGTATTAACTGTAAAAAAAAAAAAAAAAATGAATGCGTGATTTGCTTGAGCGTCTGCCCTCTACGGAGTTGGTGGGTGGGCAGACGCTTTCGTCCCCAAGAGCTATACAAACCTTACCCCCATGCACTCTAGCACCCCTGCTAAGTCACGAAACCTAGAAAACATTGGGGCGACCCTTGGCAGAAGTGCTGGTTATTCAATTAATGGTTCATCCCAAATTAAAAAAAAAATCAGGAAAATACTTTTGGCGCTGAAAATCTCAAACCAAATACAACTACTATCATCATTTTAATTTAAGGATTTTCTCGTATTATTATTTTTGTTTAATTAAAGAAGACAATATAAGCGAAACTCAATCGAAAATCTGAAAACAGAATATTTAGAAAAAGATATTGGCATATCTGGGACTCGAACCCAGGACCTCTCGCTTTCCGGGCGAACGCGCTACCACTGCGCCAAGGTGTCGATATCCAATTAGGTCATTTTTAACTATATCATACCTCGACTAAGAACCACCCACATTATCTTCATTTTCTTAACGCACATTTTATTGGATGCTATCTTTATGTATGATTGCAAGTTTCAAACCCGAACTAAATGCTATCTAGATAGTGTCTGGATATTTATCATCATTTATCCATTTTATTTAATATGCCACATTTATTGACTTGACTTTCTGTTTTCAGATTTTCGATTGTGTTTCGCTAATATTGTTTTCATTTAATTAAATATTACAATTTGAGGATTTACTCATAAAGTTAAAATAATTTTTTTATTTTTGTTGTTATGATTATTTATTTATACACAAGCCTTTTACTTATTATTAATTATGTATTATATGAATTGTGTGATTTCATTCCTAAATTTCAAGAGTTGGATATTAACATAATTTTACAAGAGAGAAGTACAAAAAAAAATAATTTTCGTCAGAATACACAAGCGAACAAGGTTCTATCTGGTTATGGTTACTGCGTAACAAGGTTTCAACTGATAAATTGATGTTCCAGATTTCGTATTTCTTACTTGAAAATGATCGTTAATGTTTTTTAAAATAGGTCAATAACACACAACTAGCCGTATTTGCAAACTCAAAACCATATAAAGTTGATTACTTATCAAAATATAGACATTCAAATCTTTGAAGCCTGTTTTCTCAGAATAGGGTAAACGTCAGATAGAACCTTGTCACTCCATAGGGTCGATGTTTCAACTAACCATTGAGGAAATATATACTTCAAGAAAATAAAACATCAATATTATTTCACATATTATTTAATTTAATAAATATTTTAGTTAATTACACAAACAACATGATTTTTTACAAAAATAAATAATAGTAATAATTTACTTAAACTAAGAAAAATAAATTATAATGCCGTCTAATATTGCATGTTAATCAGTTAAATTATACTTATGATTTATTCTAAACCTTCCATAAAGATAATGTTTTTTTTTAAAAGTACCACGGGTTTTAAGAATCGAAAATTCGTCTAAGTACACGAATTTACAAAACAAACGCTAATTAGGTGATGATAGAAAGAATACAAAGAATAGAATAGAAGAATCCCAAGAAACATTCCTCGGGTAGTTAGTAGATAAAGATGAATACGAAATTTTATCTGAAATCATCAAATTTCAAATTGAGCGCTTTATTATTAATTACCGTGACGACCCACGTTCACGGTATTGTGACGGCACAAAAGGCAATAAACATACGTTCCTTATCACAATAATACTGCAGCTCATTCTTACACATTAAAAAATGGTGAGACAAAAGATGAGACACACAAAATACGTGTGGTTTTCTCCAAAGTACTACTTTTTTCCTTCGGAGGAAACAGATATATCTTATTATCTCAGCTATGGTGACGGGAATTGCGTTTCATTTTCTTTATACGTGTGAGGGAGATGTATGATAATAATTGTATGTTTCCTTTGAGGGGTGCACCGTTTGTCTCTTTTTCGACTGTTTTTTTTGGTGTGCAGCATTATATGTTTAAAAACAAAAGCAAAACCATCAGCGTTTTGACATTTGACGTTTTTGAATTTTTGGAATTCACTCACTTCATTGTCCCTTGTAACTATAACTTTCAAAATTATCGTCACGGCTAGTAGTATTGTAGGGGTCTACGGAGACGTCACGGTCCGGTGTGTGAGAGAGATGCAAGAAAATGATTACTTTTTTCCTTTGGAGGAAACAGACCTACTTACATTGTGTATCTCATCTTTTGAAAGAGCATCTTATGATAAGCAACGTAGATTTATTGCCTTTTTTGTGCCGTCACGGTACCGTAATCGTGGATCGTCACGGTAATAATAAAAGCGCTCTATTACTGTCGCCTTGAAGAATTGTTTCTGATGGTATGAATCATTGAAAGAACGTGAAGAATGATTAGATGATCCATAATTTGATTACATTTGATGAAATAAATAGTTTACAAAAGACGTATTTACATTTTAAGTATATTTTCCATTGACATTAATGTTCATGAAAATCAATATTTTAACCTTTAAAGCCCTAAGCTACCAAATCTTAACGTTAATAATAAATAAATAAATTATTAAGAATATTTACAATCGCCAATTTGATTTGCTCAAAACCCATAGATAATGGCAGTCTAACAATAAAATAATTTAACTGACACCTTGAAATTATTCATAACATGAAACCCTACTGAAAACATAATATAACATATTTTTAAATGATGGTAGATCAGTGTGACATCTAGATTACCAGAATTTATTGTAAAATGATGATTTCGATTGTTGAATCAATTATCGCACAATCAATAATTATCGTTCGATCATGAGTCAATTCAATTATGATCATTTTGATATTTTATAATTATTTCAAAACATTTTGACATTAGTTTGTTAAAATTGATTAAAAAAACGATTTTCAATTTAACCTTTTGAATTAATTGTTCTTTTAACCACTGGAGCGCTTTATGCCACAATATGGCACTATTTAAAATACCTCGGATTGCTTTGCCGCCAATTTTGGCAAATTTTCCCTTTTTTGTAAGTAATTAAGTAGAAGTTTACGATTTTATATATTTTTTTAATAAATCCTAGAATATGTGATCGACAAAATATAGGTGAATTCATTGGCTATATAGAACTATAATCAGTTTGTATGTGTACATATTAAAATTCGGAGGTGTGACTTTTTTTAAATTTGGGCGGAAAATATTCAAAATGATCACCAAAAAATGTCGAGCAATCGGAGAAATAAGTTTTAAATTGCGCTGTCGCTCCAGTGGTTAATGATTGTTATTTGTTCAATAATAAAATTGTTGTACCATCACGATTATTCGATCGACTATCGTACAATTACGATTGTTACATCAAATTTCGAACGATTAAAAGAGTTCAATTAATAATCTACGATTATGATGGTACAATATAAAGATCTTATGATTATTCAATCAAATACCGTATAAATCGAAATTATAATGATTACGATTATCTAATAAATAATCGTATGATAACGATTATTAAAACAACAATCGCAACATCCAGAATATAATATTTTGTAGTGATGAATGAATGAATTAATAAATGATGATATAATATTATTAATGTTTTGTAACTTGTACCACGTTGGGCGATATATATTTATATTCGTCTAATTGCAGCCGCCCTTTGGCTGGACCCGGGTGAGATCCAGGGTCTCCAAATATCTAATTACATATTTTATATAATTTAATTATTTCCTGGAAGATCCGAGTCTGTCACTCCAGCCCCCGTAGGCCTGTTCATCTCCTGACGGTGAAGATTCAATGGGGTATGTCTCACCCTCGTGAATTATTTCATGTTCCTGTAACAAAATTATGAATGTATTAGTTCTGCATACATTTTGTTGAATATTCCTAGTTATATATCTACTGCGCAATAAAAATGGCGCCGAAACCTAATTAAAGTCGGAGTTGACTTGGTTTTTAACAAAATTTTTAAAATCTAAGATCAAATCATTATTACATCGACAATACAAAACATCAGCATTAATTTATCGCCAATTTCAAAATACTAGTCGCACGCCGTAAAATTTAAATATTTACAATTCATTTGGATACAAATTAAAGATAACACATTTATAATATATGAATCTATAAAACTTTGTTAATAATTGTGCGGAAATATGCTGATTTGCCATTTTTTTCTTCACTAACATGGTATGCATTCACGCTTATGGAGAAACTGAAAAGAAACCAGTTCTCAACGCAATTGCAATCAACCTCATTAATAAAATCGATATTTTTCTGATCTGACATGTCAAAAGCTTACAGTTCGTGAGCCGCTACCATGGCAACCTGTCAACAATGCAACTGAAACTCCACGCCGCGGCGACCGGCAGTGCTGGTTTTTCAGTTGCATTGTTTTCAGTTGCATTGTTTTCAGTTACATAGTTATCAGTTGCATTGTTATCAGTTGCATTGTTTTCAGTTACATTGTTATCAGTTGCATTGTTATCAGTTGCATTGTTTTCAGTTACATTGTTATCAGTTGGATTGTTTTTAGTTGCATTGTTGATAGTTGCCACGGTAGCGACTCGCAAACTGTCAAGTTTTGACATGTCAGATCAGAAAAATATCGATTTTGTTAAGGAGGTTGATTGCTATTGCGTTGAGAACTGTTTTCTTTTCAGTTTCTCCATGAGCGGAGGCCCTGAGTTCAAGCAAATTACTTAGGTAGGTCGGTATTTATATTTCGGTATTATTAGCATTTTTCACAAATGCTAATGATATTGGTCGGATGGCAAGGATAAATACATGAACATTTATTTGAAGATAACGTAAAAATGATTCCGATCGCCTTTTTAAATGTTCCGCTCCGGTGACGTGCTGAGACGTTCATCTGCACCCGTTTTATAAATGTTCCACACTGGTGACGTGGTGACACATTCTGCCTGAATCTGTTTTAAATGTTCCTCCCTGGTGACACGTTCCTTCTGCTTCACCTATTTCACCTGTTTATAAATGCTTTGCCCTGGTGACGTCGTAATACGCTCCATCTATTCCATCTGTTTGCCGCCCTGTAAAAAAATGTGGTAGCATCCTCAGGATGTGACAAAGCTATAAAAATGTCAAAACCTTAGTTTATTTAAAGGCTTTGTTAAGAGAGTTTTCCTGAGAACTCCAAGGTCATGCTTTCGTGATAACCAGATTAGAAAGATTACCAGAAAGCCAGAGACACTATCACTTACATATCTTTAGAAATCTCCTCCGGATTCCTCACGCTGCCAGATTAGTTAATTGCATTAATTATTTACGCACAGATGCCGGAGCACACATTATTAATGTTTAATCTGTTAGCTGATTCGCGAAAGTGGCCAGGGAGAAATTAATGTCAGCGTGTGAGAAGTGAGTAGTGAGTATTGAAGCTTACATTGTTAGGTTTTTAATTTTACATTTTAAATCTTCTACAAGAATACCAACCATATACCATTTTTTTATTCCTTCACGAACTGCTCTTTCATTTTTTATAGATAGTCATTAACAATAATTGAAAAAAACAAACATAAAAATTAAAAAGATACCTCTAAATTATCTATAGTATTGTTAATTTGGGTAGCATTTAAATATTACCTGATTTAGTTTTATCATTTCAATTGGTATCTACAATCCACTGACTTAACATTACCAATATTTTTGTAATTTTTCTTAATAAATTTGTCAATTTATCCTAATTTTATCGATTCCTTAATATAAATTTTTTTCTTCCGCTTCCCCCATTGAAGAGTGTTGAAATCTATTAAGGCGAAGCATTACTATTTTTGGTTTGAAAATATGATGCCTTGGAAATATTTTAAATGCTTTAATTAAATACTGCGGGGAGGCTGCATCTTGATCTTTGATATAATCGAGTCTTTTGTTGATAAGTCTTTTTATAAGCCCAGAAAAAATAAAGTATCAGGTCTATGAAAACTGATTTAAAGTAAAAAAATTCCCGATTACGAACTTTTTCAGTTGTTCAAAATGATCGGAAAACATTTTTATATTTGTGATTTTATATTTAGCACATTTTCTTAGCAGGTGGAATTTATACCTTCTCGCTATTTACACGAGTGTTCAAGGAGTGTTGGAGGCCCGATTTCAAAAGTTACACGACGAGATGCATCGCCTTAACCATCAAGTTCTTTTGCTTTTCAGAATCTATCTAAGTACCTACCTACATCATAAATAAATTCTATTCATCAAGTAATTGTAACGCACATTGATTTTGCCTAACCTACGATTGATCTATCAGACGACATTAATTTTATGTTGTTCTTTGCAAGAGATTGGTTGACGATTGGCCAACAGAATGTTTGTATATAATTATATATAATGGAATATTGTTACCTATATCGTCAAATGCTGTAGCAAATGTTGACATAGCATTTCCCCCCATAAAATCTATACCAATTTTATCAATGGCTAACTAAAACCTATCCCAATTTTTCATTTCGTTTCTAAAACCTAACCTAACTTTCTCACCTTCTTCTTGTTGGCCGCCGTATCCAGACTTCTGCTCCAGTAGCCGCCCCAGCCGGAGTCTCCGTGCCCGGCATCGTCGTGCTCGTAGTGATGCTGGTGCTGGGCGTGTTCGTAGTAAATCACCTGAGGACACGCGCACACTTAACACATCACACGTGGGTTTAGTCACAACACAGTAAGCCGTTCTTGTTAGGTTACGTATACAATATATCAATCAGTTAGTACAGTTCGATGGGTGAAGGCATAAATTATAAAAAAGGGGTGTTATGGCGTAGAAGCACGCCGACTGTCGTCGAGCCGCTGGATAGACACGGGCAGCAGTGGTTGGCGACACATTCATTCTTATTTATACATATCCATTGTTTCTATTGTCTATCGGTGAGGTAGTCCGCTGATAGCTCCGTTGTTAATTGTAAAAGTCAAATCAGAATCTAATCAGTCTGTTATTTATATATGATACTCCTGAAACGCTATTCTTTAGGTTTTACTGCTTAATTAAAACATATTTTTAATGAAGTAGTCATATATCCTGGAATAAAGACCTAATTATTATTATTATATATGTATAAAGTAGAATATAATCATTTTTCTATATTGATTGGTGGGAAATTACTTTCTTCAAGGCCTCCTGTGTGGAGTTAATATAAAAAAAAATTAGGCCAACTGGATTTAGTGTCCTGGCCTGGATTGAGTTGGTTTTATTATCGAAGAAAGCAAACACTTTGTGGCTTGACATTTTACAGAATGAAACAAGTTCTTTGTTTAAAACCACTTTATTTAAATTTATAACTCGACCTTCAGGACAATAAACATATAAAGTAAGAGACATAGTCAATAAACAGTTTATATGTTTATTGTCCTGAAGAAAGTCGAGTTCGACCGAAACCGGTCGACGAATATAAATTTAAATAAAGTGGTTTTAAACAAAGAACTTGTTTCATTCTGAGTTGGTTTTGTTTGGTTGGTAGCACTCTAGATGTTTTATTTGTGTTAATGCATTTGTTGTAATGGTAGTATATTATTACTTTACATGTTATGTGTTTTTTAAATACAGAAAGGAAGACCATATTATTTGAGAATAGGACAATTTACTTGAATCAGTTATAAATCAATTGTACATCCAAAAGTATTGGATTGGTACGATCCAAATTTTACTAAATAATAACCGTACGATTATTAAAACAACGATTATTAATCTAATTAAAAAAGGGAAAATAATTTCCCTCAGGGCCCATGTCATATTTGGAGATAATGTGGGGAGGATATTTTTGAGGACAGGAAGGAGTGGACGTGGGTCTTGAAGAGGCCGGCAAATCATTCCACAACCTAGCTGTCTAATTCAAGAACGAGTCGTAGATGCGACCCGTTCTTGTGCGACAAATGTCAACCGTGTACGTGCGTTGGGTGCGCGTTTGGTGTGTTTTCCGATTATGCACCGGTCATACCGGCAGTACAAGGATAGCATACCTTACTCACGCCTGTGTTCCAAAGAATGCAATCCGCTAAAGAATGCAATCTTCTCTAAAGATTGTGGTCCGTTCGTTAAGATAGGTGAATCTATCAAACGGACTGCCCGTTTCTGCACAGACGCAAGGTTTTTTTAAGGTATTTTAGGGCTCCAGACCCAAGGTCGCTGCCAAATTCAACAGAGGGGCGCACTTGTGATTTGTACAGAGTCTGCAGTTACGTACTGTTAAGTATCTGCGGGCCCTGTACACTGTACAATATGCCCAACTTCTGAGAGGCTAACTTAACTCCAAATTCAATAATATGTAACTAACAGTTTGCAGGTTTTTGCTGCTAGGCCCCGGGGGAGGCTTTTGGTTCGGCTTCGCCCAGTTAGTGTTGGGACCATTTTATAAATTCAATAGGAACTGGTTCCAAAAATAACCCGTTCTTCAGATCCACTGTCGTCTAGTGATAGCTAGTCACCGGGACAAAGTAGCCGGGTCACGCAATGACGTCATATGTAATATAAATAGTCGCTTGATAGTATTATTCACAACTAATTATTACCGTCAATCTTTTCAGATCCAGAAATACTCAAATTCACAAATTCGTAGTACTTAGAACTTATACCTGCTAACGGAAGTGGCGACATCTTTTGACGAATTCTTGAAATCGAAACCGAATTGCAATGTCGGGTTCTGAAATTCAACCGCCCAGACGTTATCCTATTAATAACGTTTGATGCGGACGCTGAGTGCAAATAGACACAAGACTTAATAGCTAAGCAATAGCACGCTAATGGGGTCTTTAATTTTTACACTGAAGTGTTAAGAGGTTTGTACCCGAGACCGACCAGTGCACACTCGCAGTGCCGACATACTCGTAAGTGCCTAACGATACCTCACAAGTGCATGGCACTTACAGTTATTCTTAGTAGGTTATTAATTCATTAAACGGACATTAAACAATCTTGTCGCAGATATCTGATTTTGCATACCGCTAAAAACTCTCCAATGGCGTCATAAAATTTTCCCAGATTTTCCAATAAAGAAATTGTAGGTCACCGCAAGATTTTCAGCTTGTGATGTTGAAGTTCATTTTGAACTTTGGAGAAAAGAAGATAAATAAATAACTACGAGATCCGCAAAGGAGTTTCCTCAGAGCTAACTTCATGTATTTGGGGATATAAAATTACTTACATTATTTATCTAAATATTAACCCTGTATTTTACAAAAAAATAAATAAAATAAAGAATAACACAAGTAAGTGTTTCGTAGTCTAATTGTGAGCCCGATTTCGGCATATATTTTAGTATACCACTCTGTTTTACTATGATTACGAAATTCAAATGAGATGACGATATACAATTTCTGACAAGTGTAAGAGAGAAAGACCGCGTGGACCAAAAGATTCTAAGACAGTGGCATATTTTTTTACGTTTAAATATATATGGAAGCCGCTTCTAGTGTTATATTCTCTATTCTATGCAAGAAACGTTATTTTCCAAATTCTTGACAAATTAGTTTCAATTTTTAAAAACGTCAATTATTGAAATATTTTTCTGTTAGAAATATTATATTGTAGATAGGTACTTTGTCGTCTGTCTGAATTTTTCACACAGTTCTTCGCACACTCATAGTTCGTTGAAAATGACACTTAAATTCAAAGCAAATCCAAGTCCAGAGTTGCACAAATTAGTGTGTTTGTTGGTGTATAGCTTCTTTGCCGACTAATTTAATTGAATCAAAACATTTTTGAAAAATCGAGCGGTATGGGGCCAGAAAATATGGTGTCATATTTAAGGAAAAAATCGTATACGAACTTTTTTAACGTGAGACACAGTTTGAGGAGTTGTTTATATAAATATGTCTCCGTCGAGTTCGCTGACCCTATTGTAGGCATATTGACATTGTCTGCCGACCTCGAATGGATTGCAGACACCAGAAACAGGCGCAGGAGTAAAGAAATCAGCCAGAGGTGACTATCTGCCTGTTCAGTCGTGCACTTCGTGTTAGCGCAGAACTAGCGACGCGACAGGCCAATTATTGTCTTTGTTGTACCATTATCACTATGAGGTAGGTACTGTAATGTTAATACTTTGGTAGTGGCAAGTTATAGCCATTTGATTTAATTAATATCATTCCTCTAAATATGAATATAGAAACGTAGGAAATTCTTACGGGGGTTTAAAGCCAATGAATCCTCCTAGATTTCAACGCTTATCGCATATTGTAAGGTTATTTGAATTTTGGCACATAATGGCAACCGATCGCTCAAAACATTTTGAAAACTTGCCATGATATGCCAAAAATCGTTCGAGTGGATAGGCAAATCCGAACAACTAAAAATTTTCTAATTATTGTAGGTGTTTCTTATAATGAAACAAAACAGAGGCGATTTTAAAAATAAAAAAATCGAATGCAGTTAACACGCGTAGAAGCGAAACTTTACTAAAACAATCTCAACCAACGAAGAACCGAGGAGCCTTGAAAAGTGAGGTCGTAATCAAAGCAGCCAACGAGCGCAGGCCTAGCGTCATTTCCGTTTTATATCTCAACCAATAGAAGCCTTGATATTTCGTTTCACCGAGTTTAGAATCACAACGGTACCAAAGAAGTTAACAGAGTGTGCAGTAAAAATAACAGAGTGTGCAGTTCACACGCGGTAGATGTGCAGCCTTCAAAAAACGAAAGTAGACAAGAATGGGAGAACGATAGGCTACGAAGCACCGCACAAAGAGTCAAGATTAGTCTATCTCATTCTCTCGCAGGCTAAATCCTATAGATGTATATGTTTGTCTCTTTTTAGTGTCGCTTTTTCGTTTCACCGAGGTTCAAATCACAACGGTACTAAAGAAGTTGACACATCAAAAATCGGCCCTTTTAAAAATATACAAATTTAAAAACACGTTAAAATTATTGTGAGCTGTGTCATAATCCGTGAAAATCTAAAACTACATCTTTTTAGTAATTTTCTTATAAAGCTTATGGACAAATTCGAACAATTGAACTGTCGAGTGGGTACTGGTAGGAGTAGGTACCGGACACGATCGGAGTTGGAGTATGTGGGTAGCCCCGTACAATGTACATCGGATCAGACGGGACGGAATGTTTAGTGACCTGCTAACACCGATTCCTCATGATATACGAGTTTTGGGCGAAATTCATCAATGGATGAGTTTCTCTGAACTGGAAAGCTCGCACACAAAAATATTAAAATATGCAAGTAGGCTCATTCACCAAAATATGAACACACAATAATAATAATAATATACTAGCAGTTAAAAACCCGCTCCGCAGGTTAGGCCCTGCAGGCGGCTTTTCGTTGGGCTTCGCCCAGTTAGTGTTTGACCATTTAATTCCAATAGGAACTTGTTTAAAAAATAGCGTGTTCCTCTGATCCACTGTCATCGAGTGATAGTTACCGGTACAAAGTAACCGAGAGAGGCAATGACGTCATATGCAATATATAGCTGCACGATACAACTATGTATACTGTCAACTTTCCCGTATCCGAAAAGATGCATCAATTCTATAAATCCGTAGTACATATACCTAGGGGGTAATTTTCCACATGCGAGCTGCTGACGGAAGTAGCGACATCTTGTGGCAGATTCTTGAATTAAAAACCGAATTACAACGGTAGCTCTGCCTGAACTTTCACCAACACAGATGTTGTTTGTAAGGCGTGGCCTCAGATATGTTATCGAAATGGGGTTTTAAAATTCAACCATGCAGATCGAAAGCTATTAATACTATTTGATGATAGGTACCTAACTGTCTACATGCTATTTTAAAACTTAGTTGAAGATATACGATACTTTAAAACTAATGTCTTCAGGTCTATGAAGACATCTTTTCAGGCAACTTTTAAACAAAAGATAAACTATTCGTAGCCAACGATAGCCGAATGGAAGCAAATGCGAAAGAGGAATATTGGGATGTACAAGGATCTCCAGAGCTCATCACCAAACACATCTAAAGCCATTTAAGCAACTTTTCCATTTTTAATGGTGGTTCTTTGGTTCCACAACAACTCAACAAAGTGGCATTTCAACACCCCTTTGAAAAGTCATTAAAAGTGATGAAAAAAACTTTGTTAAATGGATTACGTTAGGTTAGGTTATGTGCTATAAAAAATATCACTCTTAATGACTTTTCAAAAGAGTGATGAAATTGCACATATGTCTTTCATCGGGGCGATACTGAGAGTATCTATTAATCTGGAAAAGTCGAAGGTTTTAAGTACCTACCTATAGTGACCGGACAACTCAGAATCATGCAACTTTAACACCTCCTTTGAAAAGTCACTAAAAGTGATGAAAACAAAAAAATGGTTAAATTGGTTACCTTAGGTTAGGGTTATAAGGTTTTATTAATTTTTTTCATAACTTGTAATGACTTTTCAAAGAGGTGTTGAAATTGCATGTTTTTGAATTGTCATGGAATCTACAATGAATGAAGGACTTAATAAGTTCCACTTAACAATGTAACTTAATCTTTTCAAATAAAATTACATTAAAAAGTTTTATATTTACACATATTCATGCAACTATTAAATCATATTGCTCGTATTTTAACTAAAATTTTACCCAAATCTTATTAATAATACTGTTTTTCAAAATAATAATCAATGCATCACTAAATTATCACCATTTCTGTCTTTAACTCGTCAGGCTGTTGGAACAACTCAAATAGGTCTTATGGAAATCGTTGCGTCTCTCTTACTATCATAGTGAAAATTATGAACTAAACGGTGTTGGAAAGAAAAATTACCACGCTTTATATTCACATCTAAAAATTAACCACAAAAGTAGAAGGTACACCTTTATGATACCAACATTTAGGAATGCAATTTGAAATTTTTTTTGAAACTTTGGGAATTTTTTATTAAATAATTTTTTCATGGAATGGCGAAAAAGTGAACTGACAGTAACGTTTATACTTTGTTTTATAAAATATATATGAGTTTTCAATTTTGTTTTCGTTATCAATAATTTTAGCTAAAATGCAAGGTGAGCCATTTTAAAAACTTGTTTATATATTTAAAAGTTTTTATATTTTAAAAATTAATTTGAAAACAAATTTCATCACCTTTCTAAAACAGATTTTAGTTTTTGGATACATTAAAAAATATACAATTTATTTGGATTTTATTTATAAACGGAAATAATTTGACCCTCTGACAAAATACGGTCGAGGCCCGAAGAAAAAAAATTGCCCTTATTTTTGCTAACATTTTGCCAAAATATTAATCATTGCATCGCTAAATTGCGCAATTTCTGTATTTAATAACTCTGAATTCATTCTTACTATTACTAAATTGTAAACAAAACGTCCAAAATCAAACTTAATTTCACTTTATATAAATTGACGTAACATTTCTTTTTCAATTTACGGTAAACTGTTTATTTGTAAAGTTAAGGTCCATTCACACCGCCGTGATTCACGTGATCGCACCGCACACCGTTGCGACATCGCAACGTCAACGTGCCTACTTTTTTTACCGTACGCAATACTAATTAGTTGCCGTGTTGTGTTGTTGGACTGGTTGAGATGTTAGTTGGCGGCTTTCTCCGGAGATTGGAGATGCACCCGCGCCGTGACCTTGTCTGATACGACTCGGGTAAACATTAAACTTGCTACGTTATGAAATTTATTGTGCGATCGAATTTAAACGTACATTGGAGGTTATCCACCACTTACCCGCCCAAGGCTCTCGCAAGATTCTATTTTTTTTTGTTAAACGAGGCTACATTTATTTATTTTGAACGAATCTAGACCTCCAATGTCCCTGCATGCGTTGTTAGTAAGCAGTATGCAAATGCTTAACAGGAAAAACAAAATGCAAAAACATAGGTAAATTAAATTTAAACGTACAGAATGAAGTGACTTACTTTGGGAGTCAGTTTTGGGTACCGCCGTCCCGGGAACAATTTATTGGATAACCATCACCCCTGCCATAGCCCTGACTTAGCGTGGGTGCTTAGGTTCATGGGGTGAGGTTTGTCTAGGTGTTGGCGGCGGATGCGTATGGCCACCTATTACATGCGTGTGTGTGGATCGGGAGAGACTTTTTGAGGGAAACCTCTTCAGCAAGACTCTCTCGATCCATCGCCTTGCACCGCAGTGAGAGGGATAAATTCGTACGTCCGTCACTC
Organism: Glyphotaelius pellucidus; assembly: GCA_936435175.1. Lineage (NCBI taxonomy): Eukaryota > Metazoa > Arthropoda > Insecta > Trichoptera > Limnephilidae > Glyphotaelius > Glyphotaelius pellucidus. The sequence goes on along the minus strand of OW386560.1, from coordinate 541,012 downwards.
CCGAACCCACTGACCCCAGATTCCTACCCCCCTCATACCTTTTTCCTTCGCAGAACTTCCTATCCTTCCTTAGTATCCTCTATGATCATAGGCCCTGAGGAAAATTTCCCAAAACAGGAGGAAGGTACACTTTCTTCACGAGCATTAAAAAAACAAAACATTTTTCCAACTCTTAAAACAGAATTTTGATTTTCTCGATGAAATTTTGCTTACTTGACATTCAAAATAATATGAAAATTTTATTTCTGTTTATATCTACTTTTGAAAAACTCCGTGTAAAATTGACCGGTCAGTCTTGGTTGAGTTGGCATCGCGTTTGGGTTCCACCCAGGCGTCGTTCCCCAATTCCTCGACAGGCTAAGTCCTCCATCTTGACACAAGCAACATTTTCCGCTTAGCGTTTCCATTCCGGTAGGAGATTTTCAAATGTTGTTAGGTTATTCGTAACCCGGGAATGTTTGTCTATCTTTAAAAAAAGCCCGGGCAACGCCGGGGACTTGAGCTAATTCTTAATAAAATTGTAAAAATGATCGAATCCGTAAAAAATGTCTAAGCCACGCCACTCATAAATGAATAAATGCTTTATCATTAATCAATATTAGAAAATCGAGGTCAACCGTAAATTTATTTATTATTTACGAGTGTCATCGTCTAAAACAACTCTGGTCGGAAGATTAAGGTTAAAAATGATTATGTTATGTTATATTAGGTTAATATTTTGGACAACATTATATTTAATTATATTATTAAAGCTGATATCACTGTCTTACATACAGGCACCTTCAAACGCTCACAAATATACATTAAACACACCATAGAAACAAAAGCACACAACATATATATCGTTTTACCCATAGATAATAGAAAAATAGAAAGATATGGCATGGTTTCATACTAATAATAATAATGATTTATGGCCATTCTCTCTTGTTTCTATTATCTCTGGTTTTACTCTTATACCACCTTTCTAACATCTTCAGATGTCCCTTTCACCATTTTTCAAATCCACGGTGACAGCCTCTATACGAAATAAATGTACTGCTATCATATTTCCACTTACATTTATTTGTCACTGCTGTTTGCTTTGGCAGAACATGATAAATAATATGTTAGGTTAGGTTGTTTTTCCTTCACTTTTCTTATAATATGTTCTGTTTTATCTTGTTACCATTTTTCATAGCCCCTTTCGTCTTATTTGCCAAATTTTCGTGCCAGGCTCCAGACAAAACATGTTTGATTGTTTCCAAGTACATTTTTAAAATCTTACCTTCTGGGGAGTGTGTCCCTTCTTGAGATCTATCCAGAATCTGGCGATGTTGATAGCGAGGCCGGCAAGAGCGATAGCGAAGAACTTGACTTGCAGATGGGCGGAAAGCAGTTGCAGGAGAAGCCCGATCTTGGCCTTCAGGACTGCTCCAAGAAGCAGCAGCTTCAAGATGGCCTTCTTCTTCTTCTTCTTTTTGCCACGTCCGTCTAAACATGACAAAAGATTCATACAAAATATTCATAAAAGTAATACATGCCAAAAATATGTGGTACAGCATCGATCATCAAAGTTTAGACAGGGAGTGTGGATGTTAAAAATTACATCGAAAATTATTGAGTTCGCAAGAAGCATTGTATTTTTTTTATTCCCCTCTTATATAAGCCCTTGATTAATATGTAAACAAAAGGAAGACAAACGATTTTTCATTAAGTTTTGTCCAATGTACGTATGTCGGTCCGTATAAATTAGACTGTTCTAATTCTTATCAGTACAGTTTTTAGATAGTTCTTAGTTGTTTTGACCTTGAAAGTAAATACCATTAACAGGTTAAAGGCTTTTGAAATGTGGCTTCACCGGAGAATGCTCAAGGTTCCATGGAAAGACATGATCACCAACATAGAAATTCTCAGGCGGACTAGAGCAGATAGAGAACAGCTCACATCAATAAAAGTCAGGAAAATTTCATATCTGGGTCACATGCTTCGAGGGGAAAAGTATCACTTGCTCCAATTAATATTGAAAGGAAAAAAAAGAAGGCCGCCGAGGGCCTGGTAGGAGACAAATGTCTTGGCTACGAAATATACGAGAGTGGACCGGCATTAGAAGTTAGAAGGAGGAGCTATTCCGGGCAGCACAAGATAGAAAGACATTTTCCAGAGTGATCGCCAACGTCGGGGGGACCTGATAGGGCACACGAAGAAGAAGAAGTTATAGATGGCATCAGTTTTTTTTTTAAACTTTTTACCGATACAATATATTATATTGGACAGTATAAATTAGATTTCAAGTTTGTTATCTCTAATCTGAATCGGAATTTAGATCAGACAAGGAAGGATATAAGAAATCAGATATTATCCTCTGGCGAATGTACGAAGGCCAACAACAATAATTTACAGTTATTATCAAGTAATATTTCTGGCATACAATTTGTCCTCTCTTCTAACAAGAGTTCCAAGTTACAGTTGCTAATACATTAATTTATTGTTAACTGTAATTAATTTAACTACTGTGGGTTTTATTTATTAATGATTCAAGAACTATGGAGGATGCGTAAAATTTGAAACTCTTAAAATGAGAATATGGTTGGTTCCTGCCGGGACATCAGTTATCCGGTTCCTATCTTTCCCTAACCTTCACTACTAGTTGGAAACTGTTTGAAAAATGGAACATAGTGCAAAAAGATTGGGCAAGTTCGAGTACTTTTGTTTAGAATTCAAGAATGAAAAAGACTGTTGTTGAAGCAGCCCATTTTTCGTTTTTGAAGGAAAATATAGTTTTTCCACTTGTTTGATGGCAATTATCTCGAATTATTGTTGTTTTCATTAAAACTACAACAAGTGGTGAGTGATTTCGTTATCCTCTTTCCTTCCCATCCATCGTTTTGTTTCCTACGTCTACTTTCAATCAATTCCATCAAACTCTATTTTCGTCATTGTTTTTACAGTCCATTTTCAAGTTAATCTGAAACTGCATTATTCGTATGGATTTACAATTTACATCAAAGAGATGATAACTTAAATTGAGGTTTAAGTAAAATGACAGAAACAATTCGCATTTATTTACCAAAACGATTTGCAATAAAAGATTTAGTTCAGGCGTGCGGCCATCGTGGCGCACTAATTTTGGCCACATATTTTCACCATCGTACCACTCTCCACAGTTTTACAATCTAAGGTTTCTAAAATCTCACACCTCATTCAAGAATTCCACTACAAACTCTGGCATACGTATATATTATGATAGAGCTCTCAAATCTACTTTCTAGCAAACCCCATTTATTACTAGACTAAAAGTATTCATGCCAATAAAGTCGTTAAAACAGTCGAGAACTTTAATATCGTTTGCATGCATTAAACTTTACAGAGTTCTGGAGAAGCCAGATATTCTATTTTTATATTCTACTTCATTTATCTACATCTCAGAATTTAGTAAATGAGACACTAGCAATACAAGCTACATAAATTAAATACAATAATACGTCATTGTATTAAATGTGAAGTACAAATAAATCCACAACCCAGCAAATGAAAATAATGTTTTTGTTGGTCATCGAAAATCAGTTTGAATTTACCGAAATCACTATCGTTCAACACACATTTTCTTGACCAACAATGCCATATTTTGCACTGTTTGTCGACTTACTAAATCAGGGTTTGAAATTTATTGCTACGCAGATTACGCGTGGAAGGCGCTTTGCTCTTTACACAGTTTGATAATGCGTTCAAAGATCGAAACAGTCGTTACTCAATAAACTTTATAGAAAAATTGTCTGATTATAAAATTGCAAACGTGAAAGTTTGTAAATATTATCTTTCATTTGCTGAGTTTCCACCAGAACTAATCATCATGCCCCCTAACCTCCTACTTCCTTGTCCTCCTGTTCCCCTTCCCGCTTTACTCGGGTTTTGCTGGGACCGACCAGTTCTTGGTCTAACGACATGCCCCCGAGCAGTCCAGTTTGCTGGTTGACTGTCCCGAATTGTTGCAGGGTGGCTGCATTCTCTTGCAGTTTGACTCCGTCTGTTTTCTCCTTTTCTGGACCTTTTTCCATTTCCATCATCATCTCGGGCATCTGTTGGTGGATGTGTACGTTGGCTGGCTTCTTCTTCTTCTTTTTCATCTTCTTCTTTTTGTCCATGTTCTGGTTGGTGGAGATTGTGATGGAGTCAACTCCGCCGCCGCCGCTTTCCTTCTTTCTGGCGAAGGATCTGAAATAATAAAAATTAGCTTTTTAGTAAACTTTATAACAAATCAATCCAGGAATAACTGCAGATATTGAATGTAAGTCTGCAAGATGTTGTAAAGAAATAAAAAGTTGTTTGAAACGGTTTTCGCAATACTTAGGTTTGTGCAATATGCAATACTTGTTTTAAATGTGCAAAATGCAATACGAAATTCAAATGTTAGTCATTCAGTACCATTTTGTTATTTTGACAGTTGAAAGATCCCCATTAAATGCCGATTCTAAGTCCATTTCAGCTTTTGAACAATCAGCAGAAGAGGACAACAATCATGTTGTTAAACTTGTCAGCTTATTACAATTTGATAGAAAGTTGAAACGCACCTATAATCGGCGTTTAACAGGGACCTTTCCACCCCCATCTGCCTTTTCCATTCAATTCCCTATTTGGGTCTGTCCGAGTTCAGAGTTTCGAAGCCAAGAGATGCGATATCTTCTTCTCTACCATTTCTTTCACCAACCTTTCTTTTGAGAGATCAATATGTTGTTCAAAGCACAGAATTCATGAATAGACTGATTGTACCATAATTATAGCCTTAAATATCACGCAAATGGGTATATTGGCCACACATTGTCAGAAAGGGACGATGTTGCAGGTGTAAGTTTTTTCACAAATCAAAAAGTTGTAGGTGTAAACGGGAAAATGTTACAGTTGTTAACTGACAAGTTTATTAAGTAACTTTTCCAAATAATTTGTGTAAATAGAATCACTGTGAATCGGCTTATGTAATTAAGGTTTAAAAACGGCATCTTATCTCAAGGCATCTTATTCGTCAAGTCATCAGTCACGCCTCATATTCATACTCAAGTCATTTTCAGACTTGTTGCGTTGCTTCAAATGAATTTTAAGATCTGAATAATTAGGCTCTCCCAATATTCAAAATTCGTTGTTTTTACTTGCACAAGTCATCGACTGCACAAGTCATCATCACAAGACATCGACTTCACGTATATTGTTATTTTCGTTGCTTTAAAAGGAAGCCACAAGCCAAAAATGCATGTATTCTTAGTGTGCCTTATATCGCCATGAATATAGGTAATAGGCTTAAAAATCGCTTGGCAAACAGAGTCTAGAGGTCATGATTTTAAGCGCAAAAGTGATTTTAATTTATTTTGAGAATATTTTTATAGAAAAGAAAATTTATAATGTTAGCCATAAAATTATAATTAAAAAAACTTGTTTCTTGTATTCGTTCATACTCGTATATTATTTGAAGTTAATTTGCAAAAGTTTATTAACACAAAAAAGCACCAATTTTCTTCATCATTATCTTAATTCATAATATACCAATGCACTCAAAAGTAACATTATCTTAATTCATAATATACCAATGCACTCAAAAGTAACATTATCTTAATTCATAATATACCAATGCACTCAAAAGTAACATTTAATTTTGTATAAATCTCTAAATGTCGCAGAATTAATATTTTATAATATTACCTATAAGTCAACATGTTATATTGTCCGATTCTTTGTACCTATTTGAAAAGAGTTACCGTACACGTAATACAAGATTGATGGTTCCGAAATACGGTGAAAGAATCCTTAAATATATTGTACCAAGATATTTAATAAATTTAATACAATTATTCTGTTCAAATAAAATGTTCTCTGTTATTATAACATTTTATACAATTTCATACCAAGAGTACTTAATAATCTTTTTTTGGTTGTAACACACATTAAATAATTATTTTATCCTATACCTAAATATTAGCTTTCATCATACACACAACATACTTTGTTTTATGTCAGGTCTTACATAAACTTAGTACACTATTTAACTATTACACGAGTACACATTTCTTTTGTATTTATTTTCAAAATCATCTCATTGTACTTCTAATAACACCGTTTTTTATTATTTTTGTGTACTCATTCATTCTTATTTTGTTTTTAATAGGTACTACTGATCCCCCCCTGTGTACCACTGTACCACTGTACCACTGTACCACTGTACCACTGTACTACTGATACCCCCCTGTGTACCACTGTACCAATGTACCACTGTACCACTGCACTACTGATACCCCCCTGTGTACCACTGTACCACTGTACTACTGATACCCCCCTGTGTACCACTGTACCACTGTACCACTGTACCACTGTACTACTGATACCCCCCTGTGTACCACTGTACCACTGTACCACTGCACTACTGATACCCCCCTGTGTACCACTGTACTACTGATACCCCCCTGTGTACCACTGTATACGTATAATCTCTTGTATCATTTTAACGTAAAAGCCATTTTATGGCGTTAAAATAAATGAATAAATAATTAAAAATAATACCATTTATGCTTTTCAAACGTAATCTAAGGAAATGGCTATTAGATGCAGACAATTCATATTGATGCCCTACTGGAGCCCCTGTATTGCTAATTATAATTTTGTAATACCACATGTAAAAATGTAATGTGTTAAAATGTACACGTTAACAAACTACGTAAGTTAGTTTATTAGAAATGTTAACAAAAAAAATTCTCGTGATTTCGTGAAAATATTTTACAGCGTACGGTACAAAATTAGAGGCGTGACCGATGACTTGACATTATGCGGAAAATACCGTTTTTATAAGCCTAATTAATACGATGATACTGATTTTATTTTCACGAATTGTAGGGAAGTTTATCACTTCACGAATGCCGCACTGTCTCAATTATACAGCTAGGAATACTTAGCCCTAAATCGTCTTATAAATCTACAGAGTTAAACATGCGTTATTACTTACACGTAAGTAATAACGCATGTTTTTAAGGCGAAGATTAATGCTAAGTCACTATTTTAGATTGATCTTTACTACGATCGGCTTACATTATAAATTAAAAAAATGTGCTTTGGAAAAATTGAAGCTTTTCCAACCGTTTCCATTGAATAGAATTAAAATAAAATTGTTAATACTTTATAAAAAATATAAGCGTTAACTACTTAAAAATGTAATTTTTCATTCGAAATGTTTGAACGCATGTAAGAAACAATTTAAAAAAATTCGTGCTTATAATTATCTGCGATAGTTTTCACTTTATTTCTTTCTCGTACAAATTTACAAAATAAATAAAAACCACTTTTGCGCTTGACATCGTGATCTTTAGACTCTATTACCTATTTTTGTGGCGATATAAGGCGCATTAAGAATACATAAAGTTATGGCTTGTGGCTTCCTCTTAAATGACTCGACGGCTGGCGTAGTCCAGCGGTAAGGCTCTTGACTCGCATTCCGAAGGTCGCGGGATCGAATCCCGGCGTGGCAAATAAATTTTATTTGATTAATTTGTGTTATTTCACAATTAATTTATTTAAAATAATATATAGTATATTTGCGGAACGTTCCAGAATGGAATATACTCTCAGTATCGTCCTGGTGTAATACCACCATTCAGAATTGAAACGTTGCTTGAAATGGCTTTAGCCGTGTTTGGTGACCAGATCTGAATAGCAAGGTAATTCCCACCTTCCTCTTCCCCTCCCCACTACTTTCAGCCTCACAACATACCCCAATTGGGGATGCCATAGTCTGACTGGCTCCAGATGGGAGCAATTGGGACTCTTGTGCGGTATTCATATTAAAAAAATGGGAATATACCAAAAAAGAATTCTACGACCTGGAAACAGTAGGAATGTGACAGCCTTAAAGTGGAAATGTTGTGGGAGAAGATAAGGAGACGTGTAAAGATAAGGTTGGTAATTTTCTGGGAAATTAAATCATGTTTATAAACATGGTTAAAGCTTTTTGAGCAACAAAACGTTTATATTCTGAATCGTAGAAACTCGTGAACATTTAGTCTTAATGATAATTTGGATTTTGATTGCTACACCAATCAATTAGATTTTTGGCCCACAATACAAAATGTACGAGTTGTCATTCGAACGCAGAATAACAATGTTATTGTGCAAACTAGGTAATAAAGTTGTAGTTTATATCGTGCTGCGCGCATCACTGCCATCACCATTTGCTACCGCTACGTAGACACCCGTTTCTGTGGTTATCTTACGCATAACTAATAAATTATCAGTCAGTGGCAGGCCGGGTAAAAGGAACATTCTTCGTATCGGTCGGGTGCCTGTGTTATTCATGTTATTATGAATGTTATCCTAGAAAATAACGCTTTCTGTACAGAGATGGGCATTTCTTGCATTATTTAAATGTGCTAATATCCTCTGATTATGCCTGCATATTTTTTTTAAGAAAGACAACCATTCCCGTGCTATGAATAACCTGTTAATAACGTTTGAAAATTTCACACTAAGCGGATAATGCTGCTTGTGTAGTGATGGAGGATTTAGCAAGCCGAGGAATCGAACACGCGACGCCTGGATGGGACTCAAACCCGATGTCCACTCAGCCACTGACCGGTCAGTAACCATAATATTAAGTACCATGCGTTTTCAAATGCTTGTAATCTAAGATTAATTAATAAAAAAAATAATTCACTTAAGATATGAAAATACTCAGTATTTAAGAGACACATGAATGATATCTTTATGTGGCATATTATTATTAATAAGGCGCATCGCACAGGAGCTATTGCACATATTTTACATTCTTTCTTTTTCCATCAACCTATATTGTAAAAACGTGTTTCTCTCTTTTCTTTTTCTGCGTCACGCACTCTGTTATGTATTATTCACTTTTTAAATTATGTATTATGAACCAACTCTATACGATTATTTTATTTTCATAGCATCTGCAATTTAAAAGCTGATTTTTTTTCTTCTCTTTTCTTATATATTATGGGATAATTACTACAACTAGTGGTCGCCCAATGGTCGAAATTCGACCATAATTGTAATGTTTTTTTTTTTATGTTTGACATTCAGTAAGACCATAGACAAATAATATTATAGACAAACAATATTAATCTATTCTTAATTTGACCATAGACTCAATAAACAATAGAGTAAAGACGCGAGTGTGTGTGTCAAATACATGGTAGTGTGTGTAATGTTTTTGTTATTGATTTAATCTATTTTTATGCATAATTTAAAAAAAATATTAGCATTCTGCACTCCTCCTCTATATAAACTATAAGTGTGCGAAATTTCATACTCGTCCGTCCGCGCAATTTTCGTAAAAAGGGGTACAAAGTTTTGGCTTCACGTATTAATATATTGATTAGGTACCTCCGAAATCAGCATTTTTGAGTTACACACTAAAAGAATAACTCTATTTCCTCGTCTGTGAATGTCACAAACTAAAAAGTCGTAACACATTGGAAACATCAAATTATTAGAATATGGTTGAAAATCGGATCGTTTAATTTTATAGTTAGGTAACTCTAGTAACCACAAGTTTTTTCCATGTTTCAATTGAGCAAGTAGACTTAGCTAGTTGTAGCATCAAAATTTGTGGAATTGCTTAAGTTACTTTCGTTACATTTTGTATGTAATGTCTTTCCATTTTTGTAAATAAATACTCGGCCATTTACTTATTTCCAAAATATAAGTATTACAGTTCTCAACTCACAAATCTATGATTTAATCATAGATACTTATCAGTTTAATATAAATACACCAAAACCGATTTATCAGATTGATTACCATCTGATTATCCAATTTAAAAACAAAGCTGATTTCAGAGTTACCTAGTTGTAGTAATTAACCTACAATATCATATTCACTATGCGCATTTATACCTTCCGTGCATTATGTTAATTTCTTTAAAAAAAAAAATTAAGTTTCTTTTATTAAGAGAGGGACTTCGGGGAAAGAAAAAGGTACGGTCAGTTTTTTCAAGATCTATAAACCTATTTAATTCATCCAAACGCGATCAATTTAGTCATTTTGATCTTGGAGAAACATTCAAGTATGACTCAAGATCTTATTAAATAATTAACTCTAGTTTCGTGTCGAAAATTGCTTGCGAATTGCCAATGTATGTTCAATCCAAAATGGTCTATTTATCAGTATTTTTTAAAAATATTTTACATGGTTTTTTGAGGTTAGGGAACGTAAATCCATATTCAGATCTGCCAGTGTTACCAGCGTATATCAATTTCTTATTTTTCACTGTCAATATTGGTTTGGCTATTAAGAGTGCGACCATGCTGGGAAAACAGTTTAAAAAATCGGTAGTTACGCCTATCGATCTGATATTATAAATTTATCGATTTCACTATGCTAGACCTCCGGGCAGACCTCACCCCATGAATCCGTTCACCCTGTATTATGTCACAAAACGAAGGGAAACACTTATGGCACAGGTGTTGGTTATCCAATGAATGGCTCTTGAAGCGGCGGTACCCAAACTCGCCTCCTAAATAGAGTTACTTCGATATACCGTTTATGGCGATTTTTACATTATAAAGTACTCATAAAATTTACACTATTAATTGTGAATTTTAAGGTTTCCAATCTCAATAAATATCAATCTCCCTACTCAAATTCAGATGCTTGTAAACAAGTTTGCTTCTAGGAAGGCTTACGTGATAAAAATCACGATCATTTATGTATGTTTTTATTATTCTGTGTTCTTTTCTTTCATTCTTGTAAAAACTTTTAAAGTTAAGACAGGCACGACAACAATTTTAACTTTTTCAACTTTCTCGCCAATTTTTCGTACTTAAGTGAAAGACAGTCGCCGAGGAATTTGAATAACTTGTATTGTACCAAATTGTTACTGTCACTGTCTTTGTTACCTCCCAGAATACTGAGCAAAAGAGACAACTGCATCTCAGGCTGATAATATCTAAATAAAAGCGTCAAAATTGAAGTTTTGTATTCATCATTTTTCTCTTCCAAAACTGGACCAATTTTAAGTTTTTTTATAACCAACTTTATAAGAAGAAAATATTCTAATGCTGTAGGATTTGCTTTTTTTTAAATGCATTATCTAATTTGTATATACTGAACGTCTGCTTATGGCGTTCAGCATTTTTAACTCCTATAGGAAGTAACTTATCGAAAACAGCAAAACGTAACAATACCGTAGTTGTCGATATCTATATTATATTTAAAAATATTTGCACTAGTGTCAAAATCCAGAGAGGTATTAGGGAATACCTTTATACGGACAAAACGCCGCAAACTTTCCTCTTAAGGCGGCGCGTCCCCGCTCAAAAAAAAGAAGATGGAGAGATATGTAATTACGAATGTTGGACAGAGCGCGCTAATATTTTAAATGATAAAATTGAAACGAAAATTGTGAAAATGCTTAATAAAGCATGACTCGTTTAAAATCTCGTGGAAGATATCTTAAGTATCATTTAAAGAAACATTGTGAATTTTTTCACAAATATAACTTGTAAAATAATAGAAATAGACTTGTTTTAAATAATTTTCGGAGCATACTTTGCGTTTTTTTTCTATCGAGGTAATTTCATATAATTTGCGTTTCGACGTGGAACGTATCTAGATATTATCTTTTAAAATAACGTATATTTTTTTAAGAGCTTAAAAACTTCAAATGTTTAAGGGAGATGTAAGAAATCGGTAGAAATTCGGATAGCGGCGGCTTAAGTATTCTATTTTAAAATTTCTTTTCCGCATTGGATCAGAATTCAAAAGTGCATACTTTGTAGACTTTCTACTACAAACTATTATACCTACACATGGCTTACCCGTAAATACTTGTGTACTAACAGGTTCTTACGGACATGTGTTAAGTTCCCGTGAATAAAATTCCTAAAAATTCTGTAAGCATGAAATCCCTGAATACCGGAATCGGTATTGAAAATGTCTTGGCTGGTTCTCAAGCTGTACCTACTACAGACATTTTATTAATTCGTACAATTAAAAAGACAAACAGTTTAAGAAATTTATTCAATGGATACCTCAGACATTTTCATAATTATCCTTATAGAATTTATGTCGATGAATGAGATTTGGGAGGCGGGTATGGGTACCGCTGCCCCGGGAACCATTTTTTGGATAACCAACAACTTTGCCATAGGTCAACCCAAGTACCCAAGTAGTTTGTTACGTTTGTTGAATTAGCAGGGACTCCCGGGTTCATGGATCTAGGTCTTGGTGGCCAATGGATTCATTCTACAGTAACGGCGTACAAAATAATAAATAATTTAATAGATAACCCATGCCTCCTGGAATGCTACAAGTTGTTTGTGCCAAACAACTACAGTCAGGGACGGTACCATGAACTTCTATGTATACCACATAGCAGAACAGACGTGCTGGCTCGGCATAGCATGACACGAGGTATGGTGCTATTAAACAACGCTTCCAAAACTATTGACATATTTAACTGTAGCCTCGAAGAATTTAAGAGGTATTTAAGCGCCACAAATTACCCGCTATATGTATAAATCTCATGTTACTATTTATCTTTTCTATTTCTACTATTTATCTTTAAATGTGTAGTTTGTATCACATGAGTATTGTAAATGGACACTCAGTCTGTAATACACAAAAAAAAAATCCTCCTTCATTCCTAGACACAAATTCCTACCCACTCCTCATATCTTTTTCCTTTCCAGAACTTCCTCTCCTTTCTTTCCCTAAAAAGATCTCCACACAGCATCCCCAAAGATAACATGGACCTTGAGGGATTTTTTTTTCCTGAGGGCCTCCTGTGTGGAGCTAATCAAAAAAATATGATTTGAGATTTTCACGGCCAAAAGTATTATCGCGATCTTCGACCAAGTATATCAAGACATGCCCTGTGAAATTAAAAATGACGCCAGAAACCAAATAAAACTGGCTCAAGGCCCATTTATGAAAAAGCGCGAGCATTGTTTCGTACTATTTGGATCGCATAGTGCTTTGTGTTTTACCTTTTATCGGTCCACACTGAAACTAATTGCTGTCCCAGCCGTCCTGAAGGAATTAATTTTTTCAAACACAAAAATATCCTACTTCCGAATATTGTACAAGGTACAGTCCGCGGACTTTTTTTTGGATAATGTAACCCGCTCTCTGAATACATAAAAAAAATTATGCCTTACCGATAGCTTTAAGGCAGCGTTTTAATAAATGTAATAATATTGACGTATTATTTTTTTGGCAAGCAAAGTTTCTGACGTCACTTAATCACCCAAATGCTTGTGACGTCACCACACACCGATACTAACACATAGACGAAGGGCTTGCGGCACGAAATGGCAGTGGTTTTTAAACTTTTTAAAAACGCGACCCGGTTTGTATAAAACGGAAACCTTTAAAATACATTAAACGCAGATCTTAACAAAAAACCGCTGCACTATTCTTCAATTAAGGTCGAAAGTTAACCTATCTTAAGCCATAGCATTCCGAATTTCTACCGTTTTACAACATATTTCTCTAAAACACTTAAAGTTTTTAAGTTTCTAAAAAAATATATGTTGTTTTTGACGATAATATCTATACATTTGCCACGCCGAAACGGTAATTGAATGAAATTCTTCCGATAGAAGAAAATCGTATAATTTTATATTTCGAAAATTATTATTATTGTTACATTACAAGTTATGTATATATATGAAAAAAATCATAATTAATTTTTTTCTTTAAAGCTATGACATTTCCCGCGAGATTTTGGTTCTATTTTAAAATAGTTTAAACGAGTCATGTTTTATTAAACATTTTCACAATTTTCGCTTAAATATTATCGTTTTCGCGCTCCCTCTAACATTCGTATTTACATATCTCATCTTCCTCTTCTTTTTGAGCGCTTACTAACGGGCTTTAATTAACTACGAATTTCTGTCATTTTTTAATTATTACCTATACACAAAAAAAACTTAATGATTGAGCAGCTGATTCAAAACTTTTAAGAAAGATTATAGTTTTCGGCTAAGACATTTTGCAAAACAGAACAGAAGTCTTTGAATATTTTTTAGCGCAATTTTTTTGATATTTTTTGTAGTCAACGGTCGACGGCCTCCGTGGTCCCGAGGCAAGACTCTCGACTCACAATCCGAAGGTCGCGGGTTCGAACCCGGCGTGCGCAAATAAATTTTATTTGATTAATTTGTGTTATTTCACAATTTATTCATTTAAAATAATATATAGTATATTTGCGGCACGTTCCAAAGTGGAAGATACTATCAGTATCGCCCTGGTGTAAGACCACCATTCAGAATTGAAACGTTGCTTGAAATGGCTTTAGCCGTGTTTAGTGACCAGATCTGAATAGCCAGGTACTACTTCCCCATCTTCCTCTTCCCTATCTCCATCCCCTCCCCACTACCTTCAGCCTCACAACATACCCCATTTGGGGATGCCATAGTCTCACTGGCTCCAGACGGGAGCAGTTGGGACTCTTGTGCGGTATTTCACATAAAAAAAAAAAAGCCAAAAGTCCAGAAAGCAGTAAAAGGGCTTGCGGGCTGCTGGTTGCTCATTACTGAGTTAATGATAAGCGTCCAACCTGGGCAGCCCACGGTGCGTGGGCGGTAAAAGGGTCAATTTTTCGTAATTATTTTTAAGCAAACGATGAATGGATTTTTTTTATTTTAAAACTCATGATCAATATATACATATACGGGACTGTGTACAAGTTTTTGTACACGAATCTAAAGTATGGTTTGCAGTGTACACCGCTTTCAACAGGACACTTCGACGAAATTGCTGCTTGGTGGTTGACAACGAGCCATACGGTTCATCAGAAAAGTAAAATTTAAAAATTATCAGACGCATCCGCCGCCAAGACCCGGACAAACCTCAATCCATGAACCCGGGCACCCCTGCATAGTCACCAAACGTAGCGAACCACTTGGGGTGACCTATGGCAGAGGCGTTGGTTACCAAAAAATGGTTCCCGAGGCGGCGGTACCCATACTCGCCTCCGAAATTGAATCGCTTGTCATAATAAAGTAAAAAAATATTTTTGACTAATTAAATTTATGAACGTCTCGCGATCCCCACTTTGAAAACCATTTATATACAACACAGCTTGCCGAAACGTCACGCATGCAAAACGTGAACACCTATGGAAGTGTTAGTTCGACAAATCACACAATGGGATTCGGCGGTGCCCAGTTTTATATTGCCGAGAGTTCGCATGCTAGACGGCGGAATTCGAAGGAGAGTTGTATTGCGAAATTACTGATACTTGGGGTTATTTTTTTCTGATTTTTACTATGAGACGGCTTGTCTAGGGTATATTAGGTCAATGATCGCGATGATTTTTTGGGTCATTATGCCGTGCTGCGCTTCCTCCTTCTTTAGCCAGGGTTAATGTCCAAAATTAGGGCAGATGTGCATATTGTGGTGAAGGGTGCATTTAGTGTGCTTGTGGAAATGATATCGTGTTGCAAACGGCAAGGAACTCGTCTAGTTCAATTTTGGTGTAACCGCCAAATACCGAATACCAAGAACTATTAAGTTTGGCCCCAGTCAAATAATTGGTTTGTTTTGTAGATCGAACGAGTATAGTTGGAATCGTAAAATTTACGTTAATTGGTGACCCCGCAGTTGTTGCTTACCTATATAAACTCTTCTGTAAGATGGCGGTGAGTTCGTTGAGGGCCATCTGCAGTTTGTACGCCGCCGTGGAGGGCTGATCCTGGTCCTCCGCCAACTGTCTGCCGCTGTTTACCACCTCCTGGTCTGCGGCCTCTGCAACCAAAATAAATACAACGGGTCATTCAACTTGTCTGAAGGTAGCAACATAGAAAAGCGATGTGGGCTTGTTTCGTTATTTAAAAGTAAGAGCGTTCTTAAAAGTGTTAAATGCATCTTAGATTTTTTACGCCTAAAAATGCATTCAGCCATGAAAATAACATAGAAATATTAGCATTAATAAATAACATTGATTCACGAACACACTTTTCTAAGGAAAAATACTCAACGGGCGGGCAGCAGAGAAACCTAACATTAATTTAGCGCATTTATTATATCGCTTATAATATTCACAGACAGTTCATCATCATGATAAGGTATACATGTACATGGCCAGTGATGACCTTAAATATAATATTTTATAAAATATATTTGTATAAATGTAACTCATATTCATTATATTACTATAAAAAAAAATCTGCATATGTCACACGTTAAATTCTTCGAAAAAAACTTCTGTTCTTATATTATGAATTATGGCTCTCAAATGCGGAAAGCATGCTCATAAATAAGAACTAAGAAATTTATTTACTCTTTTATATATATTATTTACATTTTTTTACACAGGACTGAGTAATTTCATAACGCTAGAGCTCACCAGTATACATATAGAAAACTTTGCGGGCTTGTGCACGACATTTCACCAAAGTTTCAATAGGTTTAAGACATAATTTCTTACATTACGATTATTTGATATAAAAACAATATTAAAGTGTGTTGTAAACATAAAAATTTTTACATTAAAAATTTTGTAAAGAGATATCAACAAGTAAAACAATTAAAACAATTAAATTCATGTATTTGTCTGCCAAACTACATGAATTTAATTGTTTTTCTACGGCTAATGTTAATGTTATGATTAATATATGTTCAGCAACAGTTCCATTCAACTTAAAATATTATTTCTCTGTACCATCCCTAACCATTTTAAGTCATTTAAAAAAAATATTGTCACAATTATAAAAAAATATATGTTTATTTCGAATTAAAAATTTTGAAAGCGTTTTTCATCACCTTTCAAAGACAAGTTTTATTTTTCTGATATGTTCAGAAATAATCCATTTACTTGCGTATTACCGTAAAGCGGAAATATTTTGACGATTTGAAAAATACGCCAAATTTCTGAAAGGCAAGGCTTGCAACCTATATATGCAACCATTACACATTAAGTGAATACCTCACATAGGTACAACTGTTTTTATATTTATGTTTATATAATAAATTAAAACAAACTCAATTTGTATAACACCACTTTTATATTTATATTTCATTTGTGTTCATTTCTGTATAACATGTTAGGTTAACTGGAAGAAATAGGATGTAGGTACCTATAAGTTATACCTTTTGTACTAAATGAAAATTTTGTACAATAAATGATTTTGATTTTGATTTTATGAATTATGTTACAAGCCGCGCTAAGATCGACATTCCAACCAAGCCCAGCTTAAAATCATCTGATATTCCTGGCCATACTTATTGTTTTGTGTTTAGATACAGAATATTGTTGTACGTTGTTATTTGACGGTTGGTATATGTTACTTGTTTGTATATTTTTTAATGTTAACAAAATCGATTTGTTTTAAATTATTTCTTTTCAACAAACGAACCGAACTAATGTACTACGTTTTGTTTTGTAATGTCACCTGTTCCATTAGTCTACTTTTTTCGTTAATGGCGTTAAATTCCGATAATTTCTCTCAAGATGGTGTCGATTAGCGTTAGGAAGGTACTTTTACTTATTTTCTATATTGCCCTCGTTTCTAATGTTTTATTTCTGAAGAGTAGGTAGCCCTGGTCAGTAAAGATATGCAGATTGGATATGTTTGACAGATTGGAGATGTTTGGATAACGGGTTTTATATAACTTGACCCCGAATTATCCTGTTCAATTACGCTGTAGATTTGCACCCGGACCGGATCGATCATCCAGTTTATGTTGCGTTTATACAAGTTTAATAACCGGCGTAATGTACGTATATTATAAAAAAACATTACATCAGTTTATAAAGCCATGAGTCAGTTGCACATATTTTTTATTATTATCAGAGGGTTTACAGTTTACACTGATTGATCAGATATTTTTTTTTAACTGAGCAACACCTTGAACATAGAGGTTTGGAATTTTAGAACTGCAATTGGAATTGACGTTTCTAGCCTTGCACAATTTTTATTAGATTAACTCCGTGACTGAGGGATAAAGGTCTTGACTCACAATCCGAAGGTTACGCGATTGAATCCCGGACAAATGAAATCAATTTTTTATTTATTTAATTTGTGTTATTTCATGATTAAAAAATGAAAAATACCCTCAGTATTGCCTGGTATAAACCACCATTCAGAATTGAAACGTTGCTTGTAACGGCTTTATCCGAATTTGGTGACCAGATCTTTATCTGATGGCAAGGTACTTTTCCCCCTCTCCTTCCCCTCTCCATTACCTCTCACAACATACCCGAATTGGGAAAGCCATAGTCTCACTAACTCCAGATGGAAGCAGCTGGGACTCTTGTGAGATATTCACATTAAAAAAAACACAAGAGGTCCTGAGGAAAATAATTACCCTCAGGGCTTGGGATGCTGTGAGAAGGTTCTTTTAAGATAAGATAAAAGGAAAAGGTATGAAGGGAAGGTAAGAATTTGGGGGTCATTAGTTATTTGATGATTATTAATTTGTGGCCCCGGCGTTACGGACCTATGAATTCATCCCTCCCACTGCGGTGCAAGATGATGTCCTAAGAAAGAGGTGAAAAGGTTTCCCCAAACAGTCTCTCCCGATTCGGTCAAAGGCTAGCGGCAATGGATGGTGGGTAGGTGCATCCACCGCCAAGACCCTGACAAACACGAACCCGCTGCCAAGTCACCAGGCGTAGCGAACCACTCAACCAATGACCTATGGCGTAGGTGTTGGTTATCCAATAAATGTTTCCCGGGACGGCGGTACATATACCCGCCTGCCAAAATTCAAATTGTTACTGATGTTAGTACGAAATCGTTGGATCATATTTAAGATTAATTCCTACGATATTTAACTCTATGACATCTATAACTTAATTTTATTTAAAATTTTTACAGTTGGTTTCGTGTTTTGACCATCGTCGACCACGTGTGCTTTTATATAACTGTATTACTGTTCATTTATTATTATTTAACTGTATTTGTTATAACATAAATCACCTTTTTAAAAGAATGCAGAGTGCATTCAAAATGTAACATTTTCCAAAAATTGGGGCGTCTACGATTTAAAAAACAGGCATTGCTTACTGGCGACCCTCTGGCATTTTCTGGATATTGTTTAACAGCCTGCTAACAGCTGTTTAATTGGTTCATTATAAATAATGCAAGCCTTAATATCACATGCGGAATTATTGTGATTATTTTACATATGTCTTTCTCATAAATATGCCTTTCACATTTGTGCATTTATATTATGTGAAATTTATTCCCTGCATTTTATTTAGACTAAACGAACCGTTCAACCGTTTATTTAATGTAGTCTTAACATGTACAGTTCATCATACGTGATCTAATCATCTCGATGCGCTAAGTATCGATACTTTCCCATTTTCTTCATCTTTCGGTTAAGTCTGTCAATTAAGAGTAGAACATATTAAAAATTGTCATTTGCCGGTTGGGCGCCGGCGCATACGCCAAAATTTTAAATTTTTTTTATTAATTTGGAATGCGATTTTAACCCTTATGTAAAAAGAAAACGTACGAAGAACAAGGTCAGAATCGCTTGGGGCATTCTTATTCTTAAGGTATAAAATACCGTGAACACACCTAGCCACTCGGAATAATTTGTATTAAATTCTCTATGGTGTCTGGCTGAGATTTTTCAGGTTATTTGAGCTGTCAAATTGGCTGGCGTCGTTCTCGTGAAAAAGATCGTAAAACATAAAAATTCATCAAATAAATGCAAGTAATGTTGTTTTTATGCATAGTTTATCGTTCAAGGAATGTGTTTCAGTAAATAAAATATACGAAAGCACAAAATTAAGCCGCAAAATATTACATCAAAACATCGCGATTTTACGTCGTTTCCTTCCTGGCATTTAAAAGGTGAGTAGAAAATATTAAAATTGGAACTACAAAATTATAAAGCTGGCAACACTAATTTGACTCTCAAATATTCCTTTAAAACGCAATGACACTGAATATATAGAACACTGTAAATCACATTTTAAAAACCATTTTTTGTTCTTAAAGAAAAAAAATTAAAATCGAAGAACCACTGTTGTTAAGGTACGTACTTAATGATATAAATTTGGTTAAATGGTATTTTACAGAGTGATTTGATTTCACTTAATTTTACAAAAAATTGAATTTAACAGTAGGTAGAAAGGAAGAATCACCAATGCTGAGTTTAGTTACAATACTTTTAGATCTTAATGAGTTAAATACATTCAGATCTAAAATTAGAGACATGATCTAAAGCCCGGGCAAGGCTAAGTACTTAAGCTAGTATATTCAATAAGGTTCCATGCCAACTGAAGATAAAGTCAACTCAACAACTCCTTGAAAAGTCATTCATGAAAAAAATTATTTTAAAATAGCCGATAACCCTAACCTAACGTAACCTATTTAACCATTTTTTTATATATTGTTTTATCACTCTCACTTTTGCACTTTGTTCCACTTATTTATTTTCATCATTATTAGGATGAAACCGGTCCTGGTGAAAATAAATAAGTGGAACAAAGTGCAAAAGTGTTTTAATTTCAATTATAATACAATGGAATTCCACCACAAATTAACAGTGCAAAAACTAAACTCATTAAAAATTTAAAATTAAAAAAGTATAGTGTAAATCGCCCATTAGGGTCACGATCCCCAGCATGAGGCTGCGATTTAAGAAGATAATTCACACTTTGCGGCAGGTACAACGTGTTATGGGATTTTACAACAACCATTTTTTACACTCATGATGAAAGAGAAGGGGCCTTTTCGGCCCGGAGCTCTATACGCCAGTACATCAAAAGTCAAAAAGAATGTTGTGGGTTCGGCCCTGCATGCACAGTATTATTTTCCGAATTCAATCTCAGACAAGATTACCTGTCCACGCATTTCCTAAAGGTTGACCAGCGAGAGGTTGGTATCGATGACCCACAAACTACTTACAAATGGATGCCAACAACCTAATATCTCACGGCATGACCGGGTCACCGGTTATTATGAATCAGATTCCATACATCGCGTGGGTACACTCAACCAAACCACCCGCAAACAGCGTGGTTGAGCCCACACCAGAGACTAAACTTTGGCGAAAGTGGTTTAATTAGAATCAGTATTGATACGGGTAAACAAAGAAATCTCAAGATTAGTCTTTACGAACGGATCACGAATTTCAAAGAATTATCAAAGGTATTTTCATTATTATTTCGCTTGTACGGGTCTACAAATCAACGGTTCCGAAGAACAATGTCGGATATGCTAAAATTTGAAAATAGTTTTGTTGGCTTTTTTAAATTTCCTTTTGATGTTTCAAAAGTGATAATAGTAAAAATGCAGATACGAAACTTTAAATTTTTCTCTACTGCAAAACTATAAAATCACACATTCGACATCGTTCTTCGGGATGTTCGTGTCTATATTTGAGCCGTTGCCCGGAATAATGTTGTATCCAACAAAACTATCAATTTTGAGCTATTGATAAAATACTAATCTTAATGATTTCGTTTACCTGTTTTCACGTATAAGTCTTAAGAATAGTGCATTTATTGTATTTTAAGTATAAAATGAAATGAAACATAGCTAGTTTCCAAAAGTATTTTTGTTATTTATTTTTGGGTCGTGTTGCACTACCTCCTTCTTTAGCCAACGTTTCGGACAGCGTTACAGAGTCCATCATCAGGGCAGATGAGATGAGAAGTCCACCATCAGATGGCAGATGAACAAAAAAAACAAGTTTCGTTTTATCAATCTTTCTCAAAACAAGAATATTTTTGGATACAAAATTATTCCGGAAAAGAATTTATTTAAGAATTTTATTTCTACTTGAGGCTTAAACCTTGTAACTTCACTAATCTGAAAAAAATTACGTTAATCTGTTTTTTTTATACACAATATTCGGGATATAATATAATATATATACACAATATTCGGGATAATCATACAAGCGGGAAACTTTTTTCCATATTTTTCGGCAATTAACGAGTTAGAAGCTGGGTCCACCCCTCGACGAATTTTGAAAGACAAAACGACCAACATTGACCCCCTAGCGACCGATTTCTTTCAGATTTAAAAAATTCACTCTTGCACTCGAATTACTCGAAAATGAAAACTCAAATAAAAAAAAATTACCACAAAATAGAATCCATTGGATTGAATCTCCGACACAATTTTGCAACTGTTTGAATATTTATGAGTGTAAATAAACAAAACTATTTATTGTGTTCAGGCGCCAAAAATATTTTTTTTTTCCTAAAATAATTAAACTCGCGCCATCGAGAAAGAGCAGATTATGAATTCTTTTAAGTATTACATTAATATAAATGTCAGATTGGAAAATAAGTTCAATAAGAAATATGAAATTCACACATCTGCTGTGGTATAGAGATAGAGGAAACTCGGTAATAAAATCCACTTAAAGTGTGCCAAGCTTGCTTGAGAAAGTTCCATACATTAATTTTTATCTCTCTTTTGGTGTAAGTGAAAACGAACATTGTAAATATTAACAATTTACCCACATAATGGATTATTGATCTCTACGTTTTAAAAAAAGGGAAAAACCATAAGTTTTTCGTGAAAAAATAATTACCTAGTAGTTTTTTTACGCTTTCTTAGGTTATTACAATTTACCATTTTTATCTGTCAAACTAGAAAGACGAAAAAGAGAAGTTATTATTTTAAAAATGAAGAAGGTAATACTAATAATAAACGATAATATGAAAAATAACAAGACTGCAACTGAGACTCGAATCCAGGATCTCTTGTCTTACAAGGACAAGCGCCTTAACCAATTCAGTTATTGAGACCTATTATTTTCAAGCCTTTTTTTATCGATTTACTATTTCAAATTTAGAATGATCTTCGACTAATTTTGTCAATATTTTTGTCTACTACCTTTATAAATTATCACAAAGTTTTAAAGAATTGGTTTATAACCTAGATAGTGTCTCGGATAAACATATCCGATTTTGTTTACACAGGACACCTGTTGACGTAATTAATTGTAATTATAAAAGTCTAAATGAATATTAAAATTTTATTGGAATAACTTTTGTTGTAATAACTTTTGTTGTAATAACTTTTGTTTTAATAACTTTTGTTAAAATAACTTTTGTTACAATAACTTTTGTTAAAATGACTTTTGTTACCGATAACTTTTGTTATAATAACTTTTGTTATAGATAATAACTTTTGTTATAATAACTTTTGTTACAATACCTTTTGTTACAATAACTTTTGTTATAATAACTTTTATTACAATAACTTTTGTTATAATAACTTTTGTTATAATAACTTTTGTTGTAATAACTTTGGTTTTAATAACTTTTGTTAAAAAAACTTTTGTTAAAATAACTTTTGTTACAATAACTTTTGTTAAAATGACTTTTGTTACGATAACATTTGTTATAATAACTTTTTTTTATAGATAATAACTTTTGTTATAATAACTTTTGTTGCAATAACTTTTGTTATAATAATTTTTATTACAATAAATTTTGTTACAATAGCTTTTTCTATTAGCTTTTGCTATTATAACAAGATTAAGTAAATTTAAAAAAAATAAGTTTTAGTAAATCATTGAAAAATAAATATTTATTTTGTGTTGTTCTTTTTCATATTTTCGTTTTGATGTATTAGTATTATTTTCTTGGAAAGTTTTCTTAGAGGAGATTAAGGAGAAATCTGGAGTACTGCTACAAGTTTGTGCGAAAAAAATATAACTTGTCTAAGATAATTTATTGTGAATGGATATTGAATTCAAGAGATTGAATACTTGCGGGTAGATAGACACTGGTTTGAAAACCTGTCTTTAAAGTGAAAATCACAGAGAATCAACGCGTTGTATGTAACAAGAAAAGCTTGAATAACAATGTTAGTTGATACAAATATAGGTTTATATGAAGACTCAAAGAATTCTCCGTTTTTGGTGGGTCCTTTTTTAAATACTTGTTTTATTTGACTAGTAGATACTAATAAACTTTTATATCGCCATTTAGTATTAAATCACCTTCAGCGGCTTTAAGACGAAGCACCACGTTGTGTAACATTTAGAATCGGGCCACTTACAATAATACTCCTTATGTTGATGGTGATAACGTTTACATTCCCTCTTAACACCACCAGCCCCAGCCGCCTGTTTTAAGTCTTGTAAGAAAAAAACTTCGCCAAAAAGTGTTTTAATTTTATTATGCTAAGTTCAGGCACAAATATTTAAATGTTTTGCAAGTAATTTCTAAAGAACTTAATTTGCAACATTACGCAATAAAATCATTACCCAAAAAGGTATTCGTAAATAGGAGATTTTTAACATTACAGCAATTTTGCAAAAAGCACCACGATTTCAAAGGCCAAGATGCTTTCTACTAGCAGCAATTAATTAAAGCGTGAAAAATATTTCTAAGCAAAAAAATTTTCGAACCAAAGGCACACGCTTTTGTATGACTTCGTTCAATCTTCAGAAATTATTTAAATGATTGCAGATCCCTGAAAAATCACGGAATATTATAATTGTCAGTTTTAGAAACTTTCAGAAATTTATCACTCGAATGAACATCATCATTCTTGAAAAATCACGAAATCAATCAAATTTTTTAACAAATGAAAAATACATTAAAATATATTTAAAAGAATTAAAACACTTTGTATTTAAACCACGAATTTATTATTTTGTATATCTACCGGTTTCGCTTCGACCAAGCTTCATCAGGATATAATATAATAATAACTGTTATTATTAGTTATTATTATATTATATCCTGATGAAGCTTGGTCGAAGCGAAACCGGTAGATATACAAAATAATAAATTCGTGGTTTAAATACAAAGTGTTTTAATTCTTTTAAATATAATGTCTAACCACAAAGTAATTGCTTCTTACGAAAAAAAAAAAAAAAAAAAAAAAAAAAAAAAAAAAAAAAAAAAAAAAAAAAAAAAAAAAAAAAAAAAAAAAACATTAAAATATATTGGAATTATTAATTTTAATCAAAAACAAATAAATACTTACCTTCTGATTATAGGTATAGGTAGGTACATGCTTTATCGCTTATTGGAATAATTATTCACAAATCTGATTACAATTTTGAAAACGATATTTAAATTTAAAGCAAATTTGAGTTCATTTAATTTGAGTTTATTGAGGAATAATTATAGCACATCATCACAGACAAAAAAAGGTGTGTTTGATTTTAGAAAATGTAAATAAAAAATAAAAACACGAAAAACTCTAAGGAAGGATTGTTTCACAAAATTTGAAAAATTCATCAAATTTCAAAGTTTTGTCAGTTTCACAGGCTGGTTGTTCACATCACTTAAAATAAAAAAAAAATAGAAAATTAAGATCCATTAAATTGTTGTGCAAATTATCTTCACTCAAATCAACATCTTTGTTCTCCCACGACACACTAAACTTTCACTGCTAGTTCAGAACCCTTTTTTATCAATGATCGCTGTTCCCACCCAATTAATGTCAGCTCTGAACGAACACACAACACACTACAGGTATTTATAGTCAGCAGACAATAATGTACATTTCTTGTAGCTGGATCATCTCACTTACCCAATAATTCAATTCCCAGTGAGTTCCCATTCTCACTTCGTGACGGAGAAGTAAGCCAACAGTCAATAGTCAGTTCAGTAGAGTCAAATCATGATCAGCAAAGGCCAAACAAGATCAGGGGTGAACTGACAATGATTTTGAGAACGTAACATCAAGTTTATAATGAACTCAAATTTACTTTGAATAAGTGTCAGTTTTTCAAAATCTAATGCTTGAATTAACCATTGACTTATGCATAGTTTTTACATTAAAAACAGGAATATATTCGGGAATCATGATAAGCTTCGAACCACTCATTGTCTGAGCAATATTAATATAAAAGTTCCTAATAGACGCAATTTAAGGAGTCATAATACATTCCATCTTGAATTATTTAATATCCACTGTCTCGAATGTGTCGTCTATATAACACCATTGAATGTGACTATATAGAAATCTATGCAAACAGTCTCACATATTTCAAAAAGCAAATTAACAATCTTCTACCATGATATATCATGGAGAGCAATTATGTGATTGTTCTATTATCATTTTATTTTTATTATCTTTCTTTTCTTTCTGTGCAGGTAATGTATTATATTTGACACTACTATGTTTTATATTTCATTTTGTAGTAACAACTAAACATTGATTACGCATGCTGTGAACATTTATAATTGGAGTGCTAATACCTATGTACATCCCAACGGCAACTTTATAACTATAATAATTGTTAACACCCTGTAAATGTTTCATACAATAAATAAATAAATAAGAAACACGTAAAATAAAAAGTTGTTACGTTTATTTAAGGACCGATAAGGGAGATATTTAAATACAAATGTTGGAGGGAGCGCGCTAATAATTTTAAAATTATTATCAATTATAAAAGCGAAAATTGTGAAAATATTTGATAAAACTCGGCTCGTTTAAAATCTTGTGGAAAATGTCTGAAGTAGCGTATAAAGTAATGCTGCAATTTTTTTTCACACGTGGAACTTGTAAAATAACGGAAAAAACGTATTTATTATCATTTTCGAAGCAAACTTTGTGATTTTTCTATCAAGCGAATTTTATAAAATTGCTGTTTCGGCGTATAAAATGTATAGATATTATCTTAAAGAATAACATATGTTTTGAGCTTAAGAACTTCATAATGCGTAGCATAGCATTTAATGAAAGTTCAAAGAGGTTTTGGGTTTAGTTGGTTCTGAGTTGTCATTGAACCGAATACATCCTACCACTGTGGAGGAAGGTGATGGATCGAGAGAGTCTGGCTGGAAAGGTTTCCGTCAACCAGTCTCTCCCGATCCGGCCTGCATCCGCCGCAAAGACACAGACAAACCTCACAAATGAACCCGGCACCTCTGCTAAGACCCCAAACGCAGCAAAACACTTGGGGTCACCTATAAAGGATTGGCGGTACCCATACCGCCTTCAGAATTGACTAGTTTGTGTCTTTTCATGAATTAAAATTCGTGTTTCATCCAGAATATTGAATGGCCTTCAAAAATGCGTTATTTCAAAAAATTTGTACAATTCGTCAATTATTTGAAGTTAATTTTCTTGTTCGTGAAATATTTGATGAATTGTTCATATTTTTTAAAACAACCCGCATTTACTGTTTAGTGGGTCACCTACAAACATGTTCACAATATTACTTGCAAAAATCGCCTGTGTTCATCACATGTGTTGGGAACCTGCTAACAATGCTAGTTGTGGATTAAAATAATAATGGATGGCCGTAAATTAATTAAGAGCGAGGAATGAAATGATATAAAAACACGGTGAAATTGAACTCGCGGTGTGAGAAGTCAATCAGATCTTTACCGAAGCATTAAAAAAGAAGGCTTTTGTAATGACCTTGAACTTCAACATGGTCTCTGTGGTCGAGGGGTAAGGCTTGTGACTCGCGATTCAAATCCCGGCGTGCGCAAATTCATTGATCAATTAGTGTTATTTCACAATTAATTCGTAAAAAAATAATATGTAGAATATTTGCGACACGTTCTAGAGTGGAAGATACTCTGAGTATCGCCCTGTTGTAAGAACATCATTCAGAATTGAAACGTTGCTTGAAATGGCTTTAGCCACAATTTGATGACCAGATCTGAATAGCCAGGTACTTCCCCTTCCCTCCTCTTCCCCAACTTATCAATTTCGTTTAAATATAGACTTGCGATTTAATTTGACAAAGTTAATTTTGAATGTTTTGGTCATTTCTGTAATTTATTAGCAAAATTTTTATAAATAATTTATTTTGATCCATCCAGTACACCACTACACAAGCAAGGATCTCTTTAAAATGATTTACACGTGTAACGCCCAAACTGCATACATCGATCGTCCTCTTGGTTAGTCAGACATCTTCAAATACTAAGTTTTGAAGGAAAGCAATATTCGAATGCACGCCATGTATCAAATGACCATTAGACAATTCGACCGGTCAATGGCTGAGTTGACATCCAAGCGTCGTGTGTTCAATTCCTCGGCTAGCCAAGTCAGTCATCACGACACAAGCAACATTTTCCGCTTTCTGTGGTAGTAGGAGATCTTCAAAAATTGTCAGATTATTCGCAAGTTAGGAATGTTGCCTTTCTTAAAAAACTAAATTATTTACACGTGTCTGTGTTTTATAAATATGCTATAAAACAGCACCGGGAGCCATAAGGTCGGGTATATTAAAATTACATTTTTAGATATCCTTCTGGTGATCCAGAAAACATCAACAGTTTGTTTAATTCAGTACAAGTTTTACTGCATTATAATTGATTTGGTGATGTTTATGAGTAATCTGAGTATTGTACCAGATAAAGGATAAACTTTTACATATAACTTCATACTCAACTCAAATTTCGATTTTTCGGAGATGTCTCACTAATCATCTGGACGATCAATATATTGAGATTGAATACCTATTCACCTGATACATAAAAAATATTATGCAATAAAACAGTCATCGATTTAAAATCACAAATTAAAATTAAACAAAATTATCATTTTCATTTGATACAATTCATTTTTCCTGTGTTTCTTCGAAGATCAGTGATTTTTACCAGATTGTTATCGTTATGTTCTCTGAATAGATTATTTGTAATTATTCGTTAAACATCTAGTGTAATGGCACGCTATTAATTACAGACTTTTATTTATACACTAAAAGCGTGCGAATAGTTTCTTACATGGGAAATGATGCAGAGCCTCCGAAATGATGTGAGAGGCGATAGAGAATTTATTTTCTCACATTGTAAACAATGAAAGAGATGATATTTAAGAAGATTTGAATGCTCATTGATTTCCACGTTCAGTCAAATTGATAATCAAGTTTTTTGACACAATCGGAGGCAAGCTTCTCGAAAGGTAAAATCCATGTGACATGAATTCAATACCGGGCAAAAAATAATGCAATCATTCTGATGAGAATTCTTTCAGATTTCTTGATAATGCAGTAAGTATGTTATATTCTATTGTCAACTGATCACAATTTTACAGAAGCTGAGATGAACGACCAATTGGCCATCATTTGTCGAAAGTTTTACATTTGAATTTTTGGAAACGAAAAATCACAAGCAATGATGGTTAAAATATGGCATCTAAAAGAAGGATCCTTAAATGATTGTTTGAATCTTGACAAACTAATTATCACTGGACTCTTTCTGCAAAATGTAAGATTCAAGTTATGCAACATGCCATTATTTCAGAATTAATGCCAAAGGTTTTTATATACCGTCTGGAAACACTTCGGGAGGCGGGAATGGGTACCGCCGCCCCGGGAACCTTTATTGGATAACCGACACCTCTGCCATAGGTCACCCCAGTGGTTCGCTACGTTTGGTGATCTAGCAGGGGTGCCCGGGTTCATAGGGTGAGGTTTGTCTAGGTCTTGGAGGCGGATGTCAAGGACACACTGAACCCCAGATTCCTACCCACCCCTTAAACCCTTTTCCTTCCCATAACTCTCCTTCCCTTCCTTTCCTTAAAAAATCCTTCACACAGCATCCGGAAAGATGACAATTAAGAAAGATGGAAATTATTTACCTCAAGGCCTCCTGTATGGAGCTCATGTAAAAAAAACTTTTTTGATCTTTTATGAATTATAAGCAATCTATTTTTTGAATTATTCAAAAAAATATCCAAAATGAGTTGAATTTTTTCTGCATAATATATATTGTAACACGCTCATACCCTTATAAAAAAATAACTTTCAAACAAGGCAAATCTAATAACATTTATTTTAATTTTAATACAAATTGTCCAGTGTAATCGTAGCTTTACTTTTGCAAGTAAAGCACGTGTTCTGTTAACACCCTCACATTTCAAATACATATATTTTTTAATCTGAACACCTCACAAGAGTCTCAGCTGCTCCCGTCTGAAGCCAGTGAGACTACGGCATCCCCAATTGGGGTACGTTGTATGGAACCGCAGCTGACCGAGAGGGAGAAAATAATATTATAAAGTTGTGTTTGTACGAACGCTCTGTAAAGCACTCAAAAAT
Source organism: Glyphotaelius pellucidus (assembly GCA_936435175.1). Taxonomy (NCBI): domain Eukaryota; kingdom Metazoa; phylum Arthropoda; class Insecta; order Trichoptera; family Limnephilidae; genus Glyphotaelius; species Glyphotaelius pellucidus. The sequence continues at coordinate 511,087 of OW386560.1, read as the reverse complement.
GAGAATTTTATTACTACTTTTTTAATTAAACATTAACGAAGTTTTTCATTCCCTTTCCATTCATCCTACGAAGTTTCGCGGTATGATCGCGGAACACGATAAAAATCCGTCCATTTATAAGTATACATTTAAATTTTTTTTTAATTATTCATAATTGTTTGTATTTACCTCCCCATTGCTTCATCTGCACCTGAAGTTGGTCCTCCCATCCATCGAGCACCCTCCCAGCTTTTGACTTCGCACAGTTAATGGGTTCGCCCTGAATTCCGCACTTTAAAAATCCATAAAAACTCACATCGCTACCAACGGCCGACACATCGTTTGACAGCCCGCCAAAAACTCCCGACAAAGCGCAACTAGCGACGAAAATTGCAACTAAAAACGCCATCGTTCAGTCTTAGAACTTCATATATTATTTTAAATGTCAATAAATTTATTCAAAATGCTGAAAAATAATAAAATTAAAGGTAAATTAACACTTCATTTTTAGTTTATTTAAGTGATGTTATGACACTGTTGTTAGCACGCTGTTTTAATAGTGAGATATGAATAAATTGATTTTTTTTCGTTTTAACGACTTTTTAAAATTGTGATTAACATAATAATGGGTACCTACTTAATTTAGTGAATTTTAATATTTAGTGACGCTAATTAATAGGTTTTAAATTGAGTCGTAAATTTAAATTTAAGGAAGTTATACTAAAAATAAGCTGTTTCATCTAATGACCAAATAAAGATTTTAAGATTTAATGTTAAAAATAATATTGTCATAATATTGCTCATAAACAATTTTTAATCTACATTATATTAATAAGATTTTTTAAAAACATTTAAGTAGAAAATCTAAAGCAACAAAAACTCGAACTCTCGAACGGTGAGCTCTGGCGCAATGAAATTTGCACCAAATTTTATGTCCAAATTTACAAAGCTGACGACATCATTTTCTACTCATATTTCAATCATGAGTTTTGGAGATAAGTTTTTAGATTTTCACGACCAAAAGTATTTTCGTTATTTGTTTTTAAGGTGTTATGCCGTGTTGCGCTACCTCCTTCTTTAGCCAACGTTTCGGACAGCGTTACAGTGTCTGCCCTGATGATGGACACTGTAACGCTATCCGAAACATTGGCTAAAGAAGGAGGTAGCGCAACACGGCATAACACCCCAAAAACAAATAACGAAAATTAGTTTTAGAGTATTGAATTTTTCAACTGTCCAATAAGAAAAATGTATTTTAAAAACTTCAACCGGGTGGTTATTTCAATTGGTTCATTTTATGATAGAATTACTTTGTTAAATTGTAAATACACCTTCTAACTTAAATGTTTTTGAATTTTTTAAACGTGAAAAATTAATACAATTTTTTTTTCGGTAGATTTTAGTAAGTTAAGTTTTTCACGAGATTTTTTAATGAATTGATTATTATGTTTGTGCGTTTGTTAGTAAAATGCAGTGTATATTGTGTTCCGGAACACTAACCAGTAAAATCACTTCCTCCGCCGCAAGTTCAAGGTAAACTAAATGGTGCCTGCCGAGGCGTCTGCTTTTTAAGGTGAGACTTGAGATCGTATAACTGTGGAGTGAGACGCTTTACAACCAACAGCTTAATGAAGTCAGTATTTGCAATTTGTTGATTTAACCTGGAATGGGCAGAAATATATCATGATGATAAAATACGACCTCTAACGGTTCTCCGTCATTCGTTATAGATTATAATATAAAATTATAAATGATTTTTGATACAAATCTTTAAAATCGCACAAAACTTTGAAAACGTTTTCCCGGGGCCTAGGTCATATTTGGCAAGGGAAAGGGAGAGGAAGTTCTGGGAAGGAAAAAGGTATGAGGGTTTGGGAGAAATCTGCCTCCAGGAGTTACGGACGTTTGAATTTATCTCTCCCACTGCGCTACAAGGCGATGTTTCGAGAGTCCTATTGTAGAGGTCACAAGGTCTCTCACATCCAGTCTCTCCCGATCCGGCCTGCCAAGCACATGCCCCCGTTGCCACGGTGGGTAGATGCATCCACCACCAAGATCCAGACAAACATCATTCTATGTACCCGGGCACCTCTGATAAGTTACGAAACGTAGCGAACTATTTTAGGTGAGAATCATAGCGAACTATGATATAATATAATCAATTGTTGTGGTTTTTGAGTGAGAGTGTGATTTTATTGTAGAGTTTAATATCATCGTATAAGAGTTTTTTGTCCAAATGTTGAATTTGTAGTTGAATTTGTAGTCAGGTACTTCTTTGAGACGTTTTTGACACTGGGATCTAGTGCTTCTATTACACGTGTTAGTTGTTATTTCTGGTGTTTTGTATTGTTTCAAAATAAAGTTGTTTAGTCGACATGTCGACATCAGTCATCATCAATCATTTAGTCGACATGTCGACTTCAACGATCATAACATCATGATGTTATGATCGTTGAAGATATCGTCAGTGCTAGTTCATGCAGGGACCTTCAGTATATTTTCATTATAGCTTTTTGGGTTTTAATTAGTGGATTTAGTATGTTCATTCGCACTGCCCCATCCGATAATACCGTATTCTTAATTTTTTTGGCAAATAGCCATGTAAATTTTGAATCACCTGATTTTAACTTATCTAAATCTACCGGGTGAGAGCAGTATACAAAAAAACAGAATGTCTAAAAATTTTTAATGGTACCAAACTCTTGTTTGTATTTCTTGGGCATAAACTATGTAACAATTTCTAGAAATTTTGTTTTTGAAGAGTTTTATTTTCCAATATACATTTTTTACTTAAATTTTAAATTTTTCCGCGACCGGTTTCGACACAACCGTGTCATTCACTAGTAGGATTAAAACAAACTTTAAAATTAAATGCAAGTACCAAAGATTAATTAGGTAGGGTTGGTGGGAGGGATGATTTTGGGGGAGGGGGAAAGCGGTGGGAGTAGTCAATATTACACGGAAACATAGTTAGTAAAGGAGATTTGCAAGGCGCCATTATTTTATTCACTAAATTAATTTTCGATTTAATTTTTTTGTTTATTTCTAGGGTTTCTAAGGGCACAAATTAAAATTTGAATTTATATTGCAATGTTTGTTTGGTTGTTTTTTCTTTATTGAAGCTATGGCTTGACTCTATCAAATGATTAGCAAATTCGGAGTAATTATTATTTCTTAAACATAGTTCATGTTCCCTGATTCTAGTTTTGAAATTTCTAGTAGTCATACCTACATACTGTGCGTCACAATCGTTACATTCTAAAGTGTATATCCCGTTTTTTTCAAATTTATTAGAAACATCCTTATTATTTATCAAATTTTTTATTTTCGAACTAGTACAGAAAGCTGGAGAAATGTGATCTGGTAATATACGGGATATTTTTAAAGATAAATCGCCTGTATAAAGAAGTTTTTTTATATATCCAGCGCCCTTGAGATGATTTTTCATGAAAATGGCGCTTTATAAATAAGCCAAATATTATAAAATATTATTATATTAGGTAGTTACTAGGTTTGCTTTTATTATTACCACTGTAAATGTACTTTTTTGTTTAGTAAAATTACTCTATTTTGACCTTTCAGTAACTTATGTAGGTACTAGGTCGCAAAATTAGGATATTGAAAAAATTGGCAATTAATAGGTATTTCTAAAACCCTTAGCAGTCCAATTATTCGTTAGAAGAGGTATTGAAATGGTTTTAACTCTAAAAATTTATTATTTCGTTCAATTTTCTTCAACTTGTTCTACCGGTATTTTAATGAAATAGATTATTGGCGTCGGTGCAAAGTCGAGAAACATGCCAAATGCGCGCACAACATCTATACAAGATTTACATTTATCATATCCCAACGCTTCGTTTCTTCTGGAATGATTTGCAAGCCTCTATAAATTGCAAGTCTCTACCCCTACAACTACAACACGGGTCAGTTAAAGCTCATATCCACTCTTTTCTCACTTCGAAACCGTTCTCCATACATCATCCCTAAAGATGATAGACCCCGAGGGAAGTTATTTTCCTCAAGGCATCCTGTATGGATGTAAAAAAAAATTTGAGAGTATTTACGAGGTTTCAACTTCATCCAAATTGCCACTAAATTCGCTAACTGTGTGACAGTTAAACTTATGAAAACTCTCGTAAGACGACAATATACCCTAAAATATATTCAGAATCTTAAAGACGAATCTTAAAATCTTAAATCTCAAGACTTAAGTAAAGAATCTGTGTTTACCCTATTAAAGAAAAGAAGAAAAAGAAAAATAATGTAGGAATCTTAACGACGTATGTAAATAATGTGTGTAAACAAATATACGCCCGGTATTACAATGGAAGATGCTCCGAGGAACTAGCGTCATTGATCCCCTCGGCACCAGTGCATAGTCGGGAAACACGCCAAACGCGCGCTCAACATTTGTACACGGTTGACATTAGTCACATGAGAACGGGTCGTTTCTACGACTCGTTCTTGAGTTCAACAGCTCGGCTGTGGAACGATTTGCCGGCCTCTGTGTTTCCTCCTTCCTACAATATGGGTCTCTTCAAGACCCATGTTCACTCCTTCCTCTCCTCAAAAACACCCTCCACACAGCATCCTCAAAGATGACATAGGCCCTGAGGGAAATTATTTTTTCCTCAGGGCCTCCTGTGTGGAGTTAATGTAAAAAAAAAAAAAAAAATACGCCCGTGGCACGGCGTATTAGACGAACGTACGGTCAAATTGGCCCTAGCGGGCCTTAGCGAGCGACCTTTCCGCCGCGTTCATTTTAATTAATTCTGAAGAACGTGTTACAAATATTTAAGATGTTTCTAAGCGTTTCCCTCCCGAAGTTATTAATTCATCGTCTAGAAAAATAAAATCTGGTGCTTACCGCTAACTTTATAGTTGAAAAACGGTTTATAAAGTTTCGAAATTGTTGTACGTAAAATATATTAATGGTATGGGATTGCTTTTATTAATTTTAAAAATAAAGAACTTACATCCCCAGGGGTCTGTTGGAATAAAAAAGTTATTATTGTTATGAATTCGCCGGAAATGATTAAAATGTGAGTTTTGAGTAAACAAAAATTATTAGGGTTGTGTACCGCCTTAAATTTAAAGAAACATTCAGCATATTAACCAGAAACAATAACAAAAATTCCAACAAAAATATACTGTGTTAAAGATACCTTTAAGCCCTAATCGTTAATATTACGTGTATGTATGTACTTAACTATTTCATTTTAAATTAGAATTCTACCAGGCACCAGATAATCTTATGTCTTAATTGGATATTTTATTTTATTTTATCATTTCTCTTTTTTATTTCATATTTATACAAAATATATATGTAAGCTTATTATTTTGGTATGCAAACGTCATTTATAAGTAAACTTATTTTATTATTATTTTGTTAACTATGCAAGAAAACAACAGTAATAATCATACATTAATTGTTTATTTTATTTTATTGTTTCTGTTATCTTTATAGTTCTCATTAGTAGTAATTTTTTTATGAAATGCAAACACCAGTTCCCTTTATAAATCATAGTTCATGTATAATCACACTTATCCTTATTTGACTGTCCTAAAACGGGAATCATCCTAGTTGGACAGTCAAAACATTTCACAAATAATGTACATAAATGTGTAAATATTTTACTAAATAAAATTTATTATTATTATTATTATTATTTATTTTGCTGGTGTTAAAAAATGACACATCTTCTATGGTTTTTCCATCAGCAGGTTAGACCTACATTTGCCTCGGAAGGCCCCAGCTCAGAAACGACTCAAGTAACGGTCCAGATGCCAGGCTATAATAAACCGTGTGCACTTAAAGATTGCGATCATTTCAGCGTGATTTAGAGTGACTATTTGTTATAACTTTCCCACGTGAGTCGTCAATATGAGTTTTAATCATAATATAATATGAACAGAGTTATTTGCGTACCAAGCGCTAAATACAGACTGCTCACTGTTAAATTGGGTTGCATTAAGGCGGCGCTATTCGGCTGAAAAAGAAGAAGATGGAGAGATGTGTAATTACGAATGTTGGACAGAGCGCGCTAATATTTTAAGTGATGAAATCGCAGCGAAAATGGCGAAAAAGCTTAATAAAACATGACTCGTTTGAAATAGAGCAAAAATCTCATATCTTAAGTATCATTTAAAGAAAAATTGTGAATTTTTTCACAAATATAACTTGTAAAATAATAGAAATAGACTTGTTTTAAATAATTTTCGGAGCATACTTTGCGATTTTTTTCCATCGGAGGAATTTCATATAATTTGCGTTTCGGCGTGGAACGTATCTAGATATTATCTTCAAAAATAAAATATATTTTTTTAAGAGCTTAAAAACTTCAAATGTTTAAGGGAGATATATGTAAGAAATCGGTAGAAATTCGAATAGTGGACCCTTAACAGGCATGTTGTTATAAAACGGAAAAAATGCAAAGTTTTTACTTTATCCCCTTCTCAATCCTATCCCTCACTCCGTATTATAAAAAAACCACGCAAATCACCGTTATCATAAATATTATCACGTAACTATATAAAATGGTTACTGTACAATATACATAAAGAAAGTAAATAAATACACTATCTACTTTGATGAAAAGAAATCGCTTTGTATATACCACTATTTAACATGAAAATGTTTTATTTTCACTAATTTAAAATGACACCACGAAGTGAATTTGCGATTATTGAGTAAAATATTACGGTTAAATACCAAGGTTACGCGCGACGTATTAGACTAACTGGTAGGTAGGGGTTAGGTAAAAATATTCGTACTACGAAAATGTTATTTTATTATTTTTCTGGCTTCTTTTTAAATACATACATATAAACCTGTGGTTTGGCCTTCAATTTTTATTATTGAATTAGTTTGATCGACAGTCAGACTTCTACATCGTAAATTTCAGAAAATATTTACCCATTTAAAATTGGCCATCAAAAAACGTCCCTTGACATTAAAATTTATATGGATCTAGTATTTATAGTTCCCACAAGCAATCATAACATAGGTGCTGGTCGACCGTGCTGTCGACCGTGTTCCACTTTTGACAGTTAAATTGCTCCGTCACATTAATAAAGTACGCCAGGATTTTTTGTTGCTGTAGTTTTACTATGTATATTAATTATATGAAAGATTCTGACTCACATATTTGTAATTTTTTGTCTCAAATGTTTTAAAAATACAATATTAATATATTTGTAATGTCTAAAATTCTTCATCCTGACTCCAATATTGGTCATCAATATTGTCACTCTCTGCTGTTCATATTTAATGCATTTCGTTAAAGTATGTTCAACATCTTCAATGCGTTCTCACACCAAGCACATTAGAGAATCAGAGAGGCCCATCAAATCAAGAGCACTAGACCGCTGTTCCTATTAACAGCGAGCGCAGTGTACCGCAGAAGAGCACACATCCTGTGTAGGTACGATTCAGCCCCAGCCTCCACGCACGGGCGTATTTGGCCGAGAGTCGTGGGCTATTTTGGCGGGGATCCTAATTGGGCCTTTATTAATTTGACATATTGTCCTTGATACGGAATACGGTAAGACGCTTTCTCATCCACATTCATGTCTCCGCATCGAGCAATCGTCTCAGCAGGGGTGGGCAGATCAGAGACCAGACGATTTATGGCTCCTGATTCTTTTACATTCCTTGCTTTTTTTTCAATCTCGCCAATTTTTTGATTCCTTGATTGGTTTTCTAACTTTCTTGATAGTTTTTCTTGTCTTGATTTCTTTCGTCCTTGCTCTTTCCTTTCATTCTTTTTATCTTTATTGATAGTTTGTTAACGTGGTTATTTTTTAGTCCTAATGATTTGTCACATTCCTGGCTATTTTTCTCTCGCGAATTTTTCGACTCGTAGATTTCTTTTCTTGATTGTATTTTTATTAACATTTATATTCTATCTTGCTAACTTGTTGAAATTCTTTCTTTAGTCCTTGTCTTTTCACCTTTTTTCGTTCATTCTTATCTTTCAACTGTTAAAAAATATCTTGGTTTTCTTTTCATTTCCTTTCTTTCTCGTTTTACTTTCCTGATCCCGCCTTTGACCATGAATATTTTTTTGCTTGATTTTTCATAAATTTTTATAGGTGTATCCATACTTACTTATCATTTTAGTTTGGTTTTTTTCCTTATTTGGTTCCTAATTTACCTAATTAATTGAAGTCGTTATACTTAGTTTAAAAAACATTTACCGAAGACTTACTAGATAGAAACTCACACTTGAATAGCCTTGCAGTTTACATTATCGGGGTAGATGAATCAGCATTCTCACGTATCTCGCAATTTCATTACAATAAAGCATGGAGCATGCTGTTTGGGCTACCACACTACTGCAGAGCTTCAACAGTGTTTGCTTGTGGCCGCATCCACAGCTCCACATCCCTCATGAGGCGTCTGGCTGCTGGTCGTCTCAAAGAAAGCCTTAGTAAGAGTAACAACCCTTCGTCCGAGCATCCTTTACGACGAGCAGCTCTATTAGAGCATTCCCTATTGGTTGCAGGATACCTTTGTCTATAGGAATTGCCCCTCCCACCGATCATTTTTATTTAACAATTTTTTTTAAAATATTTTCGACATGTATTTACAGTTTTGTTTGACATATTGTTTGGTTTCTTACGCATTTTCACTCTTATTTGTGTCTAAATACTATATGGGACGCGAGGGATTGCATTAACATCTTCACATTCTGGAATAAATAATAAAATAAATTAAAAATCAAATGAAAATAAAGAATATTGTTTAAACATCTACTCCTCACTAAAAAAACATGTTATATTGTTTTCTTTCTGTCTTTTGTGTGGTGTACGGAAAAATCTATGTATATTTCTATGCATGTGAATTGTCTATGCATTGTAATAAAGCATAGGAAATGTTTGAAACTTTCAAAATACCTTCTTTCCACCATGGAATATTACAACCATACAAAAATATATCTGGAAAGATTTTCATCATTACAAAAATTCTTACGAAACTGTTAAAATGTTAAAATTTGAGAATGACATTTTGCAAACCATCGATTGTTAAATCAAAACTCAATTTTCGGATAAACTCTTTAAAGTAATAAATGACAGCCGGCGTAGTCCAACGGTAAGGCTCTTGACTAGCATTCCGAAGGTCGCGGGATCGAATCCCGACGTTGCAAATAAATTTAATTTGGTTAATTTGTAATTAATTTTACAATTTATTCATTTAAAATGATATGTAGTATATTCACGGCACGTTCCAGAGTGGAAGATACTCTCAGTATCGCCCTGGTGTAAGACCACCATTCAGAATTGAAACGTTGCTTGAACTGGCTTTAGCCGTGTTTGTTGACCAGATCTGAATAGCCAGGTACTTCACACCTTCCCCTTCCCATCTCCTTCCCCTCCCCACTACCTTCAGCCTCACAACTTACCCCAAGGGGATGCCATAATCTCACTGGCTCCAGACGGGAGCAGTTGGGATTCTTGTGCGGTATTCATAGAAAGAAATAAAAAAAAAAAAATCGAAGTACTCACGTATGGTACTAACCAAAATCGAATAATTTGAATCTAATAAAAAATTATGTTTATATTAAATAGGTACCTTTGTTAGGTACCTAATTTGATTGATTGTTCTTATAATATGCAAAAATGAATGTTTGAAATACATGAAAAATGAAAATTTGTAAAAAAAATTGCAGTAGGTGGCACGCGAGCTGTCTAAGGGTCTACTATTCGTATTTCGACCGATTTCTTACATATCTCCCTTAAACATTTGAAGTTTTTAAGCTCTTAAAAAAATACAAGTTATTTTTGAAGATAATATCTAGATACGTTCCACGCCGAAACGCAAATTATATGAAATTCCCTCGATAGAAAAAAATCGCAAAGTATGCTCCGAAAATTATTTTAAACAAGTCTATTTCTTTTATTTTACAAGTTATATTTGTGAAAAAATTCACAATATTTCTTTGAACGATACTTAAAATACGTTCCACGAGATTTTTGCTCTATTTTAAACGAGTCATGTTTTTTTTTTTTTTTTTTTTTTTTTTTTTCTTTTTTTTTTTTTTTTTTTTAAAGAAAGACAAACATTCCCGGGTTACGAATAACCCAAAAATGTTTTAAAATATCCTACTACCACCACAGAAAGCCGAAAATGTTGCTTGTGTTGTGATGGAGGACTTAGCCAGCCGAGGAATCGAACACGGGACGTCCGGGTGAGACCCAAACGCGATGCCCACTCAACCACTGACTGGTCTTATTGGTTTTATTGGTTTTATTAAGCTTTTTCGCAATTTTCGCTGCTATTCTACGACTAACCATATTAGCGCGCTCTGTCCAACACTCGTAATTACATATCTCTCCATCTTCTTCTTTTTCAGCGCTGTGTTCACGAATAGTAGACCCTTAAAAATCTGAATGTACCGAAATTGAATAAAGTGAACGCGGGAGAGGAGAGGTGATCACGGAAGAGGGGTTCGCGGGAGAGGGGAGAGAGAAGGCGGGGAAAGTGGAGGAGAGGCGAAGGGGAACGGGACGAATGGGAAAAGACACGCAGGAAGAAAAAAATTCTTTATTATTGGCATTGCGACGCATGCTGGGCTAGTCTATTATAAAGTAAACAATCATACAAATAGTTTATAACAGATTTCGCTGCTAAGGAAGTACCACAGCCTCCCAAATCCAAATATAGTCCTTGACTGCGATGTTTTTGCTGCTTCGTCAAGAGTTTGAGGTGACCTACTAACCGAGATGACAAGAACCCACCTGTAATGTTGTTGGCTGTCCTTGACTCATACTTTCGACGGGGCCTGTTATAATTACAGTTTAATAAACAAAACACGATAAACGACATATATTTAATGACTGTAGTTCGACCGAGTGTTTAAATAACGACAGATAGGAAAGGTAAAAGTGTTAATGGACGGGTTTTATTTGACAACGATAGACAAATTTACCAACAATACTGTGTTTTATTTAGAAGTTGTTTTTTTTTTACACGTCAAACAAGAGATTAATTTCCAGCTATACGTGAAATCCTATTTAGATTCATCTTTACGACAAATCAGTTTACAGTATGAACATCAAAAAATATGCTACGGATAAATTGAAGCTTTTACTAGCTTTTCTATGTATTGGAATTACAATAAAATTATTATTTACCTAACAAAAATATAAGCGTCAACCACTAAAAAAATGTTTTTCATGACTTAAATATGAGATAATATAAGAAATAATTTTTTTTAAATACCCCTTTATGGCTAAAACTATTTTTGAGGTTTTGTGTGTTCTAACTTTTTTTCATTCTTATAAAATTATGCAAAAAATAAATAAAAATAACATTTTCGCCCTCTTTCCTCGTGCAAATACGACGCGCGATTTAAAATTTTGTAGGCATGAGAATCAAAATGTTTAAATTCCTATTTGTAAAAAGCATTAACTTTGTGGCTCGCCATAATTTACAATAAAAACACATAAATTTGTTGTAGACCACTTTTATTTTATTATACTCTACCGGTTTCGGAACCGCCCTTCCTTCGTCAGGAGAATATTGTAACTGATCTACATAGACATAGAATATTGTCAGACATACAAATTTTAGGTGTGTGGGTGGGAGGTAAGCGAGGGGGCAGGGGTAATTGTGGGATTTCCGGGAAGAACAGAGCGGTTCACTGGAAATAAATTTAAAATGGGACTAAAAGATAAATTAATTTGATTATTCAAAATACTACAATTATTATTCAAAATACTACATAATAATTGTAGTATTTTAAATAATCAAATTAATTTATCTTTTAGTCCCATTTTAAATTTATTTCCAGTGAACCACTTTGTTCTTCTCGGAAATCCCACAATTACCCCTACCCCCTAGCTTACCTTCCACCCACACACCTAAAATTTGTATGTCTGACAATATTCTATGTCTACGTAGATCAGTTACAATATTCTCCTGACGAAGGAAGGGCGTTTCCGAAACTGGTAGAGTGTAATAAAATAAAAGTGGTCTACAACAAATTTATGTATTTTTATTGTAGTTTATATTCCTCTTTAAGGTCCTTTGTCATCTTTGGAGATGCTGTGTGGAGAGGATCTTTCAGAGGAGAGGAAGGAGTGAACATCCTCTCTTCAAGACCCATGTTATAGGATGGAGGAAATACAGAGGCCGGCAAATCATTCCACAGTCGAGCCGTTGAACTCAAGAATGAGTCGTAGAAGCGCCCGTTCTCATGTGACAAATGTCAAACGTGTACATATGTTGGGCGCGTATTTTAAGTGTTTCCGACCACGCATCGGTGTCGAAAGGATCAATGACGCTGAGGAAAATAATTCCCTCAAGGCCTATCTCATATTTGGGGAAGGAACGGAGTATGAGAGATGGGTATCTGGGGTGGGTATCTGGTTGCAGAGGCAAAAGGCCTCCCTCTCGATCCGACCCGCCATGCAGTAGTCGGACGCATCCACTGCCAAGATCTAAACAAGCCTCACCCCATGAACCCGGGCACCCTAAGTGTGATAAAGTTAAATGTTAGGAATCTTGCCACTACAGTGGATCATGGATGTTATAAATAAAGTCGACACATTCGCACAAGAGGTTGGGAGAAGGGTGAATTGGTACGTTGGAAAGGAATATGGAAAGTTTCAGTGTTTCTTAGTAGACGGTGACCGATATAATTGGGTTTAAAAGGGATGATTCTATTACACGGTTATTTATAATTCTGAAAAGTAATTTGATGTCAAGTCGTTCATTTGACGTTACCAATTTGAAATATTCTAGGAATTTCTTTTTAGTCGGTGTGGAGTGTGGACAATCCGACATCTACACCTACAGGATAATGACCGAGTTAATTTCTTTTTAGTCGGTGTGGAGTGTGGACAATTCGACATCTACACCTACAGGATAATGACCGAGTTAATTTCTTTTTAGTCGGTGTGGAGTGTGGACAATCCGACATCTACACCTACAGGATAATGACCGAGTTAATTTCTTTTTAGTCGGTGTGGAGTGTGGACAATCTGACATCTACACCTACAGGATAATGACCGAGTTAATTTCTTTTTAGTCGGTGTGGAGTGTGGACAATCCGACATCTACACCTACAGGATAATGACCGAGTTAATTTCTTTGAACTGATTTTATAATGATTGTGTTAATCTCACATACCTGGGTTCACGGAGTGAGGTTTGTCTGGGTCTTGATGGCGAATGCGTTTGCACACCTACTGCGTGGCGGCCTGAATCAGGATACAGCGGTAGAGGGAGACCTAACCTAGACCTCTCCAACCGGACTCTCCCGACCCATTCATTGCCTTGCTTCGCACTGAGAGGGATGAATTCATACGTCCGTCACTCTTGGACACGTTGACCCTCTGATTCATACTCACCCCTCATAACTTCATCTCCTTAATCCACCTAAAAAAAACCCTCTACACAACACACCGAAAGATGAAATAGACCCAGAGGATTTTTGCCTGTGGGCCTCCTGTGTCGAATCGAACTCAAGAACGCAGCGAATTATGGATGTAACGAGTATTTCGGAGATATTGGGTTTTTGATTTTTTTTACATTAACTCCACACAGGACGCCCTGAGGAAAATAATTTCCCTCTGGGTCTTTGTCATCTGAGATGCCGTGTGGAAGCTCTTTATGAGGAGAGGAAGGAATGAAGAGACCCATGTTGTAGGAAGGAGGAGGCACAGAGGCCGGCAAGTGCCGATCTAGTGACTGTATACAGAAATCCATTAGGACAAAGCTGTGGCCCTAAACGGTTTGGCTGAATAGTTGCTACGCCACTGTCAATGTCTAAGGACATTTCTCTGACCTACTGAGCAGAAACTTTATGATGATTGTAGCAAGGAACCATTTTCAGGTCAAGTTTTATAGCATTAAATATCAGCAATCCATATTGTATCTCACAGCTATATAAATACCTTGATTGTGAACTTAATATCAAAAGTATAAATTCTTAATTGAGGATTGGAACATTCCATATTATCCAATTATTTCCAATGCATCTAATTTATGATGAATTCTTAAAATTTATCCTCGTACGCCGAACTCAAAGTGTTGACAATATCCTTGCCACACTTTCTTGGGTACTTCCTGGAGGCTGGAACTTTGCAGTCATTCTGAGATTATTAATAAATAATATAAACAAGTGCCAATGACTTACGTCATTGGAGTAAGAACGCTAGTTTGCTAGCCAAAGGTTTTTTTTTTAAATTTAAATTAATTTTATTTTAGATTATTTAAAAAACATACAGTTTATACAGGATGTTAAGGCACATGGACGTGTGACATTATCTGGAATATAAAATGTAAATGAAATTTGGGCCTCGGTAATTTTTTTTTTAAATTTTTTTTTTTTGCAAAAATTATGTATGTGTATTTTTATAATAGCTCCACACTGGAGACACTAAGAAAAAAAATCCTTGTGGTCTTTGTCATCTTTGGGGATGCTGTGTGGAGGGTATTTTTTGGAAAAAGAAAGAGAGGAAGTTCTGGATGGAAAAATGTATGAAGAGCGTTTAGGAAATCTGGGGGTCAGTATGTTCAGACATGACCGACGTATGAATCCATCACTCCCACTGCGGTGCAAGGCGATGGGTCGAGAGGGTCCGGCTGTGGAGGTCTAGGTTAGATCTATCTCAACCAGTCTCTCCCGATCTGGCCCGCCATGCAGTATGTGGAACGCATTCGCCGCCAAGATCTAGGATGCGTACTAAATGTCTCTTGTTCTCTATGCTCAAGCCGCTAGAAGCACGCATCAAGACAACAGTAGACAACAAAATTAGACAACAATAGAAAACCTTTAGAGTATTGTAAAATTTATAGATACGCCCGAGCAAAGAATTTTGTGTGTATTTCGATTTGAAATATTGTGTACGAACGTAAAAGCGACACTAAAAAGAGACAAACACGTACATCTATAGGATTTAGCCTGCGAGAGAATGTGATAGAATAATCGGTCTCATCTTTGTGTGGTGCTTTGTAGACTCCCACTCTTGTCTACTTTAGTTTTTTGAAGGTTTCACTTCTACAGCGTGTGAACTGCACACGTGTTGTTTTATTCTCCGTTTGTGAAGAGCAATTGATGATTTTCAAAACAATAAGACGGGTGTCTTATAAATATTTTCAAATTGCTTTAAGTTTGATATTCCGTGTACCAAACGACAGATGCAAATTCGTGATGAGATCTTACACAAGCCATATATAATAGTAGTTCAAGTGTAAAAGGTTTGGTACCAAGGTTACGATGGAGGAAGCGATGGGATTTAATATGACAGGTAGCAGGGAAGCACGCCGGCTGTTGTAGCCGAAGTACGACCAAACTGCACGAACTATCAAAGCGGCTTCTGGTATGCAATGAAAGTAGTGTATTTGGTGTGTAGATAGGAATAAGGACGCCGCTTTGCGTAGGTACGTTGTAGAAAAAATTACGATAGGTGGCACGCAAATAGTTTGAAGAATGTGTGTATTTCATGTAGTTTAGCGACAGGCAGGGAAGGCGAGAGGCGAACGAAAGGGGGGGGGGGTTAGAGGGATGAGGGAAGGCGAGGAAGCTGGAGGGGGAACGTAGGAGGAGAAGTGGCGCGGAAGGGTTTGGGGAGGTGGAAGGTGAACGGGGACGAATGGAAATGAAGTTGGGAGAAACCGTTTCTTTATTTAAGCGGTATTGCAACGCATGCCGGCAACCTGCTAGTACCCTATAAATAAAATTAAAATAAAACTTTTTATTACACCTAACCATATATAATGGGTCTTCCAATAGGGACTTCCGAACTTTGACAATTGATAGCGGCCATATTGTTGAAGTGACATCTGTCAAATTGGCTATCATTTATTCAGTCTGTTTTGCCAAATCACCATGGACGGATATGGCGTTAAAAAACACATGCAAATGATAAAATTGTTTAATGATAAAATCTCACGTGGATGTGATGTGAACTGGCCATCGAGATCGTGCGATTGGACCCCGTTAGACTTTTTTTGTTGGGTTTTCCTAAGTCGCAGGTCTGTGCGAATAAGCCACTAACTACAGCAGCCATCAAAGCCAACATAACCCATGCCATCGGTCAAAATCAGCCTGATTTATACGCCAGAGTCATGGAAAAGTGGACGTTTCCGATGCGCGTCACCCAGAGAAGCCGCGGCGATTTGAACGATGTTATATCCCATACATAATGGTATCAATAGCCCTTTCAAACGAATAAAAAATTTCGATGATATCTATCTCACACAGACTTTGTTTTATTTAAATTTGAAGATAGGAAGCGCTTAATGAAAAACCCTTTACCTTAAATTATGAACATTTTAGTACCCGCTTTGCCATTGTTTAATTACTGTACTTGACCGTTTTCCTTATTATCTTCTTCTTTGTTCAACAGTTCGAATGCGTTAAATATTAAGATGAAATGTGATTTTTACAGTTTGTTCGTCATACTGCGTTATTTTAAAGCGTATGTTACGCCGTAAGTAGACATGGTGATTTGCATTTACGGTACATTTACACCTTAATGATGTGATCTGTATCACTTCTCAACGGTGCGTATGGATATCTTAACGAATTCCGCCATAGGTTAAGTCTTACGTGAGACGAATAGAGATAAATATAAAATAGAACTACAATAATAAAGTATGGTAATTTTGGATAGTTTAATACGCAATTTATAAGTAAATCATATTCATCGTGGAGTTGCGCCGATTTCAACTTGGACAAAATAAAAACAAAACGGTAATATTCATCTAACAAAGCTAGGATATACTGTTTTTTTTTTCTGGTGCCTCCTTCTGTCGGAAAAGGAAAATCTTCACCCTGCAACCTAGAACTGCACTTGTACCAATCACAAAAGTTTTGAAGCCAATAGGTGCGGCGCTTTCGTTTACTGTGACTACCATCGAACTTTGAAATCTAAAATATATGGATATGGGAAGCAAGTTTACTCAGCAACAAAGCTTGAACTTTGTTTTACTTTAGCCCCACACAGGAGACCCTGAGGAAAATTGCGATGAAACTTTGGGGATTTGATGTGCGCATGCCCGCGATGGTTCTATACAAAATTAGCTGTATATATCAACTCTAAATTTACCACACCTATCTTCTATTAAATGTAATATCAATGGTGATGAGAGAATAAAATAGTAGCTCTAAAATCATGCAGTGTTTAGTGTTTTTAAAGATTCCATGATAGTTGCTCCCCCGACATACTTATACACAATATGCATTCGGCTTAGGTGAAATACGATAAACCTGCTTACACAAAATATAACTATGTGTTCACGAAGGGGTGTGCAGAGAGGATGTACCGCCGAATAACAAGCGTGTAAAACATATTTTCATTCAAATGGTTCCATGCCAACTGAGAATAAAATCAACTCAACACCTCCTTGAGAAATCGTTTTAACGATTTCTTTTAAGCTATGAAAAAAATTTAGCTTTTAAGCTATGAAAAAAATAATTTAATTAGCCGATAACCCTAAAGCCCCGTATTCATGGTAAACATTAGTTTAGCAACATTTGATCAACATTGCTGATGAGCGGAGAGAATGTTGCTGGAAACTTTGTTGAAATAAATGTGGTTGTCTACACACCAGTCTGCGTTAAAATGTTGCCCGAGGAAGTAGTGTTGTTGTGTTCTCTGTATCTGATGAATAGGATATTAATTAAAAAAAAAGAGAAAAAGATTGTGGATTCGAAACTATCTTCTGCAAAGATAAAATTTGATGAGTGAACCCCATAATAATGGTTTAGATTGAAACAATTCTATTAATTGCGTTATTTTATCATTGTTCCACACTACTGCCATGTTTATAAACTGTTGCAAACACGTCCACACACGTCAACATTTGTCGCTAAACTGATGTTTACGCTCGTCGGGCGTAAGCTTGTCAATATGCCGTTATCAACTCCGCAACACGCAGGGTTGCCAGCAACATGTTGACAGCAACCCCGCAACACGTTGATTCAACTTTGTTGCTAAAGAATGTTTACCATGAATACGGGGCTTAACCTTTCATAACCTATTAAACCAATTTTTATATATATTTTTTATCACTCTAAATGCCTTATCTGAGGTGGTTCTGAGTTGTCCGGTCACACATTCAAATGCATCAAGGATAAAACTAATTGTTTGTATATGTGTAAACCAGCATATAAGTACCTAAAACGACACTGTAAATAAATTTGTTTGTTTTCCATACCAACTTTTTATTAAAGGTATTTTTGAAGTCGATTTTAGATTTGAAATTGGCGAATAATGAACAAAAAATTATAATTTTATAATAATTTTAATTTGAGGGGACAATTTGTCGCGGGGTTTTTAAGAGTCCCCCGTATGCAAAGTCGTACTCTCTCCGAGCTTAAACTATCCATTAAAAATATGTATTTTATCTGAGGCGATCAGCCAGGTAAGTATGTCTTCTGTATCTATTTGTAAATAATTAAGTAAAGCTTAGGAAGTCATAATATATAGCGCCCTTATTATTGAGATGATGCACTACGTCGTGTAAAATTCGGGATCAGGCAGCAAACAAAAATACAACTTGTGTAGATGGCGGTAAGGTTTAATTTCCATTTAACACGGTTTGATTTAAGTATTCAAGAGTGTTTTATTTTATTTCGCGAAGCTCAGGCACAAAAATTTAAATGCTTAAATTTAATTTTCCACATTATTCAATAAAACCATAACCGAAAAAAAGGTTCTCAAGTAGGAGATTTTGAACTTTAAAGCAGTTTTTATATGCCTGATAATTTATTTTAAAACTAATCAAAAATTTAAATGCTTAAATTTAATTTTCCACATTATTCAATAAAACCATAACCGAAAAAAAGGTTCTCAAGTAGGAGATTTTGAACTTTAAAGCAGTTTTTATATGCCTGATAATTTATTTTAAAACTAATCAAACAAATACTCGATTATTTCAAAGGCAAATACGTATTTAATTAAAGCATCTAAAATATTTTTAAGCCATCAAATTTTCAAATCAACATTACATGATTTTGCTTTGCTTAAAATGCTGTATCTCAGTGACGTTTCGCAAGAACATCACTGTCGGAAATCAATACCCACATAATATACAACCTTCGACCAAGTATATCAACAGTATACACAATGGAATGGATGAAAAACATATGATTGAATTTTTTAAATCCGAGTACTTTTTTGCACAGGACTGATTAAATTGCAAATATTAAATGGCATACGTGCAGGTTTACTTGTCCATACTTTATATAAAACTCGATATGAATCGGGGCCAGCCCGCCACGGCTGTAAGCTGTAGTGCATAATGGGTTCCGGCTTTCCGCCCGGGCATCTTCGGGTGTCCGATTAAATTTCTCTATGGAAATCCAGATTGATTGGTCGTCTTCGGAGTCCAGCTGTGACACAAAAAATATTTTATTTTAGTACGTACATAAAACAGGCATGATACCCAAAACTTAATACACGTAAATCATTTTAAAGAGATTCTTGATTGTGGAAAGGTGTAATGGATGGATTAAAAAAGTCAACTAGTAAAAAACAATATTTTTTTTTACAACAATGTATCTATTTTCAATGGTTTTTAATTTTTTTTTTTTGGTTTGACTGAGGATTGAAACTTCCTACCCAGGCACTGGAGTCAACAACACTACGAACTGTGCCAAATCTCGATTTGATAAGGCCGATAATTATTCTGCTGAAATGTCTTCGGATTTCAGAGAAATGCGTACGTGTCTGCGTGTGTGTGTGTGTGCGTGTGTATGATTGCCACAAAAAGTTCATCAATTCCACTCATCAACCCTGAGAAAAAAAATTTCCCTCAGGATGGGATGCTGTGGGATGCTGTGCGGAGGATTTTTTAAAGGAGAGGAAAGAGTGAACATGGGTCTTGAAGATACCCATGTTGTAGGAGGGAGGAAACACAGAGGCCGGCAAATCATTTCATAGCCGAGTTGTTGAACTTAAGAACGAGTCGTGGAAAAGACCCGTTCTCATGTGACAAATGTCTACGGTGTACAGGTTGGGCGCGTGTTTGGCGTGTTTCTCGACTATGCACCGGTCCTGAGGGGATCAAGGAGCATCTTCCATTGATATACCGGTAGAACAAGGACAGCATTTCCACCCGACGTCCAAGGATTTCAATCCCCGTTTCTGCACAAAGTTGAGGGTTTTTTCAGGTATTTTGGGGCTCAGACCAGAGGTGGCTACTACATTCAACTGTGGGGAGCATTTGCGATTTGTTCAGGGTTAGCAGTTGTGTACTCTTAAAGTATCTGCGGACCCTGTGCAGTACACCCAGTTTCTGAGAGCCTAACTTAACTCTGCCTTCGGTGGAAAGCATTGAGACTGCAATGTTATCATTGACGTACGCATCAATGATTGCCATCGACAACGAGTCTATTTGCTGAGTTTCAGCTCGATGGGATGTCGGGAAGTGGGTTAATTTCCACTTACAAGATTTCACTTCATTCATACAAACAGAATCAAATTTCAAATAGTATTTAAGAATAATGATTATTTACGTTTAACGCACGACACGACGGTTGGGTGAAAAATTAAAAAAAAAAAACTTTATTGTACGAGTAAAATAAATCATACAAAGAGTACAGATATTTCTATTTTTTATAGTTAACCAAATAAAAAAAATAAGTTAAAAAATACATATACATATTGGACATTACAAAGTGTAAATATACCTAAATCGTGAGTCTAAATTTAAACGGTTTACTTTCAAAAGAATCTACTTTAAATAGGTATCTATGTTTTTACATATTTTTTTAAAATTTTATATTGTATGGAGATCGTGTGTCCATAAAAAAGATTTTTTGCATGTTTTAAAGATTCGCGTTATGTTGTTAAACGGCTGTCAATAAAATATGTAAATATGGCGATTCGAGAGGATCCACAACTTTCTCTTGTTTAAACTAAGATTTAAAATGAACAAGATTGGCCGCACTTAAAGAATGAAGACAATGCAAAAATAAAACTGATGATGCTTGTATTAAGCGAAACCAATAGGTCGAAAAAAAGTGTTTATAAACAAAGTAATTATTTTATTTCATTAATATGCCAAACAACAAATTGACTGCTTTCTACCAGCATATGTTTTTGACTCTTCAACCATATACAATTTATTCTTGTTCTTTTGACGTGATAACGTCTTATAAATCGATGAACGCCGGCAGCGCTCACGAAAAAGTATGACGCATTGTCACGTTGTCACGTTCTGCCTGAGCCGAGCGTGCAAGCCAGAGCGCGGAACAAGCGTTCGGCCTAAGCGTTCGGCTTGTGACGCATCTATCTCTCTTCCACTCCATCGTTATTATATGACGTTATCACGTAAAATTATCGTCCTTAAACCGACTTTGCAGACAACCAAATTTTTTTGGTTTTATTCTTGTTCTTCGTATTCTTTTTGTTCTTTTGGTCTTCTTCTTGTTGTCCTTGTTCTTCTTGTCCATCAGGTTCTTCTTGTTCTTGGTGTTCTTCTTGTTATTTTGGTCTTCTTTTGATTCGTATTCTTCTTCTTTTGGTCTTTCTCTTGTCCACCTTGTTATTGTTGTTCTTTTTGGTTTCCCCTTTTTTATTTTTGTGCTTATTTTTCCTCTTGCACTTCTTGTTCTTCTCGTTGTTTTGGTTTTTCATGTTCATCTTGTCCTTTGACTCTCTTTCTTTTCTCCTTGTTTTTTTTCTTCTTGTTCTCCTTGTTCTTTTTTGTTACATCCTTATTATTCTTGTTCTTCTTATTGTGCTTATTTTTTCCTCTTGCACTTCTTGTTCTTCGCATCCTTTTTGTTTTTCATGTTCATCTTGTCCATATTGACTCCATTATTGTTCTCCTTGTTCTTGTCCTCTTGTTCTCATTATTATTATTGTTCTTTTTGGTTACCTCCTTATTATTCATGTTCTTCTTATTGTGCTAATTTTTCATCTCACACTTTTTGTTCTTCTCGTACTTTTTCATGTTCTTCTTGAACTCTTGAATATGTTCTTGAAGTCATAGACGAACAACGCTAAAACTGGGAATAGTGATTTAAAAAAAATGTCCGCAGCGTATAAAAAAAGCCACCAGATTTCATTGTTATTTTATTCCGACTTGGACAACTTTCCACTTACCCTTACCCTTCATATAGAAAATATCATATTGTTATTAATTTTTGGCAAAACCATTAAAAACCAGCAACCTTCCGACAAAAATGAGTAAATCATTACACTATGGAGGTCATCAGAAAAATCGTCCTGTTCTTCGTGGGTTCTATTCAATGACTTTATCAATAACTTGTGCTACGCCTGTTCACTAATAAATCATTTTCGGCCACGAAAGTGTCACACGTCCTAGACCTTCGGCCTTCCTCTACTCCTTTCATGATCAATTTGGGCATGTAGCACTGCTCGCTCGGTAGCATATTGTATTCGAGGTATGCCGTTATTATTTTCTTAACACTTTCTCCTCGCGTTCCCTTGACACCAGCTCGTTCGTGACTGTCGCTATCTACGGCATTTTCACCAAACTTTGGTACAGTTACAACTAAAAAAGCTCCAGTGAACTCTTTATTTTCTTCTTTAGTTGTTTCCTCGTTGCTGAGGATCGCGATCTCCACTCAGACCAGGAGTTGAAGTTTGTGATGTTTGATCACTCCAACGCATCGATGATCTTCCTACGCTTCTCCTGTCAAATACTTGTCCACTGACTTTGAGTTTCTCCAGGTTTGAGTTCTCAGTTTGGTGAACAAAGTGTCAAAAGCATCTTAGTATATCAGACCCATAACTGCTTACGAATTACGGCTCCAGATGCACTTGTAATGGACTGTAAATACTTAAAATGAAACGAGACGAAATGGTGTTTGCTGGAATTGGGTGATAGCACGTGTAGGAAAGAACAAGGTATGGAAGGAAAAGGGATGACCAATCACTTACCACTGTATATCTGCGAAGGAGCACACAACGCAACCACAATATCATTATAATTAATATTTTTAAGTACCTACATTTAAAAATCAAATATGTAATTTTCTTGTCATGTTATGTTTTGTCTGTTTATTTTTTCTCTCATTTTCTTTTCCCTGTAGGTATTTGTAACTACCCATAATTTATTTTTACATATAAATTGACTAGATAGGCATTCTGTACATTCCTTGGGTTTCTGCTTATGATATGTACATTGTACATCCTTGATTGTTTTGTTGTTGTTGTTTTTTTTTTGCTTTTCATTATTATTTGTTCTAGTAAGCTCTCTTTTTCATATTTGCATCTACTGTATATGAAATTTATATTTTTGATAACAAATTAGGACCCCTGTGATATTGTACCTTTTACCTCCCACTTAGCAAGAAATAAATAAAATTTATTATTAAAATTACGATATATTTATTTCTAGCGGAGGCCTCACCTAGGTTATTTTGTTAAAATGGTTTAACAATAACACTAATCACCGGTTATAGAAATAATGTGTCGCGGATATTTGATTAGGCGTTGTTTGTTGCGTAGGCTTTTTAGGACAGTTTGCCATTTCTTATCCTATTGGTAGACTAGAGACTAGATAATATAATTTTTTTTTTAAATATGTTTATTCAGTTTTAATTTTACAATATTTTATTTTACAAATCTTACGAAACTGATCAATCAGTTTGATTGTAAGAAATCTCTCGTTTTTTTCTAATTATTTAATACAGTATACTTTTAATGAATGAATGAATGTTAATGTGCCGTGATTCGCACATCTATTAGTCACCATTGAACAATGAGAATGGGGCTGGGCTTGCAATGGATCGGGGCCGCTCAAGTAGTACAGGATAGGGATGCCTGATATCTAGCGCGGTCGATTGATAAAGGATTTATCGATAATGTCGATAATTTGTCGTTGACTGCAGATTGCTAACGTGCAAACAATAGTGCACGTCGGATACATTAAGAATACCTAGCCGTTGTTTATTCGTTGGCGTGCTGGAGAACGATGACAAGTTATCGACATTATCGTTAAAACCTTTATCGATCGATTGTGCTTAGATAACCAGGAGTCTAAACATGGTCGATCGATAAGGATTGGTAGAATAATTTTCGGTAAGTTCTCATCGTTCTGTAGGACAACTGCAGATCGCTAACGCACAAACCACAGTTAAGAACATTTAGTCATTGTGAACTGTTACTTATTCGTAAGCAATCTGCAGTAATGCTAGGGAACGATGAGAAGTTACCGAAAGTTATTTTATCAATTCTTATCGGTCGACTGAAGGCCGTTTTGCCGAAGCGACAAAAGAAATTCATGGTGAAGAGTAAATTGCGAAAGCTCTCGACCAGAAGTTATTTAAAAAAACTTTAAAAAAGTAATTGTTTGACTGAAAGGGAGACCTAATCTAGACCTCCCCAACAGAACTCTCTCGGATCATAGCAATTAGTGGGAGGGATGAATTCATACGTCCGTCACTCCAGGGCAACTGACCCCCAGATTTCTACCCACCACTCGGGTCGTATCTACAACTCATTCTTGAGTTTAAAAACTTGGCAGTAGAACGATTTGCCGGCCTTTGGGTTTCCCCCATTCTACAACAAGGGTTTCTTGAAGACCCAGGTTCACTCCTTCCTTTCCTCAAAGGGACCCTCCACACAGCAATCAGAATTATTTTCCTGCGGGCCTCCTGTGTAACGTAAAAAACATACGCTGATTCTGTTGGTATACAATAATTTTATTTGCCAGAAACTGGTTCGTTTTTACGCGTCAGAAACAAGAACAGGCATTAATACATTTTGACATCGTGTAAATAATGTGCATTATGTATAATCCACATGTATAATGAAACCGATCGCGCGCACGCTAATTAATTGGCAAAATAAAGCTGGCAACAGCGTTGACTGAACATGTCACACGACTGACCACACGCCATGTCTGTGTATTCAGGTAGCAGATAGGAAGAAAGTGGAAGAAAGTTGTATGTCAATAATTATTTTTACTAATAACTGGCCCAAACAAACTAATTTGCTTCAGGAATCTCAGGTTATTGCTTGCAAATTCAATCACGAATAACACAGGGACATAGTAACATTTTCAATTTTTTTTAAACTTTTTAATATTCTTTGTACATTTATTTCGTTAAGATACAATACAGAATATTTTTTATATATAAAAATGGATAACCAAACAATTATACAATGTAAACATCCTACATAAGATGTAAATTAGCTAAAATTTACAATCAGACTATAGGAAACAAAATGTTTCCATGTTTTGCATATTAATTGCCTAAGCTGTGTATGCGTGGTACAGGGGTATCATAACCGAGTTGGTATTGACTTTATTGTTGCAGTGAAAGACATTTTTTGTTCAACTCCTTACAGGAGGGATTTGAGGATTGTGTGTGAAGGTTTTTTGAGGAAAGTAAGAAGTAATCTGGGATTTGAAGAGATCCATGCACAATACAGAGGAACCCACGAAGGATTCAATGAGGTTAGTTATCGTAAAAATTTGAATTTAAAGTAATAGTGGGGCCTTTACCGGTGCACTCACCCAAAAACGACATTATTAAAGAAAACATATTAAAAGTTATTTGAATTTCTGATCTGTTTTCTTTATAACTTTTAAATTTTCTCTCAGTGTGGACGATTGAAACACGGTTAAGATTGAAACGTTGCAATCGTCCCCACACAAGCTGTTTCAAACATCCCCACGATGCATTTTCTACTTCAAGGTCAAAAATCAGTCTTTTAAATAGACATTACCGTCACGCAAATGCATTAAAAATATTCTAAAATAGATAAGGAAGAGAATAGAATAAAAAGTTTTGCAAAGCTGCGAGAGTAAAAAGAGTTATAATAAAAACAAACATGTGGTAATTACCATAGAGATATACTTTAGAGACGCCATTCCTTATAAAAAATTCCAAGATTCGTGTTCAGGTTAGGCACCAAGAGGTCTGCGGGGGGTAAGTTCGACAGTTTCCGTCTTCTACCGAACGAAAAAAATCGGCACGAATGCGATGCAGGGGTTTACAGATGCAGGGGTTTACAGACTTTTCAAGTAGGGGGCCGCATACAACGACATCATACAAAGTTCATCATTTATATTATTCAACATAGTTATTTTTACAGTGGCAACGCGTATTTTTGGTAAACTTTCGAAATCACTGGTCACGCGCTTAATATAAATATTTTAATAATATTTTGAATATTTTTCTTTGGAAAAATCTAAGAACATCTTAACACGTTATCCGCCTATAGATATTTTTATGTTATGTTTATCTGAAAACTTTTTGTACATAGGGAAATGTGCGTAACTGGGTTAAAAATCGATCTAGTTGCATTGAAAAGAAAAAAACTTGACAACATTTAAAAAAAATAGAAATGTAACAAAGGTAGTTATTAAGATAACAAACGTAGTTCTGAAACGAGTTGAATTTTGCCCTGAATCCGGGTATTCAACTATTTAAGTGATTTACAATATCATAGCAAGCTCAACACCACGAGAATGCAGGCCGCGGTTTTAATATCCCTATGACATCGACCGAGTGAAACACGTGTTATGCAGCGACCGCGGTAAGGGCCCGCCCATATATTCTCTATACCTGGGCACCGGCATGCCCACCGAAGCCACCACGCCAAAAGGCTCGGCCGTCAGACTGTTCTCTCCTTTTAGTCAAGCCCGTGGTTTCACCCTTTCCCACACTATATTGACACGTCACACGTCAGCCACGCTCGACGATTTTAGAACTACTAAAATGGTGTAATATAGATTCGGAGGTACTACCTCCATCTCCGTAGAACGATTATTTTCGCTTTATGTCTAATCTAAATATAATATATCAATGGTAAATACTTACTTTTTAGCGCAAAATTCTATAATGTCTCCTAAGTACGATTATCTAACTCGCCGGCTAGTGCGCTTTTGTAGACTCTTGTTGCTTCACACTCTCAGGTATTATAGTTTTCGAGTAAATTGAGATGTTTCAATCATGACTTGTTTCAATCGTTCCCAGTCTACCCTAAAACGAGAGGTTCTGGGTTCGTGTCCTTTCTTGTTCTTTCATTTATCTTATTCTTCAATGGTTTATCCATTTTTATTCAATGTGCAAAATATATTGGTAGGAGAGCCCTGGTGGCTAAATGGGTAGTTACTCGAGCGTTGAAGGAACCTATTGGATTGCGAAGATTAGATGCTAAAAAGAAAAAAAAGGTAAATATGATGTATGCCCTTTAACTGGTGGGGGGAGCGAGTATAAATTTTCAAAAATGTAAAAAAAAAATAGTCACATTGACATATTAGAGCGCGTCAGATTTTAATAGCGTATACGCACTACGTGTTTATGATAATGGAGAGATATTAATCTGATGACTTGCTTGGTGGGGGTGGCCGTACGAAGAGGTAGAAAATTGAAAAAAAAATTATTATTCAAGCTCGTCAGATATTCAGTAGGAATGTTAAGTGAACCTTAAAATATGTCATATTCAAAAGACCGACGATTTGGACGTAATCTAAACTCTTGGCTGATTTTTATGTAAAAACAATCGTGACCTTGAAATACTCGAGCTCGTCAGATTTTTATAGACGGTTCAGCTTGATGTCCTTATCGTGCTGACCTATAATCAGACAATTATGTGGAGGGATTTTCTTAATCTGACAGTTTAATTAATTTTTTTTACTGAATAGAATTACAAGGAACAAAAAATTATAACGTAAAATTTTATCATGTATTTGTAAGAAAATCGCTTAGTGAAAAAAAAGGTTAAGAATGAGTTTTTTAATCGTCGTCATCATCAGTGGAATCGTTTTGGTTTGTCTTAGTTCGAATTGATTTGGTCTGCACGCACCACACGTGATGATTTTAACTACTTCGCCATGTAGAAATCGTCAGATTATATTATTTTCGTGATTCTTAAATGATTTCCCTCAAAATCAAAAAAAAAAAAAATTAACCACGCTCGAGTAAATCCACGTGACGTAATTTTTTTGTAACTTTGTGCCCCGCCAATTTTTTTATGTCACATTCAAATTGTCAGATTATTGAAATGTAAACTTTTCTGCTTGTAATTAACTAACCTTACCTTAATCTGACACGCTCGAGTATTTTTGGGGATCGATTTTTTTTTACTAATCTGATCGGTTGTCCTAGACGCACCCACCAATATTAAGGGTTCATATATGGTGGTAGTTCATAACAGGGTGCAAGGTATCTCCCCTTAGTTATTCTGTCGCGCTTGAGTAAATCCCAAAATCCCTGCTGGGGCTCCCCTACTATATTAACTTTCAATAAGTCTAGGATGAAAATATTTTTATTTTTGGAAAAACTTAAGGAGTAAAACCTTAAATCGTAAGACAATATTAGCGACTCTCGAACGAAAATTTGAAACAGAAAAGTCAAAAAAATATTCAGTTGCATCTCGACCTCAACCTTGCCAGGACTTGTAGACAACTCAATAGACGTCGCACATTAAAATAAAAATGGATATATTTATCCGAGACATTATCTAGACTGCGTTTAGTTCGGGAAGAATCTTGCAATCATAGATAAAGATAACAGCCAATAAAAATATGGATAGCTGGAACTGCGCGCATTTTTGAAAGTGTTGGTGGATTTCTGGAAATAATTTGAAAAAATGTTACTCTCCTAAACCATTTTCCCCTATCTGATATTTTTTCCATCATCAAAGATAGATCCCTCAATTGCAAAACCAATTAAACATAGCAATTAAATATTGCTAGTCAATCCAAGGGAACCTGCTACGCCTCAATAGAAGGGATTACCCCATCAAAGTCACGTAGCGTCCACAGAAAAACCAAAATAACCATATACAAGACCATTGTTAGAACTGTACTGGCATATGGATGTGGGGTGCTGACACTGACGGTAAAGATGGCTGAAAAGCAAGATATTTTTGAAAGAAAAGTGATGAGAAGAATATGTGGACCCGTGAAAGAGGGGGAACAGTGGCGCATCCGGCACAACAAAGAACTGTACGATATATATCAGGCCCCTAATATCTCAGCCCACATGAGATTCCTCAGGGTGAGATGGGCTGGACATGTGCAGAGAATGCCGGATACACGCGTCCCAAAAAGAATTTTGACTGGACACCCAGGTGGAAAGAGAAAAGTGGGAAGACCCAGACTGAGGTGGGAAGACGAGGTGAGAGGGGATGCAGCACAGCTTCTTCAGATAACAAACTGGAAGTCAGCCGCTGAGGACAGGAGGAGTTGGAGGCGAATTTTGCGGTAGGCCAAGGCTCTCGATATAGGCTGTAGCGCCATCGGAGAGAGATAATTGAAAGAGAATTGGACATTGTTACGTTCCTTCTCACCTTTTTAAAATTCTTCACGTCCTTGATTCCCCAGATTGTACATTCTGTGGTCTAGATGTGGGAACTTTATTTATATTTTTTGGTTGTCCCTCTCTAAATAAACCCTCTCTTTTATCAAGCGTTATCTAAAATTGCCTCCCCTCCATTCAACATCTCATACCTTCTAACTCAAACTTGACTCCAATCTTCCATATAATTCTAAAATTTGCACTTTCCTTTCTCTGTAATTTTAAAGGATGACTAGAAAACCCTTGAAAGGTGAAAGCCAAAAATAATTGAAAAAAAAAAATTGTATTCATACTTTTCTGTGAGTTAGGTAGGATAGGAAGTGCTCATGTATAGGTACTATATGGAATGATACGGAATGTGCACCTCTGCAGCTGATCAATCAGATAGCAAGGAACCATATTCAGCAACAATAGATGACAGTTGGAATTCTGAAACTTTCATTTTTCTTAGCTGTCAATTGAATTTCAGGCCATCCCATATTTACATATCAATCATGGACTCTACCGTTTTGGTAGTGGCCTCGTTATTAGCATAATTTATTGGATCCCCGACCAAGATTGTAAATTGCATCCCCTTTCATAATTTACAGGATAGTGCATGCATACAGATAGCCATCTCCGCAGCGGAGTGAAAGGGAGAGGGGCAAAGGCAAGGGGGGGGGGGGAAGGGGATATGGGAGGGGAAGGGAAGGCGGAAGGGGAACAGGGATGTATGGTAAAGGTCACACACAGAGGAACAATTTCTTAATTTTAGTGGCATTGCAGCTATTATTCATAATTTTTGACGTGAGTTATCACGTCAGACGTTAGTCTTATAAATCGATGAACACCGGCAGCACTCACGAAAAAGTATGACTCATTGACACGTTCAGCCTGAGCCGAGCGTGCAAGCCAGAGCGCGGAACACGCGTTCGGCTTGTGACGCATCTATCACTCTTCCACTCCATCATTATTATTTGATATTATCACGTAAAATTATTGTTCGTAAACTGACTTTACAAACAACCAAAATTTTTTTTGACAGCAATGCCATTCCAGGCATTCAGGCATAAAAGGTAGAACTATCGTTCCCGCTTAACCCGTCTAATCACAGGAGACCCTAGTTGTCCCAAAACATCATATGCCGTTATAATAACAGGAGACCCAGATTGTCCCAGAACGACCGAGCGTCATTAAAAGTTAGATATCTCTCTTCCTGTCAAGCAAAAATTTGTGATTTCTTTTATATTTGAAAGCGGAAGAAGTATTGCTTCTTATTGCTTTAGGAATAAATGAGCTATATTGATCAGATATTTTACAAACCCGATCATAAGTGACGATTTTATTTTGCGCCAATGTGTGACGTAATAAACAATTAATTTAAAAATAAAATTGTATGAATGCATTGACCTAGTATACCCTAGACAAGCCGTTTCATAGTCAAAATCAGAAAAAAATAACCCCAAGTATCAGTAATTTCGCAATACAACTCTCCTTCGAATTCCGCCGTCTTGCATGCGAATTCTCGGCAATATAAAACTGAGCACCGTCTAATTCCATTGTGTGATTTGTCGAACTAACACTTCAAAAGGTGAACACGTGTTGCATGCGTGATGTTTCGACAAGCTGTGTTGTATATAAATGGTTTTCAAAGTGGGGATCGCGAGACATTCATAAATTTAATTAGACAAAAATATTTTTTTACTTTATTATGACAAGCGATTCAATTTCGGAGGCGAGTATGGGTACCGCCGCCTCGGGAACCATTTATTGGATAACCAACGCCTCTGCCATAGGTCACCCCAAGTGGTTCGCTACGTTTGGTGACTATGCAGGGGTGCCCGGGTTCATGGATTGAGGTTTGTCCGGGTCTTGGCAGCGGATGCGTCTGATAATTTTTTAATTTTATTTTTCTGATGAACCGTATCATTCGGCTCGTTGTCAACCACCAAGCAGCAATTACGTCGAAGTGTCCTGTTGAAAGCGGTGTACACTCTTTAGATTAACCATACTTTAGATTCGTGTACAAAAACTTGTACACAGTCCCGTATATGTATATATTGATCATGAGTTTAAAATAAAAAAATCCATTCATCGTTTGCTTGAAAATAATTACGAAAAATTGACCCTTTTACCGCCCACGCACCGTGGGCTGCCCAGGTTGGTCGCTTATCATTAACACAGTGATGAGCAACCAGCAGCCCGCAAGCCCTTTTACTGCTTTCCGGACTTTTGACTACAAAAAATTGCGCTAAAAAATATTCAAAGGCTTCTGTTCTGTTTTGCAAAATGTCTTAGCCGAAAACTATAATCTTTCTTAAAAGTTTTGAATCAGCTGCTCAATCATTAAGTTTTTTTTGTGTATAGGTAATAATTAAAAAATGACAGAAATTCGTAGTTATTTAAAGCCCGTTAGTAAGCGCTCAAAAAGAAGAGGAAGGTGAGATATGTAAATACGAATGTTAGAGGGAGCGCGAAAACGATAATATTTAAGCGAAAATTGTGAAAGTGTTTAATAAAACATGACTCGTTTAAACTATTTTAAAATAGAACCAAAATCTCGCGGGAAATGTCATAGCTTTAAAGAAAAAAATGAATTATGATTTTTTTCATACATATAACTTGTAATGTAACAAAAATAAAGTGCTTATAATAATTTTCGAAATATACGATTTTCTTCTATCGGAATAATTTCATTCAATTACCGTTTCGGCGTGGCAAATGTATAGATATTATCGTCAAAAACAACATATATTTTTTTAGAAACTTAAAAACTTAAAGTGTTTTAGAGAAATATGTTGTAAAACGGTAGAAATTCGGAATGCTATGGCTTAAGATAGGTTAACTTTCGACCTTAATTGAAGAATAGTGCAGCGGTTTTTTGTTAAGATCTGCGTTTAATGTATTTTAAAGTTTTCCGTTTTATACAAACCGGGTCGCGTTTTTAAAAAGTTTAAAAACCACTGCCATTTCGTGATGCCAGCCTTTCGTCTATGTGTTAGTATCGGTGTGTGGTGACGTCACAAGCATTTGGGTGATTAAGTGACGTCAGAAACTTTGCTTGCCAAAAAATAATACGTCAATATTATTACATTTATTAAAACGCTGCCTTAAAGCTATCGGTAAGGCATAATTTTTTTTATGTATTCAGATAGCTGGTTACATTATCGAAAATAAAGTCCGCGTACTGTACCTTGTACAATATAGCCAATACTACCTTCGGAAGTAGGATATTTTTGTGTTTGAAAAAATTAATTCCGTCAGGACGGCTGGGACAGCAATTAGTTTCAGTGTGGACCGACAAAAGGTAAAACACAAAGCACTATGCGATCCAAATAGTACGAAACAATGCTCGCACTTTTTCATAAATGGGCCTTGAGCCAGTTTTATTTGGTTTCTGGCGTCATTTTTAATTTCACAGGGCATGTCTTGATATACTTGGTCGAAGTATGAATGTGATAAAAAGTGAAGTGACAGTTTTATTACAAATTTTCTTAAAAAAAGGAATCTGTATTTAAAATTTTAATTTTCTTTTATTTTATGTACTTTTTTGGGGAAACCACAGGTACGTAACTTTTAAGCTAATTCACATTTTCAATATAAAAATTTTAATATTTTAAAACAAAAATCTTAATTTTTGATAAGCCAATCGGAAAGATTATTTTATCTAAATTTTAGAACAATTTTTTTTTTCAAAAAGATTAAAGAATAACCAATAAAAATGAACATTTGAAATGGACGGGAAGAACAGAGAATTTTTGCGTGCAAACTTTGACAGGCAAAAGTTCATAGATATTATTTTCTCATTATTCGAAGGGTTAAAGCGTATTAAGTGTGCAGATGCAATTTGATGCCCGCTGTGGTCGAGGGGTAAGGCAAGACTAAGGTAAGACTCACAATCCGAAGGTCTCGGGATTGAATCTCGGTATATGCAAATAAATCTTATTTGATTAATTTGTGTTATTTCACAATTAATTCATAGTATATTTGCAGCATGTCGCAAAGTGGAAGATATTCTCAGTATCGCCCTGGTGTAAGACCGCCATTGAGAATTGAAACGGTTTTAGCTGTGTTTGGTGACAAGATCTGAATAGCCAGGTACTTCCTTTTCCACATCTCCTTCCCCTTCCCACTACCTTCGGCTTCGCAACATATCCCAATTTGGGGATGCCATAGTATCACTGGCTCCATACGGGAGCAGTTGGGACTCTTGGGAGGTATTCAAATAAAATAAAAAAAATTGTTGCGTGCGGGTGAATGATGTTGGTGATACTTTTGGGAGCGTGGTCTCCAATAGTTCATGACCATCACCCTTGTTTCTACTATCTATGAATGACCTGGTACCGAGTCCGGCAAAGGAAAAATCACAGAATGATGATATTGTAAAAATAAAAAAAGAGCAAGTAAGAATCAGTCTTTATTCAACCAGTTGAAATACACAAAGAGTGGACACATCAAATATTATTTACATTATTAGAAAATGAGGAAGTACAAATAGGTAATACACAATATTTGGAAACCAGCTTCTAAGTTCACTTTGTGATGAAAATGACACAAATAGGCCAACTTTATTGCATTTTATTTCAATAAAATAATTTGACTTGATCGTTGATCACTGCCATCTATTGATAATAATTATTATATCATGTACTAACTACAAATATCATCAAAGATATTTACCATTTTTAAAATGAAACATTATTTGCAACTCCTTGCAAATTTTTAATTTATTGCAATGCATTTCACAAAACACTAGTGGAATTGTATAAGTTTGGTTTGTGTAGAGAAAAGTGATATAAGATCTTGCAAGGAAAGAAAGTTTTAGACGGGTGCCACACACAGCTATAAAAGATCACCAATTCAAATAACTCTCTCCATACAATCCTATCAGACCTGTCACACCTAAGCAGTTTATACAAGGCACCTACGTTAGCACCTATTACAGAGCTGCCTAAGCGAACAGATGACAGCTGTCAAGTTGACAGATTCAGTACAAAGAAATGGCATTTTGTGGCAGCTCTCTAATGCATCTGACCCCCTCTCCTACCATAGGAAGAAATATTTGATAGCGTCGTGTGACGGTACAACATATAAGCGCTCGCGGTTCAACAGATAACGCGCTTTTATAGCTGTGTGTCACCTACATTATGTGGAAAGAAAAATAACATATTTTCAAACATTAATTATGCATAATTTCATTAATTTTTAATATACAGTCAATTCCACCTAATTGGTATACTGGTTTATTGGGACAGCCGGTTATTTGGGACAAAACCCACGGAGCAGAAACCAAATAAAGAAACTAATACTAGGTATGTTTTTAGGTTTTCACGGCCAAAAAGTATTTTTTTTATTGTTTTTGGGGTGTTATGCCGTGTTTCCCTACCTCCTTCTTTAGCCAACGTTTCGGACAGCGTTACAGTGTCCATCATCTGCTCACTCATCTGCCCTGATGATGGACACTGTAACGCTGTCCGAAACGTTGGCTAAAGAAGGAGGTAGCGAAACACGGCATAACACCCCAAAAACAATAACAAAAAAAAACTAATACTAATTTACTTTGGTTATCTGGGACGCCATTCCGTTTAATTGGGACAAATTCCCATCTGAAGTCGATGAAAAACGAGTCCAGTAAACAAATTTTAGTTAAAGGGTGTACAGTATGCGGCAAAGGTGGGGGATGTCAAAATTTTCAGGATCGGGTTACAAGTTATAATTATTATTTAATGAGAATTTTATTTTTTTTGAAATAGGCTAAAATGACATTTTAGAGAGTGAAAAAACCAATTTTGAAGCAGGAAAATGAAGGTGGACCTCCACATAATATTTATTTATAATAGATTATTAATGAATATAATAAATAAAAATAAATTAAGGTCTCCCTTCACGTTCCTGCATGTTATTTGTTCCTACATAATTATTTTTCCATAATCACATTTTTTTTTCAAAAATTTAATAAAGTTTAAAAACAAATTGAAAATACTCAAATAAAAAATGTAATATTCATATAAAAAAGCTCAATGAATAAATATTTTTTTTACCTATCCCAAACTTTGCTTATTTGGGAAAAAATGTTTAGATCCCGATGTGTCCCAAATAAGCGGAATCGACTGTACTACGCAATCATTAGAAAAATGATCTAAAACTTCAAATTCCTAAATGGTTCACCTTTGTCTGACGGAATTATGACGATGGTACAATGTTTACTGACCGCTAAAAAGAACCGCAAGAGAGATCACCTGAAAAGGTGTAACTTCACAACTAACATCGTTTGCGTGAACATACATTTTGGAGGCAATTTAAAATATGTATAATAAAAATTACATATTTATATAGAGTTAAAAAAAGTGAAAAGACCCTATCATTGTAAATAATTTATTAGTGTTTATCATTACTCCACAGTGAAAAGTGATCAATTTGTTTAATATATAATATATATTCACATATGTATAGATAAAAGTAATAAACTTGTTATGCAAGGAAAAAATGTTATCTGGAAAAACAAGCAAACCCTTTTAGGTTATACTTTACATCGAATGTTTATAATAATTATTGCTAGCGGCCCGGGGTGAAGGGGGGCTCCTCACGTCAGCTTCTTTTTGTAGCGGACATTCTGTCGTCGCAGCCTCTCGATGTCCCGCTTGAGGCGCCAGTTCTTGCGCTCCAGAAGCCGACGCTCTAAGACAGCCGCTTCTTTCTTCAGAGCTCCTTCTTTGGAGTCTTCCCAGGAGTCTGAAGAATCGTCTGGTAAACAACAAAGTGTATATTAATTTAATCGTCTGGTGAGGAACAAAATGTATTAGTACTCAATTAATCGTCTGGTCAGGAACTATTAAATGGTTATACGCAGTTATGAGGCTGAAAAAGAAACGAGTTTTTCAAGAATTTTTCCTGGAAAGAAAGAAAGAATTTTAACTTATTAAGGTAAAAATTTATATGCATTGTTGTTGTAACTTTTAACTCTATTCTGACGTAATTTTTTTTAAAAATGATTTTTAAAGCGCTGTAGCATTTTTCTCAAAACTGTGTTTGTCGGTGATTAAGATTTCTCAGAAAAAGCTAAATCGATCAATCTCATATTTTTACACAAGCTTTATAATTTTTTATGATTTTTAGTAATTGAATGAAGGTTTTTTCTTACAGACAAATACTTTATTTTTTATAAACAACTAGCGAGTTCCCGGCATGCGTTGCAATGCCACTAATAAAGAAACTGGATCTCCCTGGGTGTCTTTTCCCATTCGTCCCGTTCCCCTTCCGCTTCCCCTTCCTCTCACACGTTTTCCTTCCACCTTTCCCGCCTTCCCTCTCCTGCGTTCTATACATTCAGTCCCGGTACATTAAGTTTTCAAAGGGGATGAGGGAAGCGGGAGAGGGGAATGGGGAGATGAGAGTGGGGAGAGGGAAGGCAGAGTGGGAATGCGAAGGGGAGGAAATGCGGGAGAGGAAGGGGAAGTGGAAAGGGAACGGGACGAATGGGAAAGGACACGCACGGAGAAACAATTTTTTTATTAAGTGTCATTACAACGCACTCCGAAGGTCGCGGGATTGAATCCCGGCGTGGCAAATAAATTTTATTTGATTAATTTGTGTTATTTCACAATTTATTCATTTAAAATAATATATAGTATATTTGCGGCACGTTCCAAAGTGGAAGATACTACCAGTATCGCCCTGGTGTAAGACCACCGTTCAGAATTGAAACGTTGCTTGAAATGGCTTTAGCCGTGTTTGGTGACCAGATCTGAATAGCCAGGTACTTCCCACCTTCCTCTTTCCTATCTCCTTCCCCTCCCCACTACCCTCAGCCTCACAACATACCCCAATTGGGGATGACATAGTCTCAGGGAGCAATTGGGACTCTTGTTTGGTATACATATAAAAAATAAAAAAAAACGCATGCCGGAAACTCGCTAGTTTTAAATAAAACCGATGTCACCAAATGAATTAAAATATTTAGACTTCTAGGCCCCAGTCAAGCCAATAATAAATGATCTGTTCAAGAAATAATTTCCACATTGTTAAGTTTTCAGGACTCTTCAATAAAAATACTCCTTTGAACTTCAAAGAGTTTTACTTTACGATGGAACGATTGATGATTTTAAACATCTACACTGAGAAGATAAGAGTCCGATCCTCCCTGATTGTTCTGAAGAAACCGACTTGCTCGGCGGTAATGGAAGAAGAAAGATTCTAAAAATTATCTTGTGAGCCTGTGCGAGCGGAACTCTAACTTTTCATCAACTGAAAAATGACTTGATTTAGCCAAGTTCAAAACCAATAGCTCAAAGATTACACTAACAGAAGGCAGCAGTATTTATTTTATAACTCATCACGTGCCACTGGAGGAAACTTGTAAATTTCGCGATGTTTTGACTTTTACGTAATATTTTGTGGGTTTATTTTATGCTATCTTATATAATATTTACCGAAACACATTCCTTGAACAATAAACTATGCCTAAAAACATCATTACTTGCGTTTATTTGACAAATTCATATGTTTACGATCTTTTTTACAAGAATGACAGTTGAAATGCTCCGAAAAAAACTCATCCATAGATCCATAAAGAATTCATAGAAATTATTCTGGTTCCATAGATGTGTTCAAAGCATTCTATACCTTAAGAACAAGAATGCCCCAAGCGATTCTGACCTTATCCTTCATACGTTTTCTTTATAATTAAGGTTTAAAATCGCATTTCAAAAAATATTTTTTAGTGTTTAATTTGGCGCGCGCGAGTTTTAACAAACATTTTTGATGAATTTCACCTGAAGGAAGTTGAAATTGCCCACAACACACCTCCATTGGTTTTGCTCCTCGGTGGCTAAAATAGTGGCTGTATGAGGTAATTTATATTGAGGTTTTTAAAAATGTAAATAGCAAAGCAAAATACAAAACAAAGAATGGTCGTTCATTACTAGGCAGACAGCTGGTGTTTAAGTTGGAATGGAACCAGAACAGGAAGAAGTTTATCAGACTGGTCACAAACATCTTTTGTCCACCAAGAATGCAGGTTTTCTAAAAATCACAAAATTATTCTCAGTCAAAAAACGTAGATATAAAATTAAATTACCTTGAATGACGTTGCTGGCTGCATCAGCGCAGACAGGACTATCGGGTTGCTCCCCGTCTGAGGAGTACGGAGAGGAATCCCGCGAGGAGATGCTGGCCGAGGAAGAGCAGGTTTGAAGATTCCTCGAGGGGACGGCGTCACTCTTCAACCTGCAAATACATAACATTGTTGAGATGGGTGCCTAGTAGAGGTGGGTAAGTTCTGCATTTGCCGGAGGCCTCCGAGGAGTGCTTCGTTTTAAAAGGTCTCGAGTTCTAGGAGCGGGTCCCGGGTTTGAGTTCTTGGTTGCGGACTGAGTAGGTACTGGGCGCTGTTGCGGCGCACCGAGCCGGGACACATGAGTTCGGACAAGAACTCGGAGGCGGCCCCGGAAAGAACCCGCAGAAGAACTCGGACCCGACAGCGCGCAAGGACACGCACGCGGACTCGGGACTGTCACCCGTCGCTCCCGTCGCGCCGGCCGGTAGAGGCATTCAGGTTCTCGGTCTGGCTCCGAGTTCCGCGTTTGGGCCCGAGTCCGCGCTCCGATGCGGGTTCGAGCTTCACATACGGGTGCGAGTTCGCATGCGGGTGTCAAGCGCTGGGAAGAGACATTCGTTTGAGTTCTCTGGGAGTGGTTGGTTTGAAAAAGGAGTGGGAACCACTTCCCGCAAAGGACTCGAGTTCAAGAACCCATTCCGGCTGAACCTACTTATCGCTAGTGACTAGATACACATGATGGGACTAAGGTAGTGGTTACACTATTTCAGGTTTCAAACCCTTGTTCAGTTTACAGAAAAACCAACAAATATAATTATATCACTGCAACGACTTGATAACAGAATTCCATCTCCAAATGGTTTATAGATTACATTAGTTCAAATAGTTAACAAACATAAAAAAATATACACATAAAAAATTGATATACGTATGAACAGGAGTTTAAAGGTATATTTAAGAATAGAAATTTCTAGTTACAAGTTGAGGTTTCTCACAACCTGCCTCTCTAGGCTAGCCTGTGTTGGTATATTGGTTGCATTAAAAATGCTTTCAAGTAGTAACAATCAATACATTGGTACCATTAATAATTTCGGATTTGAGTGAGTGCACCAGTAAAGGCTCTATCATTACTTTTAATCCAAATTTTTATGTTAACTTTGAAATTTTTTGCGAGTCACATTTTTTTATTAAATCTGGAAGAATGTTGTAAAGTATTGCTGCGAGGTATCCGATATTTCGTTGACAAAAAGTAGTTTGAGTTATGGGAATTTGTAGCAAGTCTTTGTTATTGTTTCTAGTTTAAAGTCGAGTAAATGACCAGTTAGGGACACTTAGGCCCAGTTGTTTCGCAGAAATTCAAACGTAACATTGTCATCAAACGGCCATTTGGGACCATTTTGTCTTTTTGACATTTGAAAGGCAATAAATGCCGATTCTGGGTGCGTTTCAGCTTTCCATCAAATTGTAATAAGCTGTGAAGCTTAACAACATGATAGTTGTCCTCTTTTGCTGATCACAAATTGTTCAAAAGCTGAAATGTATTTAGAGTCGGCATTTAACAGGAACCTTCCAACTGTAAAAAATCAAAATAATGACTTTGTGAATTTCTGCAAAACAACTGCGCCTTAGTGATGACTGACCGATGTTTCGGTTTCGGCCAAAAATTAGCCTATTAAACCGAAACCTGCTTTCATCATGTGTCGGGATCACGCTTGGCTAAACTCATGCAAGTACAAATATAATAATATATATATTGGAAGTGGGTGTACCCTTTGCTCTTGTCGGTGGGGTGCTGGAAGTCCCTCTCCTGAAAGTGCTCGGAGCAGACCTTCCTGCGCGAGTGCAGGCGCCGGGTGCCGTGTCTCCGGAACAGCCCCGACACCTCGCTCTTGCTGCAGCGCTTCACCCAGATGGAGCATCTGCAACGCAACAACACACAACAATCAGATATCAATTATCCCACAATTTCATAAATTCATTCATAGTATTATTATACTCTCGGTATTGCCACGGTGCAAGACCACCGTTCAGAATTGAAACGTTGCCTGAAATGGCTTTAGCCTTGTTTGGTGACCAGATCTGAAAATCCAGGTACTTTCCCACCTTCCTCTCCCCACTACCTTCAGCCTCACAACGTGCCCCAATTGGGATGCCATAGTCTTACTGGCTCCAGAGGGGAGTAGCTGGGACTCTTGTGAGGGATTCGCATAAAATTTTTTTAAAAAAAATTGGGCAAAGTCGAACCAAAAGCTGCCTGCAGAAGAACCTGGTTTTTAACTGTTAGTTATATTAAATACTGTATACTGACCTTTCCAGCTCTTTGGGGAACCTGTAGAACTCTGGAGGAGAACTCTGATCTGAAGAAGAGCTACACATATAAACCGAGCAAGTCACCGCATCTTCATTCTGGAAAAAAACATAATATTTTTTAAATTTCTGGTATTTTCAAACTGCTGTTTATTTTTCTTCACTCAAATGTCATCTCAGCATATTAACCCAAAACTAGGTAAAACATTAACAAAAATTTAATTCAAACTAAGCTTCAAATTGTATGCTGAGAGGTTAGACCAAGTTTTACGACGTGAAACACGCCCACTAATAACAGTAAGCATGTTTTAGAAAAGACACTTCTATAAATTCTATTGATGAAGATTGTTGGCATCTATTGTTAGTAGACTGTTAGGGATTAATTTCTGACTTACTAGCTAATGGAATTTCCATTTTGTTTTGTTTTTCTGAAGCACAGGGTGCGCAGCTTTTCTCAAAGTACAAACCAATCACAAGAGCATAAAACATCATTAATACTAATAAACATACCATTGGAATGATCGGTGATTCCTCCATTGTCACAGATCGCCTCTACGGAAATTGAGTAATACCCAACTGTTGCAGATTATAACATCAGTACATTACATCACTGAAATCATCTCATAACACATCAAATATAACTGCAATTATACAATATTTGTTAGAAGTTTGAGGCTGGGCACTCGCCGTCACCTTCTGCTCGCGATTTTTCGCAATTACACTTTGGATATTGACTTCCCGGTGTAGTTTTCAACCCGAATACGATTGAAAAAAATTACATATTGAAAAGTCACACGTCCAAAACTATTGTTTAAAACGAAGCCGGCAATACCTTAACACTGTAAATTATGACGAGAAATTTATCGTAAAGAAGCCGGCACTAGACCTTTTACGAATTGCAAACGCGCGGAGGAAAGAAGCCATACAATATTATACAACAAACGAATAAACAAAAGGCATGCGTTGACATAATATTCTGACAGAAACAAAACCATAAACAATTGAAGAAAACTCAAATATCGCGTTCAAATATTTTATTTCACGTAGTTTTTTGTTATTGACATCTAGCGGATTGACGGACAACAATTCAAAACTATAATCTCTTTTTGAGGTTGGTGACTATTACTCGGTTGTTTTTTATTGTAGTTCTACCCCAGACCGTAAATTTTGCTAAAATCTTGAATCATTAATTCTATGTTTAGTTACTGAACATTATGTCATCGTTACGTATTTATGCAGTGTTACCAACTTTATTAGGCAATTCACCCGTAGTAGTTAAATTTATTGGAATATGATTGGAACGGGATTGGTATATTTATGATTGGAACCAATTGGAACCTACTTGGCGAGTGAAGGAGAATTTTCTATCGCCGTAATTTTCATTTTATTTCCGAATAACAAGAAGCAGCGCTTTTTGAAAAACTGAAACTTGGAATGATAGGATGGAATGATATCAGAATATAAATGCATGTAAGTACTTACTTTTGTTAATCAATCATTATTGTTTCCAATTGTTACAGTTTTGTAAATCAATTATTAAAGTTGAAAATCATTTTTGTTTTCCGATACGGTTTTAGATTTTAACGACCCTTATGCCCTTAAACATGGGGTGTTATGCCCACATTGGGGTGTTATGCCACATGTATATTAGGGTGTTAGGCCTACAC
This sequence comes from Glyphotaelius pellucidus, assembly GCA_936435175.1. Taxonomy (NCBI): domain Eukaryota; kingdom Metazoa; phylum Arthropoda; class Insecta; order Trichoptera; family Limnephilidae; genus Glyphotaelius; species Glyphotaelius pellucidus. Next base: position 468,855 of record OW386560.1, on the reverse strand, counting down.
ATCCTGATCTGGCTAAAGAAGGAGGTAGTTCAACACGGCATAACACCCCAAAAACAAATAGCGAAAATTATTGTTTTCCAGGGGACCAAGAAGGACAAATAAAAAAATCTAGCTTATGAAAGCCATTTTATCTCGCAGCTACTCTCTTATCATCATCAAACAGTGTTAATAGCTTTCCGTCTGCGTGGTTGAATTTCAGAACCTGACTTCGGTTGCATGTCTGCGCCACAAATAACATCTGTGTACGTGGAATTTCAAACGAAGCTACCGTTGTAATTCGGTTGTAAATTCAAAAAATTCGTCATAAGATGTCGCCACTTCTGTCGGCAGGTTGATGTGGACGTGCCCCAGGCAAGTATAAGTACTACTATTTAGTGAACTAGCAGTATCCGTCCGAATATGGAAAGATTGACGGTAATACTCAGTTGTATCAAGTGGCTATATATTACATGTGAAGTCATTGCCTATCTCAGTTACTTCATCCCGGTGACTATCACTGGATGACAGTGGATCCGATGAACGGGATATTTTTGGAACCAGTTCCTATCGAATTTATAAAGTGGTCACAAACAGTAACTGGGCGAAGCCAAACCAAAAGCCGCCCGCAGGGCCTAGCAGCAAAAACCTGCAAAACGGTTTTTAACTGCTTGTTCTGGATAATTAGCCATTCTACCAAAAGAGGGAGATCAAAAAGAGGGGGAGAGTCCGAAGAAATAAAAACAGAGTTTCTCATTAAATACATTTATTAAAAAATAAATCACTATACACACAATACAAACTGGAATAAGTGGAAACAAATCTAATAATTATAAACTATTGAATTTGGTTGTATTTTTTAATTTTAAAGGTTCTAAGTAAATAATGTCGCACAATTTCAAATTTTTACCTGCTAAGAAAACTCTTTGGTAAAAAAAAATAATTGAATACTTTTTTCTTTGGTTTTGATAAATTAAAACATTTTGCTCGTAATATTAACTAATATTATTATACAATACATTTTATTAAGTTAAAAAATCAGTATATCTTTATATTTAAACAAGGAGGAAATATAATATAAACACTTAAATTAAATAGTTTCATGGAGCACTAGATAAAAGCATAAAATGTATGATCATTGCGATATATTATCTATGTCACCTCAGTAAAAAAGAACCATTTAGAACAAGTTTTACACTTTATGATATTTTTGCCTGGTCCACAATATTTTGAGCTGTCTCAATTTAGATACATCACTTTATCACCGAAAATAGCCTTAAAGCTCATTCACAGACAGCTATAAAACTGCGAGCAGATATCTGTTGAACCCCGAGCGCTTATCTTTTGTACTTTCACATGACGCTATCAAATATTTCTTCCTGTGGTAGGAGGAGGGGTCAGTTGAATTAGGGAGCAGCAACGGAATGCACATTTTTTGTACTGAAATCTGTCAACTTGACTTCTGTCAGCCACCGGTCTAGGCAGCTCCGTAATTACAATGACCCCGTCTCCTGTTTTCGTCGGAGAAAGGAGCGCGTAACTTTTAACATATCACTTCTGAAGCGGTTACGTCGTAAGATGTGTGTTGTCTATGATTGAACTGCGCTTAAACCGCTTAGGTGTGAACGGTCTGAAGGGATTGTATGGAGAGCGTTATTTGGCGTGCGATGATCTTTTATATTTTATAGCTGTGTGTTAACGAGCTCTTAATCTATTTCGCCTAGCCACCACAGGATATAAAAATTTCTATCTCTGAAATTGTCCAGCTACCGATGCAAAAATATTCAATAGTTTGACAGAATGGATTTTCCTGTAAGTTTTAGCAGAAATGTATTGTGGACTGTCTGTGTCACCCTGTATATCCCTCTTATTGTTTACTACAGTATGTTTAAATTGCTTAAAAGCAATTTATAAAATCCTACAATGTCTAGTTTTGGTATAGCTATAAAATTGGTCCACGAAAAATACATGGGTATTTGATAATTATGCTTCGGTTTCTGCATTCATGTCTGCCTCTATTTCTTCGGGCGTCCGGAGATCAATGGCAAACTTCTTCTTCAGTGTGGTTATCTTGTCGCCTTCATTTTCTGAAAACAGAGAGAAGAAATTTTTATTATAAAAGTAGATAAAATTGCTGTACGGAGAAGAGATATAATTTTTAGCTACCCAATGACTTAAAGTTACGATAACTCTACATGTGGTTTAGAGATTTCCCTCAGGGCTTATATCATCTTTGGGGATGCTGAGTTGAATGAACTTGGATATTAAAGAGACCCTTGAGGTAGGAGCGAAGAAACACAAAAGTAAGCAAACCCTCCATAGCCAAACTTTTTAATTTTTTTAATATTAACTCCACACAGGAGGCCCTGAAGAAAATATTATCCCTCAGGGCCTATGTCATCTTTGGGAATGCTGTGTGGAGGGTTTTTTTTGTGGAAAGGAAGGAGTAACCATGGGTATTGATGAGATACAAATGTTGGGGGCACATTTGACTATGAGCATTCCCACCTGATGCCTGTGCTCTAAAGATTGCTATCTGTTTTTTAAGATAGAATCTATCAACAGACCGCCCATTTCTGCACATGGTCGAGGGTTTTTCAAGTATTTAGGGACTGTTGAGTCTGTTGGGTACGCATTTTGCATGTCTCCCGATAATCAATAATAGTAGATTTTGAGCACTATTGAAGCATCAGTGAAAGAAAGACAGTATTTCAACTTGGTATCAAAGTTCTGAAGATTGAGATTTCTTTGTTGATGTGATAATGGATTGGCCATTTTAAAACTGTTTTTTTTGTCAGATATTAAGGGCTCAAAGAAGCAACTCCCAAATTCTGCAGTAAAATGCACTTGCAATTATTTATAAAAGGTCAGCAGTTGCATAGTGTTTGGAAGGGGTCGCCAGATAACAAAAGAATTGTCACCTCTAGACAGTTCCTTTTGTTGTTCCTAAAATACAAGTAATAATTTTTACATAAAATTTTTTGCCTGATTACGACCACTGGAAGGAATTGATGCATTTTGTGTAACCTCAAGTGACCAGCTCAGGCACGGAGTTCCATCGAAACCAGAGTTAAGTTAGCCTCCCAGAAGCTAGGCACATTGTATTGTACACTTTTTGCTGCACATCTCGATACAGGAATGCCCTAGTGAGATGTGCAGTTTATGTTTTTATGTACATCTATATATTTTAATAAATAAATAAAAATAAATTGTTAGCAGCATATTTAAATATTGCCGCCTCACACTTTTGGTTCGCTCATCCGCCGCCAGAGGTACTGCTAGCGCCTCTGGCGGCCAACAGGGAAACTATCTCCAGCTACTGCGGTCGGTAAAGGAGGGAACTTCTAACTTCTCCTGGTTGGCGAGACTGGCGCAGAGCTACCAAAAGAACAGACAGCTAACGGCTGGGAAAATGGCGCGACGTAGTGTGGACGATTATTGGATGTTATTATTATTGTCATGTACCGTGGACACAATATATATCATTCTAAATAGCGTTTTATTATTGCTAACAGTATAGAGCAGCGGTTGGCAATTAGCTAGTAGCATTGTATAGCGCAAAGGTTTCCAACCTTATCTGAAGAATAATTTTCTTTAACGTCCCCCCCCCGTCTGTATAAAAAAGGTGTAATGTATTGAAAAAGCTTCTAAGTGATGCTGTCAGATGTCAGCAGGGAAAGTACTTCTATCAATGGCCGACAGACCCGAACAGACGGGTGCTGACTGACTGGCTCTCGCAAGCCAGTCTAGCAGATTCAATTAGCTACTAGAGCAGACAGGTCGTGTGACTTGCAGCATTATTATTGTAACTCATAATAAACCAGTTTGTTATCTAGAACCTAAAGTTATTGAGAAATCCCCCACAGAGCTAATAGTATTTAATGTAAATTCTACCCAACACAACAAAAGGCAAGATAGAAAATATGGAAAAAGGACTGCAAGTGCAAGAAAATTAAATGAATGTTACATGTTCTGAAATATCATGACCGATCGTTTGGTAGCTGGTGTTAGTTATTCATTGCCACTCGGGCATTGCTGGTTCGATCTTCTACTAGTTAGTCATCCATCATTGCAGAAGCCACATTTTCAATTTATAAAGATGAAAGATAGTACACATGGAAAAAGCGCAGTAGGTGAAATTTTTTTAAAGTGGTCATTACATGTTTTGAAATATCACAATCAACCAGTTAATAGCATTGTACATAGTTATTGGATCCCACTCGCCACCACTATATTCATGGTTGTAACCTATTCCTTATTCCTTCCCACCATACTTGGCGCCAAGGAATCTGGGAGTACTAAGTATGGTGGGAAGGAATAATCGTCCATTCAGTTCTGGGCCAGAAGGGAGGACTCCGCGTGCCACCAATTGCTACGACAGCTGGTATAGAGCATGCAGATTCTATAACAGTACACTAAGTTCTGAATAAATCAGTCCAACATGCAACACTTCAGCAGTGTTCTCCGTACACAGTAATTAACTGATAAATTAATATCAATAGCAAGGCCAAGTTAAAGATGCAGATTAAAGATGCAAATTCTGATTTACTTATCATGTAATAACATACAAATATAGCAAGCGATAATTTATTTGTGATAACATCAAACATTCCATACTGAGAAAAATAGTGAAAGACCTTAATTAAAATGAGAACAATCAACTCTTTGTATTAATTTTAATGCATTCCATTATTTTGTGAATGGAAAAAAACGTAATTGAATTATTTTTACTACTTTCTTTTACTTTTTATTTATTTTTATTTGTGGTTATGTAAATGGGTTCATAGTTGCCCAGTTAGTTATGTACATATATTATTTTTAAAACATTTTTTTAGTATGAATCAATTACGTAGTTTATGTATATTTTGCTTATGTTTTCATTTAATTTAATTTCCTTTCGTAATGTAAAAAAATGCTATTAAAAATACTATACATCAAGCTCACAATAATAATGACGATGATTATACTTATTAAGCTTGCACTTAAAGAAAAATTAACGCAACATCGACGTACAGGGGACGAAGGAGGTACATAAATACGTTCAAACATACATATTAGACATAAATACTAAGGTTAAATAAATGTTAACATCCTTTCTTTGTGGTTGATAGAATAATTTTCAAATAAAAAAAAGGTAATGGAAGTTTAGTGTAGGTTAATCCTGAAAAGAGAATAATATAAATATAATTTTTTTTTAAACGAAAGATAAACATTCCCGGGTTACAAATAACCCAACAATGTTTGAAAATCTCCTACTACCACCACAATAAGCGGAAAATATTGCTTGAGTCGTGATGGAGGACTTAGCCAGCCGAGGAATCGAATACGGGACACCCGGGTGGGACCCAAACGCGATGCCCACTCAGCCCTGACCGGTCATAATATTATAAGAGAGTAGAAAGAAAAGATGAAGTAAAATAGATATTGCAATAATAATTATGGAAGTTAGGTTTGACAGGATTATATTATTTTATTTAGGTTGTTATATGCAAATTAATATTTACATATTCCTTTCCGACCAGCTTCATACGATCGTGAGTTTGTCTTTAAAAAAATCTTGACAGCAAATAAATCTGTTTTTGGGAACCACACCGGTGTCGATTGAACGTGCGGATGCTGCTTATGCAGGGTACCTTCACGCGCTTGTGTTTCAACTAGTAAGTCGCTAAGCTCCATGAAATCATAATTAAGAGTTTTACTGGTGAGGCCCATCAAAATTCGGACAGTTTTTGCTGGTCGGAAAAGGTTATCTATTTGTGATTTGTTAAAGATGTTTGCAATAATGGGACGTCCTATTTCTGCAATCCAATTCTTTACTTTGTATTTGAATTTGATCATTGTTTCCATTTGTCAACTAAAAGCTGGTAGTGTATTTATAGTTTGAAAGCTATATATTTAAAATGTTTTTGTCCAAAGATGATTTTAGCAACAGGAGTTTGGAGAAGTTATTTGTTTTTGACTCTGGTATTGTGAATAGTTGTGTTGATTTGTTGTGCAAATTAACCAAAATGGTTCTTGCAAAGAACTGCTTTGAAGATTTTGTGGTTTCATGATGGGATTGAGGGCAATAGAAGAAGCATTACCCCAAGCTATAATTCTGTATTCCGTACGTGATTGGAGTAATATATGTACTGATTTTTTAAGTTTTAGGTTTGATTATGACTCTTTGTTGTTTGGAATTTGACAAATTGAGATCGGTCAGATAAGAGGCTGGAAAGAAGGTCTAGTTCCTTTTTCCTAATACCCTGTGACAGGTAAATTTATTGGATGGATTGTGTTTTTTTCATTGGTTGTTATATTGGCTTAGAATAAAATAATGTGTACCTGGATCAGTTCCCTGTTTCTCTTTGACTTTCCGGGAGTATTCTTGGAAGGCAGCGGCCAGCGCGTACGTCAGTCCTCGTGCTGCACCTCTGCAAAACAATGACAGTGTTAATAATTGACATGGAAGCGTGCCGAGCTACGTGACAAAGCTGCACGAATAAGGTAGGAACAAAGACAGAGCACCGATAAAGTTGTAAATACTCTCAGTATTGCCCTGGCAAAAGGTTGAAAAAGCTTTCATCATGTTTGATGACCATATCTGAAGAGCCTATATATATCTGACCATATCCATACTCCTCGAAATTCACAATCTTCCCCTTTCCCATGTCCTTTCCGTCCCCAGTTGCAGGGGCAGCTTTTATTTATATTAACTCTACACAGAATACCATCTTTGAGGATACTGTGTGGAGTGTATTTTGAAGGAAAAAAGGAGAGGAAGTTCTGGGAAGGAAAAAGGTATGAGAGGAGGAAAGGTACTTGGGATCAATGTGTCCCGAAGTGATGGACGAATGAATCCATCCCTACCACTGCGGTGCAAGGCAATAAATCGAGAGAGTCCGGCTGGAGAGGTCTAGGTTAGGTCTCCCTCAACCAGATCTCTCCCGATCCAATCTACGCAGAAGGTGGGCAAACGCATTCGCCGCCAAGACCTAGACAGATCTCACTTCATGAACCCGGGCACCCCAGCTAAATCACCAAGCGTAGTGAACCACTTTGGGTGACCTACGGCAGGGATGTTGGTTATCCAATAAATGGTTCTCGGCGTTAACCATAACCGCTTTCCAAATTGTAACTATTGTGCAGTTGGAACTATTGTGCGGTATTCACAATCTTATAATTTTTTTTGCAGCATTTTGGTCCTTGTCATCTCATAATGCCATTGGGTCAATTAACAAATTTATATAAAATACATTTATATTAATATTTTAAATGCGAAATTGCGTGTGTTTATTTGTTACGCTTTCACGCATAAACCAATAAACCAATTTTAAAACTTCTTTCACCAATAGAAAGCTAGATTATATGCGAGTAATTAAGGCTGTATATAATGGTAAGCTCTGGCGTTATGAAATTATAAATATTAATATATGTCTAATCTGTCACTAACAAAAGCGAGTTATTGCTAAAATCAGAATACAAATTGTTGCCGTGGAAACGATGTTGACATATTTGCGGGAAATTTTATTTCAGGCGTCGTAGTTAATATCTATCTATATAAATAAAAATGAATCTCTGAAATGTTTGTCCATGCATAACTTCCGAACGACTGCACCAAATTCGATAACTCTTTTTTTTATTACTTATGAGCTCTGGCATTATGAAATTTAGGTGGCACGTGAGCTGTTGTACGTGAAAACTGAATGTACCAGAAATGAATGTATGGAATGCGAGAGGGGGAGGGGGATATCTGATAAGTGCAAGCGCTACGGTAATTTCCCCCTGAATACCATGCGAGTGAAGCCGTGGGTAAAAGTAGTACATAAATAAACCTAACACAGATGGAAAACACTTATCTGATTCTGTCGAAATGAACAAGCTGCTTTCACACCTGTATTAAAAATATGCTTGTGTCATTTGCAAAAGGCTTTTAGAGTGGCAGAACTATAAAATAAACGCCATACAGGTGCTCTCTCTACTCCATGACGCACTTAATCAGTTGTTGACTCATGAGTAACTGATAAGATAAAATATAAAGGACAACACGGCATATGGTCAGGTCATGTGACACATTGTTGACATTTTGTGAAAGCTAATAAGCCTAAACATGAACAATGGATGGTATTTTATTCAGAGGTCTCATTTCATAGAACTGTGTTATATTTTCATATTCAAATGCTAATAAAAGTTTAATAATGCATAACATAGTACAAGGAGGGTTTGTACGTACGCCATTGACGATCATCCTCTTTCTTCTTGCACGTCTTGTATGAAAACAAAAAAAGACAGAATATTCTCGAATAATGGCGTCACGTCAACTTCTCTATGGGACTTGATTCGTGAGTCGCATCTAGGAATTGAACCTTAGCCTTGTTGGGGCTTTGCTCTACCACTGAGCTAATTCGATCCAATCCCGTTCGGTCATATTTAATTGCATCGTACTTAGACTAAGAACTATCAACATTATCTTCATTTTCTTAAAGCAATTTATTAATCGCTGTTATTAATAGCCTTGCATCTGTATGGTTGAAATTAAAGAACCCGGCTTCGAATACATCTCTGCTGCCGCGCCTTATGCAAAACCATCTTTGTACTTGAAGTTTGTCAAAAAGCAATTTTTCTAATAGAACTGAATTCAAGCAAGTCAAAAGATGGCGCCACTTACATTAATAGCTAGCATGAGTACGTCCGCTGGTAGGCATAAGTACTATTGGATTTGTAATTTCGTGAATCTCTCTGAATGTGGAGAGATTGATGATAGTATGATTATTATTGTAACCGGCAGTTGTGAATAATAGTGCCACGTGGCTACATATGACGTCATTGCCTGTCCCTGTGACTAGTTGTCACTCGATCACAATGGATTCGAGGAACCGGCTATTTTTGGAACCAGTTCCTATCCGATTTATAAAATGGTCACCAACACTCAAACTGGGCGAAGTCGAACCAAAAGCCGCACGCAGGGCCTAGCAGCAAAAACCTGCGGTGGCGCACCAAAACTGCTAGTTTATGTATGATTGCAAGATTCTACACAAACTAAATGAAATTTTGATCTAAACCCTTCCTACAAACGCTATTTCAACCCACCTCACAGTGCTTCCCAACCGGATGGCGATATAATTTCTCTGTGCTTACGTTGTGCAGATATGGGCGCTCTTGTGACGCAAATAAATAAAAGTGTGTTGTGGTTACCTTGATTCACAGACAAAAGCGTGACAGTTAAACGGGTTCATTCCTTTGGAAGACTCCTTGACGACTATCATGGAGAAGACCCTGGTGTAGACCAGGTCCTGGACTCCGTAGGAAATGGAATCTATGGTGAAGTCAGAAGCCAACTCCAGACCCTGGTTCTTGTTGGAGATAGAACGGAGCTTGACTCCCTCCGTAGAGATGATCAACTTTACGACGGGAAGGATTTGACCTGGAATCAGAAACATAACCTCAACATTTTGGAATTAAGTTAATACTTAGGAACTTATTTATTTACTATAACTTTATTAGCAAACGAAAGAGTTTTTTCTTCACGGAAGCCGAAGAGATTATAGATTATGAATGTTTTATAGATAAAACTGTCCATTAGAATGATTAAAATCCAATGATTACCTTATTTGTACAATTTTGTTTTTGGGGCCACATTATGGATATAATTATGTACTTGTTTGGCCTAATAATATTATGGTCCGTAAGCCATGATAATTTTAATATGTTTTTATTATTATTAAAAACTTCCTTACGCTATACAACCATACTTCCTTATAATCTGTTACCAATGGTCTTTTTCGTTTCCTTATCCAAATTTTGGCCGATTTGCATACGCCCGTTGCCGCTAGTCAAAATGTGGCCAAATTGAAGAGATTTATTTAATCATTTTTTGATTATTTTAAAAGTTCCCGCGTGATGGGATCTTCGATAATTACAAGGCTAACCCAGTAGTTTCACAGTTTAATAAGAGATGTCTTGCATTTCTTTTTAATTATTTGTTATAGACGCAAACTGAAACTATTGAAATATTTTTTCTTACACATAATTTTTTTTTTTTTACATGAGCTCCACACAGGAGGCCCTGAGGAATATAATTTCCCTCAGAAACTATGTCATCTTTGGGGATGCTGTGTGGAGGGTTTTTTAAGGAAAGGAAGGAGAGGAGAGTTCTGGGAAGGAAAAGGGTTTAAGGGGCGGGTAGGAATCTGGGGTTCAGTGTGTCCTGGTCATCCGTCTCCAAGACCTAGACAAACCTCACCCCATGAACCCGGGAACCCCTGCTAAATCATCAAGCATAGCAAACCACTTGGGGTGACCTATGGCAGAGGTGTTGGTTATCCAATAAAGGTTCCCGGGGCGGCGGTACCCATTCCCGCCTCCCAAATTGAATCATTAGTTTAAATATTAGTGCCCTCGAGGTGATTTTTCACAAAAACATAAACAAATCGTCCAAATATTATTGTTATTAAAAAATGTTTGTTCGAATCACTTTACAAGTCCTATCAGTTTTGATGTTTAGTAGTTTTTAAATTTTTCCGTATAAGATAATATTCTTACATATTTTTTCCCCTTTAAATTTATGCAACAATTTGTTAAGGTTTATTAATTTATCTGATAGAACTCTGGCGGGACTGAAATAATTTTAGCTAACCTAGAGTAAATTTACTCGTTGAAACTCTTTTGGTAAAAAGTTAAATGAGGGTAACGGAACCATCGAGTTTCCTTTGGGAAACCATAAAGTTATTGTTGAATTTTATTGTCTTGCTATTATTGAAACGGGTCATACTTGCAAAGTGATTGTACCCAAAGTAAAGACTAATATTGTGTTAACTGTTAAAATTTGCATATCATTTAATTATCCCGTTATACGTCCGAGCGCAAACAAACATCATTTTAAATTTTACAGCACCTAACTTGCAAAAATAATTTTTTACTAAATTACCTCCATTTGTGAAGAGCAGATTATGAATTATTTGAAGTTTAAAAATTCTTTCAATAATTGTATCCTCACAAGCGATAAAGAAACTAACTACCGACTATATTCTATGTATAAAATGTGTAAGTACCAATATTTTTGATTCTGTAGAAACAAAATTTCTGAGCTAGAAATGTTAGTGCGGCGTGGTAATCCACCAACGGACGCTAGCGAACTAGTAGTAAATCACTTCCTTTGTACGCACAGCAAGAGCCATGCGTCTGCACACCTTGTTTTGTTTGCGACCTAGCTACAATACGATGAGTTAATTGTATAGAAGTTAGTGTTTTTACCTTGCGGAAGGTTCTTGGCTGCGGAGACCATGTTGTCCACAGGTCTTCTAGTGTGTTTGATGCCCCATAGTCCTCCGGCATCATGCTGACCGAGGTATTTTACCTGGAAAGGAATTAACACACTGTTCAAATGACATGCAAATCATTATAATATCATTATTTTTAATAGTTCATCCGTCATTGTTGCTATTTTTAATGTTATCTACATATTTTTCAACTGTACTGTTATTTGTTTTTTTTTTCGAAAAAGGTCGTTATAATGGTAAAGTCATATGCCGCTACACGCATCAAGCTTTTGTTGGGCGTGGCCTATATCACCTTAACTCTCGCCATCCAATCCCATACAGATATATTACACCAGAAGGGTAATTCTTCGTCTTTTGTGTTATCTTTTGCGTTAAGTCAGCGAAACGGGACAATTAAGATAAAAAGGGAAAATCCGTCGTGCGTTATCGGCTGTCGTATGTAGATGTCAGATGGTGTGGATTAATTACCTACTTAAAAACACGAATTACTATTTATTAACGAGGATTTCGCGGCAAACGCTGCCATCTCTGGCGTTAGGGTAACAACTTTAACAGTTGATGAGTTAAGCCGGCATACCCCAGTTCTACCAATTTATTACATACGTTTCTTAAACACTTTCAGCCTTACTAATAACAAAACGCCTTAAGGCGCCGTATCCTCGCTCGAAAGGGAGAAGATGGAGAGATATGCAATTACGTTGGGGAGAGCGCGCTAATATTTAGAATGATAAAATTGAAGCGAAAATTGTGAAAATGTTTAATAAAACACGATTCGTTTAGAATATAGCAAAACTCTCATGGGGGTTGTCTAAAACAACAACAGAAAGAAACACTGTGAATTTTTTCATAAATATAACTTGTTAAATAATAGAGACAGGCGTGAAAATAAAAATTTTCTGAGCATGCTTTGCGATTTTTTTCTATCGACGGAATTTCATGTAATTTGCGTTTCAGCGCGGGAATGTATACCTAGATATTATTATCTTCAAAAATAACATATATTTTTTTAAGAGCTTACAAACTTCAAATGTTCAAGGGAGATATGCAAGAAATCGGTAGAAATTCGGGTAGCGGAAGCTTAACGATCGTTTAACGGCATGTCTGTTTCTTGCGCGGTGAACCGCATTTTTACACCTTTACTAATAACATGATCACATTATTATATAAGTTGCATTGTTTTTGCTTGATCTGCGCATGCGCGGCCATCTTTTGGGGCGTGCGGCAGCCATCTTTTTTTTCAATAAATTATAAAATATCTCCAGTGTTGCCAGTGTATATGGATTTCTCATTTATTCCCTTGCAATATCAGTTCGGATGTCAACAGTGAAACTGTGCTGGTATATCGATATAAAGTCGTCGGTATTTGCGCCTAACGATCCTATATTGTAAAGTTATCGATTTCTCTGTGCTTACCTCCTGAAGCCCCATTTCTTTCTAGAACGACTCGGCTAATGTAAATAAATTGCCAACCATTTGGCCACCCCTGACATTGACAGGTAAATAAAGAAGCGTATCCACACAACAAAACACAATATATTTGGATAGTTAGGTTGGTAGTGTATTATTGCGGAAGTGTCAAACCGGAAGTGCTCTATACCGAACAGGCTGCGGCGTCACGCTTTGAGTAGCTCCATTGCAGTGCTGTTATTTGCTTTGTGTTCGATACCCGGCGGCACCCGGCGCGGGCGAGCTGAGAGTTGACAGCGGCGAGTGGCGGCAGGTTGAGCCGTACACAATATTCGTGCCGGTAACTATGTATGGCTGTTGAGATCTGAATAATTATTGTGTTCAGGGTTGGATTGGACATCGGGCCTGCGAATTAATATGTCATCAACTTCGACCAAGTATATTTAGACAAGGCGTGAGGGTCTTAACCTCTCAGACCTCGACCGTAATTTGTCAAAGGGTCAAAATATTACCGTTTTACAATAAAATTTAAAAAAATGGGAAATTTCTGAATGTATTCAAATACTAAAAACTGTCTTGGAAAGGTAATGAAATATGCTTTCAAATTTTATAATTCTTTTTGAAATAAAAAATTTTTGCATGCAAACATAAAAAAGTTTTAAAAATGGCTTACCTTACGTTTTTCTGACTAAGATTATCGATAACGAAAAAAAATCTACATAATTTATTAGGCTAAAGAATTATAAATGTTATCGTCAATACAATTTTTTGTCGTTTCATGTAAAATAATTAATAAAAAATTCTCAAAGTTTTTTAATTTTCTTTCAAATGCGGTTGGAAATTTTGGGTTCATAAACGCAGTGTCGTAACTATACCATCTGAGGCCCGTGGCTAATTCATTGGACTAGTGGTCGCCCAATGGTCTAAATTCGACCATAATTAATTGAATGTGTAATGTTTTTTTTATTGATTTAATGTATTTTTTATGCATAGTTAAAAAAAATATTAGCATTCTGCACTCCTTCTCTATTTAAACTATAAGTGTGCGAAATTTCATACTCCTCCGTCCGCGCAATTTTCGTAAAAAGGGGTTCAAAGTTTTTGCTTCACGTATTAAAATACTGATGCCCCCCCCCACGGTAAAAACCGTCACGTTGTAATTGAATTAATACATCACTTAAGGAGTTAGCCAACAGCACCTATTACTAATATTGTGTGCATTTTGTTAAATATCTAATAAATTTTATTTTCAAAGCATAGGTATTTATAATGAAATAGTAATTTAATCTTTACAAGATATTTATTAATAAAATTATTTTCTCCGAGCTTTCCGTTCTTCCAAAAAATCAATAACGTCATCAAAGTTTAAAGATCGGACCATAAAATTTCCAATTGACAGAATAGCCAAGTTATGTAGCCTGTCTTGTCCCATTGAGTTTCTGATAGGTTTATATTAATTTTAGTTTAGAAAATGTTCTTTCAGCACTAGCTGTAGTCACAGGAATTGTAACAAATAACATTAATGCAGTACATACTTCAGGAAAACTGCACGGCATAAAATGATTCGTTATTATTAATAAATCAGCAAATTTAAAAGTTTTACTAAATTTTGTTAAAAACGTTAGGTTACTTCTGGGCTCGCAGCCTCTCTGGCCGGGAACCTCTGGCACCGAAACAAAAAATATTGGTTTACGAAAACAGTTTACATCTCACTGTCAAAAGATCACAAGAAGCATTGCTTTTTACCCTTTATTGGTCTGCGTGGAGCAAATTAGTTTTCTAGCAAGTTCGCGGCAACGGAATCACTAGCTTTGTCACTTTTAAAACACAAAATTTAGGCAGTTAGAACTTATTTTAGGTGTGAGCTATCGCGGACTTTACTATTCAAAATTAATCAGTTATTTGAAACTAAAAAACGTAAACGTAACACACGGATTCGAGGAAAAGTAACGTTTGATAAAAAAATGTTTAATTTCTTCGTAGCAAAACAACTACGTCACGCAAGAGAGGCGACGGAATTCGATGGATAAATGGCATTATGAAATTACTATTAATCGTATTATGAAAATACTAAATTCGTATTAATCATGCGTGGAGTTAATTTTGGATTGAAATTAGGTCTGGGAGGACTGATCTGTAGTTATTATATCGATAGTAAGATAAGATGTAATGTTCTTTAATCCCAGTGATTGAGATAACATGAAAGTTCGGGAAAACTCCAAATAAGATCAAAGTTCATCGAGATTACAGTTTGCTTTATTTACTTTCTCCCAATTAATATATTACTAAACCAGATGTCTGTACTATTACTGTAGGTAGCTCTAAGTTATTCAGCAAACATCCCGGAGTCCAGCGGTCAGGGCAACCGTTCGTGCATTTGACACGAACGACAATAGATGATACATTAATAGTTGAGACATCTAAAAACTACGTACAAATATCTATACTTAGAATATCTGTTGAAGGATGTTGAATCTTAAAAAATGTTCCTAGCATACTAAAATAAATTTTGTTCATTTGGCAAGGAAAAAACGAATGTCAAAAGTATGGCAGCTTGTCGTTTCGTCATTCTTGCAAACATTAATTTTTTTATCAGTGAAAAAGCGCACCGCAAATGCCGTAATAATAATAAAAATTGGATAATTTAGCGTGCGTTATAATTTTTCATGTTTTGAAGTCATAACGCTGCATTATTTACATGGATACCTTATAAAATTACTTATTTTTTATTGTGAAGAACGCTTGTGTAGCCGAAAATTATAATAAAATGCAAGAATATTTTCGTACTTGTGAATGCTCAAATGTGAATGCTGCAGAGTGAAGGAACATTTACAGTTTGTCAAATAAGAGTAGAAAACATAGGAGGGCGCCACTGATGTTCAAATGGCAATATTGAACATCAGTGGCGCTAAAAGTATAATAATGGGGGTAATCTAAAGCTGTGTAACCTATATTTTTATTAAAAATGCATGAGTAAAAAAAATATTTTTTTCATTGCAATATTGATATCTTCTGATCTCAAAATTAGACTTGCATGTATGTATATTATTATTATATCTTTGCAATTTTGTGTCAACGTAATGAATAATAACGATATATTGTGTCAACGTAATGAATAATAAAAATATAAAGCATAGTTTAGAAATTGCTCACATTTATTTAATATTAGCTTAAGTACCTTACGTTGCCCAGGCTTTAGATCATGTCTCTAATTTTAGATCTGAATATATTTAACTCATTCAGATCTAAAAGTAGTGTAACTAAACTCACCATTTATGATTCTTCCTATCTAGCTACTGTTAAATTCAAATAACGTTAAATTAAATGAAAGCCAATCACTTTGTAAAACACAATTTAATTAAATTTGTGTCATTAAATAGGTAGGTACCTTAACAACAGTGCTTCATCGATTTAAATTTTTTTTAAGAACAAAAAAATTATTTTGATTGTATGCAGTGTTTTGTATTTTCAGTGTCATTGCACTTTAAAATAATATTTGACAGGTAAATTGGTGTTGCCAGCCTACAAATTTTGTAGTTCCATTTTTTTATATTTTCTACTCTTATTTGACAGACAGTAGATTTGACTTAAGTATAATATATTTTGTATTACCTACAAGCATATAAACGTTCTCTTTGTGTCTCAAATAAATAAATTAAAAATATATTTTTTTTAACATTCCAGCTATATTATATACTTTGTTAATAACATTCAATATCAGGTGCGATAATATTTTATCGATAATTTTAATACTTAATGTTATTTAAGTGTCTGTAATCTCAAATAATCTAAATCCATCACTGATTGTGGTTCCATACTACATATTAAATAAAGAGTAAAGAATTATACGATAATTCACGCTACGGCATGTTTTATAAAATAAACATCATTTGAATATAACACCGTTATAATTACAAAAACACCCATCGGCCAATATACGGTACAGAGCAACGTCTGATGTTAGACCAGTTTTAGCAGCAACTATATACTTACTTTATTGATTTTCTGGTTTTCCCTGCAACGAACCTATAACAGGAAGCCAAAGAAATGCTGTTGGTGCTTTCCTGAATTATAGAGTTTACCAGATACTAAAGTTTGACGAAGCGTTGTAGGTATTACTGTGTAATTAAAAACATGAATTTCGAGATGACTAATATTCATTTATTGGCCTTGTTAATGCGACTAGTTTTTTCAAGTTATAATTATTGATAGATAATATGTAAGTAAGATAATAATGTAGACCTATATATTAGATAAAACACAATAAACATAATCATGATAATATCTAGGACAGCCTGAGCGTTTGTCTTATAAGGCTGGCTTTACATTCGTAAGTTTTTTCTCCAAATGGCCAAATTACCAATGTAAACGACATCAAAAGTCACTTAACGTAATTTATAGCAAGTTACAGAAGCTGTTCTTTCGCGATTTTTTTGACAGGTCTAATCGCGTCCGCGCGAACTCCCAGCTTTCTTACAGCTTATAAAATCAGTTTAATAAGCTGTGAGACTTTCCGCAAGAAATTGTACCAAAATGCGGCGTCTGATAGATGTCAAAAATTAAAAAACAGTTATTTTCGTAGGATTTTTTTCGTATAAAACTACTATTTATTTACACTTATTTAAGTTTTCTGAAAATGGGCATCCTTCTATTCAATTATCAGTCCAATCCTTTCTATTTTCAATGTTTCTGTTTTGAACATTACGTGCTTGAATTCGAATTAGGTTGCTGTCAGGTAGCTGTCAATCGGATACAATGAAAGAACTCCATTAATTTCCCCTTTTGACGGCACAAAAGCACGTAGATAATTGTTTAATTAAAGCCAAATACTATTTCAACACTTTATTTGGGCTTTTTCGTCTTTATTGAAAAAATCGTGTAATTTTGACAGTAGCAGATCGTTTTTGACAGAAAGCCATTTTACTGAAAATAAATTAACAGATGTAAATGGTCGCATAAGCATTTACACAGGTCGAACTTCCGAACAACTTATTAATTAATTATCACAAGTTGGATGCATATGTAAACGCTCCTGTGAGTAACTTGCCAAAACCTTCCGTTAGGTCGTAAATTTTACTTACGAGTGTAAACCTAGCCTTATATTATGGTGATATATATATACTTATGATAAATAAATAATAATAATTAGACTTATTAGTCTGCATTAAGTGTGAAGTAACAGTAGATAGATAAGATGCGAAATTCTTAATACGCATTAGATCAAAGACAATGCAGATGATTTTCTAATAATCGACATCTTGGCGCAGTGGACAGCGCGTTCACCCGGAAAGCGAGAGGTCCTGGGTTCGAGCCCCAGAAGTGCCAATATCTTTTTCTGATTTTTCTGTTTCCAGATTTTCGATTGAGTTTCGCTCGTATTGTCTTCATTTAATTAAATATTACAATTTGAGGTTTTACTCATAAAGTAAAATAAAAATAAAAATGTTATTTATTCGTTGACGATCTGCAGTCACGCTAGGGAACAGTTACCGAAAGTTATCGAGGTGCCAGTTTCGTTTTGGAAGAAGTACGGACCGATGATTCCGCCAGACCAAAATCCGAACCAAACAGTGACTTTCTCGGGATGCATTTGGTGTTTCTTCCTTTGGGGCTATCTTAAATTGCAGGTCTATGCGAATATACCGCAAACAATTGATATTTCGCCTTCGTATATATATATATATATATACACTTTGGAAATGATCCGCAAACAAATTAACAATATCAATGGTGCTATTGGTTATTTTGCCATCGTAATGCATTGTGGGGAGGTAATCTGTACTTTCATTGTTTAATATGTTGATATAATAAATGTAACTATAACCATGTTTAATGCTTAAATTGTTAAACATTTAATTTTATATAATATGTACAGACGTGGAAAGCTTTAAAAGGGATTATTTGCACGAAAATTATTCAAGAAAATTAAATTAATGTACAAATACGAATTATTAATCTAAAAGCTTCTATATTTTATGTAAAATAGGAACTTCAGATTGTGACTAATAAATACATTGAATTGAAATTTATGGAGTTGCTGGAAGAATTAAACATAATAAAATAATATTAAATATATTCAATTTTTATTAGAATAATTCTCGTTGTAATAACTTTTGAACTTAATACCCACCAATGTGGTATGTCATTGAAGAAGAAGATAATACTAATAAATCTAAACGAAAATATGAAAAATAACAACACACAGAAAAATGAAAAGGTTACGGTCGAAACTGAGACTCGAACCCAGAATCTCTAGTCTTACCGGGACATGCACCTCAACCAACTCGGCCATTTTTAAGTCATTTTTGTCAATTTCATATTTCAAATGCAGAATTAACTATTATGTCCGACTGTTTTTTCCCTTATTTTTGGCTGCTACCTTTTTAATTGATCATAACGATTTAAGGAACTGGTTTATAACCTAGAAATGTTATGGTTTCCGAAGGAGACTGGGATTTGGTTGAAAAGTTTAGTTAGTACCATAGCATAACAACAGCGCCTTGAGGTGATTTCTCACAAAAACGGCGCTCTGCGAATCATCATATTATTACTATTATAAGAAGCTTTTTTTATCGATGAATGTTAAATAAACTTGTAAGTAAACCCGCATTCCTTATCCCATATACCAAACCCCAATAAAATGGTGACCCCGACAAATGTTAAGTAAACTTGTAGGTAAACCCGCATTCCTTATTCCATATACCAAACCCCCATAAAATGGTGGCCCCGACAAATGTTAAATAAACTTGTAAGTAATGCAGCATTCCTTATTCCATAAAACAAACCTCCCATAAGTCCATTTCAAATTGTGATCAAGTATTTCACCAGATACGTTGTGTATTAACATTTTTCAACGTGGAACAATTACATTGCTCATTCAGGTGATAATTTAAGCTTCGAATTTTCCGGTTCAGGTTTATTTCTGATTTTTTTTTTTAAATAGTGAATTTAATCTGCTAAGTGATTGATGTCTGCTCAATTTGGGAGGCGGGAATGGGTACCGCCGCCCCGGGAACCTTTATTGGATAACCAACACCTCTGCCATAGGTCACCCCAAGTGGTTCGCTACGTTTGGTGATTTAGCAGGGGTGCCCGGGTTCATGGGGTGAAGTTTGTCTAGGTCTCGAATGGTGGATGACCAGGACACACTGAACCCCAGATTCCTACCCACCCCTTAAACCCCTTTCCTTCCTACCCACCCCTTAAACCCCTTTCCTTCCTACCCACCCCTTAAACTCCTTTCCTTAAACCTTAAAACCCTTAAACTTCCTTAAAAAAACCCTCCACACAGCATCCCCAAAGATGACATAGGCCCTGTGGGAAATTATTTTCCTCAGGGCCTCCTGTGTGGAGCTCATGTAAAAAAAAAAAAAAATCTTTGTCTTCTTCTATTCTACTCATTACTGGTGTGCCACAGGGCTCTATCCTAGGTCCAACACTATATATAGTATTTGTCTCTCTTATGAATAAAGTATTTTCTTTTGTCAAACACTATGTATATGCGGATGACACCGCACTTGTCATCGCACATAGGGATCTGCTCGCGGCCATGAATATGCTACAGCAGGATTTCATATCATTACAAAAATGGTCGCACGACTCTGGCTTAGTTATAAATGCACAAAAAACAAAACTAATGCACATAAGATCGCCTCATGCCAGATTTACAATAGCACCCTCAGTAGTATCCCATAACTTTGACTGCATACATAACAATTGTTTACAGCCCTGCGACTGTGGAAGAATTGAGCTTGTCAAAGAGTAGGTGTCTACTTAGGGGTGACGGTGGATTGTAATATGAAATGGGATATCCATATTGCTAAGCTATGTAAGCGCCTTCGAGCGATTGTAGGCAAACTGTATAAACTTAAATATTATGTGCCTATCAAAACCATGAAATTAATCTATTTGTCCTTGGCTGAATCTAACGTAAGATATGGTATAACTTCCTGGGGGCACTCATGTAAGACAAACATCCAACATGTACAGTCAATTCAAAACGCCATGGTAAAATTACTCGTCAGCAAAGCAGTTTACGACCAGCGGCAAAATATCTCATTAATGTATAAATCCATAAATGTTTTACCTATAAGAGCTCTTTTTTGGCATAAAATCTGTATGCAACATATACTAGATAGCCCATACAAAACAAAGGTGGATCACATGTACAATACTAGGCTCACACAAAATGAAGGGATGATTGTAACTAGATTTTCTAATAAACATGGCCAGCGAACTCTTGAATACATTGTACCGCTTATATTTAATATGCTGCCATACGATTTGAAAAAATATTGCTCGACACCTAAATTTGCGCCATTGTTAAAAAAATGGCTATTGGAATCAGATTTTCTTTATTGACTGACTCCTAGTGCACTTAAAAAAATTTTTTTTTTTTAGACATATTCTTATTATTATTATTATTTTTATACTTATTTTTGTTTTTATTATGTATTTTATTAAATTGAAATATTTTTTTCCTGTATTGTATTATACTTTATTGTACTATGTTTCTGTCCACACTGTTCCTGCCGACAAGCTACTTGCAGTAGCTTTGCAGGTATAATGTAAACATGAAAAAAATCTTTTTTCTGTAATAAAAAAAAAAAAAAAAAATCGTTTTATCTCGGAAGGAAACACCAACCACCACTCATGGATCTATCCATCACTAAAGAATTAATTCACACAAAGGTGCGGTTGCCTTTTTTGTCACAACGCTGTTTATGGTAGTCCATGTTTGTCCTTCGAACGTGATTACACACGACAGGCACCTCTACACGTTTATGGAATAGGTACTACACATATCAACCAACGGTAATATTTTTCATCGCTTGACTATTGATAAAAGATCTTTGAGTTGTTTTCGACAGTAAAAATCGCTTCACCATCGTGTAAATGATTTATGTATGCAGCGGAGCATTTATATTTTATAATGATGGGCTTTATCGTTGGCAATTCTCAATCATTTCAGTGGAGTTATGGACTCAATCAGTTATGGACTATTATATTCACCGAGCGATGAGGAACGTCGATGTTATTGATTGATAATCAATCTAAAATAGTCTGGCAAGGGATTTTAAAAGTTTCACCGCCAGGACAGTTTGTTTTCAGGGGTTAGTTAGTCATAATTTCATGAGTAGTGCACTAACTTCAGCAAAAGAAATATTATTTAAAATTAGTGTACTCACTTATACCAACATGCTATTGGAGTGGGGAACTTTATCAAACATAAAATCGTAAATTAATTTCGCCTAAATAAAACATATTTTTAACTGCCGTCGTTTATGAAAAATCGCAATCTCCCGATGCATACACGGCACATGTCCCAATGACGATGACAGTAGAGAGCATATGTGGACACTAGTTTGGTTTTTCAAATAAAATAGAAACACATTCCTCTTAAAGCCATACGGATTGTGCTGCGCGTAAACAGGTATGTATTCCCGCGAATGGATCAAAGAATTGCGGAAAAAGGAACGAAGCAACCGCAAGCTGCATTTCGCCCCTTTCATAATTGAAAGGAGCACACTTGACTAGGTTCACACATGATTGTATACGCAACCATATGTTCAAAGCCGCGCTAAGCTCGATATTCCAACCAAGTCGAGTTTAAAATCAACCGATAAACCTAAATCAAACGTTATGCGCATTTTTGCTGGGACTGCCAATCGATTGAAGAGGAATCCCACCCGTTTTCCAGCGCTATACCCTTATTATTTATGCACTGCGTCTTCATCCCTCAAGGGTTTTGCAGGTTACGCTGGATATAATCACCCAGCGCTTGCCTCCTCATGGACCACCAACCTGTCCAATTGTCTTGTCTATAGTCATACTAACACTTATCGTATCTTGTATTTCCCGCTAGGCACTTGCAAACTGCTTACTAACAACGTATGCAGGGACGCAGCACAGCAACGTTGGAGGTCTAAATTTTTTCAAAAGAGTCCTTGCGAGAGCCTTGAAGGGTAACCATCTGATACTTATATCAGGGCGGGTAAGTGGTGGATAACCTTCAATGATAAACCTTTGTGAACTGTTTTGAGATTGTGGCTACGGATTTTGATAATTGAAAAAAATCTTTGGACTGAATTGGATTGATTGTTCGTTCCTTAGTTGTGAAGTTTCCTGCAATCTTCCTTATTGGTATTCCAATCTCTTCCAAATATATAAACTCATTCACTTTCTCCAAATATTCATCGTTCACAATTCAATATTGCACAATAATTTCACAGTGTTTTCGTAGTCACACATCATGACAAATTGAAAAATAAATTAACAACTTACTTGAAATTCTATGGGCAGGTCGTTTATGGTAACCACGTCATCCTTGTCGGCCATTATGGAAATATTTTTTTGAAAATATTTTTATCACAATATTATTTTCACTTCACCGAGTCATTACACAGTTTTATATTTAAAAAATGTCTAATTCACTTTACACTCTTATTATTTATTGTTTATTATCTATTTATTTGAATGCTTGAAAAAATACAACTGATTAAATTAAGCCACAGGCGTGTGGTGTTTGGTAAAAATAACATGCTAAACTTTTAAGCTGGGAAGAGACATTTTTACAAATTTTCAAGTCCTTATTCACTCTGTTCCGTTAATTGTTATTGCTTTGTTCACACGTATATACTTTTAAAATTTGATGGAATGACAGGGCTACATGAAACTGGCAGAGGAAGGATGAAAGTAGAATGAATGCTGTATAAATGAGAGTCCTAAGGTGAAATCAGTGTTTCTTATTGTTATATGAAATATGGTATACAATAAGTTATTTTTTAAATTTTGTGTTAGTAAGTTTGTCTAACTACTTTTTTAGTTCATTGATATCTGTGTCGGCCATGTTATTTATTTCTTGTCATGTATTAGCTTTTAGTTGTAGCACTGTGTCGTCTGCGTATGAGATAATTTTTCCGTATTTAGAAGCATTATATGATAAATAGCAAAGGGCCTAATACTGTACCTTGAGGTATTGAAAATTCACTAAATTCAGAGTCACTTGATCAACTAATTTTGCTTCTTAACGTCTTTTATTTAGGCAACTATCCATGCTAAAACTTTTCCATTTATTCCAATTGTTTCTAAATAATTTGTTAGTTTGTTTTTTGATACACTTTGTCGAAGGTTTTTTAAGTCTTTAAATAAAGAAATTTTTCATTAGAATCTAGGGCGGTGCATAAGTATTTCGTTAATTTATTGAGTGGTTGTATTTTGTTTGAAGCCAAATTGATTAGAATTTATTAACTTTTTTATCTGTTTTTCACATGTTTTTTTTCATACATCTTTGCTATATTGTATGATAGTGATATTGGGCGATAATTTTGTGGGTCTTTACGACATTACATTTTATGAACAGGGATGATGCTTCTTTATAATTTTTTGGCAATAAGTGTATACTTAGTTAATTAGGTGTGTTATTTAATGGGTTCACCAGGTATTTTTTCATTGTATTTAATAACGCATGTGTTTATGTTCGCAAAAATGAATAAAATATACTATTTATTATTGATTTAAAAAGGTTCTAGGAAAATGAGAGTTAACAATGAACAGTTTTCTTTGTACTATCACGTTTATTTCTCACGTTTAATTGCACAATCGTCCAGTAGGTCAGGCACAGCACATGGCAGATAATCACAATCACCACGACAGCTTGTCATTGTTTAGTATCGCCCTTACCGACCTTCGAAATGTCCAAACAAAGACAGTACCCCACACAAGTAAGATTATCATGCCACTGAGAGCTCTCTCGTTACTTCTCTTTTTAATTTGTTACACGTACAAACATGATGTGATGACGGAATTATTTAAAGCCATCGATATAAAACGACCAATTTCATATAATTTTATTCTATTTTTAATCTACATCATAGAAATCTACATCTCATAGAGAAATCTACGTTTCATAAAGAAATCTACATCACATAGAGAAATCTACATTTCATAGAGAAATCTACATCTCATAAAGAAATCTAAATCACAGAGAAATCTACATCTCATAGAGAAATCTACATCGCATAGAGAAATCTACATCTCAGAGAAATCTACATCACATAGAGAAATCTACATCACATAGAGAAATCTACATCTCATAGAGAAATCTACATCTCATAGAGAAATCTACATCACATAGAGAAATCTACATCTCATAGAGAAATCTACATCACATAGAGAAATCTACATCACAGAGAAATCTACATCTCATAGAGAAATCCACATCACATAGAGAAATCTACATCGCATGGAGAAATCTACATCTCTTAGAGAAATCTACATCACATAGAGAAATCTACAACTCAGAGAAATCTACATCACATAGAGAAATCTACATCTCGTAGAGAAATCTACATCACATAGAGAAATCTACATCTCATAGAGAAATCTACATCACAGAGAAATCTACATCTCATAGAGAAATCTACATTTCATAGTGAAATCTACATCACATAGAGAAATCTACATCACATAGAGAAATCTACATATCATAAAGAAATCTACATCACATAGAGAAATCTACATCTCATAGAGAATACTACATAACAGTGAAATCTACATCACATAGAGAAATCTACATTACATAGAGAAATCTACATTACAAAGAGAAATTTACACCACAGAGAAATCTTCATCACATGGAGAAATCTACATCACAAGAATAAATTTACATCACAGAGAAATCTACATCACAGAGAAATCTACATTAGAAAGAGAAATCTGCATCGCATAGAGAAATCTACATGACATAGAGAAATCTAGATCACATAGAGAAATCTACGTCACAAAAAGAACCCAAAAACAAAAATTATTTTTCGATCAATACATTCAGTTTTTTTTAAAATCCTTTTTTGGCATTTAAAAGGTTCAAAAATTTTGGAGCCAATAAACATCTGATAGTAATCTCGTAGAGATCATTTGTTCTAAAATAGCCTTCAAACAAAAAAACCAAACAACTTCGGACTCGATTTACTCGAAAACGAAAGCTCAAATAAAAAAAAAGTTTTACCACAAAATCGAACCCAAGTTAATACGATGCAGATTCACCAGTTTACCGCTTGTACACAAGGCTTCTCACTATTGCCTTTACCATGGATACAAATTTCACCTTCTCAATCCTACCTTAGACCCAACATATTAAAATTTCAAAATATATTATGAAAAGTTTTCAAGATATAATATTATGTAAAATTGTTTTCCAAATATATTATGTAAAAATGTTTATAATTAGAAATATATAGTTGCTTTACATAGAGAAAAATAGTACTTTCGTTTTTATAATAAATACTTTCAGTATCGCCCTTGTGAAAAACCTCCACCCAGAAGTAAACTTTGCAAGAAATATTGCGCTTGCCATAGTAACACTCGAGCAAGTTAGTAGGAAGAAGTTGGGAATTTAGTGCTATGTTCATTTAAAGAAACGACAGCTTTAGAATTTTTAGTTCACAATAATAACGGATACAGAATACAACTTGCGCTCCCGCACTACTGCAGCGTTTTTTTTACGTTTGCGTGACAGATGATTTGTAGCCGTGTATATCTAAGATCTAAACACTTGATGCGATATTCAAACATCACACAACCCTCTCGAGTAGAACCAAGCATCACACAACCCTCTCGAGTAGAACCAAACATCACACAACCCTCTCGAGTAGAACCAAACATCACACAACCCTCTCGAGTAGAACCAAACATCACACAACCCTCTCGAGTAGAACCAAGCATCACACAACCCTCTCGAGTAGAACCAAACATCACACAACCCTCTCGAGTAGAACCAAACATCACACAACCCTCTCGAGTAGAACCAAACATCACACAACCCTCTCGAGTAGAACCAAGCATCACACAACCACCCCGAGTACAATTAAATATACAGGTATGCGGTTTAGTTATACATGTAAGACATAAAAAACGTTCTCGTATATTATATTTGCACTCATTGTACAGTATACAAATCTGCATAATTTACAGATGAATATTAAATGTGTATTTTTAAATATTACAAGTAACAGGGTGGTTTAAGTTGTTCACTGTTTGAATGTGATGAGGTAGCCTCGTGAGTATTTACCAGAAAATATACAAGTAAAAGTACGCCGCACAAGTTGGATCGTAAAACTGGATAAAAGATAAATTGATTGGACTCTACACGGCGAGGCAATCAAACGGGAGATAACACAATCTGATAAAGAGGCAACAACTCGGATTATGTGAATGTAGCGGATGCAGATACTATCAGTATTGCCCTAGCGACAGATCAGAATTTTTCTAAATTTAGTTGGCTTCGTTGTTTCTTGTAGGAATCCATTTCTACTAAGCGGTTCTCTCACGTTCATAATCTGAACGGGCAGTGCTTGAAATGGTTTTAGCGGCGTTGGTTTGATACCGCCACCCTGAAAATCATTTATTGGATAACCAACACCTCTGCCATAGGTCACCCAAGCGGTTCGCTACTTTTGGTGACTTAGCAGGGGTGCCCGGATTCATGGGGTGAGATTTGTCCGGATCTTGGCGGCGGATGCGTCTGCCCATCAACTGCGTGGTAGGCCGGATCGGGAGTTTTTTTTTCATTAGTTCCGTACAGGAGACCCTGAGGAAAATAATTCGCTCAGGGCCTACGTAATCTTTGGGGATGCTATGTGGAGGGTTTTTTTAGGGAAAGGAAGGAGAGGAAGTTCTAAGAAAGAAAAAGGCATGAGGGGTGGGTGGGAATCTGGGGGTCAGTGTATCCAGAAGTTTCGGACGAATGAATTCATCTCTTCCACTGCGGTCCAAATCCTGCTGAGAGTCCTCCTTGAGAGTTCAAAAGATATCCCTCAACCAGTCTCTCCCGATCCGGCCTGCCACGCAGTTGGTGGCCAGACGAATCCGCCGCCAAGATCCGGATAAACCTGACCCCTTGAACCCTGCTAAGTCACCAAACGTACCAAACCACTTAGGGTGAACTATGGCAGAAGCGTTGATTATCCAATAAATGGTTCCCGGGACGGCGGTACCCATACACGCGATTGATAGAGGGAGACCTATTGACCTCTCCATGAAGACTCTCTCGGAACATCGCTGTGCACCGCAATGGAAGGGGTAGATTCATACATCCGTCACTCCTGGACACACTGACATTACCACCCTTCAAATCTTTTTCCTTCCCAAAACTTCCTCTCTTTCCTTTTCTAAAAGACCCTCCACCCACCATCGCAAAGATGACAGGTTTTGAGAGGAATAATTTTCCTCGGGTTCTCCTGAGAGGATCTAACGTGAAAAAAATCAAAGACTCGCGCAACAATTTGGCATTTCAATTTCAACTAAATAAAAAAAGTATGGTATTATTATTTTTATTTTCACATGTAACAACATAAAAATGGGAAGAAAATAACGTTTATAATAACTGTTAAAATTTGAAAAAAAATACATATAAAACTTTATATTACAACACATAAATACTTGTCACACATAAACATAAATAAACACGTAAACACCTCAGCACAGGTTCTCCTAGTGAGGTGTTCACGAAACATACAACAATACCTATCCACAGTTTCACCTTCACAAACCTACCTTACACCCAACATAATAAAATTATAAAGGCAAATACTGTAATGTATAGAAATAAATAAAAAAAAAAAAAAAAAAAAAAAATACATTTTACATCAGTAATTTTAGTTAAAAAATAGTTAGGTTAGCTAATTTTAAAACGTTTTTATGTTTGCATGCGAAATTTTTATATTTAAAAAATTACATGATTATTTCGAATTATAAAATTTGAAAGCGTATATCATCATCTTTCAAAAACAGTTTTCAGTTTTCAAATATGTTCAGAAATATTCTAATTCTTAATATATTTTGTTAAGCGTAAATATTTTGAACATTTGAAAAATTTGACTAATTTCTGAAGGGCTAACAACTCTTCTGCTGGTTGTGCGAAATATTTTCTGAAATTCTTTCCTCACTGATATTTTGTACCATCATAGATTACAGTTTGTTTCGTGGTAGGTATATGACAACTAGGAATAATAACAGGTGAATGATAATGACGGCAGAAAAGCTATTAAAAACAACTGTTCTGAACACTCTATAATTTGTTTGTCAAAACAATAAAAACCGAAACTCAAGTAAGTACATATCGCTGATTAGAATCATATTTCATCTTCTTTATGAAATTTCTAGCGTCCAGCTTTGGGCACACCCATTTCAGAATTTATTTCATTTTGTTGTATTCAGGAATCAAATAGTTAGAACCAGCTCATCATTCTGTGACGTCACATATAAAAATCGAAATTATTAAAACGCAAAACTTAAATGTAAACAAAAATCTTAAAAATATTTTGAAATACTGTTTTGATTATTTTTAGATGTAAAATTGCAAAATAAGTGACGTCACACCAGGGGGGAGGGGGTCTCATGAAATTCGTGTGACGTAATTTATGAATGGCCCCTAACCAACATTTTTATTTATTTTATAGTTAATTATATTTTCTTAGTAGCTAAGCCAAATTAATTTTCAAAAATAATTATTATCATTGACTCGTAAATAATTCCTAAGGTTTCCTCCACAATGATGAAAAATCGATATATTTTAATGGCTTGTACTTTAAAAATTGAATAAGAAAATTTAGACACACTTCTTCTTCTTTGTGTGCCCTATCAGGTCCCCCCGACGTTGGCGATCACTCTGGAAAATGTCTCCCTATCTTGTGCTGCCCGGAACAGCTCCTCCGCACTTCTAATGCCGGTCCACTCTCGTATATTTCGTAGCCAAGACATTTGTCTCCTACCAGGCCCTCGGCGACCTTCTACTTTTCCTTTCAATATTAATTGGAGCAAGTAATACTTTTCCCCTCGAAGTATGTGACACAGACATGAGATTTTCCTGACTTTTATTGATGTGAGCAGTTCTCTATCTGCTCTAGCCCGCCTGATAATTTCTAGTTGGTGATCATGTCAGTTCATGGAACCTTGAGCATTCTCCGGTGAAGCCTAAGCCGTGAAGTTAGACACACAATGAAACGAAATTAGTATTTTTGAAGTGGTATTGCTAATTTCCGTTGTCTGTGTGTGATTGTAGTTCCCCAGGAAATCTGGTTCGGTGAACAATAATTGGTATCATTTTCAAAATTGGAACAGATTATGAGAATGATTTAGACAGGCGATAATGTAGGTAGGAACCTACTTATAACATAATATTTTCACGGAAAATGATTTTAATTGTAAGTATTTTTCAAAATTATAATTATAATATCCCGTGATTTTTCACGGGTCTACGCCAGTTATAATTACAATATTACCAACAGAACCGTTATCAACAGAACTGTGCATCGAATTTGTGATAAGAAAACCGTCAGATAAGAGGTCGTAAAATATTTTATAGCGTTCTGCTTGTTAACGTTATTACAAAAAAAAATTATTACGTAGAAACTTGTGAGTTATGATTTAGTAAGTTTCCATTGATTTCCGGAAACCCATTGTTTTAAAACATTACTTGGATTCGTATTAATTTTACGTGTATCTGGTTGCCGGTGTTGAGGGCCGTTACAATATTATTATTATTTTTTTTTTTATGTAACACCTCTCTCAAGAGCACCCCTGTCTGTACAGGGTAAAGGCAAGTTGCTACCCAGTTGGGCAGCGTTGCGAAGCGGATTAAGGGAAAGGTTATAATAGGAAGGGATTTATTTATCTGTTCTTGAAGAGGCTCGGATTATAATATGAAGGAGGAAAAATAGATGTCGGTAGTTCGTCCCATGAACGAGCCGGCTCACACAAAACGAGTCGAAAAAGCGAACCGTTCTCATGAAGCCAAACATCAACTGTGAACGATTGTTCTGCATTCGTCAAGTTTTACCGAGGATCAACAATGCTGCCAGCAGGCTCAATTAAAATACCTGTAGAATAGACTCAGCGTGCCCACATTGCGTCTGAGTATTGAATATGGCAATCTCTCTGATGTTAATAATGGATTGTCAATCAGACCGACCGCCCTTATTTGTACGCAGAATCAAGTAGATATCAAATATTGTGGGCCTCCAGTCCAGGGTAGCTATTCTCCAAGCCCTCGTCGCTCGCAATCGCCGTCGAAAGTACGTACATTGGTCGATGTGGTTATTCTTGAGCCAGTCGACGGAACATTTTTAGACGCCAAACGCCAGAAGTCATTCGCCACAACAACGAGTGGGGTAGACCAGTAGAAACGGAGAAGCGAGTGGTTGTTTATTTGCGTGTCTATGCAATTGGCTGTCAACATCTAGTATTATCGTTTTCCCGCGCGAACTTTCGCACCCGCAAGACGTCGAATACTGTTATAAAGTCGTTTTAAGGTTACATATTACAATGGCTAATTTTCCGCTCATTATTGTTGATCAGAACTAACTAGTTCTATGAGCAGTTGCTTTTGATTATTAGTTATATGGCCATTTCGAAAATTATCAACAGACCCAACAAACTTACCATTTCACTGTTTGACGTTTGACATTTCAAAGTTACACCATAGAAATCTCAAAAACATCAGGAACATAGACAACATTTACAGGGCTACCAATATAATCATCCTTGCGACCGCTCGCCGTTCAAGAATACGTAAATATGAAACATTCGAAAAAGTTGGTCGCGACGACGAGGAATTTTTCGCTCGCAGCTGGCGCATGGCGAGTAACGATTGATCGTTGCTCGGGAATAGCTACCCAGAGATGACTCCCATATTTAATTGTTGGTCGTGCTTATGTTCATTTTAATTTAATTAATTTATTTATACAGAAAATATAATTGACAAATAATGCAATACTTTGGCTATCAAACCAGGAAGAATTCATCGTATAAGAAGTTGAAGCCAATACGGATTTCATTGAAGAAATGATAACAATATTATTATAATCAATAGCACCCTCAGTAGTATCCCATAACTTTGACTGCATACATAACAATTGTTTACAGCCTTGCGACTGTGGAAGAATTGAGCTTGTCAAAGAGAATGTCTACTTAGGGGTGACGGTGGATTGTAATATGAAATGGGATATCCATATTGCTAAGCTATGTAAGCGCCTTCGAGCGATTGTAGGCAAACTGTATAAACTTAAATATTATGTGCCTATCAAAACCATGAAATTAATCTATTTGTCCTTGGCTGAATCTAACGTAAGATATGGTATAACTTCCTGGGGGCACTCATGTAAGACAAACATCCAACATGTACAGTCAATTCAAAACGCCATGGTAAAATTACTCGTCAGCAAAGCAGTTTACGACCAGCGGCAAAATATCTCATTAATGTATAAATCCATAAATGTTTTACCTATAAGAGCTCTTTTTTGGCATAAAATCTGTATGCAACATATACTAGATAGCCCATACAAAACAAAGGTGGATCACATGTACAATACTAGGCTCACACAAAATGAAGGGATGATTGTAACTAGATTTTCTAATAAACATGGCCAGCGAACTCTTGAATACATTGTACCGCTTATATTTAATATGCTGCCATACGATTTGAAAAAATATTGCTCGACACCTAAATTTGCGCTATTGTTAAAAAAATGGCTATTGGAATCAGATTTTCTTTATTGACTGACTCCTAGTGCACTTTAAATTTTTTTTTTAGACGTATTCTTATTATTATTATTATTTTTATACTTATTTTTGTTTTTATTATGTATTTTATTAAATTGAAATATTTTTTTCCTGTATTGTATTATACTTAATTGTACTATGTTTCTGTCCACACTGTTCCTGCCGACAAGCTACTTGCAGTAGCTTTGCAGGTATAATGTAAACATGAAAAAATCTATTTTCTGTAATAAAAAAAATAAAAAAAAATGACAATAACATAACTTTGTTATAATTCCACATTATTATTTCCTTATCCAACCGGTTTCCAATATATTTTTATTCATCCCTGATGAAGGTTCAGGTTGAACCGAAACCGGTGGGATAAGGTATATAAGGTAGGTAAGGATATCGGTTAGAACTCCGACAGAAGAATTGTTTCAAAGCATTCAAGTCTACAACATACAAAAACTTTATGCAAAAAATATTTTATTTAAAATTTAAAAAAACATATCAGAATACTCCACTGTCCAAAATAGATACACAACCAGGGCAATAAACTAAAATATTCTAGCTACAGCCAGTTTGAAAATATCTTTTGGACAAAGAAATATGAAATTCAATGCGACAAAACTATACAACGCTCTACCAACTCAAACAAAAAAAATTACAGAAATAAATAAATTTAAAACAAAAGTAAAAATATGGTTGAGAGAACAAAGTGAAAATGAACTATCAAACATACTGAAGACCATTTAAAGACAACTGGATACTAAATACAAATGTGGAAAAATTACAGGCCGCCTCAGAACAGGAAACCCTAGTGAGGAGGACTGTGAAAAAAAAACTTTATAATACCTTAATATAATACAATTTATAAATACATTATGTACAAATTTTGCTATAGATACTAATAAAAAAAAGGAAAATTTTTATTTTTTTTATTTTTTATATGAATACCGCACAAGAATCCCAACTGCTCTCGTCTGGAGCCTGTGAGACTATGGCAGCCCCAATTGGGGTATGTTGTGAGGCTGAAGGTGGTGGAGAGGGGAAGGATATGGAGAAGAGAAAGGTGGAAAGTACCTGGCTATTCAGATCTGGTCGCCAAACACGGCTAAAGACATTTCAAGCAAGGTTTCAATTCGGAATGGTGGTCTTACACCAGGGCGATACTGAGAGTATCTTCCTGTTTATTATAATTATGTATTCCCAACAAAGTATTTGCTACATGTGAAAATTTGATAACAATATTTTTTTTTTATTATTTTAAAAAGTACTTCCAACCGTCTGGAGCCAGTGAGACTATGGCTGAAGTAATTGTTATAAAATGTTAATTATTTTAAAAATTGAAATAAAAGATTCATAAAAATAACCGAATTTAATAAGGTATCAATTGGTAGAGACGCCAGTCCTAGTCTGGCTAGCATGGTTCATCGATAAGGATTGATAGGATAGCTTTCGGTAACTTCTCATCGTTCTCTAGGAAAACTGCAGATCGCCAACGTACAAACAACAGTTGACGTCGAATATATTAAGATCACTTATAATTATGAACTGTTACTGATTCGTTGGCGATCTGCAATCATGATAGGGAACGATAAGAAGTGATCCTGTGCTAGGGGGCCTAGGTAACTAGCATGGTCAATCGATATAACCCTATATCAATACGATATTGACCAAATCCATCATCTATGGTCAGTTATCAATATTTGGGATCACGATCAACTATTGGTAAGAGAAATTCCAACCGACGATTGACAAATTTCAGCCCGGATTCCATAGTATCAGATAGTTTCGGTTAGCTGTCAATATTTGCATTTATTTGAATTATGTCGTTCGTTAATCAACATTACTGGATTATTTAATGAACGTATTGAACTAACGGAGATTTTTGTATTGAAAAAGTCATTATAATTCAATTCAACTAAGACGCGACCAAATTATTCCGTTCGGATTTTGATAAACTTAAGTGGCTGAAATATGACTAAAGAAATGATTAACTAATTAACTCCCGTGTAGTGTCAAAAAGTAAATGCTGACTGCCAATGCATATTTAGGTTTGTATTTAATTCAACATTGCCAAATTATTCACATTTTTATGTATTTGACTGGCGTTTGACGTTTCTGAATGTGAATTTATGGACAGATTCGCCAGTGTTGCCAGCGTATATTAATTTCTAATTTATTCCCCACCAATATCGGTTCGGCTATCAACGGTGAAACTGTGCAAGGGATATCGATATGAAATCATCGGAAGTTACTCCTAACGATCCGACATTGTAAAGTTATCGATTTAACCATGCTAGGGGGCCTAAAGAGCTATTCGCTTTCTTTTGGGAGATCGAGATAGATCTCAGGCGAGATCTCCTGTCTGATATGTGAGATTTTCTACGGCTGTTATTTGCTTTTTCTATGGGCCGATGCCAGAATTTCAGCTGTGAGCTGTCACGTATTTTAGTTTAGGTCGTTTTAAACACGGTCGTTTTAGACACACAAGTGTCCATGATTATTTATTCATTTCAGCCATATAAAATCACACAAATCTCACAGGAGATCTCGCCTGAGATCTATCTCGATCTCACAAAAGATAGAGAATAGCTCTTCTGGTAAGACTAGAGTATCTGGATTCGAGTCTTAGTTGTGTTACCTTTTTATTTTCTCTATTTTATCTGTTTCATGTTTTCATTGAGTGGTGTTGATAATATTATCATCTACAATGATAACTACATTATTCGAGATCGGATAATCGAATAAAACATATAATTTTATCGTTTTACATATAAATGCGTTTCGTGACCTCGGTTTTCCGCGATGACAATGGAACATAACATTCCTTAATTACTCGAGATCTACACAAGGAAAATAATTGCTGTCACTTTGTATTCTTACAAAACATAATTACGTTTTTTTCCTGGTTGAATGTCTTGACAATTTTGTTAATGGTGGAATTTCTTAGCACAGTCGGGTAAACAAATTAAAAAAAAATTAAATATATAATTATTCTCAGAAGAATCACAATTCAAAATCGAACGTTGTTTTACAATTTCTTCACACAGGATGCCCCGAGGAAAATAGTTTCTCAGGGTCCATGTCATCTTTGGTGATGCTGTGTGGAGGGTGCATTTGTGGAAAAAAATTATCTTAAAGAGACTTATGTTGTAGGAGGCATGCAAATCGTTCTAATGAACTTAAGAACGAGTCGTAGAAACGACCTTAAAAAAACGGGTATTAAAGAGACCCATGTTGTAGGAGGCCGGCAAAGCCGAGCTATTGAACTTAAGAACGTTTCGCAGAAATGACCCGTTCTCAAGTGAAAAATTTCAACTGTGCACAAATATTGGACGCGCGTTTAGCGCGTTTTCCGACTGTGGAACCGGAAATTCAACCGTGGCACTTGTGATTTGTTCAGAGTTAGCCCTGTACAGTATGCCCACTTTCTGAGAGGTTAACCTACTCTGGCTTCGATGGAGCCCCCGAACCTGAGCTGGTCACTTAGAGTTACACCAAGTATATGTAGAAGTGTGCCCTCTATCTGATACAATAATGAGATTACTCATAAACACCACCAAATCAATTATAACGCAGAAAAACTTGTAGTGAAATAAACAAAAAATTATGTTTTCTGGGTGACTTGTGGGAAATAACAGAATATCGTACTAATGTACCGGACTGTTATGTTTTCAGTATTATTTTATAGCATATTTAATATGTAAAACAGAGAGACGTGAAAATAATATTTGATATGTGGCGAGCATCCTAAAATTGCTGTCCTCATTATCTCAAAATCTTAGTATTTGGAGATGTCTGACTGATCAACTGGACGATCGAAATATGTACTGTGCACGGCTATTTTAAAGAAAATAATGCACAGAATTCATGCATTTATTAATTAAACAATTTTTTATAATTATTTTCATGAATCCTAAAAATATGCCATTAAGAGGATCCAATAGTCCAGGGAAAAATCGAAGTCGGAATTCACGCCCATTGTGGGAGGAGTTTAAAAATATTTGAGAAAAAGTTTTTGGAACGGTTGAAAAAGGTATTTGAGAAATTTTTTTTGCAGGTTGATTTCGTAAAGGCCTAAAAAAAACATAAACTCCTTTTTTACACATTGTTTATTGTAACAACAAGGAAATTTAAAATTGATTTCACGGAACCGAGCGACGTGGAGTCACACGTCTGTTCCCTGCTCCGGCCAGGGGAGTTATGA
This sequence comes from Glyphotaelius pellucidus, assembly GCA_936435175.1. NCBI lineage: Eukaryota > Metazoa > Arthropoda > Insecta > Trichoptera > Limnephilidae > Glyphotaelius > Glyphotaelius pellucidus. The sequence goes on along the minus strand of OW386560.1, from coordinate 432,465 downwards.
AAGAAAGTAGGGTGTGGCAAGCCAGTAGTCCTTCGGTGAACGACATAAGGGTCGCTTTGAAAATCCTAATTCGTCGACTGCCGGCCGTATTGTAAAATAACAACGCAAAAATTCATATTTTATTTTATTTTGTGAATATCGGGCATAAATATCAATTTTTTTTGCGATTATCATAAAAAAAACTAAATTTGCTACAATAAACAATAAAACCATATCCGAAAAAATGTTCATAAGTAGGAGAGTTTGCACTTAAAAGTGTTTTTTTATAGACCTATTACTTTATTTTTTTCTAGGCTTATTAAAAGACTTATAAAAAAAATGACCGATATTTTTAAGGGCCAAGATATGTTCTATACGCAGTAATTAATTGAAGCATCTATAATATTTCTAAGCGATCAAATTTTCAAAACGAAAACACATGATTTTGTGTGATTTTGCATTATTTACTATGGCTTCATCTTAACGGTTAAATGTAGGCATATTCAATGGCTCTCTAACATTACAAGCAGTTTATTTGTCTCCATATTAAATTTCGTATGTATGTTTTTTTGAAAGGGGCGGAAAAATTGCCAAACCGAACACAAAAAAATTTTCGAGCGCTCAAAGGTGAAATCGATTATGTATCGGTACGATCCACAATGAATCTACAAGTTTCCTAATTATTGTGATAGGAATGCATCGAGTCATGTAAAATATTTTCATTGTTTATGCAATATTCATTGATGGAGAAATCAAAAGATTATTTTTACGATGCTAATCTGTCAAAAAAGGCGACGAATCATAAAACTGCACTAAAAATTTCAAGGTTATTTTATTACAGTAATTGCGAACCGTTTTCGCGCCACATTTATAACTTACTAGCTTTTCCCCGCGGCTTCGCTCGCATGGTATTACGGCAAATTACTGTAGCGGTTGAACTTATCAAATATCCCCCCTCCTCCCCACCCCACCCCCGCCCGCATTCCATACATTCATTCCCTTACATTCGGTTTTCAAACATCTAGCCTGCCACCTAAATTTCACAAAGAAAAAAAGAATTATCCAATTTCGTTCATTCGTTCGGAATTTATGCGGTTACAAACATTTCGGATATTTATTTTTAATTAAATATTTGGAAGTTTGTTAATATAATACAAAATTACACTATTTATTATTCAGTCTTTATAATCGTTACGAATTATATTTTTAATGTAGGAACTCTTATCTGATATTTATTCCAGCTTGTCCAATAAAAACAAAACATATTCTAATATTTGAATTTTCTGGGGCAGTAGCTGACCAGGGGGCTGAGTACCTACCAGCTTAGAGCCCACTAATATATCAACATCGTTTCCATGGGAATGATTTTTTTCTGACATTTGCAATTAACTCGCTTTTGTTAGCGACAAAAAACGTATAACAAATATACTATATTAATATTTATAATTTCATAACGCCAGAGCTTACCATCATATACAACATATAGTCTGCGCATATAATTTAGCTTTCTATTGGTGAATGAATTTTTAAAGTCTTTTTATTGGTTAATGCCTGAAAAGGTCATAAACAAACTCGAGCAGTTTCGCATTTATAATATTAGTATGGATTGTTATTGAACAATTAAAAACTATACTTTAAACTACTGAATAGATAATACACACTACAAATGTCTTCCAATGATTTGAATGGAAATGATTGTTGACACTTTTGGTACTAGCCCATTTAGCACGATGTCTCTCTTGCCTGACATTTTAATTTAACAACGATGATACAGTTTTGTATTAGAAATTTATATAAAACAGTATTTAGGAACATACTAACCCATTTAGCACGCGCTCTGACTCTCTTACACTTGCCTGACATCGTACACAACTATCCCATTTTAATTTCATACTAATGAAGAAACAAAGTTTTATATTGAAATTTATATTAAGACATGACATTTACTTAGGGGAAATAGGATTTATGATATCTCAAATAAAATTTTCAGTAGAAAATTATATTCTATTTTTGGTATTTTTTTGAATTAATATTTTCCTAACCATGGGAACTTCAAGGGATCGTATCTTGAAACCGATGTGACAATGTGAACTGAGATTTCTCTATATGAGGTAATATGGCTAGTACCCATGGCTCTATCCTACCGACTTTATTTTTGGCATGCTCGGAATAAACCATCTATGGTTTAGAAGGGGTGCACAAATTGCTACATATTTATTTCTTCATACTGATTCGCGGATGGTTTGAAAACTAGGTTATCACGGAGAGCATTCATTTCTATGTTCCCAGAGGTTATCTCCGCTACCGACATTATAAACTGTTCTATCTCCCAGCCTGCAGGACTAACTTGTCATGCCAGTGGTGAGAGCAATTTTACTGTTCAACAGAATCCCATTCGGATATTGACATATTTAGCGTCAGTGAAGCTGCCTTTAAAAGGCAAGCTCTATTAATTTTTATTTAATTTTTTTTTTATTTAAAGGCGATATCATGTAAAGTAAAAATACAATATAAAGTGAAGTAAAAATATAAAGTGAAGTAATTTGTTCTCAGTCCTCCTCACTAGGTATTCCTGTTCTGAGGGAGACTGTAGGTTGTTGTGTGGGTGTTGATCATGATTTTCTTCTCATCTAGTTTGTTTGTTTCCGCAAAAATAGAAATAGACAAAGTAAAAAGTCAATTTTTTACGAGAAAAACTCTCTTTTTATAACTTTTGAAGGTTATTCCCATCAACGTAATATATCATTGAAGAAGAAGATAACACTTTTAAATCTAAATGAAAATATGAAAGAAAACAAGACACAGAAAAACAGAAAAAGACAATGGTCGCAACTGGGACTCGAACCCAGACCTCTCGTCTAACCGGGACGGCGCGTTTTCCAATTTCGCTATTGCCACCTTCTGTCAAACCGTCATATTTGTCAATCTCATATTTCAAATATTTAGAATCATTAATATTATCTTCAACTAGTTCTTTTTCCATATTATAGGCAACTACTCTTTTTATTGGAAACAATCATTCAAAGAATTGGTTTGTAACCTGAATAGCGTCTCGGATAAATGTATCCGAATTTATTCATATGGAACTATTGACTTTATGAAAGTCTAAATGAATATTCAATTTTTTACGAGAAAAACTCTCTTTTTATAAGTTTTGAAGGTTATTCCCATCAACGTAATATATCAACTAGTTGAAGATAATATTAATGATTCTAAATATTTGAAATATGAGATTGACAAATATGACGGTTTGACAGAAGGTGGCAATAGCGAAATTGGAAAACGCGCCGTCCCGGTTAGACGAGAGGTCTGGGTTCGAGTCCCAGTTGCGACCATTGTCTTTTTCTGTTTTTCTGTGTCTTGTTTTCTTTCATATTTTCATTAAGATTTAAAAGTGTTATCTTCTTCTTCAATGAAAGTAAAAAGTGTTAAGATGTTTTTTATCTGTAAGTTGCGTTGGTGTTACTTCATAATTTGAATGATTTTCTCATCTTTGTGTTTAGTTAGCCATAATTTGATATCTTTTTAAAACTTTTGTATGTCCAGAGTGTTTTTAATTTCAATTGGAAGGGCATTATATAATTTTGTAGCATGGAAATTGTGATTTTTCTGACCAAAAGATGTATTTAATTTTGGAATGTTTAGTAGATTTGAGAATTTTGTAATGCTAGTACAGTTGATATATTATATAAACAAAATATGTATGTATGTACTTTTACAAATGTATTTAAAATCGCACTAAAATGTACAATTTCGTAATATTTTTAAAACAATAAATAAATTGAATAGAACACGGTAGATCACAGAGCTATTTCGCCCCTGTTTAGAGGGCAATCAGCGAAGCATACAAATATAAAAAAGATTTACAGATAAGATAGGTTTGAGTTGGTAATTACATCAAGCAAAACTAATGCATTCGCAGAATTAATTATCTCGTGAAGTGGGATGACAGGGACACGCGGCACTCTATTCTGTACACTCGTAGAGCTGACGAATTAACTTTTCATGCCACATTATCCAGCAATTTACAAAAGTATAATGGAAAAATGTGATCATCTCTAGCATATAAGGGACCCAAGTATACATTTACATCGAAAACCCCCATTTTTTCCATTTGTTCGTTAATTTTATGGTTTAGGTACATGATAATAATACCTACTAGGTGGAAGCAATTATGTTTCCTACACCCTTGTATCCCGCCAACCATTGGTGAAAATGTGATAAAGAATATTGTTATTTGTTCGAAATTGCTGGCTAAAGAAGAACGAGTTATTCTAACATGAATGAAAGTGAAAATTCTGGGTAGAATAAATATATGTTATACTTAACGCAACAGCGGTGACCGGAGCAGGTGGAATTACACTCTCCCCGTTCAAAATGCAAGCTTCCCAAAAGTAAAGCAAAACGATTTGAGAGGGAGCGTATAACATGCATATTATGTAAATACGAATATTAGAAGAAGAGGGTTAATATAAAAAAAATAAAAGTAGATAGTAATAATTAGGTCCTGAGGAAAAGAAATCCCTCAGGGCATAGGTCAGTGAAGAGTCTTTTTAGGGAAATGAAAGAGAGGTAGGATAAAGGTATGAAGGATGGATAGGAATCTGGGAGGTCAATGTGTGATGGAGTGACGGATGTATGAATCCGTCCTTCCCACTGCGGTGCGAGGCGATGGGTCGAGAGAATCCGACTGGAGAGATCAAAAGGTTCCGATCAACCAGTCTCTCCCGATCCAGCCCGCAACGAAATAGATGGGCAAACGCATCTGCCGCTAAAATCTTACCCATTACCCGGACCCACGAATCCTGCTAAGCCACTTGCAGCGAACCACTTGGGGTGACCTATGGCAGGGGTTTTGGTTATCCAATAAATAGTTCCCGGGGCAGCGGCACCCATAACTGCCTCCTTAATTGAATCAAAAATCGTTGGCTAAAATATATAATAAAACCTGACTTATTTAAAAAAGAGTAAATATCACTCGATAAATGTGTTAAGTAGCATTTAAAGAAACACTACTGCGAATTGTTTCATACCTATAACATGTAAATAACAGAAATAGATGTGTTTTTTTCAGAAAGAGATGGCGATTTTTTCTAACAAAGGCATACCATACAACTATTTTTTCAATTCGGCAAAGGTACAGAGAATATCTTAAAAATTACATATATTTTTCATGAGATTAAAAACTTTTTCAACTTTTTTAATTGATTTTTCATGTGAATAACTCACAAGAGTCTCAAATGGTCCCAACTGTCTGAAGCCAGTGGAAATATGGCATTCCCAATTGGGGTATGCTGTGAGGCTGGGGAAGGGAAGGAGATGTGGAGGAGGAAGGCGGGGGAGTATCTGGCTGTTCAGATTCAGATCAAAGCATCTTTTTAATTCTGAATGGTGGTCTTACACCAACGTGATACTGAGAGTATCTTTCCCTCTGGAACGAGCCGCAAATGTACTATATAATATTTTAAATATATACATTGTAAAATAACACAAATTAATAGAATAAAATTTACTTGCGCACGCCGGGGTTCGAACCCGCGACCTTCGGATCACGAGCATTACCCCTAAAAAAAAAAGCCCCGAAAAAGGGCGTTTATTAATAAATAAATAAAGTATATTATATTTCGGTAGTGAGGCATGGAACTGGCAGAGAAAGGATGAAAGTAGACTGAATGCTGTAGAAATGAGATCCCTGAGACGTATGTGTAGTAAAACCATGTATGATCGTGTGAGAAATGTGGAGATCCGCAAAGAATGCAAGGCTGATGTAAGCGTTAGGAGTAAGATTAAGAAAGCGACGCTCAGATGGTTTGGGCATGTAGAGCGAATGAATGAGGAAAGGAGTGTAAGGAGAATATATGACGCAAATGTGAATGGTAGACGAAGTCGGGGACGCCCGAGGAAGACATGGCACGACCAAGTGAATCAGATACTTCAGTCGGGCGATGTCAAGAGTCAGAATAATAGAAGAGCATGTATGAGACGATGTATGAATGTGAACGAAGCAAGGAGGAATGTTAGTTAGTTAGTTAATATTTAGTTAGAAATTTGGAATGCTGGGTCTTGAGGGAATGCTGTGAGGCTGGAAAGGTTGGTAAGTCCCTGAATATTCAGAGCTTTTCATTAAACATAGCTAAAGCCATTTAAATAACATTTAGTGATAAGCACTTCAAATCTGATTTGTAACTCAATACTGATAGTATCTTCTAGTCTGGAACGAAGTACAAATATTCACATATACAACAAATCGTGATTCGTTTGAAATGATTTGATATATTCACGGTTAAAACTATTGCGAATAATTTTTAAGATGTTATGCAGTGTTGCGCTACCTCCTTCTTTAGCCAACGTTTTGGACAGCTTTACAGTGTTCATCATCAGGGCAGTTGAGTAATGATTTGAGGTATTTTTTTTTTACATGAGCTCCACACAGGAGGCCCTGAGGAAAATAAACTCCCTCAGGGCCTGTGTCATCTTTGGGGTGCTGTGTGGAGGGTTTTTTAAAGGAAAGGAAGTGGAGGAGAATTCTGGGAAGGAAACGAGTTTAAGGGGTGGGTAGGAATCTGGGGTTCAGTGTGTTCTGGTCATCCGCCTCCAAGACCTAGATAAACCTCACCCCATGAACGCGGGCACCCCTGCTAAATCACCAAACGTAGCGAACCACTTGCGGTGACCTATGGGGTGTGATGATTCCACATCTGCCTTTATGATGGACACTATAATCCAAAATCTTGGCTGACTCGGCATATATTAGCGCCTATATGTATAGTGATTTATTTTTAAGGTATTATGCCGCGTTGCCGCGTTGCGCTACCTCCTTCTTTAGCAAACAGTACATTACATCATCAGGGCAGATATGTAATTATCACAACATTACATCAAACCAATACGCATCTGCCCTGATGATGATGAACAAACGTAAAGCTGTCCGAAACGTTGAAAGTGAGAGGTAGTGTATTACGGCATAATACCCCAAAAATAAATCACCATAACATGTACGCCGTGTTTAAAACTCAATATGATGAGCTTTGGGCTGTTGTACCACAAGGACGATTAATTATTACAAATTTTTCAATTAATTTGTGACAGTCGTAAAAAACTTGAATATCCACGAAGATAAATTGATTATAACACTCACTTCACAACAAACTCACACACGACACAACTAAAACGTTATTTAAACTGTGACTACTTGTCACGTGTAGTGTTTGTACCTTGCAACGCCGGGTGTAGGTATGAGGTGTTGGGGAATGGGGTGTTCGGTATCGGGTATCGGTCCAACGACTCGGGGCACTACCACGACACGAGAGCGCTCGGGTGTGACTGCCTGACTGACTAGTGACTAGTGACTGGCGAGCAGAGAACAGAGAACAGAGAACAGAGAAGCAACGGCGATAGTCGAACAGGTGCGTTACCTGTCAGTGCAGCGATAATCAACCAGTGGCTTTATGAAACTTTTTTGATACTGAGAAAATTAATTAATAGTACTAGAATTTATTTGTGATTGAAAAAAAAACGTATTTATTGTTTCTTCACAAATAAAATGTATGTCATGGCAAATAAAAGTATTTGAAGTAAAAGCTTTATAATGCTATATTATTTTGTAATATTGATTTTAATAATGAAATAGAGTTGCTACACTGTAATGTTGATGGTACAGGTCAAAAAGAAAAATAAACAACAGATCCAGAAAAAAGAACTTCTAGTCCGTCTGAAGAAATTGTGAAACCAAGCATGCTTAACTCTTATTAAATAAAAATCAAAACAACATGCCCATCGCTCATTTTGAAATTCAGCATTGGAGCGTTTTAACAGGCATTACTGGGCATTACGATAGTTTTTTGTACAGGTTTTTGAATATTATAAATAATATAGATAAACTAATAGAGATACTTTATTTTTGATACTGAATTATTTAAGCCTTAATAATGTTTCAATAAAAACAACAACCATTATATGTCTAAATCTCTATAAACCAATAACACGGGATGTCAAAATTTCTATACAATGTGACCACGTGACTGGAGAATTATGGACGCGGTGACGTCACCACTAACAATCCAATAGTACCAATTTGACAGGGAGTTTTGAACGACACGTTTTAAAATGGACTTTTTCATCATTTTTTTAAAACTCTACGTTTAATGTTATTTAATAAAACTTGTATATTCAGAATCAGCGTTTATTGGTCTATATCAGAGGTTCCTAAACTTTTTTTTCTCGTAGACCACTTTCAAAATTTTACCGGTCACGGTGGACCCCCTGCTGGTACATTTCTACCATATTCCCAGCCGGATCTACAACTTTTTCAAACGGGGGCAAAATGGACCAGTATTCGAGATTATATTTGCCACGACGGAGGGGGCGTAATGGGGTATGGAACGGGGATGAGGTATGTTCCCATCCCAGTACAGTACACCCATTTCCCACTGTGTGCTGTATGTAGGGGGCGTAATGGGACATGAGACGGAGTGTGGGATGGGATATGGATATGGGGCAAGTGGGGGTCCACGAAACCAGTTCGTGGACCCTCATTTCTTTTTCGCGCCTTCGTGGACCCCCGTCAGGTCTCCCGTGGACCCCTAGGGGTCCACCTGGACCACTTTGGGAATCACTGGTCTATATGAACATATTTTTTTAAAGCCAAAATATTTTTCACTGGATACGTTTCTTTGTAATTATTTATTAAAAATTTGAATAAAACAAAACATCTGTGTGTTGTTTGGCTTTTGACCAATATTTGTCAAATAATTTTAGACCAGGTTTTCTCAAAACGCAAGAAAACATACGTTAATTTTGAATTAATTGAACAAATTTTGACTTACAAAAGTTTAGAAATATGATGTCTTGTGCCATTGATATTGTGGCATGTAATTGAAAACTTTTTAGTTTTTAACAGTTTTCTAAGTTTTAAGTGTAAATAATGAAATGTATCTCTCCCAAAAAAGAAATGATCTATTCTGGTCTAAATTCCATCATTTTCGTTGATCATAATATTATGCCAAATCAAAACTCTGATTGTAGATAGATAATACACGGTTTTGTATTAAATTTGATTAAAATCGTTGACGTTCCGCACGTGGTAAAAAGGAGAATTATTTTAAAAGGTTGTCTCTCCCTGAGTACAATCGTGGCAGGTGCACTTTGTCAGGGTTGGCACCGGCTATCTCGTATACATAAACTATATAAATATATGCGATATTTTATTTTCTTTATCACACAGTAATACACGTCAATTTATTATTTATCATTTTTATCAATGACACATTATTAAAAATATATGTAAGTACTATTTCCTGCAGTAGATTATTTATTTTATTATTAAATACGTAAAAAGTGTGCATTTACACACCACAGGTAGCCAATAAATTAACTAACGAATTTTATATATTTTTTCGTATATCACTGCAATACAGACGCAAAATAAATCGGAAATCAAAAATTTAAGTGCATATATCGACAAGCTTTTTATCATTCTCCCATTTGGGCAGATCTCAATATGCTCTATCTATTTTTTTCTTTACATTTGCTACACACAAGAGGCCCTGATGAAATTATTTCCTCTCATAAGTCATCTTTGGGGATGCTGTGTGGAGGGTCTTTTTAATTAAGGAAAGGAAGGGATAGAGTATTTTGGGGGAATACGATGATATATCGCTTGCTGAGGATTGGTTTGTACTATGTCCACAAAAACTTGTATTGAAAAATAAAATTTGATTTAAAAAAAATTATATTTTTGTTTCCTGTATTTCAAAATAATTGCAATGAATATTTAAAAAAATACAAGGCTTAATCTACCTATTAGTAAAAGAACAACGTATTTGGTTGAATTTTGAACGAACTAACATATACTTCAATTCACAGCTTAAAAAAACCTAAAAATACAGGAGTACAAACCAATCCTCAGCAAGCGATATGTCGGGCTTCGTGGACGATGGGCAAGGCTCTCATCTTCGAATCAAGAAGTCAAGGGTTCAGATCTCGGCGTTACAAATACGTTTAATATTTTGAATAACTGTACTCACAAGAAAAAGATTTTAGCGGCAAAGCGGAATGCGTCTTAAGCCTCGATGACACTGAGCGAGTTTACAAGCTACTATCTGGGAAATTCACTATCTGTTAGTAAACTCGCTCAGTGTCATCGTATTACTTGCTAACTAGCAGATTGTGGACAATCTACGAAAAAAGTTGAAACGTGGTCAACTGTACTCGCTGCTCGCTCAAGATGGCGGCCAACCAACAGCTGATTTCGTAACTGTTAGAATTAGTTCGCGCGGGAGCCGTAATCCTCGCTTCTGGCTAGCGTGTGGCGCTAGCTGCGACCTCAAGTTTTATACAAAATGTCGACCGAATTGAATCGCACGAGTCGTTATTTTAGCTGCTACTGTCGCTACTGAGCGAATATACAGTTTTGTGTGTCATCATGACAATCTCACTCGCCGATTCACCCGCTTTTAAACTTACCGGCTAGTAGCTTGTAAACTAGCTCTGTGTAATTAAGGCTTTAGGCTTTGAATTTGAAGGTTGCGACTTCGAAACCACACGAAAGCCTTACAAAACCAGTATATTTTTTGAATATGTGAAATGAGATCTCACAATTATTATCGTGATTTAATTTTTGGGTATTACTTCCCCCAACTCTATCTGCCCTGATGATGGACACTATGAAGCTGTTCGAAAAGTTGGCTAAAGCAGGAGGAAATGCAACACGGCACAATACCCCAAAAGTAAATCCGAATAAGTATATTTTTTACTTCATTTCCAGTATTAAGTACTTTCGGAAACCCCCTGTTGAGATACACTCGATTGAAATTCGAAATTAACCGCGTTTAGAGGTCAAATCACAATTACGAGCGTGGTAGATGATACTCTAAGTATCGCCCCGGTGAGAGATCACTATTCAGAATATAAATGTTGCTTAAAATGGCTTTAATCGTGTTTAGTGAACAGATCTGAATAGCCAGGAACATTCTTTCCCTTCCTATTCCCATAAGCATCAGAAAATGCTTCAATAATTTTGGACGCCATAGTCCCAATGTCTCTGAAAAGTTGTGTCTCTTTAGCAATATTCACAATTTATTAAAACAAGATATATGATACTGTACATTTTTACGAAGAGACGATATTTCAAAATCGTTTTAAAGAAATGGTTCTTCCAACCAATAAACAAAGATAAACAACAAAAAAAGAAAATGGAACGAAAACAAAATAACAAAAAAGAACAACAAGAGATAGTCACTAGTAACCAGTAACCAGGTTACCTTTCTTCAATTCGTTCTACCACATAATAATAAGATAACATTTTTTTGTAGCAAACGATTTATGTTAGCGCTTTTAAGAGGAAATCGGGTGGCGTTTTTTCCATACAAACGTATTCCCCAATTTATTCTCTGATTTTGAAGTATCTTTTAATAATTATATGAGTGCAAGTATGCAAGTATCTTTTAATAATTATGATTATCTTTATTAAAATATATCGACCACTAGCGTGTCGGTATGTTTTGCTTTTTTGATTAGGTACTTCTTATAGGAGTTAGGACTCTCCAAAAATCATAAAAATTTTTTGTATTTCTTGGGCATTAACTATGTAACAATTTCCAGACATTTTGTTTTGAAGAGCTTTAATCATCAATGTATATTTTTACTTAAATTTTAAATTTTCTGCGACCGGTTTCGACATAACCGCGTCATTCACTAGCAAACTTAAAACTAACTTAAAAATTCTGTGCAAATAGCAAAAAGAGTTAGATTTAATTAAGTGGGGGTAGTAGGAAGGATGATTTTGGGGAGGGGGAGAACGGTGGAAGGGGTCTTGTAAATCACCTTTACTAACTATGTTTCCGTGTAATGTTGACATAGAAAAGCTAGTAAAAGCTTCAATTAATCCGTAGCATATTTTTTTATGTTCATAATATAAACCGATTCGTCGTAAAGATAAATCTAAATAGTATCTAAATAGGATTTCACGTATAGCTTCATATTAAGACAAGTTTCTGCAAAACCATTTCTTTTGCTCATTTCTATAAACAAAACAATTTTCAGAGCCACCTACCTAGGTAGGTACCTATGATGTATTTCCATAGGTACTCATAGTTCAATGAAGTTCTAACATCAAGTTTTTAAGAATTTCATATATTTTATAAAGTTCTAACTTTGAAACTTTTTCAATCGTTATTTTGTTCTTATGTGATAGATGTTTTTTTTTACGAGGCGCATTGCAGTTCGTCACGTTAGTTGGATAGGGTTTTAACTTTGCCTTACCGTGTTCTGAGATGTCAAAGTTCACAATCTAACAATTTCTGATTTTGGGATGCAACCTTGTGTAAAATATTTTACTATAATATATTTTAACGGAATGTATTACATTTTTATAGGAAAAACTCTCTTTTATATTGACTGTTCAGTGGTTGAGTGGGCATCGCGTTTGGGTCCCATTCGGGCGTCGCGCGTTCGATTCCTCGGCTGGTTAAGTCCTCCATCACGACACAAGCAACATTTTTCGCTTAGTGGTGGTAGGAGGAGATTTTCAAACATTTTTGGGTTATTCGTAACCCGGGGAATATTTGTCTTTATTTAATAAAAATAAAAAAAAATTATTCCCATTCATATAATATATCATCGATGAAGAAGATAACAATGATAATCTAAACGAAAACATGAAAGAGAATAAGACACAGAAAAACAGAAAAAGATAATGGTCGCAACTGGGACTCGAACCCAAAACATCTCGTGGAAAAAAAATATTTTGAAGTTTTACTCCCTCTTTAGGAAGAAAATACTAAAATACTTTGTCTTTATGCTTAAAAACGTTGAATGTATGTCTACACTGAACGTCTGTTGACAGCGTTCAACCCAGGCAACTTTTAACCGTTTTTGGAGATCCTAACTCCTGTAAGAAGTAACTTATCAAAAAAGCAAGACGTACCGACACGCTAGTGGTCGATATCTATATTATGTTAAAAAATATTTGCAGTAGTGTCAAAATCTAGAGAGAATATTGGGGAATACGTTTATACGGACAAAACACCGCCCGGTTTTATCTTAATACGTTTAAGCGCTATTGTCAGCGGGTTCTAAGTGCCATAATGTGATAAGTAATTCTGCACCAAGTATAACAATAATAATTATCTCCAAGTTTTATCAGATTTATGATGCATTAATTTTTCTATAGTCGTTAAGTAACGATAAAATTATTCAAACGGTAGGAACCTATGCACTGTTAGTTTGACAACTGATGATTTGTCTTTCTTTTTTTACACTCCACAAAAGAGGCCCTGAGGAAAATAATTCCCATCAGGGCCTATGTCATCTTTGGCGACGCTGTAAGAAAAAGAAGGAGAGGAAGTTCTAGAAAGGAAAATGGTATGATGGGTGGGTAGGAATCTGGGGGCCAGGAGTAACGGACTTATGGATAGACAACTCAATGTATGTCTTAATTTCTTAAACAAGTTTCATAAAAACATAAAATTTACTATAAAGATTACACAAAATTTCAGCATAACCTTTTTAGACTTAAATTTGTCAATTGTTAATAATAAATTTGAATTTAATGCTTTTCGCAAAGATACATAAACATATATTATAATCCATAACACATCAAATCATCAATTTTCTAAAAAAATGTCAGCTTTCCATTCAATAACACAATTTGGGAGGTGGTATGGGTACCGCCGCCCCGGTAACCATTTATTGGATAACCGACACCTCTGCCGTAGGTCACCCCAAGTGGTTGCTACGGTTGATGACTTAGCAAGGTTGTCCGGGTACAGGAATGTCCGGATGTTGTTGGCGGATGCGTCTGCCCATCAACAGCGTGGTAAGCCGGATCGGGAGAGACTGGTTGAGGGAAAACTTTTGACCTCTCCAGCAGTACTCTCTCTGGACATCGCCTCGCACCGCAGGCAGTGGATTGGATAGATTCATACGTCCGTCATTCATACTCCTGTATAAACACGCTGACCCCCATTCTTGCCCATCCCTCGTACATTTTTCCTTCTCAGAAGTTTCTCTACTAAACAGAACCTTTACACAGCATCCACAAAAATGAAATAGGCCATGAGAGGAGGTATTTTCCTCAGGGTCTCCTGAATGTAAATAAAATCGTTTTCCTCAAAGTTAATCATAAAAAATTCAAAAGTCATCCCGTCATACGCGTACGTGTGTTTTGATTTACAACAGGGACTGTTCTAAATTTAAATTTGCAGTGTTCCCAAGCAAAAATGCTCTATACAAATTCAAAACATGGCGAAAACGGTGCCGTATAGGTGAGATCATCTTTCTCCAAAAGGATTATCCGACCCCCAAAGCATGGCATAATGAGTCTTATATTCTATTCAAATAAGGCCGTTTCTTCTGCAGCAGTAGAAACAAGCTTGAGTATGTTATCCGCGGTTGGTTGCTAACGCCATTACCTCCGCTATTCGCTTTGCATTGCGAGCTGTCTGCTCAACCGTGATGGGTACCTATTTCAAATTCATTAACATTACACGGAGTTCTTAATGTACTATTTCCTCTAATCATACAAAAATATCACCAAAACTTCAACGATATCTTGTAAGTTATCTTGAAGTACCTATTTTTATTTTTAAATTAAAAACAAGTTAATTGTAATCCAGTAAACCCGATGTTCTGTTTCACTGAAAGCTCTGGCATTTTAAAATTTGCAAAGCTTTTTCGGTCTTATTTAAAAATAAAATTAACACAACTTTCAGTCTTCTCCGTTTCCATCATGAGCTACAGAGCTTAAATATATATTTTACTTCGAAAAAGTAAGAAAATGCGCGACTATGTTTGTTTATAATTTTAATAATTTTAAATGCGAAAAATAATTGTCGATTTCTTGTTTCGACTATTTTAAGTTTTATAAAATTTTTGCGATTCCATGACAGTTGATCCCTCGAAAATTAGCCTCTGGCATATGATATGCAGTCGGTTTAGGGAAAATACGGTATGCCTACTTATACATATATAACTAAATGTCCCCGAAAGGGTATGCACAGAGGATGTACCGCGGAATAACAAAAGTATAAAGCATACTTTCTTTCAAATGCATCAAGATAAAACTACTTGTCTATATACTGTATATACCAGCGCGTAAGTACAAAATATGTAGCAAATTCGTTTGAAATCCGTTTCAACTTGTTATTAGGTATTTTTGAAATCAATTTTAGATGTGAAATTGTGGAGAAAAAATTGTAATTTTATAATAACTATGGATAGGTACGGAGTAATTCATGTATAGGTATTGTAATATTTCATTATTTTAATATAATACAATTTTGCGAATCTATTATTTATTTATTTAACTTATTTTAATTATAGGTAAAGATGTTGGTTCCATATACTTTGTGTTTTGCTGTGACAAGTAACTGTTTTATGATAATGTTTTTTTAAATAAATAAATAATAAATACGATAGTTGCTTTCGAAACACCCAGTGCATTAATTCCGGTACGGCGCTTTTCCTAGACATATTGATTTTCAATGGTGCACAACCGTCGGTTATAAATAAAGCAGCCGTCACACTAAACCTCCGTCCCGTCCCGTTATGTGAGGTCATTTTAAATTATATTTATGATGTAATCTGTAGAGACCTGAAAATTTCGCGAGTAATACGAATTTTCATGTGAAATTCGCAATTTTCGGGTAAATAATGCGAATTTTCGCATTTTTTAACATGATTTCCCTTTTTAGGAGGCACTAAGAAAAATAATTTCCCTCAGAACATCATCATCTTTGGAGATGCTGAATTGAATATTGGATATTGGATTGAATCACCGATGTAATTTTGTATTTGTCAGCCTCTCTTGAAAGATTTGAGTTTTTTTATTGACAAAACTATTTATTCATATTCATTTTGCGTATGTACGGGCGCGAACTATTAATTATTATTAATATCTTAAAGCATAACTTGCAAAAGTGTCTAAAACCTAAAATAGTTTTATTGGCGCCATCTGTGAATGCGTAGATTATAACGTACGTTGTGTTTAACCTTAAGTAACGGAAAGTGAGGAAGTTCGGGGAAGCAATAATGTATCAGGGATGGGTAGGAATCTGGAGATCAAGCGTCCAAGAGTGACGGACGTATGAATCAATCCATCATCGAGAGAGTCCTCCTCTGCTGAAGAGGTCAACCAGTTCCTCTCAATCCGGCCTGAAAGGCTACTCCCTAAAATTTGCGAAAAGAGACCGTTCTCCCGCGAGAAGTGCTGTCAGATTTGTGTGATTTTCTACAGCTGTTAAATGAATAAATAATCACGCATACTTGCAGGAATTCGTGTTTAAAACGACCCAAAATAAAATATTTGACAGCTCACAGCTGAAATTTTGATATCGGCCGATAGAAAAAGCAAATAACAGCCGGAGAAAATCACATAAATCTGACAGCCCTTCTCGCGGGAGAACGATCTCTTATCACTAACCCTTTCTGCACGCACTTGATGGACAGACGCATTCGCCACAACTCAAATAAACCTCAACCCGGGCACCCCTACTAAGTCACCAAACATAGCGAACCACCCAGACTGATGGCAAAGGTGTTCGTTATCCAATAAATGGTTCCCGGGGCGGCGGTACCCATATCAGCCTCACAAATTGTAAAATGCAGTAACTCCAGGTATTTTAAAATAAGAACGTGATATTATATTATATTCTACATTCTGCATATTTTTTGCTATGTTTTTGACGAGATTTAATAGCCATTAAACGGAATGCAGCTAAAATTGTATAAAAAACACCCCTTACATCAAAGTACGGGGTGTTTATTTTACGTTTATTTTATTTTTATGTTTATTTTACAAACACAATGAAAAATAAAATAAAAAATAAAACATTGTGAAAAATGCATTTTTGGGGTGTGTAATTTTAATGTACAAATGACAAATTTTGATTCCGCCGTAAAAAGGTAATTTATATTTTAAATTTACACCTATCAAAATGTTTTTTTTTCTTAATTTTTATTTTAAATTTCATTTATTTCTATGATAAATATAGTAAATTTATTTTTTTTGATTTTAATTTACTCACAAATTATTGCCCAAGTTGCCTCTAAAATCATGAAACACTAAAATCTTTAATGGCCTATTTCTTATAATTTAAAACAAAAATAAATAAAGTAGCTCACATCCGAATTAGATATTTGATATAACCTTTGATAACAAAAAATTTTCAGTTTGGTTAAGTATTTTGATCTCAAATCCAAATTTAGGATTCGCATGAAACGGGCCGAAAAGGGCCGCGCAAACGTTTCACTTAATATTATAAGACGCTTGGTACTACTGATAGTTAAAAGGCATTTATTTATAAGAACACACAAAAAACCTTTATTTTTATTGAAATTATAAAACAATGATACAAATTAGTAATATGTTACCAATAATTTAACTAGGGATGACATAGACACGTTGGCTTCAGGCAGTGGAAATATTATCAAATACCTACTCGTATAGTCAGTAGTAAGACACGAGTGTTCTTAATTTGAAAAGCGGGTATGGGTACTGCCGACCCAGGATCCATTAATTGGATAATCAACACCTCTGCCACAGGCCACCCCTAAGTGATTCGCTACGTTTGGTGACTTATGCCTTCCCCAGCGACATGTGTATGCCTGAGGTTTGGCCGGACGAACTTGGCGTCCTTCCGCCCTGCCTCGGCAACTCGACGCTTCCACCCTTAGGATCTTCGGGTACGTTCCCCTACTTCCATTTCACTGTCGTCAAGGCACAACCGAGAAACCGGCTAAAGGCCGCGGACGTTGAGATTCATTTACGGCAGACCGACCACCATACACACACGGCACGTTTCAGAGTGGAAGATACTCTGAGTATCGCTCTGGTGGAAGACTACCATTCAGAATTGAAACGTTGCTTGAAATGGCTTAGCCAGGTACGTCCACACCATCTTATTTCCCATCTTCTTCCCCTCCGTACTACCTTCAGCTTCACAACATTCCCCAATCGGAGATGCCATAGTCCCACTGGCTCCGGACGGGAGCAGATGGAACTCTTGTGCTGTAGACATTCACATAAACAAAAAAAAACATCTCTACAACGGGGAAAGTGCAGCGTCCCTTTATATTGTATTTATTAATTTAATCTGCTAGAGTTATTTTAAATAATAACAGTCTTATGTTATCTTCGGGAAAACAATCAACGATTTCAACCTCTATTATGTTTTAAATATTAATTATTGGTCCCGTAGAGTTTTCACAGAAAAAGCTTACGGCATTAAGAATTTCTTGACAAATCCCATTTTAATATCATACAGCTTTGACAATGATTCGGTAGATGGCAGTGCCTCAGAACCGGAAAAGCGAGGCTTTGATTGTCGGAACTTATTATTATTTGTAATGAACATTTTGTTTGCATTTAAAATACACAGATGGCCAAACAATATAACTGATTCGATTTTTCAACAATTGGAATTATTTTCAGGTTTTCAACATTAAATTTATTGTTTGTTTAATTTAGAACAACAGAAAACTCGATACAGCAAAAACAAGTCATTTGGTAAATAAAGTGTTAATTCAAATAACGTAATAATAGTACTCAACTGCTAACCCTGTACCAATCGCAAGTGCGCCTAACGGTTGAATTTGGCAGCCACCTCTGGTCTGGAGCCCCAAAATACATTAAAAAAAAAACCCTCGAATCTGTGCAGAAATGGGCGGTCCGTTTGATAGATTCTCCTAACTTAACAAACGGATTGCAATCTTTAGAGCGCAGGCGTCGGGTGGGAATGCTCTCCTTGTTCTATCGGTATTGCTTACAAAACAAATTGGTTCTTTTAACAATAAACGTGGTGAAAACTAAGTATTCTGTTAATAATTAAAAACAAAATTGTTTAATCATGTTTTAAAAATCTAAATTGTTTAATCATGTTTTAACAATCTAAATTGCTTAATCATGTTTTAAAAATCTAAATTGTTTAATCATGTTTTAACAATCTAAATTGTTTAATCATGTTTTAACAATCTAAATTGTTTAATCATGTTTTAACAATCTAAATTGTTTAATCATGTTTTAACAATCTAAATTGTTTAATCATGTTTTAACAATCTAAATTGTTACATTAAACGAGTCGATAGCGTATGTACATTCGTTAGCTAAACTTTGCAAGCGAGTAAACTTTGTAAGCTAAACTTTGTAAGTGAGTTTGCAACGTAATTAATTTGTTTGTGAATGGGAACATTAAAAAAGGTAGGTACTTATGCCTAGTTAGTCGAATAGGTACTCTTAAATTGACTACACTCAAGAGTTCGCAACGGTCGAGCTCTAAATTTACAATTTTAAATAGAAATATTAAGTTATTAAATAAAAATAGATATTCAATTTTTTACAAGAACTAATCTCTTTTCATAACTTTTGAAGGTTATTACCGTCATTGAAGAAGAAGACAACACTAATAATCTAAACGTAAATATGAAAGAGAACAAGGCACAATTTTCAATTTGTGAGGCGGGAATGGGTACCGCCGCCCCGGGAACCTATATTGGATAACCAACATCTATGCCATAGGTTACCCCAAGTGGTTCGCTATGTTTGGTGAATTAGCCGGGTTCATGGGGTGAGGTTTGTATAGGTCTTGGAGGCGGATGACCAGGATACACTGAACCCCAGATTCCTACCCACCCCTTAAACCCTTTTCCTTCCCAGAATTCTCCTCCACTTCCTTTCCTAAAAAAAACCCTCCACACAGTATCCCCAAAGATGACAGAGACCCTGAGGAAGATATTTTCCTCAGGGCCTCCTGTGTGGAGCTCATAAAAAAAACACAGAAAAATAGAAATAGATAATGGTCGCAACTGGGACCTGTTATTTTATAAAAGAATTTTATTACGAACTCAGACCTCTCGTCTAACCGCGACGTGCGCTTTTACCAATTCAGCCATTGCCACCTTCCAACAAACCGTCATAATTGTCAAACTTGTATTTCAAAATTTTAGAATTAATAATATTATTTTCGAACACTAAATATTTTTTTAATTTTTAAAAGTTAATTTGTTTTAGGGGGATATTTGTTTATACACAGATCTGGGGGCCTACTCTCTATCTTTCGGTTTAACAAACCAGCACGTTTGTGGTTTAACCTTCAGTAGCGGGTGCTGTCAACTAAGCGGAAACGGTCTATAATTACTGTAAATATACTAAAAATAGAGTTCATATTTTAGGTATTCCTCCGCAATACATTTATATGTTGGATTAAACAATAACAACACATATACATATTTACTGAGTGTACGGTACCGAAGCGCGAGGAAGTTTTAGCACGATAGGAGGAGGGTTAATATGCGTTTGTGACGTAGCTAAACCTGCCGTACGGACGTTGTGAAAGATAGAGACTAGGCCCCCTGATGTTATAATTCTACCACTGAGGTCATCTAAATGGACTAAAAACCAAGCTTTTATATGAATTACAATGATGACACAATTTAAAAAATAAAAACAAAAATAAGAAACAAATCACGTGAGTGAAAAGCGCCCTACAAAAGCTGCCCCATATTTAGCAAGCAGGTTATAAAAGGGGGTTACTTTGCTAAGTGTGTGACAAAAGCTGCCCCGTATTTACATAGTATATTATAAAACGGGGTTACTCTGTCTAAGTATATAATATGACAAAAGTATGCGCGGAATGCTAAAGTCTGAAAGCTTACCTCACTTTACTAAAACGAATATCTTGTACAGTACACTTCATAAATGACTGAACACAATTGAATTTTTACAAAGGTTTTTCTCACCTTTTAGAAAAATTATATATTATTTATGAATTTATACAAGAGACTCAACTGCTAAGTATCGTCTGGAGCCAGCGGGGCTATAACATCTCCAATCGGGGTAGGTTGTGAGGCTAAATGTAGTGGGGTGACCCAACAGTTGATCCGCCGACAATTGGCCCCCCGAAATGATATTTACTACAAAATTGTAATTTTTTGTGCATTATTTACCAATTTTAAACGACTTATAAAAAATCCATAAGTAAAATCGACTTAAAAAATATCCATAATAAGTTGGTATGAATATCATACAAATTTATACACAGTGTCGATTTTTTGAACTTATGCGCTGGCATACACAGTAAGTGTATAGACAAGTAGTTTTTTCTTTGATGCATTTGAATTAAAATATGTATGGAAATGCGGTTAAGCACTAGATTAATGAGCTGAATTATTTCTTTATCCAATTGCCACACAGTAGTGCGTGCAACACTGGTCGCGTGACCGGGGTGTCGCAGCGATCGCTTCTCGAGGGAAAGGAACCTACGTCATTCCAGTCACGACGCTGCCCTCGAGAACACGCTGCTAGATTCTAGATTCAATTTACATTTCCATTGCGTCCCATCCGCTACGGCGTTATTTATCTGTAAATGTTGCCTAATTTAATAAAACATAAAAACGTGGCGAACTCTTTAATTTCCTCTGAACACAAAGACCCTTCCTCGGAGTCTCGTAGGTAAGTATCTTCCACAGCTCAAAAGGAAGTCCAGAAAGTAAGATCTCGCCACATATGTTTTATATATTTAAAATTTAAAATTAAAATTGTTTTATATATTTTCAAATATCAATGACACTTTTCTGTATTTTACATATTAAATAAGCTATTAAATAATACCTGTAGGCATTATGTTCCGGTATATAAGTACGACATTTTGAAATATCCTACTAGTGACCCACAAAACATCAACATTTGTTTAAATAACTACAATTTTTTCTGTATTGTTATTGATTTTGTGGTGTTTATGAGTAATCTGAGTATTGTACCAGATAGAGGGTACACTTTTACATATAACTGCGTACTCAACTCAAATTTCGATTTTTCGTAGTTGTCTGACAATCAACTGATCGAATGGGCCTTTTTAAATATAAAAATCCCATTATCACATGTAACTAGGCTATTTTCAAAATATGAACAATTTTCAAGGGGCTAATACAATAATAACAGGGACTAAAAACGGTCAGTTTAGTTGACAAACGCGTCTATTTCCCACCCAGTCATCGTGTCGTGGGTTCAATTCCTCTCTAAGTTAAGTCCTCCATCATTGCACAAGCAACGTTTTACGCGTACAATTATGGTATTAGGAGTTTTTTTAAATATTGTCAAGTTATTCCTAACCCGGTAATTTTGTCATTCTTTGAAAAAGAATCCAGTTTGAATTTTTTTTACATCAGCTCCACTCAGGAGGCACTGGGGAAAATAATTCCCCTCAGGGCCAATGTCATCTGTGATACTGTGTGGAAGGTCTTTTTAGGATAGGAAGGAGGGGAAGTTCTGGGAAGGAAAAGAGTACGAGGGGTGAGTAGGATTCTGGGGGTCAGTATGTCCAGGAGTGACGAATGTATGAATCCATCCCTCCTACTGCGAGGCAAGGCGATGATCCGTCAAAGTCAAAGGGACTTCCTCAACCATTCTCTTCCGGTCAAAAAACTTCACCCCATGAACCCGCGAATCCTTGCTAACTCACCAAACGTAGCGATCCATTTGGGGTGACTTATGGCAGAGGTGTTGATCAAACGGGAATGAAGTTGACTGTGCGTATTTTAATACCTGGTTGGATTCGTGATAATATTATGAAAAAACCGAGTCTGTTTTTGTAAAAAGAGACGCAAATTCCTCTCTGGAGAGTTACCATTTTTGACATTCCGACCACATAACAGTGTCATATTTTGCATACTCGTGGGTAAAATGACAAAGATGTATGGTTCTGCGAAAATCCTTGTGGACCTCTGAAACAGAGCTGTAAGCTCCTCAGCTCTGAATTCAAACGTCGAGAATAAAAGTTGATTTCTAGGTATATGGGTTAATTCATATGCAGCAGTTCTGTTAGTCCATCCGCTTATGGGGCAACTGAAACAGTTGGCAACTCAATCGCTATCGACAGGAAATTAAACTTGCGAATTTCATTGGCGGTCCGCACACAGGCGTTTCAGTTGCCAGGTTAACAGGTTGCCATGGCAGCGTCAAGTTTTCGAGTAATTTGCGATATGTCAGAGCAGAAAAATATTGATTTGTTCAGGAGGTTGATAAATTATTATTATATATTAAGGTTGATAGTTGATAAATTATTAATAAATTATATTTAAGGTTAAACAAGCTAATATAATTACTGAAATCGTAAAGTTGAGTTGCGCCGTGAATTGAGTTGCCAACCAGTTTTGGGTTTCTCCATGAGCGAAACCCTTAGGTAATTACTAACTACAATCAAATAGGAGTAGGAATATCGATCGTCCAGTTGATTAGTCAGACATCTCCTAGTACCGAGTTTTGAGATAATGAGGAAAACAATCCTCGAATGCTCGCCATAAATTAAATATTATTTTCACGTCTCTGTGTTTTACGTATTGAATATGTTATAAAATAACTTCGGGAAACAATGGTTAGGTATATTAGAATGACATTTTGAATTTTCCTACTTGTAACCCAGAAAACATCAATTTTTTGTTTATTTCACGAAAAGTTTTTCTGCATTATAATTGATCTGGTGGTGTTTAAGTATAATCTGAGTATTGTACCGGATAAATGGTACCCTTTTACATATAACTGCATACTAAACTTAAATTTCGATTTTTCATGGATGTCTGACTAATCGATAGGACGATTGGTATTTGAGCCTTGTCTTGTTTCTTTCTATTGAAATTGATACCACCATTTAGTTATTTTTAAAAGTGAAATACCTTATTGAATTTACCTCGAATTGTAATATAAAATCATTGAAGACAATATTAAGCCGCCGCTATCCGAATTTCGACCGATTTCTTACATATCTCTCATAAACATTTAAAGTTTTTAAGCTCTTAAAAAAATAAATGTAATTTTTGAAGATAATATCTAGATACGTTCCACGCCGAAAACGCAAATTATATGAAATTCTCCGAAAATGCTCCAAAAATTATTTAAAACAAGTCAATTTCTATTATTTTACAAGTTATATTTGTGAAAAAATTCAAAATGTTTCTTATATGATACTTAAGATACGTTCCACGAGATTTTTGCTCTATTTTGAACGAGTCATGTTTTATTAAGCATTTTCGCAATTTTCGCTATATTTTTATTACGTAAAATATTAGCGCGCTCTGTCCAACACTCGTAATTACATATCTCTCCATCTTTTTCTTTTTCAGCGCCGTGCGTTTCAAGAGTGCCGCCTTAACCACTGAGCTAATTCGACCACATTAACTTATTTTTAATTGTATCGACATTTGTGCGCGGTTGACATTTGTACGTACCCGAGTACGGGTCGTTTATACGCCTCTACGACAGCTACATCAGCTTTCTATGACGGCTGGGCTGTGGAATCTGTGTTTCCTCTCTCCTAGAATATTATAATAATGATTTTTATGGTGCCACTTTCGTGAGAAACATGGATCTCTTCAAGACCCGTGTCTCCTCTACTTCCTCTTCTCAAAACTCCTTCCTCTCTTCAAAAGATTCTTTACACAGAATCCTGAAAGATGACGTAGGCCTGATGGAAAATATTTTCCTCAGGGCCTCTTATGCGAAGTTAAGGGTAAACATGGTTGCAGAGAAATTTGAATAATCCGAATTTTGAGCGAAAGACAACAACTGACGAAAGACGACAACAAAGCTGATAAAACCTAAATAAAGTCGTCAAAATTGAGGTTTTGTATTCCTCATTTTCTCTTCCGAAACTGGACCAGTTTCAGAATTTTTTTTTCCATATGTATTAGAGATAATTTTTTTATGTCTGAGCGTTTTGCTTTTTTGTAAAGTACATTATCTTGTTTGTATACTGAGCGTCTGATGATGTTTTTTTTCTTTTCATTATTTGTCTCTGGGGTGTTATGCCGTGTTGCAATACCTCCGTCTTTAGCCAACGTTTCGGTCAGCGTTACAGGGCCAATCATCAAGGCTTGGAAGTGATACCGTGTACATAAGCACACATTTAACCGTTAACAATTACACATCTGCCCTGATGATGGAAACAGTAACGCTGTCCGAAACGTTGGTTAAAGAAGGAGGTAGCGCAACACGGCATAACACCCCTAAATAAATAACGAAAATACTTCTGGCCGTGAAAATCTAAAAACGTATCCGTGTGACGATGGTGTTCAAACGGCCCTAACTATAAGAAGTAACGCTAGTGGTCGATATCTGGATTAGGTTAAACAATATTTGCACTAGCGTCAAAATTCATAGAGAAAATTGAAGAAACGTTTTTAATGGACAAAACACTGTCTAGTTTCATCTCAATTAAAAAAATACGAAAACGTGATAAATTCCAAACCTTACTATTTTTCTACCATTTTCTTTCCGCCATACTTTACTCATTTATATAAGTGTTGCACGTACACATTCAAGTACTCAACCTCTTAAGCATGTGAGCAGACTTTATGTCAGATGTGTCAACAAAGTAGTCGGATTGGCATTAGCATAAGTCTGTGGCCTGCTCGCTCTCTGCCTGCCTCTGCCTGCCTCTGCCTGCCTCTGCCTGCCTCTGCCTGCCTCTGCCTGCCTCTGCCTGCCTCTGCCTGCCTCTGCCTGCCTCTGCCTGCCCCGGCGGGACGCGAGGGCAGGCAGAGGCAGGCAGAGGCAGCTACAGACATGGTAGGAGGGCTTCCCCGGGAAAACTTAAGCCACTATTACAGGGTGCAATGATTTATTTTTAGCCCCATCTGCTCCCAACTCTGACGGCCTCCATGGTTGAGGGTAATGCTCTTGACTCGCAATCTGAAGGTCGCGGGATCGAATCCCGGCGTGAGCAAATAAATTGTATTTTATTAATTTGTGTTATTGTACAATTAATTCATTAAAAATAATATAATACTATATTTGCGGCACGTTCCAGAGACGAAGATACTCTCAGTATCACCCTGGTGTCAAACCGTCACATGCGACTGCTAACTTATACTTTTTTTTACGTTAGATCCAGACAGGAGGCCCTAAGGAAAATATTTTCCCCAGGGCCTGTATCATCTTTGAGGATGCTGTGTGGAGGTTTTTTTTTAGGAAAGGATAGGAATTTCTGGGAAGGTAAAAGGTGTGAGGGGTGGGTAGGAATCCGGGGGTGAATATGTCTAGGAATAATGAACGTGTGAATTCATCTCTCCCTCTGCAATGCAAGGCGATGGGTCGAGAGAGTCCGGCTGGAGAGATCTAGATTAGGCCTCCCTCAACCAAACTCTCCCGATCCGACCCGCCATGCAGTGACAGTTTGGCCGCCAAGACCTGGACAAAACTCATACCATGAACCCGGGCACCCCTGCTAAGTCACCAAACGTAGCGAACCACTTAGGGTGACCGTGTGACCGGCAGGGGTGTTGGTTATCCAATAAATGATTCCCGAGGCGGCGGTACCCCATACCCGTCTTCCAAATTGAAATATGTGGAGTGTGTTAAAAAACATTAGAAGAAGGACTACTATAATAATATTTTCAAACATTACGTTTTTGGCTGAAACTCGAGTTTTTTCAATACCCTCTAAGAAAAAACTAGTTCATTCCGTGAATATTATTTTCCTTGCAAGTTTTTATATGAGCCGTATCACTCTTAACAATTCATATACTCTATAACTCTATATAATGTGTTCTTACCTTCTTCAAGCGATTTCTCCTGTACCAAAATAATTACTACAATAACTATCCTTTTAATATTCTCTAAGAAAAAAATATATTATTCTGTAAATATTTTCCTGGCATGTTTTTCTGCGAGTCATACTATTAACAATTCATATACTCATAATGATGTACTATTAATTTCTTTTGTGGTTTTCTCTTGTATCAGCATAACCATTGTAATAACTGTTATTTAACATTTTACATTATTTATTTAATCCCACTACTAATTATTTTTACCACAGGCATCCTACAATACTCCGCTCTATCTTACAATTACCTAACCACATAGCAATGTTACTCTTAAATGTAATCCTTCTGCATATTCCTAGTACTCCCATACTGTCTATGCAATTAATTACTATGGAATTCGTATTTAATAATATAGAGACCTGTCAATTTGACTGTCCTAGAACGGGAGACCTTCCTAGTTGGACAGTCAAAAGCTTCTTGTAATGTTAATGTATTTTGATAACAAATAAAATAAAATAAAAATAAAAACCTGAAAACACCCATTCCATGTTTTTTTCAAAATAAAAAATTTAATTAAGCTGAAACATTTTATATTTAATGGTTTTCTTGTTATTGAAAAAAATAACAAATAGGATATGATTTTAGATTTTCACGGCCAAAAGTATTTTCGTTTTTTATTTTTGAGGTGTTACGCCGTGTTGCGCTACCTCCTTCCTTAGCCAACGTTTCGGACAGCGTTACAATGTCCATCATCACACATCTGCAATGATGATGGACACTGTAACTCGTTGTCTAGAGAAGACGATAGCGCAACAAGGCATAACATCCCAAAAATAACAAATAGCTTTAAAAAAATTTTAACACCTGTACCACAGGCTTTATATTTCACAAACACTAACACAACATCTAACTTACGCTTGTATAATATGAGTAGGTACGTAGTTACGCGCACTCACACATCCACAGAGATCGACGGCGATACAGTGGTGTGCGGCGATACACCAATACCCACGCACTCACGTAATACGTACGCGGAAAGGCGCCGGTTTTCCTAGAGACTGTCAAAGTGTGGGACTTTAATGACTCTATTGAAATTAAAATAATACATAAACTGGAACATAAAAATGTTGCCAGGTTGCGTATTTACAAAGCCAATACTTTCCATTTCATATATTAGCTTTTGTTTTTCCTAACCTGACATTACCAAATTTAACCTAACTTAACCTTTTGCTTTAAACTAGACTTTATCATAGTATTTCTACTCAAAAACTATTTAAAAAATCGACAAATTAAAGTGAAACTCTTTCAAACTTACAGCAAAGCTAAATTTATGTCAACAGGAGTCCCGCAAGGGTCAATCCTCGGTCCAACATTATACATAATATTTGTTTCACTCATGAATAAAATCTTCACATTTGTTAAACATTACGTTTATGCTGATGATACGGCACTAGTTATTTCGCATGAAGAATTAGAAATTGCAATAAAACTCATGCAGCACGATTTCTTATCCTTACAGAAATGGTCACATGATGCGGGTCTTATAATAAATTCAAAAAAAACTAAATTAATGCATATACGATCTCCACATGCCAAATATACCATCACACCTGTAATAAAGTCGCATACATTTGAGTGCATACACAATTCGTCACAGTCCTGCAAATGCGGAACCATTGAACTTGTACAAACATATGTATATTTGGGGATAACTGTAGATATGCACATGAAATGGGATACCCACATAAGCAACATCTGCAAACGCCTAAGAGCTATTGCGGGGCGAATTTACAAAATAAAATATTTTATGCCCATTAGTACGCTAAAAATAATTTATTTGTCACTAGCGGAATCCACTATCAGATACGGAATAACATCTTGGGGAAACTCGTGCAAGACAAATATAGGTTATATTCAAACGATTCAAAACTCTTTGACTAAGCTCTTGGTAAGCAAAAGTGTTTATGCACAAAGAAGGGACATAAAATTACTTTATGAATCAGTTAACATATTACCTGTGCGAGGAATATTATGGTTTAAAATTGTATGCCAAAACCTATTGTCGGACTCAATTTACAAAGAAAAAGTAGATCATGAACATGGCACGAGATTTAGTAAAAATGAGGGTTTGTCCGTTCCGAAAATTATAAATAAATACGGCCAACGGACATTCACTTATCTTGTCCCCACCATATTTAATAAGATGCCGATGAATTTCAAAATCGAATCCAATTGCCCCACTGATCTCAAAAGAAAAATTAAAAAATGGCTAATGGGTCAAAACTTTTTGTACTGATATTGTTTGTAATCTTATGTATAAATACTATCTATAATTAATTTAATCTATCAGTAATTTACCTGTGTTATATCTGTCTGTCTGTATATTTTATGCTTTTGTATTGTAGGTACTTATAAGTTATTCTTCTGGAACTATTTTGCTATTGTGTTTTCTTATAATATTTTATGTTTTAGTGTTTTATTAATATTGTCAAATTGATCTGCTGACAAACTGCCCTGGCAGTTTAGCCGGTGATTAAAATGAAGAATAAAAAAAAAAAAAAAAAAAAAAAAAATATATATTTATTCAGGGTGTTAAGAAACGTAGTTGACTCACTTTAACCAGGGATTTCTGACATTATTTGGAGTTAAAATTGTAAATGAAATTTTGGTCTCCGGTGACATTTTTGATGTTTTTTCATCAAAAAACGCAAAAAAATCGGTAAGTATTGGACAGGAAGGGTCGAATGAGCGTTAATTGTTCTGTCTGTTAGTATAGTTTTATCATAATATATTTTGTAAAATTCATTTTCTAAAAATTAATTTGGTTCGTATTCATAATATGGTACTACGTTGCGGCGGTCAACAAATTATGTTTAATTACCAAACTTTGGTGAATTATTTTGAAAACCTGATTGTGCCTAAATGTATACTCGGAAGGCGCTAATACAGAACATCCCGATTTAATGTGTTCTATATTTTCCGGAATAGACAAATATTTTCTACATAAATCATCAATTTGATTTGTATCTTTGATTACATACTTCCTATAATTTTTAGTATTAATGACTCTATGTTGAATGGCAAGCATAAATCCTTCTATTTCTGCCCTCAATTCTCCAATACTCAACCATTTGTTTGACAACAACATACGGTGACAAACTTTGTATTATTACTTACTTTTATTGTTCTCTAGATTTTATGTCCGGGTTAAATCTTCCCCACAGGAAAAATTTAACCCTTCCACACACTTTTCCACAAATGATCATCTAGTCAATCCACGCGATGTAATTGCATTGTATAAGTATAATAAATTCAAAACTATACAAGAACAACACGTCAACCTACCAGAGACCAAATGGGAAAATACTTCACCGACTCCAGACATTTTCATATCAGGGGGTTCGGCTCAATAGAACTCCTAAATGAACCGATAAATCCTACTGATACCTCAATATAAATATTTAAAAAATCTTTCGTAATCCTAGATGTGTTTAATATGACTGATTTTTGCATCTTTATATAAAGATTCTTTGACAAATCTAATAAGCCTAAATTTTTAATTAGAGAGCTAGGTATAATGCCAGTAGCCGAAATAACAAATGGTAATATTTTTATTGTCCGAGAATGCCAAATTCTTTTAATCTCATTTCCTAAATCTGTATATTTTCTAATTTTTTCAGAAACAGATTTTTGAATATTACAGGAATTTGGAATAGCGACACCAATGATATAAGTTATTTTTTTTAATTTTGTCATGTAAGACCATATCGGGTCTATTATGACGAATCGTTCTGTCTGTTAATATAGTTTTATCATAATATATTTTATAAAATTCATTTTCTAAAAACGAATTTGGTTCGTATTCATAATATGGTACTACATTACGGCAGTCAATCAATTTATGTTTAATTACCAAACTTTGATGAATTATTTTTAAAACCTGATTGAGTCTCAGAGTATACTCGGAAGGCGCTAATATAGAACATCCCGATATAATATGTTCTATAGTTTCCGGAAAAGCCAAACATTTTCTACATAAATCATCAATTTGATTTGTATCTTTGATTATATACTTCCTATAATTTTTAGTATTAATGACTCTATCCTGAATGGCAAGCATAAATCCTTCTATTTCTGCGCTCAATTCTCCAATACTCAACCATTTGTTTGAAGAAAGTTTGTCAACATATTTGTCTTTGTATTATTATTATAAGTTATTTAATACTATCTATGTAGATTCTATCTTTGTATTATTATTATAAGATGTTAATTTCTTTAATTTAATTCTACATAGAACGAATTAATTAAATTCCTTCTTCAAACATAGAAAACTATGAACACATAGTTTTCGAAACATGTTGATATTGTTAATTAAATAGTGGTGTACACAAAGTTATTTGTTTTTTATTAAATTAAAAGATATTATTTAAAACAAAAATTCTGAACTATTTTCCAACCAATTTTCCGATTTTCCAGAAAAACAACATTTTCCAGGATCAAAAATTTGCCAAATGAAAAATTTTCAAATTTCTAATTACAAAATCAAATCTTAAGACACGTAAGAAAAAAGTAACCTAAAAAAATCTTTCATCTGCTGGTATACGAGAATAATAATTGTTTTACGCTTTTGTTGTTTTCATTAGTTCCTGCCGTGTGGCGGGTTGATTTTACATCTTTTGATATTTATTTAATTACTCCACCGTTTGAGAAGCCCCCACCCTGGGGATGCTGAACGCTGTACCCCCATCTCCACCACCCACAGCCCGCAACCCACAACCTCTCAGTCAGTGCCGGGCCGTCTTCCGAACAGACCGGACGTGTCCCCCAGTCCACAGTCCACAGTCCCTCGCGCGGAGACAACACATAACGATGTGGTGACAGTGTCAATTGATCCTGAACATATTTGTACACGTTACTAGAATACGGGTAAGTGATTTTAATTGATATTTATAAATCATTTTGATCGATTGGTCAAATATTATTGCACCATGCAATGAAACCTGTTTTTAATAAAATAGGATACAAAATTTATTGCTACCATTCAAGCACAATTTACTACGAATACATATGGTCTTTAAATTACAATTTTAAAACAAATATTTCTTATCTAATTAAATTATTATTTTTAATGAAAAGCAAAATTTTCAATGCCTCGGTAGAATTTTATATATTTTATAACATTTTTTATTTTTATTACAAATTGCTTAATATTCAATTTTTTACGAGAAAAACTCTCTTTTTATAACAAATTTTGAAGGTTATTCCCATCAACGTGAATATTTATTATTTTTTCACGTCCCGGTTAGACGAGAGGTCTGGTTCGTGTCCCAGTTGCGACCATTGTCTTTTTCTATTTTTCCGTGTCTTGTTTTCTTTCATATTTTCATTTACATTATAAGTGTTATCTTCTTCTTCAATGCCTAACATTGTTTTAAAAAATAATAGATACACTGATAAAAATAAAGTGCCTTTTTAAAGATCTAATAAGTTAGATTTTTTTTTAATAAACTATTTTTTATGCTAAATAATAATGATGACGGTGTGTATTTCGGTTTTGAAAATGTGAATCTTACAGAAATTTATTTGTTATTTACAAAAATAGTAAATAAAAGTATCATTTAAAAACACAATGGTTGAAAGAGGGCGTACCTTCATAGTATTAAACCTAACCTACAATAATTTCTGTATTGATTATCATATTTATGAATTTAATGTTATTATAAAAAATAAAGAAAACACTTTTCGTTCTTGACCTATGATTTATTTTATATTATATATTATTTTATTCATTGTCTTAATTTCGCACGTACGTCGGGTTATATTGTTTTGCTGGCATTATTCTCACTTAAAATTGAAGTTGACTTGATCGTAGCAGTCTTTTTTATGTTAATTATTCACATTAATTTAGGCTGTTTTAGGTCAACGAAGTATTTCATTCAGTTTTACAATTTCTCACTTACGTCAGATTGTTTGTTTGCTTATATTACCCCCATTTACGTTCAACTTTTACATTTACTTGGTCGTTTCATGCTTCAAAAAGGTTAATTTCGAT
The DNA here is from genome assembly GCA_936435175.1 of Glyphotaelius pellucidus. Lineage (NCBI taxonomy): Eukaryota > Metazoa > Arthropoda > Insecta > Trichoptera > Limnephilidae > Glyphotaelius > Glyphotaelius pellucidus. The sequence goes on along the minus strand of OW386560.1, from coordinate 399,899 downwards.
CCTCCGGTAAATATTAATTGACCTTCGATTTGTTGTCCTAGTCAGGTCAACGCACTTAACGTTGCCCTATTTTCGCACGTACGTCGGTTTTGTTGTTTGCTTACGCTGATCCACTGTTGACTAGATTGTTCCAGAGACTTCATGAGGGTCATTTAGTTTATTTACCCTAAATTTCGATTCCATTATAAATAAATTATTGCGCTAATCAGGTTAACGCATTGTTCCAATTTCGCTGGTAAATTGTTTTAAAATTTTTAAAGGCCACTTAAGTTAAGCAATCAAGTTGACTTGATCCTTCCAACCTTCATTCCGATTATCTTCGCATTTCAGACTTGACCTAAGATCTATTTTCCAGTCATTTCAGGTCTATTGTAGTCAGGATGTGCTTATTTCGCACTTATTTGTTTATTAAGACATACACAGTACATTATAATACAAGTTAAATGATATGAATATGCTCAAATTGTCAGACGGAAGAATTTTCACTAACTTGGTATTTTTATATAAATGATTTAATTGATAGTCCGGCATTGCATGAACTGATAAGCTTCCAGATACCACAACGTAATACCAGAAGTCGGGATTTATTTCAGTGCAGAAATTCTGGGACTAACTACCATACGTATTCCTCTTTGCCCAGAATACTAATGGAAGGAAATAATTATACCAAGTCAGTGGACATCTTCAATTTATCCTTAAACAAATATAAAATATTGTTACTGAGGCAATTCAATTTTGTATAATAAATACTGTGTATTTCTTATTATTCATGTGTAAAAGCCCCCATAAAGGGCGTTAATAAATAAATAAGGAATGTTAAATTAAGTTATTTATCTATTACGTAAGTCCATATAATGTTATTAGATTGCTGTTCACATATCTGACGAAAGTCTGACCGGGTCTTAAAACTTAATTAGTGAATGAATGAATAATAATAATAAAAAAGGAAGAAAGGGGTGGGGGAGGGGGGAGTGGGGGGGGGGGGGGGGGAGATTAGGAGATATTTTAAAATCAAGAATTGTACGCTCACTAATTGTAATGGACTGGTTAAAGTTTAATGAAAAGTGAAATGTAAGTAGTTTTTTAAATAATTTATAATATTGTAATATTATTTTGCAAAGGCTATTTAAGTTAAACAATCAAGTTGTCTTGATCCTACCAACCTTCGTTCCGATTATCTTCACATTTCAGACTTGCCCTGCGATCTATTGTTCAGTCGTTCCAGATCTATTGTAGTCAGGTTAACGCACTAATGCATTGTCCTAATTTTGCTCATTGTTTTATAATTTCGTAAAGGCCACTTAAGTTGAATGATCAACTTGACTTGATCCTACCAACCTTCCTTATCTTCCTATTTCAGTCTTGACCTACGAACTATAATAATTGTTTTTAATTTTTTATAATATTTGTCCTAGTTAAGTCAACGCACTTATGTTTTGTCCTAATTTCGCATTTACATCTGTTCTCTTGGGTGTTCAAATAACTTTCTATTGAAATTCAAGTTCATTTGATCATACTAGCTTTCAAGAACCACACTAATTCTGAATATACTTCTGACGGTGGTTATAAAGTTGTGGTTTAAATATAATAATATAATAAATAAACGAAACAATATTTCTTTGTTAGAAACACTACAACATACTTTATTTACGCCGACCAGTTTCAAAACGACCTGTCTAATACTTTATGCTTACTCCAAGAAATTGACGGTCGTTCTGAAACCGGTCGACGTAAATAAAAAAATGTTATGCTAGTTCTAACAAAGAAATATTGTTTCATTTAATTCTGGACCTAAGTATCAATTATTGACCTACAATAATAGGTCAACGCACTTATACATGTCCTTATTTTGCACTAGTTCATTGTTATTTTTAGTTCACAGTTATACGAGTTCATTGTTATTTTTAGTTCACAGTTATTTTTTTTATTTTATTATTTTTTTTTATTTATTCACGCCTATATAGGCTTTTACATATACTGTATTTACAATATTAAGAAATTATGCTTGTAAATAGCGCAGGAAACAACCGACACTCGTACAAAAATAATTATAGAGTAAAAACATTATTAAATTTGATCCACACAGTATGTAAGGTACAAAATATAAAAAAAAAATATAAAATATAAAAGATCCAAAAAAGCTTTTTTTATTACAGCCGACCAAATAAATACAATTTAAATAGCTTTATCAAAATAAAAATATTCCCCTACTTGATGGAAAAAACTTCAATAAGGTATGCTTAAATATACGAGTTCATTGTTATTTTTAGTTCACAGTTATACGAGTTCATTGTTATTTTCAGTTCACAGTTATACGAGTTCATTGTTATTTTCAGTTCACAGTTACACGAGTTCATTGAGATTTTTGGCTGCTATTCGGGATCACAGGGGCTTAACTACAAAAATGTTTTGAGATAGCCGCATATAAAGATTTAAATGCTTTGAAACTCCGAAAAAAGGACATTTTAGGTTGGTCTTTAAAAAATTATATTCGTTAACGAATACAAACAAATATTTTTATTATTATTTTTTATTTTAACTTTTATGAGTAAAACCTCAAATTGTAATATTTAATTAAATGAAGACACTATGAGCGAAACTCAATCGAAAATCTGGAAACAGAAAAATCAGAAAAAGATATTTGCACCTCTGGGACTCGAACCCAGGACCTCCCTACTTTCCGGGTGGGTGCTCTTGTCCACTTAGCTAAGGTGTCGGTATCAAATTCGGTCACCTTTAACTGTACCATACTTCTACTAAGATCCACCCATATTATCTTCATCTTTCTTAACGCATATTTTTATTGGCTGCCATCTTTATGTATGATTACAAGATTCAACTCGAACTAAATGCAATCTAGATGGTGTCTGGATAAATTTTTATCCATTTTATTTAAAGTGCGACATCTATTGACTTTTCTGCAAGTCTAGGATATATATGCGTATGAGGACCATGTTATATATATTTAGAAAATATATTTCTATTAACGAGAACAAGAGCTTTTACGATCACAAAAGCTTTCAGACTTATAATGAATGTGGGGGGAAATTAGTAAACAGTAAATAGAGGTGTCAATCAATTGTCCAATTAATAACTAACAAACATAATTAAATTTGGTCATTGTTCATTAACGAAATTTTAATTATACGAATGTCCAAATTGCTGAAATTCTGGCTGTTTTTAATTGAATAAAACAACACATTTTAATTACGTAAACAAAATCGCTAATGCGATGCAGCATATTGAATTCAATCAACCTACACAATGAGAACGGATACAATATAAATACAGGATGACAACTAACTTTACAGTTGGGGGCGTCGGTAGTGTAGATTTTATAGATATAAAAAAATTATTGATTTAAAAAATAGTTCGTCCGTTTCTTAGTTCCTCCTTTGGATGACTATAAAGATAAGTGTGTCAAGCTGTGCTGTAATACAAAACATACAAAAAAAATAATAAAAAAACAAGATGTTAATACCCGAGTTTGAACACTATTTTTCAATAATCTTTGTATCATTTTCGTTACTTATTTTTGGGGTGTTATGCCATGTTGCGCTGCCTCCTTTTTTAGCCAACGTTTCGGACAGCGAAAGCTTTACAAATCTTACGAACCCAGAGCTTACCCAATGCCAGTTACAAATACAAAACTTTCAATTATAACTCCGCTCACATCCAATTTGGGAGGCGGGAATGCAAGTCAATGGGTCGAAAGAGTACTGTTGGAGAGGTTAAAAGGTCTCCCTCACAAGCCACTCACAATCCGGCCCGCCATGCAATAGGTGGGTAAACGCATCCGCAACCAAGCCCCAGACAAACCTTACCGCACAAACCCGGGTACCTTTGCTAAGTCACGGAACGTAGCGAACCACTTGAGATAAACTACGGCAGGGGTGTTGGTTATCCAAAAAAATTGTTATGGTGATACCCAAACCCTCTTCCCAAATAATAATTATTAAATTATATCCTATCTGAATTTTAATTCAAATAAAATTTGTCAAACACAAATATTTGACAAATTTATTTCGTAAAAATATATTATGATAACAGCAGAGGGAAAACTTCCCGAGTTCCAAGAAAATATTTTATCTGTTGGTAAAAGTTACACAAACTGTTTGTATCTTCCCAATTGGGTAATGTTGCCATAATCAACAGAGGAAACCAATCAAAAGTAACGGAGAACTTAATGCTTTCTAATTTCAATTTCCGTCCAGAATATTGGGACCAAATAGAATTACCAAACTCCTGTTTGATGCTGGGTTTGGTAATTAAAACTCCAGATTCTTTTTACGTTGATTATTCATTGAAATAATAATTATTATAATGTTTGGATCAGTTCAGGAGAACCAATTTTGTCGAATATCACCTCAAAGGAGCCGGGGAGGAAAATATTCTCTAATTTTCACGCGGTTAACATGGCATTCGTAATTTTCGGTCGTAACTATTTTTTGTGGGAATTTTAGTTTTTTCTGGTATTGACGGTCTCCGAGTTCAAGGTGTAAGACTCTTGATTCTCGATCCGACGGTCGCGGGATCGAATCCCAGCGTGGGAAAATAAATTTTATTTGATTAATTTGTGCTATTTCACAATTCATTTAAAATAATATATGGTATGTTTGCGGCACGTTCCGGAGTCGAAGGTACCCTGAATATCGCCCTGGTGTAAGACCACCATTCAGAACTGAAACGCTGCTTGAAATGACTTTTGCCCTGTTTGGTGACCAGATTTGATTTTTTTAACATTATTTCCACACAGGAGGCCATGAAGAAAATAATTATCTTCAGGGCCTAGGTCATTTTTAGGGGGTTGCTGTGTGGAGGGTCTTTTTAGGAAAGGAAGGAAAGGGAGAGGAAATTCTGAGAAGGAAAAGGGTATCAGAGATGGGTTTTAATCAGTGTGTCCAGGACTAACAGAATACCCACGTACTTCCCTACCTTCCCCTTCCCCATCTCCTTCCCCTCACCACTACCTTCAGCCTCTGTAACATATCCCAATTGAGGATGCCATAATCTCACTGGCTCCAGGTGGGAGCAGCTGGGACTCTTGTGAGATAATAACATTAAAAAAATAAAAATAAGAAAGTGACTAATATTATACATTCAGAATAGATCTTTCTTTATATGGTTTTGACTAGCTTCAATATCCATAAAACGAAACTCAACTAAAACTATTAATATTAACTGGAAATAAGTTTTATATATTTTTTAAAATATTGTTAGAACATACAAATTTTCAGTATCAAAACATAGAAATAAGTCTAAAACTTTTGGATTTTGCATTTAAAAAATTTATTTAACTATGATTTTGTGTTACGTAATCCGTGTTTATGGTATATGTATACCGTTTATATTAAATAAATAAATAAATATTAAATAAATCGTGTTAAAAAGTTTTAGTTTTTTATGTAAGCAAGAAATCTATAGGCTACCCAAAGTAGTTCACTACATTTGGTGACTTAGCAGGGGTGCCCGGTTTCATTTGTCCGGGTCCGGGTGGGGTTTGTCCAGGTTTTGGCGGCCAATGCGTATGCCCATCTTCCGTGTGAAGGGCAGAATCGAGAGAGACTGGTTGAGGGAGGTCTTTTATTCTCTCCAACCGGATTCTCTCGACACATCGCCTTGCACCGCGCTTGGAGGGATGGATTCATATGTCCGTCACTCCCGAACCCACTGACACTCAGATTCCTACCCACATTCATACATCTTTCCTTCTCAGAACTTCTTCTACTTCCTTTCCTTAAAAAAACCCTCCACACATCGTCCCCTAATAGATAATAGACCCGGAGGGAAATTATTTTCCTCAGGGCCTCCCGTGTGGAGCTAATTTAAAAAAAAATTAAAAAGTCTAACGTCCGCTGTTCCCAATCCTACTAATCAACCGCTGAGCTGAAATTTTGACTCAATACTCTTCAAACACACAAATACGCTCTTCCCAACGCAACTCTCCGATCAACAGGCAAATCGAGCGTTACTAAATTAATCACTTAGCTGATCGGAGGCTCAGATTGATCGATCAAAAAGTTGAGAATTTTAGTAATATACACATTTTTTTAGCGACTATGTAAAATAACTGGTTCCATGCCAACTGAGAATAAAGCCAACTCAACACCTCTTTGAAAAGTCACTAAAAGCTATGAAAAAAAATATTTTAAAATAGCCGTTAACCCTAATCTAACGTAACCTATTTAACCGATTTTTTATGTTTTTTTTCATCACTCTTAATGACTTTTCTGAGTTGGTTCTGAGATGGTTTCATTCTGAGTTATCCGGTCACCAAAATAATTGTGCATACAAAATAAAACGATGAATTTAATGTAAAAATATTGTTTTTATATTATAGTCCTCCTCACTTGGGGGTCCTGTGCCGAGGCGGACTAAAATTATTTAAATATATTTTATTTGTCTTCTTTGTCAGTTTTAATGTCTCCATTAGTGTTTTTACATTGACTTCTTTCAGCCATATTTTAATTCTTATTTTTATTCATTAGAATTTTTTGTTGGTTTTATGTCGTGGGGAAAGATTTTGCAAAGTATGTGTAGTTTCATTGTCCGAATGTGGTTTTGTAACTTGAAATGTTTTTTATATCATTTTTATTCGACCTATTGTTATGCATACACGATCTAGTAGAGGATTCAGTATGAAAAGCTTTAATAATACATTTTTGGCATATATTTTTTGCCCATTTGGTACGTCAAAGCTATTGAAAATTTCAATTGAAGGCGTTCTAATGGATACTTTAAATATGGTCTTTATGTTTCCTCTTGAATCGTATTCAGTTTGTGTGTATGTAAAAATCAATTTCTTCTTAAATCTTAAATCAATCAATCATATCATCGCTGTTTTTAAGAGCTGTGATTCTTGCTGTCATGGTTGTTTGGATGTCTGTCAGATAAACAAACAAGTAATCAATCAAAGTTTTAGATATGGGATTTTTGCTGTTGCGATTGTTTGTATATAGAAAAATAACCTAATCTAACACAGCTAGTATGCAAGCTCGTTGTTGTCGCATCGTCACAATTGTGTGAATGTCAGAAGAGCCAAATTAAGTTACTCGGTCATGCCTTTGATATTCTTGCTGTCGTGATTTATTAGATATGTGTACCAACATAATCTATTGTAAAGTAACGCTCCCAGCAGGTGGCCAACATTACTGCTGCGTCGTCAATATTGTGTTGATGTACTTGTCAGACAAGTTACTAATTAAATCAATCAATCAATCATGTTTTGAAGATGTAAGATTTTTGCTGTAACGATTGTTTGGACATTCCTTCCTAATCTAACCTAACACAGCAAGGATGCAAGATCATCATTGTTACATCGTCATGATTGTGTGGATGTACCTGTCAGACAAGCAAACAATCTGAACCAATCAATCACATCAGCGTTGTGATGATGGTTTGGATATACCTATGTATTAATCTAACTTATTACTGCCTCCAAGAGACAAAAATTTTGCTGTCCTAATTATTATTGTTAGTGGAGATATTTTCTAATCAATCACTTCACTTGCTGCGTCGTCACGATTGTATGAATGCACTGTCAGATTAGCAACAAAACTTTACCAATCAATCATGTCATCGCTGTTTCGGAGAGACTTTACTGACGTGATTTTTCGAAGATACCAAACTACAGAATGACTAAATCAATAAGTATGTAAATACATGTGTAGCAGATCCCCATCCTATGATTCCATATTCAATTCGAGAATGACATAAAGCTTAGTAAACCCTTTTCACAATATTTTTATTTACCACGTTTCTTAGAATTTTAAAGAAATATATAAGGCTTGTGAATTTTCGGTAATTCCTTTGATGTGTAGGTCCCATCTAAGATTTTCATCAATATACAATAACTTGTATACAAAGGTAGGTTTCTATATCTCCCTTAATATAAAAAAAACCAACAATATTAACAAAGATTTCGAATCACCATTACAACAACCATAATCATAATCTTCAACTTCCAAATCGCAGTACTAAAACAACCCTGTAAACTACATTTTAGCGTGGCTTCCTGAAGCAGTCACTGTTGATTTTGGACCTGTAAAAGTGTAGGCCAGTGTTTCTCCATCCTACCTGTACCACGTACTCTTTCTTTCAAGTATTCCATGCTTTCCCCACTTTATTTTCGTAGCTCTGGCTAGAAAAACGTCACAGAAGAATTTTTCTTGGATCTTTGACTTGATTCAAAAATAAAATGTGGTGCCCGTTTCATTAGTAATACATTTACGAATAATTAATCTATGTATTTAAGCAGATAATATAAAGACGAGTGTCTACGGTTTATTATTTATACTGATCTGTATGTTTATTCAGAGATTGATGAAATTTTGCACACTTGACCTTAAAAACAAGAGAAAAGTTTGCATTCATTATCTAAATACCCCACCATCCACCTTTTCCATCACTTAAAACAGAATAAAGCCCGGACAACGCTGGGTGCTTCAGAAAGTAGATAATACAAGTTTATAAACCCTTAGATATTTGCGCCAGTGTTATCATTTTTTCTCGGAAATGCGATTTTTTGAAGAACGAAATTTTAGTGATATTTTTTTTCAGTTCAGACAAGAAGCCCTGAAAAAAAACCGCTCATGTCATCTAGGGGGATGTTGTATGAAGGGTTTTTTGAGGGAAACGAAGGAAAGTAAGTTCCAGGAAGGAAAAAGGTAAGAGGGGTGGTAGGAATCTGAGGGTTAAGGCGCGTATCCTCGTTCGAAAAGAAGAAGATGGAAAGGTATGTAATTACGAATGTTGGAGAGAGCGCGCTAATATTTAAATCGATAAAATTGAAGCGAAAATTGTGAAAATGTTTAATAAAACACAACTCGTTAAGAATAGAGAAAAAATCTCGTGGGGGTTGTCTAAAACAACATAAAAAAAAACAGTGTGATTTTTTTCATACATATAACTTGTTAAATAATAGGTGAAAATAAAAAAAAAATCGGAGTATACTTTGTGATTTTTTACTATCGAGGGAATTTCATATAATTTGCGTTTCGGCATGGGGAATGTATAGATATTATCTTCAAAAATAACATAGCTTAAAAACTTCAAATGTTCAAGGGAGATATGCAAGAAATCGGTAAAAATCCGGGTAGCGGCGGTTTACTCTCTCTCGATCCGGCCCGCCACGCGGTGGGTGGTCAAGACTTATTCAAACCCCACCCCCATCAAGCCGTTTACCTCTGCCAAGTCGCCAAACGCAGCGAACCACTTGGGGTGACCTACGGCAGAGGTATTGGTTTTCCAATAAATACACCTCCCAAATTGAATGATTCGTGCGTTTTCCCACAAGACATTCAAATTCCCCCGATGGTGCTTGTCCCGCACCTTGTGAAACACTGGCGTAGACACTGTACAACCGTGGATGGTGGAATTAGTCAAGTTCACCCTAGCGTGGGAGATAGCGGCATGCTGCTCGTGGAATAGGCCATCGGATGGTACACCACATTGAGCAATTATGTTACTGGCCAAATATCACTGTGTACTATTGTGTCGTCCACTCGTGGGGGAATGCGGGAGGTGAAGGAGACGCCGGAGGGGAAGTGGACGCGGAAGGGAAAGGGGAGACGGTAGGGGAACGGGGACGAATGGGAAAGGACACGCAGGGAGAAAAAAAATCTTTATTTAGCCGCCGCTATTCGAATTTCGAGCGCTTTCTTACATATCTCCCTTAAACATTTGAAGTTTTTAAGCTCTTAAAAAATATATGTTATTTTTGAAGATAATATCTAGATACGTTCCACGCCGAAACGCAAATTATACGAAATTCCCTCGATAGAAAAAAATCGCAAAGTATGCTCCGAAAATTTTTTAAAACAAGTCTATTTCTATTATTTTACAAGTTATATTTGTGAAAAAATTCAAAATGTTTCTTTAAATGATACTTAAGATACGTTCCAAGAGATTTTAAACGAGTCGTGTTTTATTAAGCTTTTTCGTAATTTTCGCTTCAATTTTATCGATTAAATATTAGCGCCCTCTCTCCAACATTCGTAATTACATATCTCTCCATCTTCTTCTTTTCGAGAGCGGTTACGGGGCCTTAAGGCGTCGTATCCCCGTTCAAAAAGAAGAAGATGGAGAGAAATGTAATTACGAATGTTGGAAAGAGCGCGCTAATATTTAAAACGTTAAAATTGAAGCGATAATTGTAAAAATGTTTAATAAATACGAAGTGTTTAAAATAGAGCAAAATTTTCATGGGTAACATCTAAAATAGCTTTTAAAGAAACACTTTGAATTTTTTCGTACATAATGAACGTGTTTATAATAATTTTCGGAGCATACTTTGAGATTTTTTCTATCGAGGGAAATTCATATGATTTGCGTTTCGGCGTAGAGCACGTCTAAATATTATCTTAAAAAATAACATATATTTTTTTAGGAGCTTAAAAATTTCAAATGTTTAAGAAATCGGTAGAAATTCGGTTAGCGGCGGCTTAAGTGGCTTTGCAACGCATGCCGGAAACTCGCTAGTACTAAATAAAAGTACGGAAAATTTATGGCATTTGAAAAATAATAAAATGAAAATGAAATAGGTACTCTAAATATACTTGTATCGTTAATAGCAATTAATTCGTTAATTAGGCGCCTAGTACCTAGAAACTTTTGTTCTAATTAGAACGTTAATCAGCCAGTCACTCAGATGCGAGTTTAACAAATTAATTAAATAGGTACTTTATTTTAGATTGCGCCTCCGTTTTATCTGCTGATAATTAGACAAAATCAGGATTCAAGTCTTGGAGTTTCGGGAGAATACAATTAATGTAAGTATGCATAACTTTAAATGATTAAAAATTGATTTTGGTAAAACAAGGGGTATGTTCCACAGAAGACAACAGCTTACGCACAAAATGCAGAGATAAATACAATATTATAGAAAATATAAAAAAAGCATAACCCATTTCACATTTTATCTCAAAAAAGTAAAGTGATTGTGATTACGCATATCGGATTTAAGTTATATCAACCCATCTCCGCAAGATGTCAATATTATCTCTTTTTGACGGACCGTTTGTTTATCATTCATTCTTTTGTTTTCACTCTTCTGTAAAATTAACTTTTTTGACTTACATCATTTTTCTACGGATGTGCGATTATATATTAAGTTGACTGAAGTCAAACCAAAAAGATCTCTTACGTTAATGTTGTTTGGAGATGGAGTTTTATTGTATCTTAAATTGATTTTAGGTGAGAGGGACAGAAAGAGATATATAGGATAAGGATAGGAGATGCTCCCAAAACATTCCACACTCTAGAATTAATTTTGAACGCGTTATTTTATTCGATATTTCTATAATTATTTGTAATTAGATATTTATCGTACTTCCCCAAATAGTTCCCCTCATGTCCTTTGTCATCTTTTGGTATGCTGTGAGGAGGACCTCTTTAAGAAAAGAAAAGAAGTGGTTCTGTACCGGAAAAAGGTGTGAGGGGTGGGAAGGAAACTGCGGTTCAGTCTGTTCAGGAAAAACGGACACATGAATCCATTCCTCCCACTGCGGTGCGACGTTCCGAAAGAGTCCTGCTGGAGAGGTCAAAAAGTCTCCGTCAACCAGTCCTAATCCAGCCTGCCACGCGGTTGGTTGTCAGAAGATTCCTGAAAAATGATGACTATTTATAAAAGATAACTTAATTTGTAGCACCGAAGCGAAATGTGTCGTGCATGTTTTCAATTTGGAAGGCGGGTATAGGTACCGCCGTATTTAATGGATAACCAACACCTCTACCATAAGTCACCCCAAGTGGTTCACAAAGGTTAATGGCTTAACGGGGGTATCCGGGATCATAGGATGAGGGTTTGTCCGGTTTTTAGCAGCGGAAGCGTCTGCCCATCAACTGCCTGGCAGGCTGGATCGGGAGAGACTGGTGGAGGAAGACCTTTTGACCTCTCCAGTAAGACTTTCTCGAACATCGTCCTGCACCACGGTAGGAAGGTTCGATTCATTCGTCCGTCACTCCAGGACATACTGACTCCCAGAATCATAGCCACCCCTCATACCTTTTAGACTGGTTAAGGAAGACCATTTGACTTCACCAGCAGGACTCTCTCGGAACATCGCCCTGCACAGCAGTGGGAGGGGTGGATTCAGTCGTCCGTCGCTCCAGGACATACTGACTCCCAGATTCATACCCACTCCTCGTAGACTGGTTAAGGGAGACCTTTTGACTTTTCCAACAGGGCTCTCTCAGAACATCAGTCTTGCACAGCAGTGGGAGGGGTGGATTCAGTCGTCCGTCACTCCTGGACACACTGACCATCAGATTCATACCTACCCCTCATACCTTTTAGACTGGTTAAAGGAGACCTTTTGACTTCTCCAGCAGGACTCTCGGATCATCGCCTTGCACAGCAATGGGAGAATTCGCACAGCAGTGAGTGAATTCTTCTTGGAAGATATTTGTTTATCTAGTGTCGAATGTAATAACTCACTTTTAGAAATGGATCCTCAAAAATCCTTTACAATTCTTCACTTAAATATTCGAAGTGTCTCTAAAAATTTTGATCATTTTACAATTGCACTGAATGAACTCACCCATAAACCTGATTGTATTGTGTTATCTGAAGCTAGAATTAGCGGCTACTCAAGTACTTATAATTTGCCTGGATACAAATACTTTGTTACAACTTACAACATAAATCAAAACAGTGGAGTGATTGTTTTTGTAAAATCTACTTATATAAATATTTCAGTTAATGAAATACTTATCGATCTTGTTAATTGTCTTCATATTCAAATTTTAATAAAAAACAAGTTTTATGATATAATAGCATTATATAGAACACATAACTCAAACATTAGTAATTTCACTGAAAATTTGAAATCTATTATAAAAACAAACTGTTCTCAAAATGCATTTATTGTGGGCGATATTAATATCGATTTATCTAATGAATTTGAAACAGCGAATTTGTGATCCGTACCTCATTTATATATCTCATATTGTAAAGCTGAAGGTAATTGTTCCCTAATGTTAGCATATACCTGGATTCTGGATTACTCTGTTCACCTTGTTTAGGAAACTTACCACACAGCAACCATTCAATTAGCTAATGAATGTATTTTTTTTATATAAATGTGTATAATTAGATTAAAGTTACTATTTGTATCATTGATAATATATTGAAATTTAACAAGACTGTGTGTAATATAATTTTTAATAATTTATAATTATCAATTAAACAACAAACAGATTAAAATAACTGGAATATATATTTATTTATTCTTTTTTTGCCATTGTGTACGAAAGCATTATGCAAATATGTCTGGTCATTTCTATGATTTTTTTTTTTTTTTTCAAATGATAACGATTCCTGCCTTCTTTTTTTTACATGATATAGTTTTGATTGAGATTCCAATGTAATAAACACTGTGAGAATTATAGAACTATTTATTCCTATCAGAATTATATTACTAGTACTATCAGACTTATAATCTTTCTCAATTTTCAGTTACGGAGAAGAACTCTTCGATATCTCTCATTCACTTTACTGTTTAAATTATTTTTATTATTATATATATATATTTATATATTTTTTTATTAAAATATAAGATAGATCATGAAATTATTAATACATAAAAATAATGAGATTGCCTCTACTCAAACCTATCGTATATTTTCTTAAAAACAATTTAAAAAAAAAAAAAAAAAAACTTCGATATATTTCCTGTTTGAACATTTGGATAGGAAATATATCGATGAAAGATTTAGTTTTTATTTTTAAGATTAAGCTTTTATTTTTAAGATTTAGTTTTTATTTTCTGTTCACAAAACAATTAGTTTATATTTTGGTTTTCTTTATAGTTTTAATATATTATCATTTTATTTATTTAAACTTTGTAACTTTTCTCAGTAACTTTTACAACTATCACTATATTTAACTGCTTTACGGCCTTTATAACATTGTACTTGAAATGATGTTTACATTTGTAATTATTAGATACAATATTATGTTTTACAAAAAACAACAACTACCTAATGTGAACTAAACCAGGAAATTTGACTGTCCTAAAACGGGAAATCTCCTAGTTGGACAGTCAAAGTATTTTTTTTTATAATGTACATGTATTTTGTTTCAATAAATAAATAAATAAAATAAAATAAATAAAAATTTGAAAACAATAGAAACAATGAAAAAACTGAATATATCAACGCATTAACGGAACTTAATTTTAAACCATGTATAAAAAAATATACAAGAGAATGTCATGGGCAAAGACCTTCATGCATTGATCATATCTGGTGTAATACTAATGAAACTGAAAAAATAAAATCAATTATTTGGAAAAATAATATTACTGATCATCACACATGTATAGTAGCTTTTAAAACTGATAAAATAGATGACAATAATTATTCTCGCAACAATTTTCCTAAAACTATTATTAATTATGAAAAATTACAACACAACCTTAACATTGAAAATTGGGAAACTGTTCTATCCTCTCATAATACCGATTTATGTTCACTGAATTTTGAATCAATCTTGAATAAGCATATTAAATCTTCCTCTTCCATTATAACATACTCTCCTAAAACTAAATTCAAAAAATTAAAGCCGTGGATCACGCATGGAATCATAATTTCAATTAGACATAAAGAAAAAATTTATAAAAAGTTTCCAGATAACTATAAACTACACGAATATTTTTAAAAATTCAGAAATAAACTATGCTACATTATCCGGAAAACCAAAGAAGATTTCTATAAAGAGAAAATAAATATTACTGGCAACAACAACAAAAAGGTGTGGCAAACTATCAATGAAATTATCAATAAAAAATCTAAAAAATCTAACATAAACAAAATCACAGATACTGATAACAAAATTTATGATGTAAACACAGATCCAATAAAATGTGCAAATATTTTTAACAATTATTTTGGATCAGTTGGTGAAAAATTAGCACTTAAAATTAAAAAAATCGAAAATAATGATCTGTGTACATCACATTGCAATCCTGGTAACACCTTAACACAATTCCAACGAACTAACTTTGATGAAATAAAACAGATCATTAATGAATTAAAAGGTAATTCTTCCCCCGGTTATGACAATATTTCAGTAGAAATACTAAAAAAAATTTTTAATTCACTTTGCAAACCATTAGCACATATCATAAATACAAGTTTTGAAAATGGCAACTTTCCATTAAACTACAAAAAAAAACTATTTTTACTCCTATTTTTAAATCTGGTGACCCCACTCTAAGTAATAATTATAGACCAATTTCTCTAACCTCAAATATTGCAAAAATATTTGAAAAAATTGTCAAAAAACAAATGTTCAAATTTTTAAAAGAAAATAATATATTAAATGCACATCAATATGGTTTTAGAGAAAATTTGAGTACTCAAGATGCTATCGTTGACTTAACATCTGAAATTTATAAATCTTTAGATACTAAAAATAAATGCATTGGAATATTTGTCGATTTAAGAAAAGCTTTTGACAGTATATCACATTCTAATCTTATCTCTAAACTAACGAAAATTGGTATAACTAATAATGCCTTAACGTGGATCGAAAATTATCTACTTCATAGAGAGCAATTTGTCAAGTTAAATGGCTTTCTGAGTGATTCCCAGATCAGTAAATTTGGAATCCCGCAGGGAACGGTAC
Source organism: Glyphotaelius pellucidus (assembly GCA_936435175.1). Classification (NCBI taxonomy): domain Eukaryota; kingdom Metazoa; phylum Arthropoda; class Insecta; order Trichoptera; family Limnephilidae; genus Glyphotaelius; species Glyphotaelius pellucidus. The sequence continues at coordinate 384,271 of OW386560.1, read as the reverse complement.
TGGGTCCAATACTTTTTATCATTTATGTGAATGACATTTTTAAACTCACCATAAAGTCCAAACTAATATCATATGCTGATGACACAGCAATTTTAACTGAGGGATTAACCTGGACTGAAACTCAAAAAACGGCGGAATTAGATATAAATATAATAAAAAAAATGGTTTGATCAAAATTTACTATCCCTAAATACTGATAAAACCTTTGTTATACCATTCACTTTGAATAAAAATGCTATCCCTGAGAATGTAAACATATGTATCCACTCATATGATTGTAATTCAAATTCATATCCATGTAAACCTGATTGTTCTACACTTACTGTTAAAACCAACGTTAAATACCTGGGTGTAATTATAGATAGCAACATAAAGTGGAAAATACAAATCAGTTCAACAGTTGAGAGAATAAGAAAATTAATGTACATTTTCATTAAAATTCGAAACATTTTAAATATTACGATGTTAAGAACCATTTATTTTTCCTTAATTCAATCAGTGCTACAATATAGAATTGTTGGTTGGGGTGGTGCCTTCAAAACTTCTCTTTTACCTTTGGAAATCATTCAAAAAACAATAATAAAAATAATTTTAAAAAAGTCATATGATTACCCCACCATTAAACTATTTCAAGATTTTAAAGTACCTTCACTTTACATTATTTATAAAAAAATTACAGTTTTACAAATACACAAAGACTGCTTCAATAATGAGAACCTTACTCATTTTTCAAACAGCACTAGAACAAATATACTTGGCTCTGTGACTGTCCCGCGTTGTAACACTACCACAGCCCAACAATTCTATAAATATATTGGAGTGAAATGGTTTAACCAGTTACCAGTTAATCTAAGATTGGAAACTAATTATAAAAATTCAAAAAATCAATAAAAACACATTATTATGACTACATCTTATAATACTATACTTCTCATCAAATTGTAGTTACGGATATCCTTTTTCTCTTTTTATTTTTCTCCTTTCTTTTGTTTTACACATAAAAAAAAAATACTATTTTTTTTCTTTGTTAAATTGTACTTTACTTTCGTTTTCTCCGCCTTTTTCACACGAGCTCTGCTCTAAAAAAAGGTGTAATAATTATTAATTAATGTATTTTTAAAAGAAAAACTTTATTTAATTTATAAAAAACCATGTAACTCTGTACCATTATATTCAATAAAAAAAAAATAAATAACAATCCCAAAGATGGCAATTCCTCGAGGGGAATTATTTTCGTGTAAAGCTAATGTTATAAAATATGCAGTCTATTTTTTAATTAATCAACTGGGAAGATATTTCGGTTTAAGGACAACCAAATTATATTTACCTAAAAAACTCAAATTTATTTTTCTTCATCGCGTATAAATTTCCACCTTATCATTATTTTTTCATAGCTTTATCTCAAGTTACAGGAAGCTCCACTTTTATTCGCTTCACGGGGCGGCTCGAATCGCATAATATCACATCCCATGAGTAAAATATAGCCTATTCGGTATCCTGTGCTCCTGATGGAAGACTCGTGAATATTTCAGGGTGTTCTTATGGGTTTATGGGATTGGATCCTTGTTTATGAAGGCTTTTATAACCATTGAATCCTGACGTCTCGCGTACATCTGTGATGGCTGTCTGAATGGGAGATTTATATTATGCGGTTGTCTTTTTATTATTCGGGATTCCCGTAAGCTTGGTTCACACGATTCAATTATTGTATTTTTTCGCCTACAAACAAAGCTTAAGGATTGAGTCGTATCGAAAAAATAGACAAGAGAGAAACTGGTAAATCTACATCACATTGGAAGTCGATTTTGTCGTATAACTTTATTTATTGTTTTTAAGTTTAAGAACTCCATTTTAATTTTTATAATCAATAATACTAGTAGTTGAAAATCCGCTCCGCTTAGGTTTTTGCTGCAAGGCCCTGCGGGTGGCTTTTGGTTCGGTTTCGTCCAGTAAGTGTTGGTGCTCATTTTATACATCCAATAGGAACTGGTTCCGAAAATAGTCCGTTCCTCGGATCCACTGTCATCCAGTGTAGTTAGTCACCGGGACAAAGTAACCGAGACATGAAATGAAGTCATATGTAATATGTAGCCGCTTGATACAACTATGTATTACCGTCAATCTTTACATCTCCGAAGAGATACTACATATTCACAAATTCGTAGCAGTTAAAACCAGGGGGGACAATCCCCATCCGACCTTTTGACGTAAGTGGTGACATATTGTAATGAACTCTTGAATTCGAAACCAATTACAACGATAGCTGTGTTTGAAATTCCACGTATACAGATTTTATTTGTGGCGCGGCGCGTATGGCGTGGCGTCAGACGCGCATTCGAAGCTGGGTTCTGAAATTCAATCACGCAGATGGAAATCTATTAATACTATTCGATTATTACTTAATTTATAAAAAAACAGTTTATTTATAAACAATTTCCGCTATGTAATTATTATATCGGGTGATAGCTGTTTCGCCCTCTGAAGGCATTGTGGTTATACCCTTTACATTTATGTCATTTCTAGATAGGTATTTATCATGAAAAAAATAATATTGCTTTTCTTTTTATTACCTACGCCCTTATCAACTTCCAATGAAAATATTAACGTTTATTACCATTTCTAAAGTTTCCACAATTACTGGATTATTTAAATTTGACTGTAGGTCATAAGTCTAGTCATTTTGTGATTTACTTCAAAATGATGACTCATGGGTTTATTAAGTATTTGAAATAGACTTAAAAATATCTGAGAGTGGCGAGAGAATTATATTTTTTTGTTCATTTATCAAAATAGCTTTCAGATTATTAGAATTTTTTTAAAATAAAAAAAAAACCTTTTTAAACTGCTTATAGTGATAGAGAGCCGTTGAATGCACATATAGTTAACCTTTTATCGTAAATTTAAAGATTCATAAAAAATCGTTAAATTTATAAACGCATGATTTCTGCATATTATTTACTTTAAAGCGTATATATTTGGAGAATATTCAATATTTTGACTTCTATTTGTTGTCTGTAGCCTAGTTGATAATCACATAAATAAATTTATTATGGATTTGTAAGAAAAAAATATTTCAATAATTTCGTTTCCCGAAATGTTAATAACAAATAATTCAGAAGAGACTCGAGACACCTCTTTTTGAAAAGTGCAAATACGAAGCTTTGTGATTAACTTTTGAAATAATTCCTATAAATGTTTTAAATATCTCATTAATTTGGTTACATTTTGATCAATGAACGATCGAGGGTATTTGTAAATTGGCCAAAATGATTCCATTTTTGTTATTGTTTTTGGGGTGTTATGCCGTGTTTCGCTACCTCCTTCTTTAGCCAACGTTTCGGACAGCGTTACAGTGTCCATCATCAGGGCAGATGATGGACACTGTAACGCTATCCGAAACGTTGGCTAAAGAAGGAGGTAGCGAAACACGGCATACCACCCCAAAAACAATAACAAAAATACTTTTTGGCCGTGAAAACCTAAAAACATACCAAAATGATTCCATGACCATGGGGATCAACTATCCCCCGACACTTGTCTCCCCGGCATACCTACTACATAAATATGCCGGCCCGGGAACCATTTATTGGATAACCAACACCTCTGCTATAGGTCACCCCAAGTGGTTCGCTACGTTTGGTGACTTAGCAGGGGTGCCCGGAGTAAGGTTTTTCTGGATCTGGCGGCAGATGACCTGGACACACTGAACCCTAGATTCCTCTCCAACCCCTCTTACCTTTTTCCTTCCCAAAACTTCCTCTCATTCCTTTCCTTAAAAAGATTCTCCACCCAGCATCCCCAAAGATGACATAGGCACCGAGGGAAATTATTTTTCCCAGGGCCTCCTATGTGGTACTCCGTACATTACTATGTAAAAAAAATCATTCGGCTTAGGGAAAATATGTCTACTTTGTCAAACTATAACTAAGTACCCCCGAAGGGCTGTGCAGAGAGTATATATTATATCTTCGAATAACAAAAACAAAAAACATGTTTTTATTCAAATGCATCAAGTATAAAACTACTTGTCTCTATACTGTTTAAACAAGCGTATAAGCACATTAATAGAAACTTGATATCCATACCAACTTATTATTAAAGGTATTTTTTAAGTCCATTATAGGTTTGAAATTGGTAAACAATGCTTTTAAAATTATTATAATTTTAATTTCGGGGGCCAAAAGTCGGAGAATCAGATCACCGGCCAAAATTAGGCTAAAAACTAACTAAATTGTACGAAAATCAGTCTCTGTATAAACAAAAATACCCATGTGAAACTAGAGGATAAAAGCATCTTGTGAAACATCCATTAGAAAAGTAATTAAGTAACATTTGTTATTTCAAAGATGTTTTTGGTTTCTCCGTTTCTCAACATTATATTAAAATATGTTGGAGTTGAACTGCCTCACAGAAATACCCATTAAACATTAATCTGTAATAATTTATTCACAAAAGCGTATTGTTTTATTCTCTTTACGAGACAATCCCTGAAACAATAAAGGCAGCGGTTTGGTTTCGCGCTAATAAATAACTGCGATGGACGCAACATTGTTATCAAAATAGATAATAATATACTTCAGCAAAGAACGTGTGCATATTTTGTTTAGTAAACCTGTTCAAATCAAAAAACGTGTGTGAAATCTGCTTCAATCATATTTGTTAGTATATGAATTTCATCGACGTTTTGATAAACGTAGATTTTAAAATTTGTATTATATCAATTGCAGAAGGATTGTTGGCGTAAAAATCTTCATTGTAACATATGCAAGAAGGTAGGTCATATTAACTCGACCTGTAAAAATAAGAGTTATCGTAAATTTGATCGCTCTCCAAGCAAGGAACGTTAAAACACGTTTCGGGCAATTAACGATTTCAATGTATTTAAATTTACGCGTAGAAAATATTATGTTACAAGTTTTAGTTGATACCGGCGCAAGTGTAAATGCATTCCCATTCAAAGTTTTTGACAATTACTTTAGGCATAAGGAACTGCTAGTCTGCCATAAAAAAATATTCGGGTATGATAATATTTCATTAAATGTTGTGGGAAAAATAACGTGTAATGTCGAATTTAAAAATAAATGTGTGCCAACTGAATTTATCATAATTGCAAATGGTAGCTCTTGTATTGTGGGTAGAAGTTTTCTGAAGTGTTTCGGTATTACGTTAAACGGGATTCACCTTGTGAATAATGGTGTTAAACATAAAAATAATATTCGAAATGTATTAAAATCAAAATATCCAAATGTTTTTTCGGATAAACCGGGCCGATTGAAAAACTACCAAGCTAATATTGAGGTTAAGTCAGACTTCAAAACAAAGTTCGTTAACCCTAGACCTATTCCGTTTTGTTTGCGCGATAAAGTGGAAGCAGAATTGTTAAAGATGGTGAAGGATGATATTATCGAGAAAGTTGAAATAAGTGAAATGGCAAGTCCGATTGTTATTGTGAAAAAAAGGACGGTACGATTAGAATTTGTACGGATTTCAAAAATACGTTAAATCCAATGCTAGCACCTTTAAAATATCCTTTACCTAGAGTGGAAGATTTAATTTCATCATTAAATGGCACGAAACATTTTGCAGAAATAGATTTAAAGAACGCATTTTCACAGATTGCGTTGAATGAAAGGTCAAAGAAACTGTGTGTCATTTCAACTCATATTGGTTTGTTTGCGTATCAGCTTAATGGAGGACACTGGCTTCTTGCGTTTGATTGATTCGGTACAGCCTCTTCATAAATGTAGCAATAGTGCATGTGCACTGATAACCTCAATAATATTCAATTGAAAGAAACTAATTGTAATTTTTGACTGACGTCCGAGCTCATGATACTTCAATCCCAGTGATTGAGATTACTTCAAAACACCGATAAAAATCGAGATTACAAGTAGCTTTATTTACGTTATTGCAATGTTTACAATGAATTTTTAACTAGACCAGATGTCCGTACTATTGGAAGTTCTAACGGCGGTTGCTACCAACTTTTTGATCGATCAATCTGAGTCACCGATCGTTAAGTTATTTGTTAAGTTCGTCGGAGGGTTGCATTGGGAAGAGCGTATTTGTGCATTTGAGTAGTATTGAGCCAAAATTTCACAACAGTCCTGTTGATCAACAGCTCAACCGTTGATCAGTAGGATTGGAAACTACGACCTTGTTCCCAATCCTACGGCCTTAAGTTATTCTGAAGCTGGGAAACCCAGGGAAGCATAGCTGTCTATCGTGTACCGACAGTTATTTCCGTAACCGTTCTTGCATTAGACACGAACGATGATAGTCGACATTCTTCTAAGGTACTACTTAACTGATATCTGTTGAGATAACTAAAAACCACATATAACCCACTACACCTACGACAGCGGTCGTGTTGAAGAAGCTGAAACTACATGTATAACAACTCCTTCTAAATATCAACACATTATCCTCTAAATTTATTTAGCACAGTGTTTCTGAAAGCCGTTAGTGAGATCTTCCATTGTTGAGAAAGCAATAAAGTGAAGCGATCGGCCTCCATCTTTGGGCCATTTTCTTAAATGGCTTCATCCCTCACAATACACATAAGCACAATGGACACACAACACAATTTTTAGAAGCAACTATAAAACAAAGATGGTGGACTAGAACAGAAATTAAGCTTAAACGGAATGTGCGTTATAATTTACATTCACAGATAGCGCCAATTTAATTATTTTGTATCAGTGACTCATTCCAATATTGTATTTGTTAGCCTTTCTTGAAAGATTTGAGTTTGTTATGGACCAATCTATTTATACATATTCATATTGAATATCTAAGGTAGATTCAAATAATGAATCTACCTTAATATTTTAAAACATAACTTTCAAAAAGTGTTTTAACCTAAAATAATTAAATTGGCGCCATTTGTTAATGCGTAGATTATGAGGTACATTCATATAACCTTAGAGGAAGCCACAAGACAAAAATGTTTGTATTCTTGGTGTATCTTATATCGTCACGGATATAGGTAATAGGTAAGTAAGGTAACCAGGTCACAAATTGAAGTGCAAAAGTGGTTTTTATTTAGTTTGTAATAATTTTCTATGAACGAAAAAAGGTAATCAATGTAAAACTCATCAATATAAAACTGTCACAGAAAATTTTAACCATAAAAATGTATTTAAAAAAAGTTACCATTACACATCTGCCCTGATGATGGACACTGTAATGCTATCCGAAACGTTAGCTAAAGAAGGAGGTAGCGCAACACGGCATAACACCCCAAAAACAAATAAAGAATTTTTTTTTAAAGTTGTTTCTTGTACGCATTCGTACATTTCTAACGAAAAAAAATATTTTTGAATAGCTAACGCTTATATTTTTTATAAAGTTATTAATAATTTTATTTTAATTGTACCCAATTGAAACGTTGAAAAAGCTTCAATTTATTCAAAGCATATGTTTTATATTTAAAATATTAATCTTAAATAATGATTTAGCATTAATCTTTGCCAAAAGGGGCACGTTATAACACTCTGAATCGTCTGGAGCCAGGGAGACTAAGGCATCCCCAGTTAGGATATGTTGTGAGGCTTAAAATAGCAGGGATAGAAAGAAATAGAGAAGAAGAAAGTGGGGCAAATACCTGACTATTCAGAACTAGTCTCCAAACACGGCTAAAGTCATTTTAAGCAACGTTTCAAACATGAAACATAGTTTTTCACCAGGGGTTGGGGATTCGAATCGTTCATCAATCAATTCGATTTAAAAAAAAAAAATATTGTTATTATTTCACATATACTTAAATTACATAAAATTATCCATTTATATAAAGGAGAGTAAGCCTATACCTTTATACGTGTGAGAGAGATGTATGATAAATATTGTTTGTTTCTTTTAGGGGGGAGCTGACATACGTTCACCTTTTGTCTCATTTTCGACTGTTGATATTTAGTTTGTAAGAAAGAGCTGCAGGATTTTATGTTTAAGAACAAAGGCAAAACCAACGGCATATTGACGTTTGACGTTTTTGAATTTTTGGAATTCACTCGCACTTCAATATTATCCTTGTAATTGTATTCCATACTTTATATATATTTAAACCATAAATTATCGTCATGGCGGGTAGTTTTGTAGAGGTCTACGGAGACATCACGGTAGGGTATATGAGGGAGATGCAAGAAAATGATATCTTTTCCTTTGGAGGAAACAAACTTACGTACATTGTGTACAAAGTGGTTTTCGCGGCGGCGGTGCCAATACCCGCTTCCCATATGCATCTTTGCAAACCTAGTAAAAGTCCGTGAAAAAATCAGACATTTGAATATTCTCATTGCAACATTTTCATCGTAAAGTTGAAAATAAAGGCCGCTTTCTCTGTGGGAGTATTAATAATCCAAGTTCCAAGTTAAGCTCATTTTATTTAAGACGACCGCCGCCGTCAGAAAAATGCAGGAAGCTCGCTTTATTTTACTCTCCACGTCTTTATGAGGAAACTTCGAATAGAAGTTGCAATTTCGTAACTAAATTAATTTTGCTAAAATTTAAATTTGAAACTTGAAGTTGTTTACCTGAAATTGACGTCAAAGAACTAGCTTGTGTACTGAATTATTATTTTTTATAAAGTTTGAACCATTACGCCAGTCTCACACCAGAGCTGTATACCTAGAATTCTCCAAACAGAAGTTCTGACGATTGTTTTAAGTTGAATGGTTTTAATATTAATTTGAGGGCTGCGTAAAGCGGTTGTGTGTGTTAATGTATTTAAATCTACTTTGATATGTATCTTACACTTATAAGATATGTTTTATTAATTTATGTTATATTTTTGCCATCAGCTGCAATCTAAAAACTGTTTTTCTTTTCTTTACTCTTTAATGTATATCATTAAAATACCTCTTAAAATAACTCTTCACCTAGGTATTTATCTACACACGTTAAACCCATTTTTTATAATATTTTTTAAATACATTTTTTTAAACTACCTTCTTAAAACCCCCGCGAAAGTTTTTGAATTATTTCAACCACATGAAAATACATCTGAAAAGTTTTTCAATCATCACAAAGATTCTTGCGAAACTGTTAAAAATTTGAGAATGACATTTTGCAAAACATCGAGTGTCAAATAAGAATTCAATTCATTAAATTAATGCATTAATTTGTTGAAGTACTGACATAATAATTTGAATTGAATCAAGAATTACAGATATTTTAAATAGGTACCTATGTTAGGTACCAAATTTCATTGATTGTTCTTTATAATAAACGAAAATGAATATTTGTAATACCCATATGAAAAATGAAAATTTTAATTAAAACAATTGTTGGAATTGGAACGCAGGAGGGGTTTGGCAGCACGGAAGAAGGGTGAGTGGAGAGGGAACGCGGAAGGGGAAGGGGACGCAAGAGGAGGACAAACAGGCAAACAGAAAAACAAACAAAAAAACAAATAAATAAACAATTATAATAATGGAGAATAGGCCAAACCCACATTATATTTCGAGTACATAGTGTAAGACTATATTTATGGATTCCATGACAGTCCATCCCCCGACAGGCGCCCGGCAAACAATATGCGATCGGTTTAGGGAAAACAAGTTTACACAAAATAGAACTAAGTGTGCAAAGAAGTACGCAGAGAGACTGCAGAATAACAAAATTATAAAAACATTAACATTAAAATTCATCAAGGATGAAACTACTTATAATGAAAGGCATTTTGGAAGACGATTTTAGATTTGAAATTAATAAAAAAGGCACACAAATTGTAATTTTATAATAATTATAATTTCGGGGGACTAACTGTCGGGGGATCAATTGTCGGGTCAGCATCTTTACGCATGCCTTGTATCGACATGCCTTCCATCGTTCATCTGCTGTACCATTCAAACTTTCGATACCATTCAAACGTTCCTTTCTTAATCGAGTTCATTTAAGTGTAATTAGCATAGACAAGAGAAAGTCATTAGTCAAGTCAAAACAATAAACAGTTAACCTTTTTTTTAAAGATTTTTATTGAAAGAATAGTTAGTATATATCAACAAACAAGTCCTGCTAAGCCAATCGCATTGGCTTAGCAGGATAATTTAATTATTATAATTCAATTACATGTACATTTAAAAAATTATAATTTAAATCTTATATCTACAGATTCAACATTTTTTCATACATTTTTTTTACACATCAATATAAATATTTTTTTCCGATAACCAATTTTTCACCTTATAGGAGTATTTAACCTTATTCATAGAATTATGTTGCTTTATAGCAGGACTTCCCAACCAGTGGGGTACGCCCCCCTAGGAGGCGTAGAAAAATGTTAGGGGGGGCGTAATAGGTACGTTTGCATTTCCGAAAAAAAATCTATTTAATGGGTAGGTAGGTACTCTTCTATTAAAGATCCATAATAAATAAATATAATATATTGTATCTGTATTGTACCTATTTAAAATTAAAATAAATAATTTAGTTAATATAAGAAATGTGTTTCTTATTTTTGTTCAAACTTAATTAATTAATTAAGGGGGGCATGCAAATATTTTTTTTTCGTTCGGGGAGGCTCGGCGAATTAAAGGTTGGGAAACCCTGCTTTATAGTATCAGGTAATAAATTAAATATCTTTGGTATGTTGTATTCAAAGTTCTCTGTCCGTACTTATTATTAAATTTCGGAACTATTAATTAACCCGTCGTTGCGCGTGAATCTAGTGCTGTATTTATGTTCTAGTTTCTCTTTATGCTGCGGGGTAAATACATGCCGAATTATAATTTTGTGCCATAGTATTGCCTTAACAGGTAAAATTTTGGCACTCTGAAACAGCAACGGTGTATTATGTCTCTGTTTGAAAATATTAGGGACGATTAATAATTTTACAATTGCGTTTTGTACAACTTGAACTTATTTCAGACTTGTTTCATGATCTTGTAAAAGTAAAAAATTCATGTAAAATTAAAAATTCAAGTTCAAATTAAAAAAAATAAAGTTCACCTGAAAGTAAAAATTAAAGTTCAAATTAAAAAATTAAAATTCATGAAGAAGTAAAAATTCATGATTTAAAATATCATGATCTCTTTAGAAATCGAACCCGGTTCGAAGTCAAATAGGCAAGGTGAGATTAGTTTAGTTTAATTTAGGTTAGATTCGACTGCTTTCGGCATCGAACCTACCTTAAATTCAAGGCTGGTTAGGTTAGGTTAGGTTGTGTCTTCCAAATCTCCTCGGCGGCTGTAATACGTGAAAGATACATATAAAAACGTCATAGAAGCAGTCACGCGCGTCTCGCATTAACGATTATTGCCAATACTTACTTAGTTTAATGGTCCCTCGTAAAAGGAGCACCAGGAGACTAACTCTAAATCATCCGCAAAGAGATAGAAGGATCTAATTCGGTTAACTAATAATATTTCATGATCAAACAAAACACTGAGAAAAGTTAGAAAAATTAACAAACACCTAACAAACCTAACCAATAACTAGTACACGAGCGTTAAACAAGACAACATAATAAATTGTACACAAATACGTTAAGGCGGTCCAGGAAAAAATTAAAATCGGAATTCACGCCCCTTAATGGGAGGAATTCACGCCCCTTTAAAAATACTTGAGAAAAACCTTTTGGAAAGGTTGGAATAGGTATTTGAGAATTTTTTATTACAGGTTGATTTCGTAATGGCCTGTAAAAAACACTCCTTTTTAACGCATTGTTTATTGTAATAACAAGGAAATTTAAAATTGAAATCACGGAGCCAAGCGACGCAAAGCCTAACGTCCGAGGACGTCCGGCCGAGGACGAACTGACAGAAAATGGGTGTGGCAAGCCAGCAGTTCTTCGGTGGACGGCGTAGGGTTCACTTTGAAAATTCAAATTCGTCGACTGTCGACTTCATTTTGCGTTATATATATGCCTTAAGAAAAATAAAGATAATATGGGCGGTTCTTAGTCGAAGTATGGTACAGTTAAAGGTGACCGAATTGGATATCGACACCTTAGTTCAGTGGATAAGAGCACCCGACCCGGAAAGTAGGGAGGTCCTGGGTTCGAGTCCCAGAGGTGTAAATATCTTTTTCTGATTTTTCTGTTTCCAGATTTCCGATTGAGTTTCGCTCATAATGTCTTCATTTAATTAAATATAGATTATACCTATGCTTGGTGACCCTCCTCCACATAATTCATCCTTACAACATGTTCAAAATTTTAGATATTAAAAAAGAAAGAAAAATAATATTGTGGTTTATATTTAGAATGGTTCAACTTTAGAATGTTACAATTTACGTGTGGTTTTATGTGTGGCGGTAAGAACTTCCAAAATACTCTATTTGCCGATGACATTTATGTATTTTTTATTTATTTATTTATTTTATCAAGTTCTCCATAGAACAGTTATACACCAGAATATTATGGGAAAATTTAAAGAAAAAAAAAATATTGTTTGGGGTCAATTTCAGTCTTGTGACGTATGTCAGAAGATAATTACTGAATTCTCTATAGGTGACATTGAAGATGTCGATGTTCAATACAGATTCATTTAGCAGTTGAATTGCTCTGTTTAATGAAGCGTTTTGATAGGAAGAAGTTCTCGCTTTCGGAGCATAAAAATAACATAGAACAGGGGTCGGCAGTTTGTCAAGTGAGAATTGCCAATTTGTCAATGAAACAGAATAAAGCTTTGTGTTATTTACATTCTTACTTATAACACGCTTCTGATCGTTTAAATGTTTCTATAAACAGATTCGCGCATAAATTCTTATTATATTAAAACCAGATTTGTTTTCGGCATGCAAAAAAAAAATCGTTCAGTGTTTCCATCGCATAAGGCTGGTTAAGTAGTGGAGAAATTGCAATTGATGTCTGAAGAGCCGAAGGGCCGCATGCGGCTTGCGAGCCGCAAATTCCGACCCCTGTCACAGACCCACCGACTCCGGGAAGTTAAACATAATAAGAAATAATCAACGCCATAATTACAATAATTATTGAAATTTTGCGACTTTATTATAAACCAAGAAATATTTTGTGTAGATAAACTTGAAATTTTAAACGACAACGTGTTTAATGGCCAGCAGTTTAACCATGATTTAGCACTTATTTACCTCATAAAAAAAACAAGTATGTCGTTAAAAATGATGATGACTCGAATTATTGCTCCTTTGGTGGGAGAAATACTAACGATAGCTTTGTAGCTCTGTTGATAGAGAATCTGCCCGGAAAATACTTCCGAGTTTGAGCACTTTTAATGTATTTTATCAATGATTTCTTACTCCTGTATCGACTGATATAAAGTAGGTAAACAATTCGGTCTTGGCACACACTACTCGCCTCATTCACATTCATACATCCTCTCATACACACTCTTCTATTATTTTGACTCTTGACATGGCTCGATTAAAGTATTTGATTTACTTGATCATGCCATGTCTTACTCTTATTGTCTACTGCCCCCGCCTTCTTTAACCACTGACTCACATCAAAATTTAAAAAAAATTTATTTATTTATTATAAATACAAAGTATTACAATATGACAACAAAAATAAATATTATACAGAAAAAAGAAAAGTCCCAATAAACTATTTTAAGCAGTTTGTCGATGGGTATTTTTACTTTGAAGATATAAATAAACTTATTTTTATTTTATTTATTTATTTATTTTTTTAATTTTTTTTTTTATTAGAAAAACTCTCTTTTTATAACTTTTTGAAGGTTATTCCCATCAACGTAATATAACATTGAAGAAGAAGATAACACTTATAATCTAAATGAAAATATGAAAGAAAACAAGACACAGAAAAACAGAAAAAACAATGGTCGCAACTGCGACACGAACCCAGACCTCTCGTCTAATCGGGACGTGCGCGTTTTCCAATTTCGCTATTGCCACCTTCTGTCAAACCGTCATATTTGTCAATCTCATATTTCAAATGTTTAGAATCATTAATATTATCTTCAACTAGTTCTTATTCCATATTATAGGCAACTACTCTTTTTATTGGAAACAATCATTCTAAGAATTGGTTTGTAACCTGAATAGCGTCTCGGATAAATGTATCCGAATTTATTAATATGGAACTATTGACTTTATGAAAGTCTAAATGAATATTCAATTTTTTATGAGAAAAACTCTCTTTTTATAACTTTTGAAGGTTATTCTCATCAACGTAATATAACATTGAAGAAGAAGATAACACTTATAATCTAAATGAAAAAATGAAAGAAAACAAGACACAGAAAAACAGAAAAAAACAATGCTCGCAACTGGGACCATTTGCGACCATTGTTTTTTTCTGTTTTTCTGTGTCTTGTTTTCTTTCATATTTTCATTTAGATTATAAGTGTTATCTTCTTCTTCAATGTTAAACTTATTTTACTTTATTATGCAGTTAGAATTTTTGTGTTAGTCTAATACAAAATATTTGTACATTTTTTAATTTCGGCAGGTTACATATAGATTACATATTTAAGCAATTAGGTCTCACGTAGTCCAGCGTTCTTTGTTCATATTTGTTCAAATGCTTATTATAATTAGGTACAATTAGTCCTTCATTTAACGTAAAACGAGTATTGTAAGTGTGGTCCAGTTTATTTATGTAAATAGGGTTAAATATTCTCCTTACACTCCTTCCCTAGTCCATTCGCTCTACATGCTTAAGGCCGGGTAACCGCTCTCGAAAAGAAGAAGATGGAGAGATATGTAATTACGAATGTTGGAGAGAGCGCGCTAATATTTAAATCGATAAAATTGAAGCGAAAATTACGAAAAAGCTTAATAAAACATGACTCGTTTAAAATAGAGCGAAAATCTCGTGGAACCTATCATTTAAAGAAACATTGTGAATTTTTTCACAAGTATAACTTGTAAAGTAATAGAAATAGACTTGTTTTAAATAATTTTCGGAGCATACTTTGCGATTTTTTTCTATCGAGGGAATTTCATATGATTTGCGTTTCGGCGTGGAACGTATCTAGATAATATCTTCAAAAATAACATATACTTTTTTAAGAGCTTAAAAACTTCAAATGGGGAGATATGTAAGAAATCGGTCGAAATTCGAATAGCGGCGGCTTAAACCATCTGAGCATCCCTTTCTTAACCTTTCTCATTACGCTTATATTCTTTGCCGATCTCCACATTTCTCACATGGTCATACATGGTTTTACCGCACGTGCGCCTCAGGGATGTGTCGATACACCCTGCCTACGTGCACCAAATCGTGATTGAATCTACCCTGGCTACGCTGTATCAAATATGCTGAGATTCTACCCCTATGTACGATCACGGCACCGAATGCGCTGTGTCGCGCCTACCCTCGTAGCTTTAATTTTCGTAGCTTTCTATCATGATTTATCTAGCCTGTCATTTAGGGTATTTCTAGTCTAACTTTAGGTCATTCGCACTTTTGTGAAGACCTCTTTCCCCAACCTATTTTTCAAACTTCTACATTACTCTGAGCTAATCTAACCCTATTGTTCGCAATCCCTGTGATAATTTCACACAGTAATCAAGATTTTTGAATTTTTTTGTTTACATTATCTCCGTATCCTGCGTTGTGTAATTTTTTGTTTTAGGATTTACACCCATACGCGTAATAAAACGCATACAAATGTAAAGAGTATAATGTATGGTTTTGTGGTAACTTCGGTTCTTTTAGAGTAAGAGTGAAAGAATTCTATATTAATTGTTTTAAATATCTTCTAACGCGTTTGATAAACTAATCCCGTCTTAGATTCTGCCTGTACCTGATATTCATTTTGTTTATTTCCTTCCTAAAACAGCTATATTTAAAATACAAATAAAAGAGAATAACAGTTAACAATTTATAACATACATTTCATGAAAAAGTATTTACTGTACCTGCGTGATATGACCTAATTCTAGGTCTCAGTTTTTCACCTGAAGTCTGCAAGCCTCCACCTAACATGAGTTTTATTTTCATGGTTAGTAAACACTAGATTGTTTGGGGAAGGGATGTGTGTAGGGATTGGGTCAAGGATAAAAAAAAATAGTTTTCTGTAAAGGTTGGCTCCTCCACTAACCAAATAGATTCTGGTGACCGACTTCCGAAAAGGCCTTTGTCAATGAACGGCTACACATACCTAAAGACCGGATTTTACCCTCTTCTGCGGGATTCCTTGCTTCGATAGGAGCTTTACGTACCAGAGATAAGTACCAGGTCTTCCATCGTATCCCAGAACTATCCCAACCTCCTCACCTCCAGGTAGTTTAACTCGACTGATTCTAGAAGGGGTATTTCATTGCATCCCTTATCACGACTCTACTCGCGTTGAATGTGGTGTGCGACTGTTTTTGTCGTATCCATCTCCCACGTGATCCGACAGAATCGCACTCCTGCCACCTCTTAGACCTGCTGCGATTGCGCCAAGGGAGCGTTCCAGTTGGCTCGCATCAAATCGAAGGTCGACAAGACTATGATATACAAATAACCTAGTCTTAAGCGCCGCGCCAGCGTATTCCTCGCATACGTCTCCTTCTACCTCCGCATGCCCACCTTCTTGGCAATACCGTCACAGGGCTTAAGTTTCCCTCGGAAAAGCTGTGGAATTTTCCGAGCGACCCATAATTGCATACAATAATCCCGAAGTCTACTGCGTGGGTAAAGTTTTTGGATTTGGACTGTATGTCTTCATTCACTACCAGTGCTTTTTAATGTGGTCACTGAGTCCACGTGTTTAGGTATGAAAGGATAGGGGATACCTATCCTATTAGGTAGGTATAAATGGAAAAGTGAGTTTTGGTTTGGCTTTGTTTTTATTGAGGAAGCCCTCCTCATGAAGTAGTAGGTATTCACCTAGATAACTAGAAAGACAATGTTATGCAACAAATTCTACTTTCAATTTTGATAAATTTAATTTTTTAATTTTTTAATTTTCAGACCACAATTTATAAATTTGTCCCTAGATTTTATGCTTGCTTGTTGCTTTAGAATTGCCCCCATTAATTTTCACATATCGACTGAAAGTTTATCGCAAAACTATAATTAATAAACTTGTCCCCAAACACGTAAAGTAAAAGTGTCAATGTTTTTTATAATAACCCATGTGTTTGCTGGATGTCCTACTGCCCTAGAATGCATGATTCTTCTAATAGATCCTTAGATACTTCGATTAAGGAACAAGTTATTTAAATTCAAATATGAAAGATAGATAGTTCTGTGTATATACTCGTCGTTGCAAACTCGAAGGTCGTAGTTAACAAACTAAGTCATGTTATGTCTGATGGGATTGACCTAACTCCTTGGATAGATATTTATTTCATAATTCCTACGCACAGCTAAGTATCTTGTTGTTATTAAAATTGTTAATTATCGACATGCTCCGTTCGCCAATTTTTATAAATAAGTGTGACTGCTTGCTCTGCATTATCTCCAAGAACCTGTAAATAGTTAAATGATAAAAGACTTACCAAAATTCTGCAAATTACCCTTTTGGTGTTTAAAAATTTTAATCGCATTCTTTAATATTAGATTTTTTTGATTAAAAAAATAATCGATACTATAAAAAATCTTTTACTTGGATATTTTAGACTATGTCTAGAACCTTCTCCTGCTATTGTTGAATTATAAAAAACAATTCTATTCAAATTTTCACGAGTATTATTAGATTATGTTAAAACCTCTGATTTTCTCCTAGCATTGATTTATTATCATCACTCATAATCAACTCGGTATTTAATTTGTAATGAAAATTTGACCATCTTATTAAATCACTATCGCTTTCGAGCAATTCGTTATTATTATTTATTTATTTCACTGACGTTATTTTATTTGTTTTAAAACCAAAGTTTTAATTGTTTAATATTTCGTTAATACTCTATAATTTATTTCAGCCGGACTTCTTAGTCGTAATCAAAACTTTATTTTAGATATAAAATTCTAAATTTTATTATTATTATTTTCCTTTGTAAACTCATAGTGAAATTAAATTATTTTTCAATTATATGCCGCGTATCTATCTCATGATTATTATTCTCTCACAAATGTAAATTAAATTGTAGTAAATCGGATTTCTAAAGTTTTAATTATGTTATTATTATTCCGAAATCCTATTTATATTTTAAGACACAAAATTTTTATATGTTTAAAGACCACTCTTCAATTATCTTTAATTCGTACAGAAACATCGAATATAAATTCACTGGATTTTACACTTCGATTTAAGTTATAAAAAAAAGACAACGAATTGTTCACGATCAACCGTCCTCGCCGCCAATTCTTCCCTCACTAACCGAAAAAGGCCGGACTCTCCTTGTTCAAACCTGCCAAACGCCTTCCCATGTTTAAAATATTTTGAAATAAATCTTCATTAATTGAATTCTGTTTATATTAGAATTTTTACGTACTTGGTTATAATTCAATTTTAATGGCCGCACTGTCAAATATAATCGGGTTTCTCTAAAGTAAACTTCTATGTCTGATGTGTTAAACCAAACATGTACTTACGCCTTAATTTTTTTTGTTTTGATTACACTAACGGCGCCCAAAGAGACTCTCCGTTTCCAATGTCACTTATATAAACACTCTTCAGGGCCAATAAACATTCGTTTCTTTGTCTTTGATTCTGTTTAAAATAAAGTTCGTTCAACTTTAATTCCTGTGGGAACGAAAATGAAGGTCGCCCATCGTGATAAAAGTTCACGTGTCTCTTGTTTTGATTATTAGACGTTATTGGATGTACCTATAATTTACACGATATTAAAAAAAAATCTTCGCAGGCACTCTTGAACGTGAAAATGTTTTTCCTCCGATAGCGTAGGTGTAGGTAGGCATTACGATTCATCACAGCCCCCCTATAGTTTCAAGTCCAGAGATATACACGCCTCCTAGTGTTAATCGATGGAATTAAAACTAAACATAGGTGATTTAATTTTCTTCGATTATTTTTATTTTCTTCCTTTTTTTTCGAAATTGTTTTGCGCCCCTGACTTCGTTATTCAATACCGCAGAATTATGTTTGGTCTTGGTGTATATCATTTTTACTTTATTCTAATCTTTTTAACTTGAGTTGCCTTGCTCATGTCAAAGGGTTTTTTTTTCTACCCGTTGTCCTACCCCCCTAAGATTTTTACTTCTATTCCCTCCCCCCTATGATCCTTACTCCCATAAACACCCCCCTAAAACTCTACTTTCACAACTTCCCCCTCCCTAAGATTCTTCTTTTGTAACGCCCCCCCCTAAGATTTTGCTTCCATATCCTAACCGGTATCTGAAATATTTATAAAGGAAAGCACATTGCAAACGGCTTTTAAAGGAAACCTTTCCGTTTCATATTCAAATTCAAAATCAATCATTAAAGTTAAATGTACCTCCCCCCCATGAGTCAAAATTTCGAATCGCAATTTGATAAAATTGTCTAGACCTTAGGAATTGTATTTTTTTTCTCTTTAGTTTATTTCCCCTACAAGAAACGGTAAAATGGAGTGATGATACCGTTCATAAAACATCCATTTATCAAACAATACGTGTTTAAATTTTGTTGTCATCAGCAATTTTCAATTTAATAAGACATAATTATTTAGATAACGAAAGGTGAACCGTTTTTTTTTCTCTCCTCCATTATCTACTCTTTATCGCAAACCGGAAATAATTCATTCATCCGAGAAATCGAAAAGTTAAAATTTAAATTTGTTCAGCCCGCATCCGTTTATCGATGTATTAAATATTGATTTTTAAACGTTCAGTCCGTCCCTGCATAATGTTAATATGACAGTATCAAAAGGATTCACTTTTGTTATTATTTTATTATTACACGCGATGTAATACTTTATTCTATTCGTCTTTTGTTCTGTATTTTTATGTTGGTTTTTATTTTTATGTCACCATTTTTTATGTAAGATCTATTCAAATTATCCATTCTTTAGACACAATAAACAATAATATACCCGATAGAACTCAATACGCCGTCGTTATGAATTAATGTAAACACGAATCAAATGTTTATTTTTAAAATTCTTCATTGAGACTTACCCAAACTAATCTCTCTCAAATAAATGAATTCATAACAATGTTTTGTCTATTCCGTAATAAAAATGTTCACACTTTACAATAATTCTCTTGCGACAGTGTTTATTTACGCTCAATGGTCCAATAATGTTTTGTTTACATTGAGAAGATAAAAACACTGTTTTTATCTCGTCAAAACTTTATCTAAGATAATTTTTCTTTCACGTTTCTGATTTATTGATTAACCACTTCAAACATTTATTTAAAGTTCACTGAAGAAATGTGTTGTTTATATTACCGCAATAACACGGATCTTTTGTTTATAATAATGCGCGGCCCTTCAAAATATGAGTCAAGCTAGTCTATGTTATGATTAAGATAACAAAATTTCAATCCTTCGGTTTAAGGCCCGTTTTTCATTATTCGTTTAGATTTTTTTCTTGTATTTGAACTTTTATTATTTGTTTTTATATTAAAATTATATTTTTTTTCCAAACTATTTTAATTAAAAAATGCGAGTTTTCGATTTATTTTTCCGACTTGTTATATTTATTATGAAGTTGCTTTAATGGCTTATTAATCACTTATTTTTAATTTTATCATTATCATTATTATTATTTTTCTATTTTTTTTAATTCTTTCAGCTTTTAAATCTTACTCTCCTGGTCACAAGCGCCAAATGTGTCGATACACCCTGCCTACGTGCACCAAATCGTGATTGAATCTACCCTGGCTACGCTGTATCAAATATGCTGAGATTCTACCCCTATGTACGATCACGGCACCGAATGCGCTGTGTCGCGCCTACCCTCGTAGCTTTAATTTTCGTAGCTTTCTATCATGATTTATCTAGCCTGTCATTTAGGGTATTTCTAGTCTAACTTTAGGTCATTCGCACTTTTGTGAAGACCTCTTTCCCCAACCTATTTTTCAAACTTCTACATTACTCTGAGCTAATCTAACCCTATTGTTCGCAATCCCTGTGATAATTTCACACAGTAATCAAGATTTTTGAATTTTTTTGTTTACATTATCTCCGTATCCTGCGTTGTGTAATTTTTTGTTTTAGGATTTACACCCATACGCGTAATAAAACGCATACAAATGTAAAGAGTATAATGTATGGTTTTGTGGTAACTTCGGTTCTTTTAGAGTAAGAGTGAAAGAATTCTATATTAATTGTTTTAAATATCTTCTAACGCGTTTGATAAACTAATCCCGTCTTAGATTCTGCCTGTACCTGATATTCATTTTGTTTATTTCCTTCCTAAAACAGCTATATTTAAAATACAAATAAAAGAGAATAACAGTTAACAATTTATAACATACATTTCATGAAAAAGTATTTACTGTACCTGCGTGATATGACCTAATTCTAGGTCTCAGTTTTTCACCTGAAGTCTGCAAGCCTCCACCTAACATGAGTTTTATTTTCATGGTTAGTAAACACTAGATTGTTTGGGGAAGGGATGTGTGTAGGGATTGGGTCAAGGATAAAAAAAAATAGTTTTCTGTAAAGGTTGGCTCCTCCACTAACCAAATAGATTCTGGTGACCGACTTCCGAAAAGGCCTTTGTCAATGAACGGCTACACATACCTAAAGACCGGATTTTACCCTCTTCTGCGGGATTCCTTGCTTCGATAGGAGCTTTACGTACCAGAGATAAGTACCAGGTCTTCCATCGTATCCCAGAACTATCCCAACCTCCTCACCTCCAGGTAGTTTAACTCGACTGATTCTAGAAGGGGTATTTCATTGCATCCCTTATCACGACTCTACTCGCGTTGAATGTGGTGTGCGACTGTTTTTGTCGTATCCATCTCCCACGTGATCCGACAGAATCGCACTCCTGCCACCTCTTAGACCTGCTGCGATTGCGCCAAGGGAGCGTTCCAGTTGGCTCGCATCAAATCGAAGGTCGACAAGACTATGATATACAAATAACCTAGTCTTAAGCGCCGCGCCAGCGTATTCCTCGCATACGTCTCCTTCTACCTCCGCATGCCCACCTTCTTGGCAATACCGTCACAGGGCTTAAGTTTCCCTCGGAAAAGCTGTGGAATTTTCCGAGCGACCCATAATTGCATACAATAATCCCGAAGTCTACTGCGTGGGTAAAGTTTTTGGATTTGGACTGTATGTCTTCATTCACTACCAGTGCTTTTTAATGTGGTCACTGAGTCCACGTGTTTAGGTATGAAAGGATAGGGGATACCTATCCTATTAGGTAGGTATAAATGGAAAAGTGAGTTTTGGTTTGGCTTTGTTTTTATTGAGGAAGCCCTCCTCATGAAGTAGTAGGTATTCACCTAGATAACTAGAAAGACAATGTTATGCAACAAATTCTACTTTCAATTTTGATAAATTTAATTTTTTAATTTTTTAATTTTCAGACCACAATTTATAAATTTGTCCCTAGATTTTATGCTTGCTTGTTGCTTTAGAATTGCCCCCATTAATTTTCACATATCGACTGAAAGTTTATCGCAAAACTATAATTAATAAACTTGTCCCCAAACACGTAAAGTAAAAGTGTCAATGTTTTTTATAATAACCCATGTGTTTGCTGGATGTCCTACTGCCCTAGAATGCATGATTCTTCTAATAGATCCTTAGATACTTCGATTAAGGAACAAGTTATTTAAATTCAAATATGAAAGATAGATAGTTCTGTGTATATACTCGTCGTTGCAAACTCGAAGGTCGTAGTTAACAAACTAAGTCATGTTATGTCTGATGGGATTGACCTAACTCCTTGGATAGATATTTATTTCATAATTCCTACGCACAGCTAAGTATCTTGTTGTTATTAAAATTGTTAATTATCGACATGCTCCGTTCGCCAATTTTTATAAATAAGTGTGACTGCTTGCTCTGCATTATCTCCAAGAACCTGTAAATAGTTAAATGATAAAAGACTTACCAAAATTCTGCAAATTACCCTTTTGGTGTTTAAAAATTTTAATCGCATTCTTTAATATTAGATTTTTTTGATTAAAAAAATAATCGATACTATAAAAAATCTTTTACTTGGATATTTTAGACTATGTCTAGAACCTTCTCCTGCTATTGTTGAATTATAAAAAACAATTCTATTCAAATTTTCACGAGTATTATTAGATTATGTTAAAACCTCTGATTTTCTCCTAGCATTGATTTATTATCATCACTCATAATCAACTCGGTATTTAATTTGTAATGAAAATTTGACCATCTTATTAAATCACTATCGCTTTCGAGCAATTCGTTATTATTATTTATTTATTTCACTGACGTTATTTTATTTGTTTTAAAACCAAAGTTTTAATTGTTTAATATTTCGTTAATACTCTATAATTTATTTCAGCCGGACTTCTTAGTCGTAATCAAAACTTTATTTTAGATATAAAATTCTAAATTTTATTATTATTATTTTCCTTTGTAAACTCATAGTGAAATTAAATTATTTTTCAATTATATGCCGCGTATCTATCTCATGATTATTATTCTCTCACAAATGTAAATTAAATTGTAGTAAATCGGATTTCTAAAGTTTTAATTATGTTATTATTATTCCGAAATCCTATTTATATTTTAAGACACAAAATTTTTATATGTTTAAAGACCACTCTTCAATTATCTTTAATTCGTACAGAAACATCGAATATAAATTCACTGGATTTTACACTTCGATTTAAGTTATAAAAAAAAGACAACGAATTGTTCACGATCAACCGTCCTCGCCGCCAATTCTTCCCTCACTAACCGAAAAAGGCCGGACTCTCCTTGTTCAAACCTGCCAAACGCCTTCCCATGTTTAAAATATTTTGAAATAAATCTTCATTAATTGAATTCTGTTTATATTAGAATTTTTACGTACTTGGTTATAATTCAATTTTAATGGCCGCACTGTCAAATATAATCGGGTTTCTCTAAAGTAAACTTCTATGTCTGATGTGTTAAACCAAACATGTACTTACGCCTTAATTTTTTTTGTTTTGATTACACTAACGGCGCCCAAAGAGACTCTCCGTTTCCAATGTCACTTATATAAACACTCTTCAGGGCCAATAAACATTCGTTTCTTTGTCTTTGATTCTGTTTAAAATAAAGTTCGTTCAACTTTAATTCCTGTGGGAACGAAAATGAAGGTCGCCCATCGTGATAAAAGTTCACGTGTCTCTTGTTTTGATTATTAGACGTTATTGGATGTACCTATAATTTACACGATATTAAAAAAAAATCTTCGCAGGCACTCTTGAACGTGAAAATGTTTTTCCTCCGATAGCGTAGGTGTAGGTAGGCATTACGATTCATCACAGGGATCTCATTTCTACAGCATACAGCCATACTTCAGGGTAGATACCAGAATTCCATCGTGGACTGCTAGTTTCACTTCTTTGGACAGTTTTATAAATTAGAAAATAAAACTTATACACGGTGTCCAGAAACTCGCATGCAAGCAGAAAAATGGTGAATTCACATCGCACAGAAAACCAAATATAACTTTTTTTTTCCTTTTTGTCGGAAACTAAAGGATTAACAAAATATGCTTCGAAAAACCTTTAAATTCATTGAACAGCTAATATTGATCCCCTGTCGACCGATTTTTTCAATTACGGACTTGATTTATTCGAAAAAGACAGCTCAAATAAAAAGAGTTTTAATAATCTAGTCTAAATTTGTTGTCGATTCACCAGTTTTCCGCAAATACTATGTGTTTCCGGACACAGTGTAATTCGTAATACTCTTTAAGAATAATTAATTTTAAGTTATTATTCAAATAAGTAATAAAATCAGCACAAATTCCTAAGACGTATTAATTATAAACCATGGAAACAATAAATTACAATCACTTGATGAAAGAATTACAATTAATAAAACTCTGAGATATTGGACTTATTTCGAACATGACGTTTATTTTCAAAGTTATTGATGAATTATAGAGACAGTTCTGTTTTATTAAACTTAAATACCTTCCATACACCGACACGAACTACTCGATCTAAGTTATTTAGATACCTTGCTTATACTTAGATTCCATGCAATTGGGAATACTTTCTCAAAAGTAGAAGATGAGTTCAACTAAACGGAATATAGTTACAAACTAACTCATAAACGGACCAGACCCCAGACGGACTAGGAAGTTTACTCGATACGGACAGAAACTCGCTGAGGGAACTGGTAGGACTACTAACGGGCCATCTCAGGAGACACATGCAGATATTGGAAGTGGAAAACACTCAGATGCAGGAAATGTAAAGAGGATGAAGAGACTTCAATTCACTTATGGTGCCAATGTCCTGCCCTGGTGAGAACTGGGCTCAGATACCTGGGGAGACATACTGTAGATGACCTAGTCACATGTCCAATGGCAACTCATGTGAACTTTATTAAAGGGACTGGTTTATTGTTAAAGGATTGAGGTATGGGCCTATGGCCTAAGTGCTCACGGGAACTAATCGTAAACCGTCTCCGCAAAGAATTAAAAAAAAACAAATATACAAACTGGCTATAATAACGTACCTCAGTAAATCAATGTTAGCACAAGACCTACTATTCTTCGGCAAGAGTTCGATATAATTTAATTGGCATATTTTATTTCAAGATTACCGTCCCACATAATTTTTATGCGGGAATGTCACATAGTCATAAAATCTCGTAAAGTCGAATATAAATTAATCATCATTTTACTAATTTTTAGTATACGATTATCCTGATGAAGAAACCATTGGTTTCGAAACGTGCCGATTATTTTGATTAAATAGTGATGTAAACAAAGCAATTTATCTTACATTAAACTTTTAAAGAAATTGGTCAGCTTTAAGTCATTGACTTGAGTGTTAATTCGCAAACAAAGTTCCGAGTGTTTTGCATTATGTCGCGCAAGGATATATGTGATAGAGCCAGTAGTGACAGGGTAGGTACTAAAACTCCATTGTCGCCGTAAGGCGGGTGCTTTGGACCTCCCAGGGCCGTAAAGTTTCACTAACGAATAAAGGGAAGTGGACTATAAACCCGTAAAAGGTTCGCTAGGGATGCGCCGACCGTTCAGGCCGTATTTCGTTTCGAATTATGTGTGTAAATTTATTATGAATATGCCGAATTTATGTGCAAGTTGTTTGTTGGGTTTATCGTTATTAAGGTTGAAATCTGTTTTGGGATAACGAATTCTCAGACAATGTCAAAAATTATTCTGCAGGTAGGTTTTCTTTAACGTGCACGTACAAGCAAAACGTGCACAAAATAAATATGTTTCTGTCTATGTACAAAATAAATGCTTTTGGTCGCCACTGATCACACTGATCACACTGCTATACGTCACAACACGAGATAAGCACTCCATCTCGTGAACGAGACGGAATGCTTATCACGTGACCCGCTAGGCTACACCCGACTGCCAATAAAAAATATTTTTATTGTTGACTGTTTAACGGCCGGCGTAGTCCAGCGGTAAGGCTCTTGACTCGCATTCCAAAGGTCGCGGGATCGAATCCCGGCTTGGAAAATAAATTTTATTCGATTAATTTGTGTTATTTCACAATTATTCATTTAAAATAATGTAAAGTATATTAGCGACACGTTCCAGAGTGGAAGATACTCTTAGTATCGCCCTGGTATAAAACCACCATTCAAAATTGGAACGTTGCTTGAAATGGCTTTAGCCATATTAAGTGACCAGATCTGAATAGCCAGGTGCTTCCCACCTTACTCTTCCCCATCTCCTTCCCCTCGCCACTATTTTCAGCCTCACAACATATCCCAATTTAGGATGCCATGGTCTCACTGGCTCCAGACGGGAGCAGTTGAGATTCTTGTGCGGTATTCATGTAAAAAAAGAAAAAAAACAAGCTTAAACAATAGTTACACAAGAAACAGCCAATTTCTCAGAATTTTGCAGCGTATGGTATGCAACTCAAATGTAGAACTTCACTCGGTACATGAGAACAGCTTTCTTTGATGAATCTGCAACTTTTTATTTAATTACACACGGAACAGTCAATTTCTAAGAATTTTGCGATAAGAAAAGTTCAAAACATACTAACTTGGGTTTGTAATAGTCGCATTAACTCTGGGCGTATGGGAATATTCTACGGTATTCCCATAACAAAATGAATGCCGAAATTCGAAAACTGAATAACGAATGTCGAAATCCTGGCACAGTCATCCCATCACTACACACACGTGACAAGGCAAAGGAAACATGAAACGTTGATGGGACGGACAGAGGTTTTATATGATTATGTTTGTTGGGTCGCCAACACGGAGGATTGTCCTGGAGACCTATATATGGACAGAAGGGAGACCTACCGCAGAGGAAGGGGACCTGCTTGATCTGTAGACCTTTTGAGGTCTGTCACTGAGTTGTGCGGTATACGCTGTACAGTTATACAGTGCCCTTTGAAGCCAGGGGTTTATTACTTACTACATAAAATGAAGCTGGGGATTGCAATGTGACCTCAGCTTAACGCTGTTGTATATATTTTCTAGCTAGTTAAGATTTGACGAAGATATAAAGTTAACCCAGGCTTGTGGAATGATGATATGCACAGATTTAACACGATATACGTAATATCACAATGTCGTAATGGTATAATTTAAAAAAAAAGTAATGTCTAAAACTTGTCTTAAGAAATACAATCTAGAAATAGAATTCATGCCTATGTATAAATAAATTGTGAAAAAATCTGAAAGGCAATGCACCACGTAATGTTAAGAATCGGGCCGTTAACAATAACAGTCCTTATGTAGCTAGTGATAAGGTATAAATTTTTGCTTTGACTTACGCAAGAAAAAAACACCGTCAAAAAGAGTATTTTTTATTTTTATTTTGCAAAATAGAGGCACAAATATTGAAATATTTTACGTTAATTTTCTAAAACACTTAATTTGCCACGATGAACGATAAAACGATAACCGAAAAGGGGTAGGGAGTAGGAGATTTTGAACTTTAGAGCAGTGTTATGGGCCCGATTTAGGGCTTAAAAAAGACAAATCCAAAAAATGCTCGATTATTTCCAAAACAGTTTTACTCGCAGTACTTAATTAATTTTCAAACCAAAATGACATGATTTTGAATCGCTTAGTGATGCATCACCTTAAGTAGATATATTGAGTAATTTTACGTTCTAGAGTCATAAGTCAATTTGGGAGGCGGGAATAGGTACCGCCGCCCCGGGAACCTTTATTGGATAACCAACACCTCTGCCATAGGTCACCCCAAGTGGTTCGCTACGTTTGGTGATTTAGCAGGGGTGCCCGGGTTCATGGGGTGAGGTTTGTCTAGGTCTTGGAGGCGGATGACCAGGACACACTGAACCCCAGATTCCTACCCACCCCTTAAACCCTTTTCCTTCCTAGAACTTTCCTTTCCTCCTTTTCCCTAAAAAAAACCCTCCACACAGCGTCCTCAAGGATGACATGAGGCCCTGAGGGAAATTATTTTCCTTAGGGCCTCCTGTGTGGAGCTCACGTAAAAAAAAAAAAACTATCTTGCTATCCCAGAGTGTCAACTGTCAGTATCGCTCTGGTGAAAAACCACATTCAGAATCGAAACAAAGCTTAAAATTGTTTTAGCTGCATTTGGAGACTAGATCTGAATAGACTCTTCCTCACCTTTCTCTTTCTCATCTCCTTTCCCTCTCCATTACCTCAACCTACCAACGTACCCCAATTGGGGATATCATGATCTTGCTGGGTCGAGATGGTTGGGAGCAGTTGACACTTAAAACGCTGTAATTTTTATTTATTTAAGTCCCTCACAAGAGTCTCATCTTTTGCACATTATTGCTCATATTGTTGTAACAGGTTGCGCAGATTGTAGATTAGAAGTTTGTTTCAGTGAAATAACGGAAACATTATGTAATAATGATGATCAATTATCAGTTTTCAATTTTGGAGGCCGGTATGGGTACCACCGCTCCAGAAACCATTTATTGGATCATCAAAACCTTTGCCATTGGTCGCTACAAGTAACAAGCAAGAGGCCGGGTTCGTGAAGTGAGGTTTATCCAATGCCCAGGTATTGGCGGCGGATGCGCTAGCTACGAGGCGGGCCAGATCTCTTTCATCTGCAGCCCATCTGCAGCCTATCTGCGGACTATCTCGAATTATCGCCTTGCACCGCGATGCATTCATAGCAGCCAGTCCTGGCACATTGACCGCCAGTTTCCTATTCACCCCTCAAACGTTTTTTTTCTTCCCAGAACTGTTTCTCTTTTTCTTTCCTTCTTTTATTCCTCCACACAACATCCCCAAATATGATATAGGCCATAAGAGGAATTTTCAGGGTTTCAGGGATAAAGTAAAAAACAGTAAATTTATGTTCTGCTAGTTGAAGTTCTCGACGTTGCCCGGGCTTTAAGCAAAGTTTTTAAAATGACACGTGGACATTTTTAGCATTTTTCTCATATTTTGAACGTTAAGAGGAAAGTATGCGCGGCCCATTTCGGCCAGTTACATACAAATCTTAAAATTGGATTTGAGATCAAAATACCCGAAAACTGAAAAATTATTTTTGTAATCAAAATGTACCAAATAGTACGGATGTGAGCTACTTTATATATGTTTGCTTTAAATTACAAGATTCAGGTCATTAAAGATTTAAGTGTTTCATGATTTTAGAGGCAACTTTGGCAATTATTTGTGAGTAAATGAAAAACATTAAAAAAATAATTTTACTATGTTTATTTTATAAATTAAATGAAAAATAAAATAAAAAATAAAACATTTGTTAAAAATGCATTTTTTGGGTAGTAATTTTAATAAATAAAAGACAAATTTTTCGTCCGCCGTAAATAGGTAACTTGTGTATTAAATTTACACCTATGAAATTGATTTTTTTTCTTAATTTTAATTTTTTATTTTATATTTCATTATATTTTTATGATAAACATAGTAAAATTATTTTTTTTATTGTTTTTCATTTACTCACAAATAATTGCCCAACATGCCTCTAAAATCATGAAACAGAAATCTTTAATGGCCTATATACAATAATTTAAAGCAAAAATAAATAAAGTGGCTCACATCCGAAATAGATATTTGATAAACCTTGTGATTACAAAAATAATTTTTCAGTTTGGTTGGGTATTTTGATCTCAAATCCAAATTTAAGATTTGTACGAAAAGGGCCGCGCAAACGTGCCACTTACACTTAAATTTCATCAAGAAGCATCAAAATTCTGCTGTAAGGAGTGGGAAAAGGGAATGGGCGTGGTTTTTTGAAATCTCATATAAACAGTGAGCGTTTTCTTGTTTTTGCCGAAAAAGCCAAGTGTGCAAAATTTCAACAGATTCGGAATAAAACTGTAAATTTGTACAAAAATCAAATCTACGCCACCTGTCCGGTGTCCGCCCGCCACAGAGCACAGTCACTCTTCTTTATATAAATTGATAGATAGATAGAAGAGAGCAGTGACTGACGTGCTAACACTGCTATTTTTATCTATTTTATTACAGCACAAGAGTCCCAACTTCTCGTTTGTTGTGTTGCTCATGTTGTTGTATATCCCAGGTAGTGATGTATGAACATTGACACCGTTAAAATTCGCGTGGAAAATTTAATGGCATGCTCTGGCACGTTGGGAATTTGAAACTTTCTGTTAAAATTTCCTGAAGCGATTGATTGAACTGTCAGTTTGCCGTTTAGATTTAATTTGACATTTCTGCGATGTGTAGTCAACTTCAGGCGATAACATTACAAACGATAATATTATGATAATTTAAAAAAATCTTTTGCAGTTGGAGAGTGTAAGTTTATATATATTTTATTTTATTTATTTATTTATTTTATTTATTCATACACGCCTTGAAGGCTTTTACAGAATCACATTATTCAAGTTACACATGTTATTCAGGAGTATAATTGTAAGATTGAAGTATATAATATTATAAACTGTACTTTAAGGATACAAACAGGTTTAATATGTACATAGGTATGTAGTTTCGTTATCATTAAAATTGTACAAAGGAGTTAAAAAGTTTACATAGTGTAATAATGGTAAAACAGAAGAGTGCTTAAGATACTTAAAAGTAGTTATTGAGGAACGTGTAGGTATTTACTATGTTGATTTTATTATTAACTTGATCATGAATAAATTGTTCGAAAGCAAGTTTTTCAAGAATTCAGCAAAATTAACGCAGCGATAAATAGTACCTACACATAGAAGAAAATAATAATTTTATATAGAGTAGTGTATATTTTAGATTGCTGGTTCCCCAACTAGATTATGAAGTTCGCTTATCGTAATTATGGTAGAATATTATATAGTACATATGTACATTGTAGTCTACGGGCTCTTCGATCTCTTCGGTCTCGTTGCCGAAGGTAAATTTATAAAGTCTTTAAGTTACAGGAGCTCCACAGATCGGAACTAGCCTTCAGCATAGAAGGATGTTTATCCTCAGGAAGTATAATTATAACTACAAAATGACAATAAACTGTCACTGTGTTATTAAGAACCTTTGTCTTTCTATAAAGCATCCTATAGTTTATACGGAAAATAAGTACTGGAATGCACAGGTCCAGTACTTACCATTTGAACATATTCTCTGGAGAGAATAAAAAAGAAATTACACGTATGATAATGATCTCAGCTCTCGAAACTTTATTACATCATGAGCTGTAGGGCTTGAAACATCAATTTGAATGTCAGAAAATGACACAGATTTTTCAGTGCTAATACATATGAGTAAAACCTAAGTGCTAATATGAGTAAAACCTCAAACTGTAATATTTAATTAAATGAAGACATTATGAGCGAAACTCAATCGAAAATCTGGAAACAGAAAACATCGACACCTTAGCTCAGTGGATAAGAGCGCCCAACCCGGAAAATAGGGAGGTCCTGGGTTCGAGTCCCAGAGGTGCCAATATCTTTTTCTGATTTTTCTGTTTCCAGATTTTCGATTGAGTTTCGCTCATAATGTCTTCATTTAATTAGATAAGTTTTTATTTGTAATGAATATTCTGGTACGAATATCTTGTTCTACACTTCTTTTAATAAGGTACTTGGTTTTTTCAACAGACTTATGAAATTTATTTTTATTTTTATGGTTTTTAACAGCGCTCTTTTTCTTAAAAAAAACCACTTCAGAGCCTTGCCAAAAAATCTGCGTCGGTGACGGCACAGATCCTTGTGACACCCCCGCATCGATTTGGTGCGGAGTGAAAATGAGAGAAGAGCCGTCAACTACGGTTTGAATATTGTTCTTTCCCTGAGAAAATCCGCAATCCAACTATGCAGGGATGGAATAACTTTTGAAGGTTGTACGTACATATTTATGTAATATTTAATAATATAAGAAAAAAGATAATATTAATACATTTAAACGACACATGAAACAGAACAACAAAGAAATTGTGATGGTCGCAACTGGGGATCGAACCCAGGACTTCTGTCTTAGCGGAATAACTAACTGACCACTAAGGTGAGTTGCGACCGTTGTTAGGGATTATCCTTATTCCTACCCACATCTGTGAAGTCACAAGTTCAGTGCCGTGACAAACTTCAAAACTGTTGACAACCGTATTGTGAGATCGTTTTCTATTGCTTAATTGACTACTTTGATTACAATACGAGTTTTTGTGATGCGTTAAATTGAAAACTAAATGTACTGAGCGCTAAAAATCGCTACAAAAGGAAGGTGGCACTATTATTCTGCTGAGGTTATGTGAGTTTAATGCCATTTCATATTCCTACAATTTTCTGAAAATTCCAACCGTCACCTTTTAATTTTCAGTTCTCTTTTTCTCTTTCATGATTCGTTTTGATAAATTAATTAACTGTTACAAGGGAAGTGAATTTTAATCTAAAATATTTAGTGGTATTAGCCAAAATATCTTTGAATATTTTAGCATTCGTAGCATCTGGATAACATGGTAAAAAGGGGTACAACTTGTAAAAAGATATGGGCGAAAGAAGTTCCTACCCGCTTCATTAGGTTAACACCTTTTTATTGCTTGTTCACACCGGTGAAAGGGCTTCGGGAACTCCAGGACGAGAATGGAGCACATGTTCACAGTTGATGGTGGCAGCGTTGGAACGACTCTTTTTCCGACTTGTTTTTTTGTGAAAGGATTCGTTTTTCTTTTTAGGTTTATTGCGGAGCTCTAAAACTAAAGTAAAAGTTTTCTTGCTTTAGTTTCTTTTTCAA
The DNA here is from genome assembly GCA_936435175.1 of Glyphotaelius pellucidus. Lineage (NCBI taxonomy): Eukaryota > Metazoa > Arthropoda > Insecta > Trichoptera > Limnephilidae > Glyphotaelius > Glyphotaelius pellucidus. Next base: position 351,224 of record OW386560.1, on the reverse strand, counting down.
TCTTCCTCAGAACTCGGAAGTTCAGAACGTCGGCGTCGCCCAACTCATTCTTGGGAGACTCATTGCATTGCTTTATCCGCACATTTTATTTTCTTATTATTAATTAGTTGCTATGACAAAGTTTGTATGCGATGCAAGCATGAAAGAATAATTTATTTAAACACGTCTTGAAGGCTTTTACAATATCAGGTTATTAAAGATACATAGGTTATGCAGGAGTATAATAAGCATGAAGTATATATCATAATAAACTGGATATAGGATATAAGTAGGTTCAATATATAGCTTTGTAGTGTCATTATAATGAAAAGTTGAGCAAAGGAGTTAATTAGATTAGTATAATAATGGTAAAACAGTAAGTAAGTACTTCAGGTACTATGAAATTTGTTATAGAGGAATGTAAATTTACAATGTTTATTTTGTTAAAAAAACTAAACATGAATAACTAAACATGAATAGTTGGTTCTAAAGCAAGTTTTAAAGAACAGTAAAAAATTAACAGTGCGATAAATAGTACATACGGAAAAATAAAAATAGATGAATTGCATTATTGTAAAAAAGAGAGAGAGTACAGAAAAGTAAGTAGGTACTAGGTAATCTTTACACAAGTATTACAGTTAGTTATTATTGTATCGATCTTGAAGAAACAGTCGAATATAATTTAATCAATAATATTTTATAATAGCGATGGTAATAAGGATAATGTCAAAGTTTTCGCAGTTCCAACGAGTTACTGTTCTGAGACAGCCTGCAGTAGTTTTTATATTTTCGTATTTACTTTCTAGTTGTCTTTACATGGTCTTCATCATGTCAGGAAGTTGATTTTTCATCTGTTTTCTCAGCCTTGTGTTTACTTTAGTTATAAAAATATTATTTATTACATTATTTTTTGTTTTTATAACTCACAGCATGACCGACTGAGTCTTTGGTTCATTTAGTCTTAGGCTAACACAGGCATCACATTAGAATTAAGGTCGTAAGTATAAACAAATTAATGTATTTGATTATTCTAAAGTTAGCTCACAACATATTATGTGCTAAAAAATTTTGATACATAAATATATAAAAATTAATGAATAATTTTATTTGAAAATTTTAATTTTCTCCATCTCGCAAGTTATTCAAAGTTCAACGACAAACAAAAAATCATCTGTCTAGTTTTTCCAAACATAAAACAAATGCTGTAATGGAAAAACTCATAAAAATTTTGCACTTAGTCAGTTTTACTTACACAAAACGACTATGTGCTTAAATCCTATTTTCGTAGACTTCAATTATTCGTTCAACGAAAAGTGAAAAATCATCTACGTCTATTTTTTCCAAACATTTTCTACTCTCTTTTGGTAATGGAAAACGTTGTTAAAATCTTGCACTTAGTCGTTTTGTGTTAGCAAAACTCACTATGTGCTTAAATCCTATTTTCGTCCGCTTTACGAAATGTTCGTTGGCCAAAAGGCTACATTTATTTACGGTCAATTCTTCTTTTTACTCAATGAAAGTCTCGCTGTCTGGCGCTGTATACTGCCTGTAAAACCGCCTCAAGCCGGGCCAGGACACAATCAAAGTGGCCTCTTAACTTCTATAATTACACATATTTTTTTAAATAATCGTCACGCTGTTTCACCGCAGGGTAGGCAGATCGGACAGACTGCAGCACAATTCTGTCGTGGCATTCACTTTATTTTATTTATTGTATTTATTTCTTGCTAGGGCAATTCTGGTTCCAATTTTACAAACAAAAAAACAAGTAAAGAAAACAAAAACAAGGATTTGCTTAATTTATAAACATTCATTTGCTTAATTCATATTCATGAATCGTCTTATATATGCTCTTCAGTTATATTCTTGACATGGCGACTTAAGTAGGTATTTGATTCACTTATTAAAATAAATGTAAACCTTTTATATAGATGCACATAATAAATAAAAAAAACTTGATTGTGCCATGTCTCCCTCGGGCGTCGCCGACTTCTTCTACTTTTCACTTTTGCCTCGTAAATTCTTATAACACTATTTTGTTTGTGCATCCGTTCTACATGCCCAAACCTTCTAATTGTACCTTTATTATATTATTCATTACGTTTACATCATCTTTGCATTGTTGCTGGTAGTCCACACTTTTAACATGGTTATACTTAAAAGTACACAACTGCTAATTGTGTACAAATAGCAAGTGCGCCCCATGGTTGAATTCGGCAGCCACCTCTGGTCCGGAGCTCCAAGATATTTGAAAAATACTCTCGACTCTGTGCAGAAACGGGCGGTCCGTTTGATAGATTCTCCCACCTTAACGAACGGATTAACGCATCGGGTGGGAATGCTATCCCTGTTCTACCCGTATTTTAATGGAAGATGCTCTAAGGAACTAGCGTCATTGATCCCTTCGGCACCGGTTCATAGTCGGGAGACACGCCAAACGCGCCCCCAACATATGTACACGGTTGACATTTGTCACATGAGAATGGGTCGCTTTTTCGACTCGTTCTCGTGTTCAACAGCTCGGTTGTGGAACGATTTGCCGGCCTCTGTGATTCCACCTTTCTACAACAAGGGTCTCTTCAAGATCAATGTTCATTCATTCCTATCCTCAAAAAGTCCCTCCACACAGCATTTAGATGACATAGGCCCTGAGGGAAATTATTTTACACAGGGCCTCCTGTGTGGAGTTAATTTAAAAAAAAAAATCATGCCACATATACTCAGTCTACTTTCATCCTCACTCTTCCAGTTCTATGCCTCACTGTCATACATCAAAGATGGTATCAGCACTCAATTGGTCCACAATTGCAATTCTGTATTTTATTTTGTCGTTAGCGAATACCCGGCATGCATTGTAATTCTACACAAAGAAAAAAAATGGGTTTGGGTTTTAATACCGTTTATTGAAGTACTTTTGGATACACAATATTAGTAGTTTTTTCTTCTGGTGTGTACATGAATAAATTTTTTATTTAAATTTCATAACTCCGGAGCTCACCATTATATACAGCAACCTTCACATAACAAATCACAAATGTTTCTTTGAAATCGGATGAATGGTATAGGAAACTAAAAGGGACAAACAAGGGAACATTAATGCTAATAGGTGTTTAAAAATACTTAGAACTTCAAAAAATAAGTTTAAATGAATTAGTTACACGTATTTAAGGTAAGAGTATAATGACTTATGACCTTACAGAAATAAGAGGCCAAATTGATTCAGTGTTCCGGCCTGGCTTGAGGTGGTGTCGGCTGTACCCAGCATCCCTCCCTGAGAGCTTTACGATCTTCAGGAGAATATTAAAAGCAAGCCACCCCATTTATTTTGTGCTACTGTTTTTGCGAAGCTTTGTTTATTTGTGTGTGTTTGATGTTATCTTTGTTTGTTTCATTAAAACATTGTATTTGTAATAAAGTTTTTTCTGTATATTGAGTGCAACCAGAGTTTTTTTTACATTAGCTCCATCCAGGAGGCCCTAAGGAAAATAATTCTCCTTTAAATTTTTAAATAATGGATCGAGCGGTGTCGTAAATACGTAATTTTCATTCCTGGATATTAGTGAATGTAGTTTCGCAAACGAATCCTTTTATTAAGGGTCTACTATTCGTATTTCGACCGATTTCTTACATATCTCCCTTAAACATTTGAAGTTTTTAAGCTCTTAAAAAAATATATGTTATTTTTGAAGATAATATCTAGATACGTTCCACGCCGAAACGCGAATTATATGAAATTCCCTCGGTAGAAAAAAATCGCAAAGTATGCTCCGAAAATTATTTTAAATAAGTCTATTTCTTTTATTTTACAAGCTATATTTGTGAAAAAATTCACAATGATTCTTTAAATGATACTAAAGATACCTTCCACGAGATTTTTGCTCTATTTTAAACGAGTCGTGTTTTATTAAGCTTTTTCGCAATTTTCGCTGCTATTCTACGACTCAGCATATTAGCGCGCTCTGTCCAACACTCGTAATTACATATCTCTCCATCTTCTTCTTTTTCAGCGCCGTGCGTTTCAAGAGTGCTGCCTTAAGAATGGATTGCGCGATGAGGAAATTTACGTGCCGCGAATGTATCAAACGCGTGCCCCGTGAATAGTTTTGCGTAGCACACAGTAACAGTAAATCATAAACTATATTTATATGCTCACACAACATTTGTTCCCCCCACAATTTGTTGTAACACGCTCTAAAATACCTACCGCGCACCTAGCACTTTCCATCCATAAATTACGTCACACCTTAAGGGGGGGGGGTTGTAGAGAAGTGTGAAATTGTGTGACAAGAGGTATGGGGGGTCATCAGCTCTGTGATGTAACATGTAAAAATCTAAATTATTTAAACGCAAAAAATGCAAAATATATGACGTCACACCAGGGGGTCTCACAATTGTGACGATGTGTGGCAGGGACGGGGGGGGGGGGGGGACGGGGGGGGGGGGGGGTCAAAAAATCATGAAATTCGTGTGACGTAATTTATGGATAAGGTTACGTTAAAGGTTACGTTAGGTTTGGGTTTCGGCCTATTTTTAAATTATTTTTTTCTTAACTTTTAATGACTTTTCAAAGAGGTGTTGAATTGACTTTATTCTCAGTTGGCATGGCACCATAGCAAAACATCGTATTACAAACTGAGCTATCGACAACAATGGAAAGAAGCTGAAACTACATGAATAACCAATACACTGCAGGTGCTAAATGATATTTTCCAAAAAAAAATAGTTCTATCGTCAACATGTTCTAATTAATATGATACATTTGTAAAAAAATACGAATGCAGTTCACACACGGTAGAAGCGAAACTTTACCAAAACAATCTCAAGCCTTGAAAAGTGAGGTGAGATAATGCAAGCAGCAAATGAGCGCAGACCTAGGACCTAGCGTCATTTCCGTTTTATTTCTCAACCAATAGGTGCCTTTAAAAGTGACATCGTAATCAGATCGGCCAATGAGCGCAGTGTGATGCTTCGCAGCTAATGCGTAATTTCCGTTTCATCCAAATTTCGAATCACTAACGCCGCTAACGAAATTTTACTTCAAAATATGAAATTTCGCAGAGGTCGACCTCATTGGAACATTTGGTGTCTCTTTAGCGCGGTTTATTTATTCATTTTATTTTAAATGTAAACTTAGAGTATTGAATTCCAACATGTGAGAAATGTACATTACATTACGTTGAAAGCAGTATATACGCAATGTTACCAGTGTCGACAGTATTGTCACTTCAATTAATGGATGCACTCCGTTACCAGGGGCTTAAGTGTCAATATGTTTCAATATAAACAGTGCTAGGGGGACATAAACCCCCAGTCTTTGCGTATGTATAATATGTATATATACATAACAGTGAATTTAGGTATCTACACTACGGTGCTGAAGAAAAATGCTCAGGATTCCATGGACAGACAGAAGCACATATGTGTCCTTTCTTGTAGAGCTAGGCACCCTCTATAAACTATAATATTGACCTACAACTATTATTTACCTGGAGCGATTATGGTCGAAAAATGGATCACTTTTATTTTTCTGCGATCGATAGCGGTCCAAAATTGGACGACATTTTCCTACCATCCGTAAAACATTTATTGTAATTATTTAAAACATTTCTATGGCCAGCCGTTTATCTTAAAACGAAGTTATTGAAATGCTTTATATATAGATGTCGAAAATCGAACTTCGTGGACTATTTTGGAACAATGTTAAAAATACATTTTTTAAATATTTTTTGACGCAAAATTTCTGATCCCTTTTCCATAAATATGCACCTTTCATTATCAAGTTTACCACAGATTTCATAGAGAAATCGAAAATATTCTATGTTGGCTCGAATAAGTACCTCTCACGGAGTTGCTATACGATTTTTTTTCATAAATCCTACAAATATGAGATAAACCGTAAAACAGGTCAATTCATTGGCTATATACCACTATAATAAGTTTTTATGTCTCCATGGTAAAATTCAAAGGTATTTTTTTTAATGTTGGCGAAAAATTTACAAATATGATCTTCTGAAAATCTCGAAAAAACGGAGAAAAATGTTTTAAAATGCGCTGTCGCTCCAGCTGGATACTTTTGTCACTGCTCGCCAAACTGGGGATACAATCCAGAAACTCATGGTCACTGGCAAAGTGTTTGGCAGAAGTAGCAAGAGGATGCGCTAGAATACCAAGTATCCGTGGTGTCCGATACGAGGGCGTCGATGGCTCTCCAGGCAGTGCAGGACCGCGAGGAGTGGAGGTACCTTGTTCACCATGGAAATTGGAGTAGGAGTCACGATTCTCAGCAATGAGGAACCGACTTGACAAGAAGATGAACTATATCTACTGATATGAAGGCCTCCGTGGTCCAGGGGTAATGCTCTCGATTAGAGATCCGGAGGTCGCGGGTTCAAATACCGGCATTCAGAATAAACGTTGCTTGAAATGGCTTTAGCCGTGTTTGATGGCCAGATTTGAAGAGGCAGGAATTTCCCCACCTTCCTCTTCCCTATCCCCACTACCTTCGGTCTCACAACATATCCCGATTGGGGATGCCATGCCACTGGCTCCAGACGGGAGTAGTTGGGACTCTTAGAAAAATAAAGTGTTATAAATGCAAAACGTAAACCTTATGATAATTTTTTTTACATGCACTCCACATAGGAGGCCCCAAGGAAAATAATTTTCCTCAGGGCCTATGTCATCTTTGGGGATGCTGTGTGGAGGGTATTTTTGATGAGAGGAAGGAATGAACATTGATCTTGAAGATACTCAGTTTTAAGAAGGAGGAAACACAGAGGCCGCCAAATCGTTACACAGCGAACTGTTGAACTCAAGAACGAGTCAGGAATTATATCTACATAAATATATAGTACCTACCTGGCAATCATCAAAATAGTCAATTTACACCATTGCCTATCACTATCATTAGTTTTAAAAAATATAAATTATTGTAGGCAGCCGTATAATGTTTCAATTCCGTTAACACCGTGAAACAATAACATCTTTTATACAAACAAAAATTGAGGTTTATGGGTTTAATCATCCCGTGACGTCAGAATAACAGATTCAGTCGTACCAACCAAACAGGGGGTTTCAATGTGATAGTATTTTATTCATCTTTAAATGACGATTTATAAATTCTACGTAAGAAAAACACAATAAAACATATATAGCGCTTGTTGATCTATATTAATATATTATATTGGTCAAAATAGAATTATTTACGTCATGATTTGCTTTGTAAACGGATTTGCAACCAATATCGTATTTGCAATAAGTATTTTTAATCCGACTATTTAACGCATCTGAAATCCGTTATAATCGCAAAGTTCAGTCAAATTTGAGAAAAAACGGTACTTTAATAGCTATATAAATATTATAAATAAGCACGAGTATACAAATGTCTTAACCTCACTTTTCAACTTTTCACTTTTTCAGAGAAACTTGTCCAAAAATAATTGTTATTTTTGTCGTGCATTACAGAGCAATTTTATTAACATCTTATTTTGTAAAAAGCATGAGTAGATACGTACATTAATTGAAAAACAATCTGAAATAAGTTGTGGTTATTAACAATTTAGTAAGTCTTCTTTTTGTCAATTACTTTTGCATTTCTATTTCTCAATTAATTTTTTAACTCCTTGAAACTTATTATATTTATCAACCGTTAAAATGCCTTTGAATCCATCAATTTACTTTGAACCTAGTTGTATTACCTAGCTGCCATGTCATGCAAGTGACCCCCAACCACACCAGCTCATCTGCATAGAGCTTTGCAGATTATCTATCATAGTTTTTTTTTTATATTAGCTCCACACAGGAAACACTGAGGAAAATGATTTCCCTTGAATCTTATGACTCTTTGAAGATACTACGTAAAGGGTCATTTTGAGGAGACGAATGAATGACCATGGTCTTGAAGAGACCCCTGTTGTGGGAGGGAGGAAATACAGAGGCCAGCAAATTGATCTACAACCGATCTGTTCAACTCAAGAACGAGTCTTAGAAGCGACCCGTCAACCGTGTACACATGTTGGGCGCACGTTTGGCGTATTTCCTACTATGGGATCATCACCAAGAATACTAAATCCGATACCGGTGCCGAACGGATCTATGACGCTAGATCGGAGCATCTTCCATTGTAAAACCAGTAGAACAAGGACAACATACCTATCTGATGTCTGTGTTCTAAAGATTGCAATCCGCTTGCAGGAGAATCTATCAAACGGACCGCCCTTTCTGATACAATCAAGGGTATTTTCAGGTATTTTGGGGCCTCAGACCAGAGGTAGTTGCCAAATTTAACAGTAATGTAAACATAAAATAATAAAATACAAACATCGTCTGTTCGCGCAGATTATAGGTGACATCCCGGTGAATTATTTTGTGTTTTGTTTGGGAATAAATATTTATTCTATGGCAATGAATTGTTCCCTTCCCCTCTCTCCACTTGTCCCCCCACAGCACTGCAGTGTTCGCAATTAACCGACGCACGTGACAACGTCTCCCCGTGAAGATTCTTTAGGAAACCATTTATATTCGTAGTGAAATCATTAAAAAACATTTTGAACAATACGTAGAGAATTATTTAAACTTAAAAAAAATATTTAGTAATTATATTATACATATATTTATTATATATTTCTTTTTTACATTTTTATTAGAAATTATATTCGTAGTCCTCCTCACTAGGAGGACGTGTGCTGAAGGGGACTATATTTTGGATAATTTTTCAGAGACTTCCATGGTTTAACTTCATAGTTTGGGTAGGGTTTTCCGTAAACTTCTACGACGATGTTTTAAATATACTGGTAACTTCATTTTCCAATAGTTCCTTAAGCCAATATTTAATGTCCTTAATGTAACTATTTTTTGCTTTAATTTAAGTGGGAGTTTGTTACATAACTTAACTGCTACAAATTTAGAGGTTCTTTGTCCAAACGTAGAGTTACACTTAGGTACATTTAGTCTGTTCGTTTGGCTCTGGTTTTTTTATGCAATTCTGAGTTTCCTTCAGTTGTTTTACGTGTTTTGATGCTGCTGAGCCCCATCATATTACTCCATATTCCAATTGAGAGTGACATAAAGCATAATATACTCTTTTTAAATCCCTAGTTTGTAACAGTTTGAAATTATAATGCTAAGCACATCGTCATAAAGTCGGTTGCTACGCATTAATTCGAATTGATTTTTAATTCCTATTTGGAAAGCCAAAATCAGAACAAATGGAATCCCGCATTCTTCTTAACCCTTGATTTACCCGGTGACTTCATACATACACAATTTACCTGGTGGAGTCCCCAGGACTCCCGGAAATAAAATCGTACATTTAACATGAAATAAACACTTTTTTAAACGAATTGCTTTTTATATTTATTTATTATATATTTGGTTTTACAATGGCATGGATTTTTATTTAAAATTAAAGAACCACAGCCTTCAATTAAGGAACTTCTAGAATATGACACTTTTTGTAACAAAATTACGAGACCTAACTTCTAGTCTCAACATTTCAAAAACAAAACAATTTTTCAAAGTAATTTTTAAAGAAATATAACAAAAACATAATCAATTCTTATAAAAAGCAAAAAAGGAACAAGATTATTTTTTTTGCTTTTTTTGTTCGATACCGTCAATAGGCTAAAACTATAACATTATTACCCCGGTGAAGTCCCACGGACTCCACTAGCGTGATTACTTACCAATCGGAGCCTCGCACATCGACGTCCATTCTCCCCCACGTTTGGCAGGGTCACTTCGTGAAGGTACTAACGCAGAATTTGTAATTCCAAAAACTAGGTTTTATGAGCGCTGAAAGTTTTCAATGAAGTCCCAGGGACCTACCGGGTAAATAAAGGGTTAAAACATAATTTCGGCAAGCTTATTTTTCAAACCGCTCCGAATAGTAAGTCAGAGAGGCTGGACGTGTGTTTTGACGAGAAAGATATACTACGGTGAAACTCCGTCGATTTGTGAGCTATTACCTCGTTTTAATTTTCAGTTTAATATATTTAACATTTAGTATTCTGTTCAATTTCCTTGAATTGGCGCCCTTGCAATCATTTTCACAACGTGACGATCTTTATTCATAATATTTGATTAGATTATCGGTTCGGTTTGATTTTAAACTTGTGATGAATCGTAATGCCTACCTACACCTACGCTATGGGAGGAGAAATATTTTCACGTTCAAGAGTGCCTGCGAAGATTTTTTTTAATATCGTGTAAATTATAGGTACATCCAATAACGGCTAATAATCAAAACAAGAGACACGTGGACTTTTATCACGATGGGCGACCTTCATTTTCGTTCCCACAGGAATTAAAGTTGAACGAACTTTATTTTAAACAGAATCGAAGACAAAGAAATGAATGTTTATTGGCCCTGAGAAGTGTTTATATAGAGTGGGCTTGGAAACATGAGAATCTATTACACGAACAAAGGGTGCACTGTTAGATTGACACAACAGACGACGAAGAGTACTTTAGAAAAAACCGATTATATTTGACAGTGCGGCCGTTAAAATTAAATTACAACCAAGTACGTAAAAATTCTAATATAAACAGAATCCAATTAATGAAGATTTATTTCAAAATATTTTAGACATAGGAAGGCGTTTAACAAGTTTGAACAAAAGGGATCCAGCCCTTTTCGTTAGTGAGGTGACAGTTAGCGGCAGAGACGGTCTGGAGAGAGTTGATCGTGAACAATCCGGTGTCTTTTTTTTATAACTTAAATCAAAGTGTAAAATCCAGTGAATTTATATTCGATGTTTCTGTACGACTTAAATATAATTGAAGAGTGGTCTTTAAACACTTATAAAAATTTTGTGTCTTAAAATATAAATAGGATTTCGGAATAATAATAACATAATTAAAACTTTAGAAATCCGATTTACTACAATTTAATTTACATTTGTGAGAGAATAATAATAATGAGATAGATACGCGGCATATAATTGAAAAATAGTTTAATTTCACTGAGTTTACAAAGGAAAATAATAATAATAAAATTTAGAATTTTATATCTAAAATAAAGTTTTGACTACGACTAAGAAGTCCGGCTGAAATAAATTATAGAGTATTAACGAAATATTAAACAATTAAAACCTTGGTTTTAAACAAATAAAATAACATCACTGAAATAAATAAATAATAATAACGAATTGCTCGAAAGCGATAGTGATTTAATAAGATGGTCAAATTTTCATTACAAATTAAATACCGAGTTGATTATGAGTGATGATAATAAATCAATGCTTGGAGAAAATCAGAGGTTTTAACATAATCTAATAATACCCAAGTGAAAATTTAAATAGAATCGTTTTTTTTTATAATCCAATTCTAGCAGGGAGAAGGTTTTAGACATAGTCTAAAATATCCAAGTAAAAGATTTTTTATAGTATCGATTATTTTTTTTTTATCAAAAAAATCTAATATTAAAGAATGCGATTAAAATTTTTAAACACCAAAAGGGTAATTTGCAGAATTTTGGTAAGTTTTTTTTATCAATAAACTATTTACAGGTTCTTGGAGATAATGCAGAGCAAGCAGTCACACTTATTTATAAAATTTGCGAACGGAGCATGTCGGTAACTAACAAGTTTTAATAACAGCATGATACTTACTAATAGCTGTGCGTGGGAGTTATGAAATGAATACCTATCCAAGGAGTCAGGTCAATCCCATCGGACATAACATGACTTAGTTTGCTAACTTCGGCCTTCGAATTTGCAACGACGAGTATATACACAGAACTATTTAACTTTCATATTTGAACTTAAATAATTTGTTCCTTAATCGGATTGATCTAAGAATCTTTTAGAAAATCACGTATTCTAGGGCAGTAGGACATCCAGCAATCACATGGCTTATTATAAACAAAACATTGACATTCTTTTACTTTGTTTATTTAGAACGAGTTGGGGAGCAGCGTGTTTGGGGACAAGTGTATTATAGTTTTGCGATAGACTTTCAGTTGATATGTGAAAATTAATATGTGCAATTTTAAAGCAATAAACCACAAGCATAAAATCTAGGGACGTTTATCAATTGTGGTCTGAAAATTTAAAATTTAAAAATTTAAATTTATCAAAATTGAAATTAGAGCTTTTTGCATAACATTGTCTTTCTAGTTATCGAGGCGAATACCTACTACTTCATGAGGAGGGCTTCCTCAATAAAAATAAAGTCAAACCAAAAACTCACTTTTCCATTTATACCTACCTAATAGGATAGGTATCCCCTATCCTTCCATACCTAAACACGTGGACTCAGTGACCACATTAAAAAGCACTGGTAGTGAATGAAGACATACAGTCCAAATCCAAAAACTTTACCCACGCATGTAGACTTCCGGATTGTTGTATGCAATTATGTGTCTCTGGGGAAGGTTAGTGAGAAACGTTCCCCAAGGGAGAGAGAAGCTTTAGGCCCTGTGACGGTATTGCCAAGGCGGAGGCATGCGGAGGCAGGAGAAGACGTATGCGTGGAATACGCTGGCGCGGCGCTTAAAGAAAACTCTAAGTCATTTGCATATCATAGTCTTGTCGACCTTAGATTTGATGCGAGCCAACTGGAACGCTCCCTTGGCGCAATCGCAGCAGGTCTAAGAGGTGGCAGGAGTGCGATTCTGTCGGATCACAAGGGAGATGGATACGGCAAAAACAGTCGCACACCACATTCAACGCGAGTAGAGTCGTGATAAGGGATGCAATGAAATACCCCTTCTAGAATCAGTCGAGTTAAACTACCTGGAGGAGAGGAGGTTGGGATAGTTCTGAGATACGACGGAAGACCTGGTACTTATCTCTGGTACGTAAAGCTCCTATCGAAGCAAGGAATCCCGCGGAAGAGGGTAAAATCCGGTCTTTAGGTATGTGTAGCCGTGCATTGACAGAGGCCTTTTCGGAAGTCGGTCACCAGAATCTATTTGGTTAGTGGAGGAGTCAACCTTTGCAGAAAACAATTTTTTTTTACCCTTGTTCCAATCCCTACACACATCCCTTCCCCAAACAATCTAGTGTTTACTAACCATGAAAATTAAAACTCATGTTAGGTGGAGATTTGCAGACTTCAAGTGAAAACTGAGACCTAGAATTAGGTCATATCACGCAGGTAAAGTAAATACTTTACATGAAATGTTTTTTATAAACTGTTAACTGTTAATTTTTTTTTATTTGTATTTTAAATATAGCTGTGTTAGGGAGGAAATAAACTAAATGGATATCAGGTATGGACAAAATCTAGGACGGGGTTAGTTTATCAAACGCGTTAGAAGATATTTAAATCAATTAAGAATTCTTTCACTCTTATTCAAAAGAACCAAAGTTACCACAAAACCATACATTATACTCTTTACATTTGTATGCGTTTTATTACGCGTATGGGTGTAAATCCTAAAACAAAAAATTACACAACGCAGGATACGGAGATAATGTAAACAAAAATTCAAAAATCTTGATTACTGTGTGAAATTATCACAGGGATTGCGAAAAATAGGGTTTAGATTAGCTCAGGAAAATGTAGAAGTTTGAAAAATAGGTTGAGAGAAGAGGTCTTCGCAAAAGTGCGAATGATTTAAAGTTAGACTAGAAATACCCTAAATGATGGGCTAGGTACATCATGATAGAAAGCTACGAAAACTGAAGCTACGAGGGTAGGCGCGACACAGCGCATTCGGTACCGTGATCGTACATAGGGGTAAAATCTCAACATATTTGATACAGCGTAGCCAGGGTAGATTTATCACGATTTGGTGCACGTAGGAAGGGTGTATCGTCACAAACTTTACAATCTATCGATAAATTTATTTGTTTCAAATAATTTTAACCATTTAGTTTCTTTTAGGTTAAACACGACTCTGAGTTTAAAATATTAAATTTAAAATGTTATTTTGCTTAAAATATTAAGAGTCCATGTTCTTGTTTTCTTTTAATTGGAAAATATAATATGATTGTTTTTTTTAAACAATTTTTTCATTTCAACTATTATTAAAGATTTTGTAAAAATAAAAGTATTGAATAAAACTTTTGTTTTACAATACGTATTATAAATAAATATCATTATTAAATGGTTTACCTTTACTAAGCGTTACAAGTTGACAAGATGTTTCGTAATTTTTTAAAGAAGTAGATGAGTTTTGTTAGCTTTTTTGAAGTACGATCAATGTGCGAATTCCACTGTAGTTTTTCATCAATTTCAATCCCAAATCATCTCACCTTTCAATGTAATAAATTGCAGAGAATTCATCGCATCTCTATTTCTCGTGAGTATTTTCATTGCAAATACAGTTTATTGCCATTATAAGAATACATAAATCATTTTACCGTATGCGTAAAAACCTTTAGCCAAAGACCCCGTCTATGTCTGGAATTCTAAAAAAATCCACATGTTTACAATATTCAAATCCTCCTATTCAAGTTTCGCAGCAGTGCGAGCCAACATTTTCGATTTAGATCGATCTCACGATTAGATGCAAGTTTATTTGATGGCAAAGTTAGCTTTCAAAAAGCTGCTCGTATCTTGATTTCTCGTACATATATTGCCAGCGAGATTTTCGGCCTATTAACTTTATGGTGCTTTTCTTAGTAAGGAAAAAACACAGAATATTCCATCCAAATATCTTGCCCACACAATCCCTGACATGACTCGCGTCTAGTTCTTGATCCACTCGATCAAACCGTTTTCTCTAGAGACGTCCCTAACTTTTTTCAGTTATGGTTTGTATTTTTCTTTTTGATTAAGTTTGCCCGTCTGACTTCATAAATGTAATAAATTTGATTTATATATTCATTAGTTATTACATGTGAAAAATCTCGGGATGTTGCTTGTCTCGCTAAGATGGAAACTGACAACTTTTGTTTCTACAGCATAAAATAATATTAAAGTACGATCCCAGGTGATTCTTTCAATGATCTATTTTATTTTTTTACATTAGTCATTAGTTCCACACAGGACACTCTTAGGAAAATAATTTATCTCAGGGGATGTTATGTGGAGGGTATTTTTAGGAAAGGAAGGAGAAAAACTTCTGAGAAGGAAAAGGGCATGAGAGGTGGGTAGAAATCTGAGGATCAGTGTGTCCAGGAGTGACGGACGTGTGAGTCTATCCCTTTCACTGCGGTGCAAGGTTATATTCTGAGAGAGTCCTGCTAGAGAGGTCAAAAGTCTCCCTCAGTCAGTCTCTCCCGATTTGGCCTACCACCTAGCTGCGGATGCATCCGCCGACAAGATCCAGTCAAACCTCACCCTATGAAGCAGGGCACCCCTCAAAGTTACCAAACGTAGCGAGTGTTATCATGAGCTATTTGTAAATACGCTGTGAGTATGTTTTTTTTACTAAAATTACCTGAAAACTTAACCTATATGGTCCTTAGAGCCGGATTATAAGTCTTACCTTGCTTACGTAATTCGATAATACAGAAATAACTCAAAAATTAATACTAAAATAATGTCGCATAAAGATATGAACTACCCCTCAATTGTTCCATGAAGCTGAATTGTTAGATATAAGAAAAATTTACTGCATACAATGTTTAAAATATATATTTACACAAAATATTATTTTTGCAAAAAATGAATCGTTTTAGTAATAGGTTAAATAATGTATTTGAAGTTCCACTGTATAAAACCAGGTTTGCGCAAAGACATGCATATTTTATTACACCAAAAATATATAATGCTTTCTATAAGGCTACAGAAATTGATTGTAAAAATATATCCACCTACAGCAAGTATAAAAATGTATTAAAGTCTTGGATAGAAACCATTGATACAAATATTTACTTGCCGTAACATCTGACCTGCTGTAACTTAACAAATTTTTATTAATCTTTATGAACATGTCCTTTGAATTGTATTTCAGTAAGCACTGAATTTATTTTTTATGTATTTTATTTTATTTTTTAATCTTCTATAAAGATAACGTATGTTTATGAGTAAAATTTTAACACTTTAAAAACTCAAGTATACCCACGAACTGGCGATGACTATGTGAGATTTTTTGGTTAATCTGTAAATTGTATTATTCTCTACTTTTTAACTGTTTTTATGAAACGTTTTTTTTATAAAATTATACCAATTGTGCCAAAAAAATTGTTAAAAAAGAAAAAAGAAAAATAGATGCACCTCAGAGATATTATCATCACCACGCAGGCCGCAATTTAGACAGACAAGACTGACAGACCCACAGCCGAATTAGTATTTTTGATGGTGAAAATTTATGTAAAATCGTTGAAAACACGAGAAAAATAATAATATTTTCAAATGTATGTGTTTTCATTTCGTCGTTCTCGGCTTTAATAGTTTCTAAAGTAATTAATATCTCTTTGAAATACGATCTCTTATAATGGCCCCAGCAGTGCCGCACAGTGCGACGAAAGCGTAAAATGGTCATTTATTTTACGAATTGCGACCACGTTTTGATGCATAGCCCCGCTGTGCACATTTCCCGCTGAATTGTGCTGCACACATGTTCACTGGGCGCTAACTGCATACGAAATGCATCCGAGAACAGTGAAATGCTTCAAAAACGATTTGTTACTGGAAATGAATTGTTCAAGTCTGTGCTATTGTGATTTGAATTTTTTTTTTGCAGATTGTTTTTGAAGCTGAAATCTGGGTTCCAGTCTAGAGGCATTTTATTCAGATACAGTGATGTGAAATAGTTACGTGATTCGGTAATAAGAATAAAATTACTTTTATTTGTTTTAAAGTTTGTCTAACTCTCATAAAACTGGGAAAAAGTTCATTGGTGTGTCACGATTTTTATTCACATTCAGATGTACACAACTTCTAACCCTGTACAAATCGCAAGTGCGCCCCACGGTTGAATTTGGCAGCCACCTCTGGTCTGGAGCTCCAAAATACTTGAAAAATACCCTCGACTCTGTGCAGAAACGGGCGGTCCGTTTGACAGATTCTCCCACCTTAACGAACGGATTGCAATCTTTAGAGCACAGACGTCGGGTAGGAATGTTATTTCTGTTCCACCGGTATTTCAATGGAAGATGCTCTGAGGAACTAGCGTCATTGATCCCTTCGGAACCGGTGCGTAGTCGGGAGACACGCCAAACGCGCGCCCAACATATGTACATGAACGGGTCGTTTTTTCGACTCGTTATTGAGTTCAACAGCTCGGTTATGGATTTGCCGACCTCTGTGTTTCCTCTCTCCTACAACATGGGTCTCTTCAAGACCAATGTTCATTCCTTTCTCTCCTCAAAAAGACCCTCCACACAGCATCCCAGATGACATAGGCCCTGAAGGAAATTATTTTCCTCAGTGCCTTCCGCGTGGAGTTCAAAAAAAATATGAATCGATCGTCCAGTTGATTAATCAGAGATCTCTGAAAAGCCGAAATTAGAGTTGAGTATGCAGTTATTTGTAAGAGTGTACCTTCTATCTGGTACAATACTCAGATTACTCATTAAAACTACTAAATCAAATATAATGCAGAAAATCTTGTAGTGAAATAAACAAAATGTTGATGTTTTCTGTGTCATACTAATGTACTGGACCGTTATGCCTCCCATCGCTATTTATAGCATATATATGCTATAAATGAAACGCTGATATTTCTAAGTAATATTTAATTTATGATGATTCGAATATCGCTTTCCTAATTATTTCAAAACTTACTTTTTTTTTTTTTTTTTACAGTTAATACCACACAAGAGTCCCAACTGCTCCTGCCTGGAGCCAGTGAGACTATGGCATCCCCAATCGGGGTATGTTGTGAGGCAGAAGGTAGTAGAGATGGGTAGGAGATAGGGAAGAGGAAGGTGGGGAAGTACCTGGCTATTCAGATCTGGTCACTAAACACGGCTAAAGCCATTTCAAGCAACGTTTCAATTCTGAATGGTGGTCTTACACCAGGGCGATACTGATAGTATCTTCCACTTTGGAACGTGCCGCAAATAAACTATATATTATTTTAAATGAATAAATTGTGAAATAACACAAATTAATCAAATAAAATTTATTTGCCCACGCCGGGTTCGAACCCGCGACCTTCGGATCGTGACTCGAGAGTCTTGCCTCGGGACCACGGAGGCCGTCGGAGCCGGAGTTCCTGGGGAGGAAGGTTCAATCCTTAGTCAAACCATTTTTTTAAGTTTTAAAAGATGTTATAAAAGATCACATCACTTTAAAAGCTAGTAAATCAGGAGGAAGGTTGAATACTCAGTCAAAACAAAAAAAATGTGTTAGAAATTGACTAGTAGCTGGCCCAAGGGATGGAGCAACCAGGTCAGAAATTAAAAATAAATCTTTATTAAAATTTGGGAGGCGGGAATGGGTACCGCCGCCCCGGGAACCTTTATTGGATAACCAACACCTCTGTCATAGGTCACCCCAAGTGGTTCGCTACGTTTGGTGATTTAGCAGGGGTGCCCGGGTTCATGGGGTGAGGTTTGTCTAGGTCTTGGAGATGGATGACCAGGACACACTGAACTCCAGATTCCTACTCACCCCTTAAACCCTTTTCCGTCCCAGAACTCTCCTTACCTTCCTCTCCTTAAAAAAACCCTCCACACAGTATCCCCAAAGATAACATAGGCCCTGAGGAAAATTATTTTCGTCAGGGCCTCCTGTGTGGAGCTCATGTAAAAAAAAAAACTTTGTTTTTTGTGTGTTGATTTAACAACACTTTAAAACACGATAATCTCAGAAAAAAAAATTAATTGATTCTTGCAAAACAGGTATAAAATTTAGTGTTAGAAAACCCAATTGTCGCTGCGTACCAGTGCAGCTTACAGATTCCTAATAATATAGCGGTTATAGCGGCTTTTCGCGACGTTTGAGGTTAATTCGTTCCTTTCTCTTAATTCATGGTTTGGCTTGCGCTTTTTTCTGCTGTTTATATGCATCATCAAGGTTTACCGCTGAAGCGCAATGATTTGTTTTGTATTAACTATTCCTTAAAACAGAAAGTCCCATAGTCGCTGATTTTGTAACGCACGTGACGTATAATAATAAATAGCGCGCAGTTTAAGGAATGGTAAAATTGTCATTTAAGTTTGTCTTATTTTCTTATATTTTTCGTAGAAGTTCACTGCACAAATGCTTGTTTAAGAAAAACCTTCTGTTTCTAAAAGAAATTTGCTTAAAAACTAATTACCATTGCCCTCTGTAGAGTAAAAACTCAATGGGATTAGGTTCGGAGCTTGACTAAACCCTACTGTCATTTATGTTAATTACTTGTCATATGATCAAGCAGTTCGCTCTCAGTCGGTAATGAAGTGTGTTATTATGAGCTATTTGTAAACCCACTGTTAGTTCACACTGGTCAATAAAATTACGTCACACTGTCAATTGACTTCTTCACACAACCTTCTGATCTGGAGTCAGAAGGTTGCGGTTCAAATCCCGTCGGTGTCACCAGTTTAAAAATGTGGTGAATTATGTATTTTGTTATGACTTATTGCCTTTCCGAGCACTGCAAACTGAGATGCGTGTGTAGGGAGAATTTGCCAATAAGAACTCTTGATTATTCGGTCAAATTTATATACAAGTAACGTTATATTTTATAATAAAACTAGGTACAAAATTAAATTTATTACGACTAGAGTGACACGGAAGGGAATGTAAAGCAGCCGAACCAGGCTAACGCGGGAACCGGAATAATTTTGCAATATCATGCACTGGACCGGAGAGATACTCTCGGGGATACCAGTAGGTAAAATTTTGCTTTGGTAATTTTTAAGGTTATTCAGCCATAGTTTTATCTACTGAAGTGACCTGAAAACTTAACATATGTCCTTAGAGCCGGATCACATGTATATAATAGATTAAAGACGTGTGCACCTCAGAGATATCCCATTCCTACTGCATTCATTCTATTTTCTACTACTTGTCCTTCCTGTCAGTTCTACGAGTATATCTAGTCTCGTATCCTTTGACAACTCCTTATTAGAGACTACTCCATTCGGTCCTCCATTAATTGGATTTCCCAGTCGCCCTTCTGTCAATGTACTTATCAGGCCGCCCTCACGAAAAATAAATCATTACGGAAAGCGAACATTATAGAAAATTCTTCCCATTAGAAATGCTGACCTAATTCATTCAAAGCGAACTACATTATTATTATTTACTCGTATGCTCTATTATGAAAAAAAAACTAACTAATGCGTTTGTAGTTGTAAACCTCATCCAGATACCACTTCTGAAAATAAGTTTTAAGGTGATACTTAAAAGAATTCGTAATCTTCTCTTTCATAGATGGCGCGAGTATAATTATTTTAGGGAAAAACGCTTTTTGTAAGTTATGCTTTAAAATAATATGATGAATTAATTGTTTACACATGCAAAATGAATACGAATAAATAGTTTTGTCTACAAAAAACTATTTATTAAAAACTCAAATATTACAAGAAAGGCTAACACAAATACAATAATGTATCTATGTTCAGTCCAATAATGTATGTTTTAGCCTTTCTTGAAAGGATTGAGTGGATTGAGTCATGTACAATTGCGTATTTACAGACGCGAACAATTAATTCATCTTAATATTTTAAAGCACAAATTGTAAAAACTGCCTTTTCCGGAAATAATTCAACTCGCGCCTTCTATGAAAGAGAAGATTATGAATTCTCGGTCTAAGGTATCTAATTGAATTGGTAGGTGACCAGTCAGTGGTTGAGTGGGCATCGCGTTTGGGTTTCACCCGGGCGTCCCGTGTTCGATTCCTCGGCTGACTAAGTCCTCCATCACAACACAAGCAACATTTTCGGCTTTCTATGGTGGTAATAGGAGATTTTCAAACATTGTTGGGTTATTCGTAACCCGGGAATGTTTGACTTATTTAAAAAAAAAAAAAATTAAATTTGAAAAATAAAATTATAATGTTTTTTAACTAAACCCGCTATCATTAAACTTGGAAAATGAGCCAAATGCCAAATACGATCGGTTTTTACCAAATATATTAATAAATCACTTCTAAATATTTATGTATGCATATTTTGCTCATTTCCTCTAATAATTTGATAACCCAGGCTATTTGTAATGAACGTGCAACTGGAGTCATTTATGAATGATCTCGCTGCGTTGTCATCATCAAACAGTATTAATAGCCTTCGATCTACGTGGTTGAGTTTCAGAACCCAACTTTGATAGCATATCTGAGGCCACGCCTTACTCGCCGGGCCAAAATAACATCCGTATTGGTGAAATTTCGGGCAAAGCTACTGTTGTAATTCGGTTTTTAATTCAAGAATCTGTCACAAGATGTCGTTACTTCCGTCAGCAGCTCGCATGTGGAAAATTCCCCACTAGATATATGTACTACGGATTTATAAAATTAATGCATCTTTCCGGATATGGAAAAGTTGACAGTATACATAATTGTATCGTGCAGCTGTATATTAAATATGACGTCATTGCCTCTCTCGGTTATTCGGTACCGGTAACTATCATTCGATGACAGTGGATCAGAGGAACAGGCTATTTTTGAAACCAGTTCCCAGTTCCTATTGGAATAAAATGGTCAAACACTAATTGGGCGAAGCCCAACTAAAAGCCGCCCGCAGGGCCAAGCAGCAAAAACCTGCGGTCCCTGCGGAGCGGATTTTTTCCCTGCTAGCTATCTATTATTCCGCTATCCTAATCTTTAATTTTTTTGTGACTTTTTTAGGTGTCAAAGTCCATAAATATAGAAACCTTGAGAATTTATTTCAATATTAGCTTATATATATTAATATGTCTTCCCACACAACGAACTCTTCAATCCCCAATGGAAACTGTGACCGAACAACTCAGAATTAACTTAACTCAACACCTCCTTTGAAAAGTCATGATGAAAAAAATATGTAAAAAAAATTGGTTAAATAGGTTAGATTAAGGGCTATTTTTGATTATTTTTTTTCATAGTTTTTAGTGACTTTCCAAAGAGTTGAGTTGACTTGATTCTGAGTTGTCATGGAATAGTGGAAACATTCGAAGAGTTATAATATAATGTCTGTGATTTAACTCTTCTTATTAGTTGTTGCTAGGCGGGTAGTCTGTAGTCTATAGTCTGTGGAGCTGGGAGTCGGGGCTGTCGGGAGTCGGGAGGTGAATTTATCTTGCTTTTGAATTCTCCAATTAAACAATACTGAATTAGGGTCTGTCTTATTCGCAGGCTGTAAATAACTCAAGGGGTTCATATATTATCAGCAAACTCCGCCCAAAGCTGGGATTTTAGAAGGAGAATGAATTACCGAAGCCAAATATTTAACTTTAAACAAATATTTCTTCGAATGACTGTTGTATCGGTGTTGTTTTGATGACCACCAAGCACAATAAAATCACAACGCTGGGTGACTGACAGCATCCATTTTCTTCGTTGGTTTTATGCGTGAGAGAGGAAGCCACAAGCTAAAAATATCTTAGTGTGCCTTATGTCGCAATGATTTTAGGTAACAGGCTTAAAATCGCTTGGCAAACACAGTCTAGATATCAAGCGCAAAAGTAGTTTTAATTTATTTTGTGAAAAATTTTATAAGAAAAAACAATAATATTAGGCATAAAACTATATTTAAAAAAGTTATTTCTTGTATTCGTTCATACCGACGGTCCCGAAGAAAAATGTCGGATGTGCGATTTTGAACATTTGCAGAACAGCTGTTTAATGTTTCGTTTCTGCATTTGTACTGTTTTGAAGATCAAGAGTTATGCCGTACAAGAAAAAATATATATTTCATTTCATTCCAACATTCAAACTTTAAAAGTCCAACAAAAATAATAAATTAAAATCAGCCGATTTTTAATTTTTAGAACATCCGAAATTTTTTTTCGGAACCGTTGATACATTTCTGATAATTTTTTTTTTTTTAGTTGTTTACGCTTATATTTAAAAAAAGTATTTAACAATTTATTGTAATTATACTTAAGGGGGGGGGGGGGGGTGGGTAGGGTTTTAAAGACTAAAAAAAAGCATGTTTTCATGATTTTTTTTGGAGATATGAATAATGTTGGTTTATTCACATCCACTAACATCCACTAAAGAACCACTAAAGATCCACTAAAGAAATTGTTGACACAATACTCTCTATAAAAACAAATAGTGCTGCAGGTATTGATAAAATTTCACCTTACATACTAAAACACATAGCTCACTTTATTTCCACACCGTTAAAACATATTGTAAATCTAAGTTTCAAAAGCGGCTCCTTCCCTAATCAACTAAAACATGCAACGGTGATTCCAATCTATAAGAGTGGCGACAAAACAAATATCGAAAACTACAGACCCATTTCTTTGCTAAGTGTCTTATCAAAAATCATTGAAAAAATTGTTAAAAGTAGACTTATCTCACATTTGGAAACCCAGAAGATTCTCTCGCCCAATCAGTTTGGCTTCCAAAAAAAAATTAGTACAGAATCTGCGATCTTAGACTTGACTGAGAACATCACCAACAGCCTGAATGAAGGCGATTCCTGCCTAGCCATATTCCTAGACTTAGCCAAAGCATTCGACACGGTTTCCCACCCCATTCTTCTGGAAAGACTATCTCAAATAGGCATCCGGGATTCAACTCTTAACTGGTTCTCCTCGTACCTAACTGGAAGATCACAAACCGTGAAAATTAACAACATAGCTTTAAGCAACCCTTTACCAATCCAATTCGGAGTTCCACAAGGAAGTGTTCTAGGCTCTATTTTGTTCCTCATTTACATCAATAAACTCTGTAACCTACCCATAACCGGAAAAATAATATCCTTTGCAGATGACACTGTGCTTATAGCTCGACATAAAAATTGGAAAGGAGCATTCGACATAGCTCAATACGACATAGGTCTTGTAAAGAATTGGTTAGATGATAATCTCCTCACCCTCAATGCTGGTAAAACAAAATTCTTAACCTTCAGTCTATCTGCTGCAACCCAACCAATCAGAAATATAAAATATCAATCAGAAAATAACAATTCACTCTTGTCCAAGTCCCTACTCTTCCTGTACTTGCCCAAATTTGGAAAAAGTATCTCATATAAAATACCTGGGGGTCCTAATTGATCACCATCTTCGTTGGGATCAGCACTTAGCCAGTCTAACTCCCCGAATTCGCAAGCTCTCTTATGTTTTTCGAACTCTAAGAAATATACTTACTCCTATAACACTAAAAACGGTTTACTATGCTCTCTGCCAATCCCAGTTAGCATATGGCATCATAATTTGGGGCGGCTGTGCTCTTAATTTTATTGATCCTCTGCAAAAAGCCCAAAAAACAATTTTACGTGCCATCAACAAGCGACCAACAAGATATTCCTCCAATAGACTGTTCACAGAATATAATGTCTTAAACATACGGCAACTTCATCTAAAATTTACACTAACACATTTCATGTTCAAATACAAGAAAAAAACTCTCTTACATCACAGTTACACCACCAAAACAATAACCAAACGACACTACAATGTTCCTACACTACGCACCACATCAGCTCAAAGACATTTCATGTACCTAGCTCCTAAAATGTTTAACCTTCTCCCCGAGAATCTAAAATCCGAAATCCAACCCCATATCTCTAAAAAAAAATTATCAAAATGGATCCTTACATTCAGTAACGATGATGTGTAAAACTTGCTATTTTAATTGAATTGTAATATGATTAATACATCTTGTAACTTAAACTATTTAA
Source organism: Glyphotaelius pellucidus (assembly GCA_936435175.1). Lineage (NCBI taxonomy): Eukaryota > Metazoa > Arthropoda > Insecta > Trichoptera > Limnephilidae > Glyphotaelius > Glyphotaelius pellucidus. The sequence goes on along the minus strand of OW386560.1, from coordinate 326,646 downwards.
ATGAATTGCATAAGTTAATGACTGTACACTGTACCTACCCAATCTGTAAACTTCATCCACCATAACACAGGGACATCCCTAGCATGGCGGATGAATTAACACAATTTTTTTTGTTCATTGTATAAACTTCTTTTAATAAATAAATAAATAAAAAAATTATTTTATATACACGTTATAGTATGACATCTGAAGTACCTTTAAAAAAAGATTTTTATAAAAAATATCAATAAATAAGTCCGTGAGAGCGAATCTACCGAGGAACCCCGAAAATGCGGTGAACATCATAACTTGTTAACAAATAATTTTAAACAAAAAAAATCAAAATGTTTTGAAAAAGTGATTTGAAATGTTTTTCCCGGTAGTGACGAAGCGTTTTTTTATTCTTTTTTTTGCAGCATGTTGAAGTCAAAAATGTGATTTTTGCTAAAATTTTCGGTAAATACATTATTACAAAATGGAAAAAAAAAATAAAAAGAAAAAACTCTACGTCACTACCTGTTGATGTACGTGAAAAAATAGTGTACAAAATTTCAAAAGGATCGGTTAAGTAGATTTTGAGTTATGATGTTCACGATTTTTTTTAAAAAAGTTGCGAGAAAATTGATTTAAAGTTTTTTTATACTTGAAATATACTTGAATTGAGCAAGAGGACCGGTCGCTTGAAACCTGTATCTTCGTTAGTTTTGCTCCGATTAACTTTAAATTTTGACACAATACTCTCGACATGCTGTACATTTAGAAACAAAATAATGTTAAAAATGGATTTTAAAACCCTACCCCCCCCCCCCCTTAATGAAAACGGTAGGAAAAGCTTCAACTTATCCAATGCATTTTTTCGTTTTTATAATATATATCTATTTGTGGTAACGATTAATCGAAAATTAGCGTTAATCTTCGCTGTAATTGTTCATTAAGACGACACAATACTCTAAAATAAAGTCGAAATCTTGGGCCCATTAATCAGCGGCTGAGATTTCAAATGGCTAAACCTTTGCAACTGTACAGGGCGATTCCGATGAGGAAGGTAGATTATTCTTTTTACTAGTATTTTTAACTAATAACTCAATATGGATTTTACTTAATCAAAAAATTCTTTAATTTATGCCTATATTAAAGTTAGCAATAAAAATAAACAAACTCGTGAAGATAAAATTATTGAAATTACGTACTTTTTGTAATTATTTTTTGATCGTAAGTATTTATAATGTTTCACTAAAAAAAAACTGAAATATATTAGAACGTAAGACCGTAAATAAATAAACAAACTGAAGTCGCATTTTCAGTTGAAAAGAGTCGATACAAAACACAAGCCACCTCCATCGTCCCATATCTCTTGAGCCTAAGGCTTCATTCGGATGTAGGAAATTTAAAGGGAAATAGATGAAACTAAAATAAGTATGACTCCAGCGAGAGGCTGGAAATTACTGTTTATTGTTTTATATAAGCCACTGAACATTTTACGTGTAAAGGTCGTTCCTTGTAGATTGTCTTTTTTTTGGGGCTTAGAAAAAGTTATTATTGAAGTTAAAATTAGTAAAACCACAGTTTTTTCGACATGAGCGTTATAATAGGTGAACTGTTTTCATCGAAAATAAATATTTAAAAAATAACAGAACTTTTTATACACCGAAAATATAAACTTTCCCCCTAGCTAATTTGTTTGCTTTTCGGAGCAACCTATAAAGGTAGGTTATTTTCGTAGAAATCGTTGTTTCTCCCTTAATATCGTGGTTAGAAATATGATCTACACGGTTTTAGAAAGAAAAAATACCACGCTTTATATTCATGTTTAAAAGGTAACCACAAAATAGTTAAATTTTTCGTCCTCGACAATCACTGAACAGCAGATGATCCAAATATGTTCAGGAATCACTTGTTTAAATCCTTCGGGTACCTGCTGTTACACGCGGTTGTACAGAAAAGAGCGGGCTCACTTTGGCTCTTTCTGAACCAGATCGTCATGTCCTTCATACTCCATAATAGTACATATTTGTAAAAAGCATTAACTTTGTGGCTCGCCATAATTTACAATAAAAAACACATAAAATTTGTTGTAGAACACTTTTATTTTATTAACACTCTACTGGTTTCGGTAGCACCCTTCCTTCGTCTGGAGAATATTGTAACTGAGTTAATTGAATTGAATTGAATCGGTTACAATATTTTCCTGACGAAGGAAGGGTGCTTCCGAAAGCGGTAGAGTGTTAATAAAGTAAATGAGGTTTACATCAAATTTATGTGTTTTTTTAATGTTCATAATAGAATTCTAAAAATCGGTGTATCAATTGAATGAACTACATATCAGTAAAATACTCTCAAAAACTGAGCATACCGGTAGAGCATATCACAAGGCCAGCAGATACTTAAAAATAGTACACAACTGCTAATCCTGTACAAATGGCAAGTGCGCCCCATAGTTGAATTTGCCAGCCACCTCTGGCCTCGAGCTCCAAAATACCTGAAAAACCCTTGACTCTGTGCAGAAGCGGGCTGTCGGTTTGATAGATTCTCCTATCTTAACATATGGATTGCAATCTTTAGAGCACAGGTGTCAGGAGGGAATGCTATTCTTGTTCTACCGGTGTTTCAGTGGAAGATGCTTCGAGGAACTAGCGTCAAACGCATGCCTAAAATATGTTTACCTACTGTTGACATTTGTCTTATGAGAACGGGTCGCTTCTTCGACTAGTTTTTGAGTTCAACAGCTCGGCTGTGGAACGATTTGCCGGCCTCTGTGTTTTTTTTCTTCCTACAACATGGAATTTGGAGGCGGGAATGGGTACCCCGCCCCGGGAACCCTTTATTGGATAACTAACACCTCTGCCATAGGTCACCCCAAGTGGTTCGCTACGTTTGGTGATTTAGCAGGGGTACCCGGGTTCATGGGGTGAGGTTTGTCTAGGTTTGGAGGCGGATGACTAGGACACACTGAACCCCAGATTCCTACCCACCCCTTAAACCCTTTTCCTTCCCAGAAATCTCCTCTCCTCCTTTCTTAAAAAAAAAAACCGTCCTCACAGCATCCTCAAAGATGACATAGGCCCTGAGGGAAATTATTTTCCTCAGGGCCTCCTGTGTGGAGCTCATGTAAAAAAAAAATGATGTCTTTAAGACCGACGTTCATTCCTTCCTCTTCTCGGAAAGACCCTCCACACAGCATATCAGATGACATAGGCCATGAGGGAAATTATTTTCCTAAGCGCTTTCTGTGTAGAGTTAACGTAAAAAAAAATGTAAATAATTTTGGCGCAGCCGCGTGGATGAATCTGCTAATATTCAAAATGCCCAATATGGAGTTCAATTGTAATTTGAATAATGTAACATCCTTGGTTACGCAGCGAGTCAGTATAATATCTTATTTTACCCTAATTCCTTTTAAATCCCGCGACCTACTCCACAATACTTGTTCATCGTTGTACCCTTTATAATAGAGCCTAGTAAACAAGATGAACGGAGGAAAGAACCAAAAAGATTAGACGGCGATTGCCCTCGCCCTTCCGCAAAACAGACTATACCACTGAACGGATAACTCATAGAGATGTGATCTACACCGAGATTGAAATACAACCCACGTCGTCGATTAAAATAGACACGTAGGAACTTTCGACTCTTCCAAGTCCCAAGCAGTCTATGAAATTGATCATATAAACTCATAAAACTCGTTATATCTCCTATTATTTATTTAACCCCATTAAAAGGCTTTTACATTACAATGATGATTATGAGTTACGGTGGCACAAAGAAGGGTATCAGTAGTATTAGGACAACATAAGAATGAATGAGACAAACATAACATATAAGAGATACAGTTGTTTTTTTTTTCTTTTAAGCTCAACAGTTGGTATTTTTACAAAAAATATAAATATAAAAAGAAATAAGTACTCGTGTAATAGTTGTAATAGAAGATAGCATTCTATATAAACAGTATATGGTAGAGAAAGGTAACTTTTCTATTATGGTCAGACTTGTAACAGAATTACTCTTTGCATTTAAAAGTTTACACATAAATGATCCTTTATAATTTGAAGGAGCTTAACAGAAAACCACCAAATAGTTTACTTGTTCAAGATTTGCCAATTTTTATAAAATGTAATTTTGCTTATATTCAAAATCGAAAATAAATGAAGTAACAATAACATTAATATTATGTTTATCCTATTTTTTGTAACGTAAACGTAAAACGTAAAGTGGTAAATACGGTTCACAGAAAAAAAAAACTGTAGGCCATTTTAAAAGCTTTTGCTATGTTTGCTTTCAAAATTTTTATATTTTTTATTAGATATGACCATTTGTAAATTCAAAATCTGAAAGCGTCTTTCGTCTGCTTTCAAAAATATAATTTCATTTAGGCTTCGTTCAATTCAGCGAATCTATTTGAAATGATTTTTTAAGCTAAAATATTTGATGACGTGCTATTACGAGGGTCAGTCAAAAACTAATGCCTCCAGTTTTTTTCTCCTTTTAATTTCAAGAAATAAAATTGCAATTATATAGGTTGACTGCCACATTATTGACGATTAGTTTGTCATTTTCATTTCCACAATTTTGGTCCATCTTTTAACAAGAGCATGTATCCAATAGTGGTAAAAAGCACGGTCCTACTTATTAAGCTTTTCACTGCCTATCTTCAAAGTGAATCCCACGGTGAGCTTCTTTTAGCAGCCCCAACAGATGGAAATCTGATGGCACCAGGTCAGGCTGTATGGAGGATGAGGTAAAACTATCCATTTTTTCCAATCTCATCAGCTGTGTGACGACTGATGTGGGGTCTTGCATTGTCATGCAAAATAAGAACATCCGCCATAGCTTTTGTTGGGTGAAAGACGTGCTTTAAGCTTTTTGAGTATTGTGACGTATTGGACAGAATTTATTGGGCATTCCTGCTCCAAAAAATCAACTACAATCAAACCCTCTGCATCCCAGAATACTGTCGCCATAACTTTTTAACTTTCCTTCCTCGGGGATTGATCTCATTCCATTGATTGCTTCTTTGGTTAAGGTTCAAAAAATGTTTCGTCTCCGGTCATAATATTTTACATTTGCATCACCATACATATTTCTAAGTTTTATATGAATGCGAATGGGTGTTTCACCATCTGCTTTCAAGAGTTCAATCATAGAATTCCGTCTAATACGAACATCAATGTCAGCCATTTTGCAAGCGACTGCAATGCTGCCACCTTTTGACACAGAAAGTTACTACTGTAGTAGATTTTAGAAAAAGGTTTGAGGAATAGCGCTAAAACAACACTTCTATCGGGTTTCCTCTTCGGTGGACTGTATACTTTAACCAACACACGACTATTGCATATTTTGCGTCGAATCGGCCCATTTTTTTGTTTATCTTGAGCCAATTTCTCTAAAAGCCGGATTTGTTTACCCGTGCAGAAAAATCTGGAACCCCTTTCTCATACTTAATCCCCGGGACACACAGAGAATTCACAAAAGAATGCGTACAGTATTTTATAGAGTAAATATTGGCCTGTGAATGGCGTAGCATGCTAAGACGGATTATATCCAACGGAATTGTTGTGACTTTGTTAGGAGCAGCAAAAATATACAATTTCTTTATTTCATGGAACAAAATACTTACATATTTATAAAGATGGACGCAGAATAGACGGTGTTAAGAAAAAAATATATACATGTTTGTTTATTTTACTAATAACTGTACACTTGAGAAAACAATACCCTTAGAGCCTGTGTCATCTTTGTGAATGCTGTGTGGAGGGTATTTTAGGGAAAGGAAGGGGAAGAAGTTCTGGAAAGGAAAAAGGTATGAGGAATGGGGGTCAACGTGTCCACGTGACGGACGTATGAATCCATTCCTCCCACTGTGGTGTAAGGCGCTGGGTCGAGAGATCCTCCCTGGGAGAGTCTCTCCCGATCCGGCCCTTCGTGTGATTAGATGAAACAAATTCATCATCTGGATCCCAGTAGATGAAAAAAACGCATTCGCCACCAAGACCTCACCCCATGAACCAGGGCTAAGTCACCAAACGAACCGAACCATTTGGGGTGACCTATGCCAGGGGTGTTAGTTATCCAATGAGTTAGAAATACCTATATGAATTGAAAAAAATATTTATCGATACACCATTTTTTTTTGCCCTTATGACATTTATTATTAAGTTTTTATAACTCTTTATTGCCCTACCTTCAAAATTATTCTTTTGGGCTTGTTGGGGTTTTAGCGAGGTACCCGCAAAACGGAAAAATGGAGAAAGTCAGGGATCGCCGACTTAACCTATTTTCTTCCTTTGCTTGTTCTAATTTCGCTGCTTCATCACGTTAATCTGTTTTGATGGTTTATTAATCTGTTTTGGATACGGTTGAACCTAATCAGTAATCACTTGAACATGGCTCCTTATTGACAATTGATGCTGACAGGACGAACCATAAATACTGAACTGAACTATAAAAAAACCAAACTGAGCACTATGACACCATTTGTTCTTGGTCGGCGTAAGGTAGATGGGTTGAGAAATTCTTGATAGGAATTACAATTTTGGAAAAGGTGAATACTAGTTACCAACAAAGCTAAAGAAAAAAAATTAAAGTAAAGTTTCTTCATATTTATTTGCAGTTTATTTTTGAAAGCACTGAAAACGATGCGAGCTCGAATTAATGCATTTATTGCAGATATTTATAAACATGTTTCAAATTTCGTGACGCACGAGTAAATATAGAGATTTTGATGCTTCTGCCTACAGAGTGCCAGCGAAATGGTTCATATTGAAGTAGAATTCTGAAAATCTTCGTACAATTTTTTTAAATATGTATATTTTTTAAATGTGAATGCCACACAACAGTCCCAACTGCTCCCTTCTGGAGCCAGTGAGACTATGGCATTCTCCAATTGGGATATAATAGTGAGGCTGAAGGTAAGTGGGGAGGAGAAGGTAATTAGGGAGAGGAAGGTGGGGAGCTACCTGGTTATTCAGATCTGGTCACCAAACACGGCTTAAGCCATTTCAAGCAACACTTCAAAATGGTGGTCTCACATCAGAGCGATACTGAGAGTATCTTGCACCCTGGAACGTGCCGCAAATATACCTTATATTATTTTTACTTGATTAAATTGTGATATTTATATAATAATATTTTCTGTACAGTTACCGCTTTTCTTCTCCATTTGTTTCCAACGTTTTGGGCATTTGGAACTCTTGTTTCTTGACAATTGCTTAATGCAGAGCAGTAGATAATCACAATATCATACCTACATATATACACATTTTGTATATGTGTATATATGTAGGTATGTGTGTATATCTACGTGTGTGTATGTGTATACTTACATATATGACCTTTTTTTCTTATTTCACTGTTTAATTCCTATCTTTTGTTTTACAATTTTTTTCTTTGTTAAATTGTGCTTTACATTCGTTTTCTCCGCCTTTTTTACTCGAGCTCTGCTCTAAAAAAAGGTGTAATACTTATTAATTATTGTATTTTTAAAAGAAAAACTTTATTTAATTTATAAAAACATGTAACCTCTGTACCATTATATTATATTCAATAAAAAAAAAAAAATATTGCTCTCTTGAAAAACCACCATTCATAATCTAAGTTTGAAATAGCTACAACCGTGTTTTGTGACTACATTTAAAAAACCTAGTACCTACTTCCCAACCTTCCCTTTCCTAGCCATCCCCACACCCGTCAGCCTCATTAAATGAGGATTCTCTCCGACCAGTTGAAACTCTAGTACGATATTTGTAAATAACACTATGAATAGCTGTTTAGTTCTGAAACGCTTATGAACTGAAACCCATTTTCCCAAATTCCTTGCATTGTTATTTTCTCCCCTTTTCCTTTTCCTTCCTTGAAGGGCCCTACTTATTTACAAGAAGAAGAAGCAGATGTTATCTACCTACTTGACACACATAAACAATATTGCATAAAATCGAAAATTATCCACATTTGATTAATTCGAAACTCGTCGTGAAACTGATCACAGCTCGCTCTTGCAATCTCGCTTAAAGTCTCACTTAAAAAAAATACTAATTAATACAAAAAGTGACGGTAAAGTGTAACCACTTTTGTGCTATCATCGTGGAAGACCATACACCTCAAAATTGCAGCGTATGACCTCAGCAAAGAGGGCTTTCTCCTTTCAACTTACCTCATCCTGTGACTGATTTTAAAGAACGCCATCAATTGTTTTGTATCATACAAAAAAATTTACAGTCCATCCTCTCTCGTGTCACGATATCGTTCGTTGACAATAGCCATCATTTTATGTGGAAAATGTGGCTTATTGAATGGTGGAGGACTATAGAAGTAGAGGATTGAACCCATAACGCTCGAGTGGTAAACAATTATCTATCACTCTACCAAAGGGTTAGTCGTGATATTTTAAAAACATCGCTATACGATACTGCTAGGCACAACACGAAGCACGATGATCAGACGGGCGCACAACAAGCGCACTGACTGAGCAGGCTCCAACGCCCACGAGTGACGTCGACGGTCGCGTGGCCCGCTAAAAAAATGGACATATTTGTACGGCCCGCCACCAAAAGTAATTGCTGACCGCTGCTCTGGCTACTCTACTCTACTCGAATTTCTACCGATTTCTCACATATCTCCCTTAAACATTTGAAGTTTTTAAGCTCTTAAAAAAATATATGTTTTTTTTGAAGATAATATCTAGATACGTTCCACGCCGAAACGCAAATTATACGAAATTCCCTCGATAGAAAAAAATCGCAAAGTATGCTCCGAAAATTATTAAAAACAAGTCTGTATCTATTATTATAAGTTATATTTGTGAAAAAATCGACAATGTTTCTTTAAATGATACTTAAGATACGTTCCACGAGATTTTTGCTCTATTTTAAACGAGTCATGTTTTATTAAGCATTTTCACAATTTTCGCTTCCATTTTATTAGCGCGCTCTGTCCAACGTTCATAATTATATATCTCTCCATCTTCTTCTTTTTGAGCGGGGAAGCGCCGCCTTAAGTAGCTCAATCAGCTTCAATTTAAATCTACACTCCAAAATAATTATTATCTATTATTACTATTTAACATTTTTGGCAATTTAAAAAGTAGTATAACACTTTAATTCCGCGAGATTTCCCCACAAACAATAATGTAATTACGCAATTACCCAGTGGCCAGTGCGCAGTGCGCAGTGCGCAGTGATGTACGCAGTGATGTACGCTGACTAATTATCCGTCAAAGGAAGAGTGTTCATTAGTTCATCACCTAGTGTCGGGTTTGACACTGCTAGTCTTTTTAACTAACGACAGGGACGTGCGGTACTTTTTCCAAAAAATCGTGATCAAACATATTTTTCGGCCAGTTTACAGTCGGTGTAGCAATTAACTTTACTTAATTAATCCCCCAGGCTGCGGGCCTATTTTGTTAAAAGGTCAAAATATTTTCAAATTTATAAATGCATCCGAAAACTAAAAAACTGTTTCTGAAAGGTGATGAAATACGCTGATTAATATATAATTTTTGAAATTTAAAAAAATTGAATTGCAAACACAGAAAAGTTTTAAAAATACGTTTCGTTTTTACGACCTTACGTTTTTCTAACTAAAATTACCGATAATAAAAAAAATGAACACATACATATTTTTAGGCCAGTGTATAATGAACTTTATTAATTAAAAATTCCCGAAAATCATATTTTTTTCAAATCGCAGTAGAAAACTTGGATCTTAAAAATGTGTACATTTTAATTATTTTTTGGTTGGTTAACTTATAGATTTGAATATAAAGCGTTGTGTTTTTTTTATTCTAACACCGTGAAGATCATATTTCATGATTTTAAGGGAAACACGGGTTCACGGGGTGAGGTTTGTCTAGGTCTTGGAGGTGGATGACCAGTGTCCTGGTGATCAAAAATCTTTTTTTCTGTCACTAAACTTCAACAGTTTCAACAAATGTAATAAAACATCATATTCTTCAATAAAGGAAGTAAAAAAGCGAAGCCTCAGAGCCAGGAGAACGGCAGCACTTTTCCGGAGATTTAGGTACACGACTATTCAAGGTTAGTTGGTTTTCGGAACGACTCGCATAGGTCTCATAGAAATCGTAATCTTTTGTTTTACATGAGCTCCACACAGGAGGTCCTGAAAAAAACAATTTCCCACAGGGCCTATGTCATCTTTGGGGGTGCTGCTTGGGGGGGAGGTTTTTTTAAGAAAAGGAAGGGGAAGAGAGTTCTGGGAAGGGAAGGGGTTTAAGGGGTGGGTAGGAATCTGGGGGTCAGTGTGTCCAGGAGTGACGGACGTATTCCTCCCACTGCGGTACAAAGCGATGGGTCGATAGAGTCCGGCTGGAAAGGTCAAAAGGACCTCCACAACCCGTCTCTCCAGATTCTGTCCGCCATCAAGACCTAGAAAATCCTCACCCCATGAACCCAGCATCGGGGTGACCTATGGCTAATGGTTTCCGAAGCGGCGGTACCACACCCGCCTCCCAAATTGTTTGCGCAGTGTTTTTGGAAAGAAAACACAATTAATCAGTTCTGACAATTAAGAAAAATAATTTCTGTGTTTTATTTGAAAGAAAAGATAAGACTGAAAGCGGAACATTAAATTACATTAAAAAAAATTTATTTGTAAATTTGCGTTTCCCTTTCTTTCGTAACTAGATACCGCAAAGGTAGAAAGGAAAAATATACATTTCAACTTGATAACCTAAATTCACCTTTGCAAAACATTATTCACGTATTATTTACGTGTTTTATTATTTTCAGATATGTTTTCGGGGTTGAAAACAGCCTCCGGCCAAAGATTATTCACGTGTTGAAAATGAGCCAGGGTTTGAACCCGCGACCTTCGAGAGTCTTACTCAATGACCACGGAGGCCGATGATTGATTGAGGCTTGATATTGATTGACATTTGGTGTCAAAAACAAATATTTGTTACTTACTAGCTATAGAAATTGTTTCTCCCAGCGTGTCCTTTCCCATTCGTCCCACTCCCCTTCCACCTCCCCTTCCTCTTCCACGTCCACTCCCCCTCACGCGTTTCCACTCCGCATTCTCCGCCTTCCCCCTCCCCCCTACCGTGATCCCCTCCCCTCTCCCGCTTTCAATATATTCAGTCCCGGTACATTCAGATTTTCAAACAGCTGGCGTGCCACCTATTTCATTTTTTTTTACAATTTTTCTATCGAATTTTGTACCTAACATAGGTACCTATTTAAAATACATATAAATTTTGATAAGCTTCAAATTATTCGATTTTGGTTAGAATAAATTGGTGAGAATAAATTTATTAATTTAAAAATTTTCGAAAATTGAATTTTAATTTGATTAATTTAATTGATGGTTTGCAAAATGTCTTTTTCAAATTGTGACAGTTTTATAAGAGTTTTTGTAATGATTAAAAAAAATTTACAGATGTAGTGTCATGTGGTTGTAATAATCCAGAAACTTCGCGAGGACGGAAAGAAGGTATTTTGATAATAAAAATCATCCACATCAAATCCCCAAAGTTTCATGGCAATCAGATGAACTGTTAGCAATGCATAATTTCATGATGCTAGAACTTACTAGTGTATATAGTAAGAATCGCGGGCATGCGCACATCAAATCCCCAAGTTTCATCACAATCGGATGAATTGTTTAGCAACGCAGTTTACAGTAATGTATTTAATCATATAATTATTAAACTATGCGATTCTAGTAAGTCAGGTATTTACGAGTATTTTCCTCTTTGTATTACTAGGGCACTTCTACTAACATTTTCTACGGAATGATTCAGTGTAATTTGTATTAGTTCGATGAGGTTCTAACAATCTAGCTTTATATGTAATCCAGCGTACTTAGCCAGACGGCATTACAATTCGGCTTTCATAATTTCGCAGAAGCTTGGGGAGCATCTTTAAGAACCAATGGTATAAAGCAGCGATCGGCAATAGGCTACTTGCATCATTTATATATTTTTTTTTCAGTTTAGGCAAATATTCTAAGACATTCGGTATTTTTTTAAATTGTAATTTTGAAACCAATAAATACAATATAATACTAGTATATTATAATATCGGTGATTCAATCATCTTAACATCATTAAAGTTATGTACAATAGAACTAAAACATTCTCGACCGAGTTATTATTCAAAGAGACTAAAATATTCAACATCCGTAAATTATTTATATTGCAGACTATGAAATATGTATTTAAAAACAAAAATTGTTTCGAAAAAAATGAAAATAGAATTAGCAAAAGGACTAATAATATCTTTTACACCCCTCAAATCAAAACCAAATTAATGCAAACACAGAAGTTTTATTGGTCCTCGGACATTTAATCTATTACCAAAACACATTCAAACGTTAGATAAAATATCACTCTACATAAACGAATTAAAATTATGGCTTTATGATGCAGATGTTAAAACACTTTTGCTATAAATTCTATGTTAACCTTAATGCATCACTTTTCATTTCAATTCTAACTTATATAACTTATAAATCTTGTTAATTGTACTTACTGATGTATGCATTTTTGTTTATATTACCTACCCACGCACAGGCAGTGCCTTAGTGGGTTCCCATTACCTACTTTTTACTTTACGTAGATTTAATTATTCCTAACTTTTGATTTATTTGTTTCTTATATGTGTATGAAATTATGCAAAAAATTATTTTGAAATGTTTATAATAATGGGAAAAAATAAAGATTAAAAAAAAAAAAAAATCTCGAACGAATCAAGTTTGTATACTGATAAAACTATATATTTTAAAGCACAACCTTTAAACAACCATAACTGTCAAAGTTTTATTTCCTAAAATTATTAAATCGGCGCCATCTGTAAACGTAAAGATTATTAAGTATGATCCGTTTAACCTTACAGATAAAATGTTGTAGTATTTTCACAATCAAAATAAAGTGTATTGTGAAAACACTATTATACACACATTTACAATACGGTGCGGGTATTTTAATCTAAATTATTATTAAATGTTGAGAGAAAAGCAGAAATAGATGAATAGAAAAAGGTATAATTATTGGTTTTTCATAAGTAAACCAGTAACGATTACAACATAACCTCCTAATATCTTTCGCCATTGCCACCGGCTAGTAAAAATAACAATTCAGCGAAAAAACAATAAGCGGCCCGAGGGCGATTTGTTTTGCCCCAAATATTTAATATTTTCTCAAACAAAACAATATCGGCCTAATCTGTACCTAAACTACCCTAAGAGGATAGCGCAATACCGAAACCGTCTCAAATTTGTGGCCATATATAATAGAAACAAGGGAGATGAGCCACGAACAACGCCAGTCAGTCACTAACATCGTTCACCGATACTACTGAAAATATAATCTACTTTTGTTTCTACTTACATACAAACGCATAACATTAATTTTTTTTACATTTAAAATAATAATAATTTCCATCAGGGCTTTTGTCATCTCAGGGGATGCTGTGTATATGGTATTTTTAAGGGGGGGGGGGGGGGGGGTAAGGTTTTAAAACTCATTTTTATATATTTTTTTTCTAGTATTGTGTCAGAATTTCAAGTAAATCGGAGCGTTTCAAGCGACCGGCCCTCTTGCTCTATTTAAGTATATTTTGAGTATAAAAAAAACCTTACATCGATTTTTAAATTTTTAAAGTTCGTGAACATCATAACTCAAAATTTACTTGATCAAGTGTTTTGCAGCATGTTGAAGTCAAAAATCGCATTTTTTACTTCAACATGCTGCAAAAAAATGCTTTTTACACTACCTGGGAAAACATATCAACTTTTAAATTCATTTCGATTTTTTTTTTTAAATGATCCGTTAACAATTTATGATGTTCACTGCATAACACCTTTTTTTCGAGGCGTCTCCGGAGATTCGCTCTCACGGATGTATTTATTAATATTTTTGATTTTTTTTTTTAAAGATACTTCAGAAGTCATACTATCACGTGTATATAAAATAAATAAGCCAACATTATTCATATCTCCAAAAAAATCATGAAAATATGCCTTTTTTTCGTCTTTATAACCTAAACCCGTTCGACTCAAAAACAATAAGCCTAAACCATTACATATTACAGAAAGGAAGGGTCTTAGATTAAATTTGCTTGAACAATTAGAAATCAATAAACTGAGGGAACGGACTCCGGTGTCGACGGAGACGGAAGGAGAATGAAAGGCATCCGTGTTGGTTGCGAATCCAGTCGTTTATTGTATCATGAGCTACGTAGCTGAGGTCGGTCGATGTAACATGAAGATGTCGAAGTGCCGTAGAGTGAGACGTTGCGGGTGCACGGTCATGATGAGTGATGCAGGTCGGAGATGCTGTGGTGGAGCAGGCCACGGGCCTGCAGGTCACCAGAGTGTTGCTCGACGCTCGTTGCGGAGAGGACCTGATCGTCCAGGCCGTTGCTCGACGCGCGTTGCGGAGATGAACGGCGGTGACTCGGTGAGTGGAGCCACCGGCAGATAGTCCTTGTGATGTCCACGAAGGAAGCTGCCCTGGAAGAGAGCTGATGCACGGGGCACTCGGAGTTACACGATGGTTCGCTGTATAGAGGCGAGATGTAAAGGCGACCGTTGACTAGAGACTGACTTGAACTGAACAAGTTTGTTGTTTAGCGCGCCGCTTTATACAAGAGCGAGCGGCCGAGTAACTTTCCACTCGCTGGCAATACGTGCGCTGGAAGGTGCTAGAACTAACTCGTCACTGTAGTCGCGAATGCACGCTTGAGTCTAGACCTTTCGCAAAGGTGGCGAAATTATTATTCACCCGAGAAGGTACCTTGTACTGATAGCAGCATACCGGCGTAGGTAAATAAGTAGGTACTGCGCGCAGTGTGAATTGCAAGTACTTGCGGATGTAGGTCTTTCTCGCGATTTCTTTGAGTGGCGGAATAATAATTTATGAACGCCACAAAACGAAAGAATGGCCCCAATGTAACGCTTATTGATAAAGTAAGGAAAAATATTTATTCCCCACTACTTAGTATAATTACAAAACCAAAAAAATATAATGCACTTGAATGAGTCATAGCTAAAATTTTATAAATAAGTCGCCTAACAGTGGATTTAGCCACAGTTTAAAAATGGCCTTGTAAACTGAAACAACTGTAACTAAAATACTTGCAGAACTTGATAATAAAACTATCAAATTTAATTTTAAATAAGTATAAAAAGTTAAATGGAGTTCTACAAATTTAACCCAAAAATAATTACTAATAATGAAAAGGTTTTACATTCAAAGGTCATTTTTGAAAACAAATCAATCAGTTTTAACCTTGTACGACTGAGGTGACATTGACTTCTATCCGTGTATCTCTTGAGTGAATAACACAAATGACCTACCTAGTACCTGTCAATGAAATATCACATTTTATAGCGCTGTAAATACATTCTCCAAAATTCAAAATACACAATGGCGATCTCCTGACTTTGAACGTTCGAGGGTACACTACACTAATGGCTCTTACTTGGATGGGATCAGGTTACAGAATCGGAGGGGGAGAGAGAAAGGGGAAGGTTGTTTCAACAATGATGCCTAAGAGGATGGGGCGTACGGTGTACAAAGGAGCCGCAAAGTCCCTTAAATTTGACATAAATACATACTGGCTGGAGAGGTTTAGTGTTTAAGTGTTTGCGACGAGCTTTGATCGAAGGTTTCATAATGTCAGGTACCAACTTACTCTTAATTATTACAACAATACTATAGAAAACCCGTCAAACATCACGGGATATTACAATAATTATAGGATTTGTGAAGATCAATCAGGGTTCATGGGGTGAGGTTTGTCAGGGTTTTGACAGACTGGTTGAGGGAGACCTTTTGACCTCTCCAGCTAGGCTCTCTCGTTACATCGGCTTGCCCTGCATTAGGAGGAATGGATTCAAATGTCCGTCACTCCTGGACACATTGAGCCCCGGATTCTTACCCACCATTTATACCTTTTTTTCTTCCCAGAGCTTTTGGCGACGACGCAGTATTAATCCTTGATGATATAACATGGAAATCAGTAACTCTAAATATAAATATATTTAAAGAAAACTAAAAATGGTCTAATAAAAGTAAAGCATTGGCTAGACACAAACCTCTCCACTCTTAATACCGACAAAACTTGACGGCCTCCTTGGTTGAGGGTTAAGGCTCTAGACTCGCAATCTGAAGGTCGCGGGATCGAATCCCAACTGGGCAAATAAATTTTATT
The DNA here is from genome assembly GCA_936435175.1 of Glyphotaelius pellucidus. Lineage (NCBI taxonomy): Eukaryota > Metazoa > Arthropoda > Insecta > Trichoptera > Limnephilidae > Glyphotaelius > Glyphotaelius pellucidus. The sequence continues at coordinate 310,501 of OW386560.1, read as the reverse complement.
TGATTAATTTGTGTTCTTTCACAATTCATTCATTCAAAATTATACTAGTATATTTGCGTCTCGTTCTAGAGTGGAAGATACTCTCAGTATTGCCCTGGTGTTAGGACACCATTCAACATTGAAACGTTGCTTCAAGTGGCTTTAGCCGTGTTTGGTGACCAGACCTGAATAGTAAGGTACTTCCCCACCTTTCTCTTTCCATCTTCTTCCCTCTTCACTACCTTCAGCCTCACAAGATACCATAGGGGATGCCATAGTCTCATTGGCTCCAGACGAGAGTAGCTGGGCTTCTTGTGAGGTATTCACATTTAAAAATGACACTCTACATGACGTTTTCCATACGCTTACAAAGCACTCCCGAAATCTCACAATCATCCATTGCACTTGTTGTACCCTTAAATCATCAAAGGAAGTTCAACATTTGGGAATAATCATTGCAGAGCAACTACGTTGGGAAGACTGTATCAGACACAGAAAGAAAAAGACTCCGTAATCTCTGCCACATATCCTGCTTTCTTAGGTCCATCTTGTCTCTAGCAACATATGGTATTATAGGATGGGGTACATGTGCCGAATCCGTTATTAATCCAATAATACCAACCTATACACCCCTCAAAAGTACTATTTGCTACAATTAGGGTCTTCGCCAGTTATTTATTAAAATAAAATTAATAATCACTCGGAAAAATAACCGGAAAAATAATCATCTTAATATACATTTGGAAAAATATTCGGAAAAATAATCAAGCACACAGGCGCTTTTTATTAAACCTGGTTGCCTGGTCTAAAACTATCGCTCCTAAAATATACAATGCATTGAGTATAAAACATTGGATATTTGAAACGAGGCGAGCTTTTAAAGAAAACGCTAGTTTCTAACATTTAAAAAAATTATACTCCATTACATCTTTTTACAATTCCTTTCGTATTCTTTTTACAATTTATTTCGTATTTCGTAATTCAAATGTGACATGAAATCTACTAGATGAGTACCTCCCATGTTTACCCTGCGTTCATTTTTTTTAAATATGAAATAATTGTTATTTATTTTTGGGGTGTTATGCCGTGATGAGCTCATCTGCCCTGATGATGGACACTGCAATGCTGTCCGAAACGTTGGCTAAAGAAGGAAGTAGCGCAACACGGCATAACACCCCAAAAATAAATAACAAAAGTACTTTTGGCCGTGAAAACCTAAAATCATACATGAAATAAGTGGTATAATTTTGCACGTATTATAATCTTAATTTGTAATATTTTTAATTTTTATTTCTATCTTCTCTAAAATATTTTTATTATTAATATTGTTTTTTTTTTTTAAATGATTTTTATATTTTCTTATATTTTACTATTGGTTTCTACAAAATTCATTATTATATAAATATCACAATGTAATCAAGTAAAAATAATATAAGGTACATTAGCGGCACGTTCCAGAGTGGAAGATACTCTCAGTATCGCCCTGGTGTAATGGTGTAAGACCACCATTTAGAATTGAAACGTTGCTTGAAATGGCAACGTTTCAATCTGAAATCTTACGTTATAATCTAAATCATGTATGACTACTATAAAACGGGCTTGAGCCTAGTATGGTAGTTGAGAAAATCACAAAAAATCGTAATTTATAAAATTTATAATAATATCAATCAAACGTGTATTTTACAAATGAAGTGTTATTTCTTGCTATTGCTAATGTTTGCCGTGTAATAAAAAAAACTTTCTCATTACATTTATTACACAAGAGAGCATTTTGGCTCTTTAAAGATAATTTACTTAGCGGTAGCACATTTAGCACTAAAACGACGAAATCGAAAGCACTCCAATTGACGTGCTTTTTATCAACTTTTTTTGATTTCTACAGCGCGTCTATATATAAACATGTATGTATATTGTAACGTTATTTCATTTTACGGTTAAATATTGAAAAAAAAAAAACAATTTTTTAAACAATCTTATGGGTAGTCAGGTACCCACTCAGGTAGGTATTTAGTTCATTTTCGTTCTCCCAATTTTTCGTCCCTTCGCGAACCGAATAAAAACTTTTCGGTGGGTAAAATTGAATCGCGTATTATGTAACGTTATATAAATAAAATATTTCCAATACATTTCATTTGTTATTTGTGAAGCTTTCTTGATTGTATGAATTCCCTGAATTTCCTCAGATGTCGCTGCCATGACAAAGCAATGCATTATGTGGATTTGGGTGAGAGATGTTGCTTACAATTATGATTTACGTCGTGTGTATACGGCCTACGTACTTACGTTAAGTTCTTACAATCAGCAATGAAAAGAATACGATGAACCAAAATCATTTAAATGTTTGTGTAAACGGAATGTGACGTATTATTTAAATCTTTTTTTATTGATTTATTAAAGTTTATAAACCTGATTATAATATTTACTTAATTTATTGATTTAATTAATGTATTTAACAACTCGCAACGAAAATATGAACGAGATAAAGACGAAGAAAATTAAAAATATATATGCATTTCACATGCGGTAGAATTGAAATCTTCAGAAAACTAAAGTAGACAAGAGTAGGGAGGCTACGAAGCATCGCACAAAGAGGAGACCAATTATCTCATTCTCTGGCAGGCTAAATTCTATACTTGTGTGTGTTTGTCTCTTTTTAGTGTCGCTTTTCACCTATTTTCAAATCACAACGGTGCTAAAGAAGTTTTCACTTCTAAAAAGGTAATATGCATTAGGTTTTGTTTTCCGTCTAATCTCTTCAATCGAAGATTGGCTACCATTTGGACAATCTTTACTTCTCACGCAATTTACAACTTGGCGGAACTGATCTAGCACCAGTTGTGTAGTTTTCAAAACTGTGAACTAGAGGGTATTCTTCTACACTTCTTTTTTATGCGAATGCCGCGCTACGATGTCGCAGTGGGTCCCAACTGCTGTCGACTGTCCGAAGACAGTTGGACGACGGCATTCCTAATTGGGTATATTGTGAGCCTGAAGGGAGTGGAGAGGGGGGAAAAGGAGATGGGAGGAGATGTGAGGAGATGTGAGGAGATGTGAGGAGGTGTGAGGAGATGTGAGGAGATGTGAAGAGAAGAGTGGGAGATCAATCAACCTTCCCCCGTATTTGGATCGATTTGGTAATCTTATGTGTGGGTGGGAGAGGGTCGTAAAATCAAGTTTTATGAATGTTTCCAAAGTTAACCTGCGTGTTTCGAAGTCGTGCCTTTTAACTCAATGTTTGTCTGTAACTTCAAATTTCCTTTCTCCACAGTTCACAAGTGTCGCCCCTCGCGTCGGAGTGTTGTACGTTTTGGACAGTTTGCTACAGGAAGATGTAACAAAACTTTTTACAAGCACGTGAACGTGGGATCATAGAACAGCGCGGGACTTCCTGGGAGAAGTTACAACGAGGTATGTAATAATACTATTTAATTTCTTTGATGCGTTTGAGTTTCAATATATAGGGTTTTCCAATTAGAGGTGTTATTTTGATATTCAAAGAATAATGCAATTTTTTAATATAAATGATCAGATGTTTATTTCATTATAAAGAGAAAGGTATGCCGTTAACAGTGAAAAAATAACATCAGGCAAATGACCACCACGACCACGCTTACAGGACCATATCCTTTTCGTGAAATTTTCCATAACCAAAACGCACAGTGGCTGCCCTATGTCCTCGATAGCCTCACGAATTCCATCTTTGAGGTCTTGAATCGACGCTGGGCTGTTGACGTAGACCTTTTCTTTCACGTGGCTTCAAAGGAAGAAGTCGCAAGGTGTTAAATCACAAGATCTCGGTGGCCAATTGTGATCACCTCTTGGAGAGATAACACGGTCCGGAAACTTTTCCCGTAAAAGATCAATGGTTTCGTTGCTTGTGTGGCACGTAGCGCCGTTTTGTTGAAAGTAAACGTTGTCCAGATCAATACCATCCAATTCCGGCCATAAAAAATCATTCATCATCTCTCGATCGCTAATCGCTATTCAAAATAACAACTCTTTTTTTTTTATTTATTTACCATTTATGCAGCGGGAATGGATAAATGTTGTAATCTCAATCTGCCATCATGTCTCGCTAGCTCTGTCGGTAGAGCGTGATTCTTTTAATCTGAGGATCGCGGGTCCGGGCCCCACGCTGGGCGCCAATATAACATTTTTATCACCACATTGGGAGTCAATATACAAAAATTATACCACAGAGGGCATTAAATGCAGCAAGAGTATCAATTCTACCGGTAATCAATAAAGGAATGTGCTTATAAAAGGTTTATTAATAAATTTGAAGTTGACAGTTCCAAAGTTTGTCTTCTACAAGTGTAAAATTGAGTTATAAACTATTTTTAATTATTATCGATCGGGAGTGGACAAAACTGGAAGTGATTTTATTTTTTTTATTTTTATTTTATATTTATTAACGCCCTAGTGGGCTTTTACAAGAAAAGAAGCAAATATATAATTAACAATATTAATTACATGTATTACATAATCAATAAAACAGAATAAATATGAATGCAACACAAGAGCCTTGTCTCTTTATGATGAGGAAATGCTATTGTTATGTTCATTTTACAACTCTGTTTAACATGTAAAAAAAAAAATGTATACTTATTGTAAAAACATACAAATATTAAATAAAAAAAAAAAAAATAAAAAAAAAAAAAAAAAAAAAAATTGACTCATTAGGTAAAGAATATTACAACATAAAAAAGAAATGAAATGAAATAGTACAAGTTGTACTTACAAAAAACTAAAACAATTCAGCTTTAAATATTTATACATATTATTAATAATAAGACCTGACATAGAACAAAGTGTAAATAGAACCGCAAGAATATTATAAAGTAAGTATACATTTTACTGGTGAGGTTTTAGATGAGAAAATATTTTATGAGAAAAACAAAAAAATAATAAGTTAATTATTAGCAGATAGAATCGAGATTAATTGATTTTTGAAACATTCAAAACTCTCAATACTAAATATATCTATAGATTCGCAGTATTTATTCGCAAGGTTATGGATTCTTGGAATTGGTGAGTATATAGAGTAATAAGTGTTGATTTTATTGTTGCATTTAAAAATATCCTTACTACGAGTTTGTCTAGCGGGTATGCTAATGCAAATTAGTTCCAACAAATTAGGGCTGTCAATTAAAGATTTTATAATTTTGTATAAAAATAATAAGTTATTTAACATAACATAACATAACATAACATCAGTTATTTAACATAAATTTAATTCGCGTAAGTATCACAACAATCTGCTGGTCAATTTAATATTGAGTATCAAATGATAATTATCGATTGCAAAGGGCGTCAAATCGTTTAGTCGTAAAGATTAAGTAAAGCAAAGATAAAAAAAGTTAAGTGAAACCAACAAGAATGAAGTTAATATTAACTATATAAATGCTCTTAAAGGCCACCCGCTCATGGAGAAACTGAAAAAAAAACTAATTGGCGACTCAATCGTTATCCACAGGAAAGGAACTTGTGAATTTCATTGGCGGTTCGCACAGAGGTCGTGAGCCGCTACCATGGTAACCTGTCAGCAAGGCAACTGAAAGCGACTCCGACTAGCGGTGCTGGTCGGAGCAGCAGTCATTTTTCAGTTGTCTTGTTGACAGGTTGCCACGGTAGCGGCTCACGATCTCTCAAATTTTGTCATGCTTTGACATGTCAGATCAAAAAAATATTGATTTTGTTCAGGAGTTTGATTGCGATTCCATCGCCAACTATTTTTTTTTCTTTAATTAAATGAAGACATTATGAGCGAAACTCAATCGAAAATCTGGAAACAGAAAAATCAGAAAAAGATATTGGCACCTCTGGGACTCGAACCCAGGACCTCCCTACTTTCCGGGTTGGGCGCTCTTATCCACTGAGCTAAGGTGTCGATATCCAATTCGGTCACTTTTAACTGTACCATACTTCGACTAAGAACCGCCCATATTATCTTCATTTTTCTTAACGCATATTTTTATTGGCTGCCATCTTTATGAATGATTGCAAGATTCAACTCGAACTAAATGCAATCTAGATGGTGTCTGGATAAATTATTATCCATTTTATTTAATGTGCGACATCTATTGACTCTTCTGCAAGTCTGGGATCAATATTATTATTTATTATTTTAACTTTATGAGTAAAACCTCAAACTGTAATATTTAATTAAATGAAGACATTATGAGCGAAACTCAATCGAAAATCTGGAAACAGAAAAATCAGAAAAAGATATTGGCACCTCTGGGACTCGAACCCAGGACCTCCCTACTTTCCGGGTTGGGCGCTCTTATCCACTGAGCTAAGGTGTCGATATCCAATTCGGTCACTTTTAACTGTACCATACTTCGACTAAGAACCGCCCATATTATCTTCATTTTTCTAAAAGTGACCGAATTGGATATCGACACCTTAGCTCAGTGGATAAGAGCGCCCAACCCGGAAAGTAGGGAGGTCCTGGGTTCGAGTCCCAGAGGTGCCAATATCTTTTTCTGATTTTTCTGTTTCCAGATTTTCGATTGAGTTTCGCTCATAATGTCTTCATTTAATTAAATATTACAGTTTGAGGTTTTACTCATAAAGTTAAAATAATAAATAATAATATTGATCCCAGACTTGCAGAAGAGTCAATAGATGTCGCACATTAAATAAAATGGATAATAATTTATCCAGACACCATCTAGATTGCATTTAGTTCGAGTTGAATCTTGCAATCATTCATAAAGATGGCAGCCAATAAAAATATGCGTTAAGAAAAATGAAGATAATATGGGCGGTTCTTAGTCGAAGTATGGTACAGTTAAAAGTGACCGAATTGGATATCGACACCTTAGCTCAGTGGATAAGAGCGCCCAACCCGGAAAGTAGGGAGGTCCTGGGTTCGAGTCCCAGAGGTGCCAATATCTTTTTCTGATTTTTCTGTTTCCAGATTTTCGATTGAGTTTCGCTCATAATGTCTTCATTTAATTAAATATTACAGTTTGAGGTTTTACTCATAAAGTTAAAATAATAAATAATAATATTTTTTTTTCAGTTTCTCCATGAGCGAGGCGGATGGTCTTACGTATTTTTCTTGCGTCATCATGTTGGTTCCATTCCCGGCAAATTCCTCGATTAACCGCTTTGTGTTCCTGCCGAGGATCGTGACTATTCCAATTTTCGTGGTGAACAAAGCTGTTCTGCGCTGCGTAGAAAGCCGACACCCTAGTACCTAGTACCTAGTACCGGACGCTAGTGATACTTGGTAATTCCAGCTCTTCTTCCATCCCCAGCTTCTTCTGCCAAACACTTTGCAAGTGACTATGAGTTTTCTGCGCTGGAATCCTCAGTTTGGCGAGCAACGTGTTCAAAGTATCTTAAAATTCGTTGTAGGCAGATTGTTGAAAGTCTATTGTGGAAGCCGCTCTTCCAGAATGGACACATTTGTTCGTTTGACTATCTATGGAATCCTACAATCATCACAACATGTAATGTAGATACACAATTACAACATTTGAAACACAAAATAAACATTATAAAAAACAAAATAGATATGTAACAATAAAATAAATTAGTACTTAATATAAAACTTATAAATTTTCGACTATTCTACCGCCGTCTTCAAAAATACATGAAATATTATTTTTTAAAGACCCAGGTACTGGCGAACAACTGCAAAAGCGCTTCCTTCTTTGGTCTGGTTAGAAAATTTGCAGATAAAATTCCCACCAGCAATGTGGGAATTTCTAGATTCCTGTCTATTCCTTCTGTGAAATAAAATCAATCAAATGTTTGGCTAGCAGAGGTATTATTATAAAATGAATTGAAGCCAAGAAAACTATTTCTATAGAGGAGACTTGCACAGCACGCTTCGTTAGAATGAACACAAAATATAGCACTAAGCGCCACTTATAATAATCACAAATATTTATTATCTTGGATAAACAAACTATATTACTACCTTGTGGCTATTCAGCACCTCAGTTAGACTAGTTAAAAGGTTCAAACATTTTTTTCAAAAATTATCTTTGAATGCAAGACCATTTCTTTTTCTCGCATTTCTAAAATCAAAATAATTTTCAGAAAGATATATGTTGTATTACCGTTTATAGTTATGTGACAAAGTTCTGGCGTTAAGTTTTTAAAGCTTCCATTTATTTTGCAAGGTTCTAACATCACTTTGAACTTTTCGCAATTATAATTTTGTTTGTGTCTGACCATTGCTCGTTTTTGCGAGGCGCAGTGTAATTCGTCACTTTTAGTTGGAAGGGGTTTTATTAAGGGTTTTACCATTTTGCCTGACCATGTTCTGAGGTGTCAAAGTTTGCAAAGACGAATTCTCATAATCAATTTAAAAAATTTCTGATTTAGAGGTTTCATCTTGTGTAAAGTATTTTAGTTTAACGTATTTTAAATAAACTATTTAAATAAGACCTTTCTTTTGCAATGGCATTAGAGAAAAATGTAGTTAGAACATTGTGCAATTATTAAAATGCTCAACTGATTGCATATGATTCTATCTGCAATCTGCATGTTTATGTATGTTTCAAGATGGTAAATATACATCCTAATAAAAAAATTTCCTTTAAAATATGATAAAATACACAAGATTCGCCCTCAAAATCGGATAAATAGATTACGAAAAATCGTCTTTGCAAACTTTGACGCCTTGTATCTCAAGATAAAGTAAAGTAAAGCTTTTTGACCAAAGTGACGTATTGTTGTACAAGTCTTGTGCAAGTGAAACATCTCTAAAAGGGCCAAGGGACATTTGTATTTCTTCTGTCATTGTTGCTTGAGAGAGGTTGTACAATCCAATTATCTTCTTCTTCTTATCGCGTGAGTGGTTATTCCAAAAAATCAATCTTTAAAGTTGAGAAAGAAACTAACGTCACAGTAAATCGTCCAAGAAGCCAACGTGAACGTGATTGATATTAATGTGACGTGTATTTAAAAAGTATTTTAAAACCCCTCAGAAATCTAGTGCATTTTTTTAGATGTTCAAAATATTTCCGCTTTACAATAAAATCCAAATAAATAAAATATTTCTGAAAATATCTGAAATAAAAACTGAAGGGTTATAAAATACGTTCATAAATGTTATTGTAAGATATTAAAATACATTTTTTGAAATATTAAAATTTTTAATACAAACATAAAAAAGCTTAAAAAATGGCTCACGTTATTTATTTTGTATCTAAAATTACTGATAACGAAAAAAAAAAACACACACATCTTTATCAATCAAATGTGTAATAAACGTTATTAACATTCACGTTTTTGTCATTTCATAAAAAAGCAATTAATAAAATATTCTTTAAATTTTATACATTTTTATCAAATTTCTTTCGGAAACTTTGGTTTCATAGAGGTGCATGAATTTTTAGATTGGAAAATAAAGAGTAGATTTTAGAGAGATTTTTAAATTTTTCTAAGATTAATTTTTAGATTGGAAAATAAAGAGTAAAGTTTTCTTATTCTAACATCGTCAAAACCATATTTCTCAACATGACAGTACAACTGTTTATATGAGACCTACGTGAGCTGGGAAAAATATGGTCTTCTGTGATTAAGCAGGTTAAAATCTAGTGCCGTGGTTTTTGCTGCTTCACATATTGAGATTTCGTCTTTAGATAAGGAAAATGTTCAGCCTAAATTGCAGCCAACTGTATCCGAATGCCATCTACAATAAATGTTCTCATTTCTAAAGATACGGAATACGACGCTTGACCCACTCCCCCGCATTTTGACCGTTTCAATAGGGCGCCCGGCCCCCAGTGCGGCGCCTCGCTTTGTTAGTTGGGGTCACTGGTTCGATTGACACACATTCATTCTACGACCGAGCCGCAATGGGGGGATAACCGTTTTCTTGATACAGCCAGGCAAAATCTATGGGAATTTTTGCTGGTACATACGGTATTCAAAATCTCAGTATTGTAGGAAAACTGTATTTTATCGATATCCTCGGCAAAATGGTTCGGCCAAAAGAGTTTTTCAATTTCTTTCAGATAAATTGTAAGATTTTTTTTTTACATTAGCTCCAGATAGGAAAATAATTTTCCTCAAGGCCTCTGTCATCTTAGGGGATGCCGTGTGCAGGGTCGTTTTAAGGAAAGGAAGAAACGGAAGATCTGGAGGGAAAAAAAGTATGAGGAGTTTGTAGGAATCTGGGAGTAAGTGTGTCCAGAAGCGACGAACGTATGGATCCATCCTTCCATCTGTGGTACAACGTCGCCTTAGTTCTTAATTGTCCAAACGACCATTTTAGTTTTTGTTCAATCTCCACTTTAAAATGAAAATTTAAGTGTAAAAAATGATAGTTAATCACATAACTATGAATTATTTAAACTAATGAGACCTTTGCCTTTACGAAAATGGCTTTATCAAAGACCTATCTTAATGTTTCATTGAAATAATGAAAGAAAACCCACTCCTCCGGTAAAATTTTCTAATGGTCGTTTGGACAATTAAGAACTGAGGCAACGACAAGGTAACTGATCGAGAGAGTACCTATGGCTGGAGAGGTTAAAAGGCCTCCCTTTTTCAGTCTTTCCCGATACTGCCCGCCTTTGCCGCCAAGACCCAGACAAACCTCACCCCATCAACCCGGGCACCCTGGTTTGGTTTTCTAAGCCACCAAACGTAGCAAACTATTGGGGATGACTTATGGCACATGACTGACAGCCGGCGTAGTCCAGAGATAAGGTTCTTGATTCGCATTCCGAAGGTCGCGGGATCGAATCCCGGCGTGGCATTTGATTAATTTGTGTTATTTCACAATTTATTAAATAATATATAGTATATTTGCGGCGGTTCCATGCCAACTGAGAATAAAGTCAACTCAACACCTCCTTGAAATGTAATTAAAAGCTATGAAAAAAAATATTTTTAATTAGCCGATAACCCTAACCTAACCTAACCTATTTAACCAATTTTTTATATATTTTTTTTAATCACTCTAAATGACTTATCTGAGATGGTTCTGAGTTGGTTTCATTCCGAGTTGTCCGGTCACCATTTGCGGCACGTTCCAGAGTGGAAGATACTCTTAGTATCGCCCTGACCACCATTCAGAAATGAAACGTTGCTCGAAATGGCTTTAGCCGTTTTTGGTGACCAGATTTGAATAGCCAGGTACTTCCCACCTTCCTCTCCCCATCTCCTTCGCCTCCCCACTACCTTCAGCCTCATAACATACCCCAATTGGGGATGCCATAGTATCACTGGCTCCAAAAAAAAAACATGTGTCGTCCAATAAATGGTTCCCGGGCGGCAGTACCCGTACCCGCCTCCCGAATTGTATGTTGTACATGTTTTTCACTCTTATTTCTGGAATTTATGATGTAATCCGTCTGTATTGAAATAGTAAATTTGTGCGTTCCTAATGCGTGTACTAATTTAGTGAATATTGTACCAAATGAGGAAATCTCCATGAAGTTGTCTCCTACAGTGGTTGCGTGTGTAAATCAAATTAGCAAGACTTTATTTTACTTACAGGTTTATAAAAAAATATTCAACTACATCATTTACATTTGTAGAAAATTATTTATCAGAAAGTGGGAAGCGAACACTGGAGCTATTCGCGAATGGTTGAGGCGACGTCAATCGGAAACAGAAAGAATTACATTTTCTGGTCTGTGTCAGTTATTGGAGTACGAGCAGCCAATAAGAAGTAATCATGTCTTGAAGGCGCTGCATTGTTCGCTTACCACACTGTTTATCCTCCAATTTTATCTTTGGGGAATAACCTTGAGAACAAATTGTGACAACAAGTATAATATAATTAACTTAGCGATCGCTTGATCGATCGGATTGATTGGCGAAAGATGAAACATACAAACAAAAAATCGCTCAGTTTTGAAGGTCCACCCTTGTCTATCTACATTCATCGTGGGTGTACCTACGTATTATCTGCGTTTATCTTGTATTTTCTGATGTAATAATATACGTCTCCTCATTAAAAGAGTTCGCTTAAATGAGTTTGAAATACTCTCTAGGGACGGAGATACGAACAGAGAGAACAGAGAGAACAGATAGAACAGATAATATACTCGTACAGGCGAGGATGGTAAAATGGAAGGTAGGTAAAGAAGTATATTATATGTTTTTCCAATATTGGGATAGATTTTTTTAAGGAGTGATGGCAATGATTATTATTATGTGGATATGAAATATTGGGATAGATTTTTTTAAGGAGTGATGGCAATGATTATTATTATGTGGATATGAAATAATGGGATAGATTTTTTTGATGAATGATTTCAAGGGTACTACTAAATGGAAATCAAATATAAGGATAGATTTTTTAAAGGGGTGATTGTGAAATTGTAATGATTATTGTCGTGTAAATATTGGATAATGAAATTGGTTTTTAAAGGGGAATTGTAATGCGTATTATTGTGTGGATATGAAATAATGGGAGAGCTTTTTTAAAGGAGTGATTGCAATAGTTTTGAGGGTTATTCTTCTTTTTAATCAACATAACTTATACCATTCTGTCACATTTCCATCTAAAGTAAGAATTTTTTTTTACTACAAATAAATTCTCTCTGGAGTCAGAGGGGAAATTGTAGTAAAGGGGGAGGAGGCCTAAAACGCCTATCGGGGGTGACAAACAAGAGCTGCGTTTCTTTTTAGTACATTCACTATATTTGCTATTTCGAATGACAACCCATGTTACAGAATAAACATACTAAAACATCAGTCGTAAGAAATAAGTTTTTGATATTTTTAAAAATTATTTAATCAACATCATAAAAAATAATAATCGCGGTTACTTGATAGGTTATACCTTTTGGAGTTCAAAAATTGTTTTATATTTTATGTCGTCATATTATTTTTGTGTAACATTATAGAATACTAGCTTTTCCCCGCGGCTTCGCTCGCATGGTATTACGGGAAATTACTGTAGCGCTTGCACTTATCAATTATCTCCCCCCCACCCCACCCCCATCCCCTCCCGAATTCCATATATTCATTCCCTTACATTCAGTTTTCAAACATCTCGCCTACCACCTAAATTTCATAATGCTATAGCTCAAAGAAAAAAAGAATTACTTATCCAATTTAGTTCATTCGTTCGGAATTTATGCGCTTACAAACATTTCGGATGTTTATTTTTATTTAAATATTTGGAAGTTCGTTACTAAAATAAAAAAATACTCTATTTATCATTCAGTCTTTATAATCGTTACGAATTATATTTTTAATATAGGAACTCTCATCTGACATTTATTCCAAGCTTGTCCAAAAAAAAAACGAATTCTAATAATTGAATTTTCTGCAGTAGTAGCCGACCAGTAGACTGAGTACCTACCTGCATAGAGCCCAAAAATATATCAACATTGTTTCCATGGAAAAGATTTTTTTCTGACGTTAGCAAAAACTCGCTTTTGTTAGCGACAGAAAACGTATAACAAATATAATATATTAATATTTATAATTTCATAACGCCAGAGCTTACCATCATATACAACCTGTAGTCTGCGCATATAATTTAGCTTTATATTAGTGAAAGAATTATTAAAGTCTTTATATTGTGTTATGCGTGAAAAGGTCATAAACAAACTCGAGCAGTTTCGCATTTATAATATTAGTATGGATACACAAGTCGAGGTGGTGGGAGACAACTGTGATTTGTATGAAATACACTTCTATCACGAGGATTTACAATTCTGTAACTTAATTTTTACTACAAAAATAAAAGCACATATTTTTTTTAAATGCACAGTCGTTACGTTTTTAGTACAGTAGATTTTAAAGTAATTATAAAAAAGAAGAACAACACAGGACCGTATGGATACCAAATATTGGGATAGATTTTTAAAAGGGGTGATTGCAATATTTTTTAAAGGGTTCTTTGCATTAGTTATTACTGTATGGATACTAAACATTGTACTTTCATCCGGGACATTGAAAATAAATTGGTTTAGAATTTTGTAATCATAAAAAGAAAGCAGCCAATAAATTTGGAAATTATTTTACAATATTATTGTTATCTAATTATAAGATTGAGATATGAGATCGAAGAAAATAGCCTAAAATGATCAGGACTCAACAGCCGAGTGCTTAAAGGCTTTGCCCCGGTAAAACAGTGATCCTGGTTTCGATTCCCAATTACGAGCGTTATCTTTATTTTAATTTATGTGTCTTGTTCTGTTTCATGTTGGCTTAAGATTTATTAAAATTACATTCTTCTTCAATGATTAGATAGAAATGAGGTAATTTTATTGGTTATTAAGTGAACATCTAATATCGGGATAGATTATTTTAAAAGGGTATTAAAATGGGGGGCGAAAAAACACTATTATTTATTTGACATAATCTTGACAGGGACCACAATGTATAATAGTGATAAACTGAATGTTGTCAGTGTTGTCACGATTACATTTACCGCAACGGTGGGGGCGGAATGGGATATGGGATTGGGGCGATACGGGATGGGGTGGGCAACGGGTTTTTTTCTTTTCAGACTCCCTCGAACAGGGACCACCCGTGCGCTGAGCTCGCTTATTAACCGGCGCGCGTTATTGGAAGTTTGAATTCATTCACGGACCATATTCTAGCTCTTGCTGACCACTGGTTGGAAAACCCTGCTTTAAGCGTTACAAATTTAAATCTGCATTTTAAGTAGACTGGTTTTAGCAGGGGTGCCCGGGTTCATGGGGTGAGTTTTGTCCAGGTCTTAGGAGGCGGATGACCAGGACACACTGAACCCCAGATTCCTACCCACTCTGTAAACCCTTTTCCTTCCCAGAACTTTCCTCCCCTTCCTTTCCTTAAAAAACCCTCCACACAGCATCCCCAAAGATGACATAGGCCCTGACGGAAGTTATTTTCCCCAGGGCCTCCTGTGTGGAGCTCATGTAAAAACAAAAGAAAAGAATTTAATTTTTTTACCCCTCAGGCCATGTTCTTATTTTGTCGGAAAGTCAAATATTTCTGAATGTAATAAAATCAAAATATATCGTATATTTCCGAATTGTTGTTGCTGGAAAACTGTTTTTGAAAGGTGATCAAATACGATTTCAAATTTTATAATTCAAAATAAACGTAAAATTTTGTTAATGCGCATATAAAAGTTTTGAAAATGTTGTTTTTCTAACAAGCATTACAAATTACCAAAAATAAATAAAAATGCACTCATATTTTATCATGAACGTTAATGTGAACTCAATTTTTGTTGTTTCATGTAAAAAAAGTTAATAATAAATTCACAAAGTTCATAACTTTATTTTCAAAGTGCTATCGGAAAATTTGGATTAAAAAAGGTGTACTTTTAAATTATTTTGCGGTTGACTTTTAGATTTGAATATAAAGCGTACTGTTTTCTCTTCTCTTTTTCTTTATCTCTTTGCTTTTACCATGATAGTAAGGGAGACAAAACGATTTCTATTAGACCTGAATGAGATGTTCCAAAAACGTTTTTCAGTTTTCATACATTTTAGATAAAGGGAGTTCGCTGAACAATAAATCCACACAAATTTTTTACATTGTGTTATGATTCATTTCTAGAAATATTGAGCTTTATGTAGAATATGAGCACATAATAAAATGAGCACGCTCACAACCGATGGCACAATTGCCCTGATAATGGACAATTTAAGGTTTCTCGAAACATCGATTATTTCCACTGAAAAGAACCAACATTTGTTTTAATACATGAATATATAGAAGTTAAACGACCGTAAAATCCGCTTTTTAATGTGCATTTTATTTGGTCATCGCATTGCATCTTTCAAAACTACTTTTCTGTCTATAAAAACATTACAACTATGAAAAATACATTCCTATCTATAAAAAAATTACATCTATGAGAGCTATGCACAGTGCACTATAAAAACTATCTATAAAAACATTACATCTATGAGAACTATGCACGTTCCTATTCTATAAAAATGTAATATCTAGGAAACACGTCTTTTGTTCAAAGTTTCGAACTCTCCCCGTATCTATGCTTCGATCGGGCGGTTTCTTCCATAGAAACGTCAGACGATAATGCCTGATTTATCGGCCTGTAATATATCTCCTTGTATCCGAATCGCGCGCGAAAACAAAGCAGCTGTCAAGGGGAATTAGTATTTTGAATATCGAACAGTTTGGGTGGGCGATGTTGCCAGCTTTGATAATTTACGTAATACGTCACGTGGCGTGATACATTCGCGCCTAAATGTCAGCTTTTTGCTGGTGGTAGCATTTAACTTAGTTTTTTGTGGTTTGGGTAAGGCTAAATTAAACATTTGTTTTGATAAGTCAGGGATACAACCTACAAACCTATGGATAAATTGGTATACTTTTTCTTTAAGTCCATCAATCTACACCCAAAACCAAAAATTTCCAAAGTGGAAAACATTCCTACTTACAGCGCACTCTGGCTCCTTTTAGCACATTTGACTCCTTTCGGCCAATATGGCTCCTTTTAGCTCATTTTAGCTGCTTTAGCAGCTTTAGCGACTGCTTTCGGATTCTTTCGGTGCATTTCGGCTCCTTTTAACCCTTTCGGCTCATGTCGCTTTATTTCCGCCCTTCCAGCTACTTTGGATTCATTTCCATATCGTACTTCTCATTTTTTTCTCTTTTAGCAGATATAAATTCACGTTCATTAATGATTTCGTGAATCTGTATTGTTATTTTGCAATATGAAATCGAAGCGAACAAAAATTTAAATAGAAAATCTTTACGAAATAAGTACAATCAAAAAATATTAAATAAAAAACAAATTTTCAGTGCCAGTGAACTTAAATTATTACAATTCCTAGTGACAATATTCTACGACATTGTATAAAATTAAACAAACGTAATACAAGAAGTCAGGATTTATTTCAGTGCAGAAATTCTAGGACTAACTACCATATGTATTCCTCTTTGCCCAGAATACTAATGGAGGGAAACAATTACACCAAGTCCGTGGATATCTTCAGTTTATCTTTAAACAAATATAAAATATTGTTACTGAAGCAGTTCAGTATGTACAATAAATATTGTATTTATTACCATTAATATGTAAAAGCCCTGAAAAAGGGCGTTGATCAATAAATAAATAAAAAAATTTCAATGAGGTGATCCACTAGTCCTCGATAAACTCAAAATCGCAAAGGCCCCGCCTCTTTTCAGGAGGGATTTAATAATACTTTTTTGGAAAGGTTGGAGAAGGTATTTGAGATTTGCTTTTTACATGTTGATTTCGTATAGGCCTGTAAAAAAACATTAACATCCTTTTTTACGCAATATTTTTTATAATAACAAGGAAATTTAAAATCGATTTCGTGAAACCAAGCGACATAGATTTTAGAGACACCATTCCCCACCGCAGCGGGTCGTTAACTGATACAAAATTAACATAGTCTTTATGCAGACGGCATAGGGTTTATTTCTCAATTTCAAATGCATTGAATGCGTCCCGTTTTGATTCATGACGAAAAAAAAAGCGCGAAATTACATTGTTTTGCAAGTATTCAATTTTTTCCCGTCATTTTCTAAATAACTTAATTTGCCACTTTATGTATAAAACTTAATCCGAAAATTGATTCATTAGTAGGA
This sequence comes from Glyphotaelius pellucidus, assembly GCA_936435175.1. Taxonomy (NCBI): domain Eukaryota; kingdom Metazoa; phylum Arthropoda; class Insecta; order Trichoptera; family Limnephilidae; genus Glyphotaelius; species Glyphotaelius pellucidus. The sequence continues at coordinate 293,008 of OW386560.1, read as the reverse complement.
GATTTCGCATTTTGCATTTTTCGTGTATATTCATAGGCTTGATACTTTATTTTCTTCTAAACTTATAAAAAGGCATAAAAAAATACTCGGTTATATACAAAGCCTTACATTTTAGTTGCAGTATTTAATTGAAGTATCTGTAATATTTCTAAGCGATCAGATTTACAAACCAAAAACACATGATTTTGAATTAATTCGCAAGGCTCATTTCATCCCTCCTTGCCATCGAACTATATCTACGAATAACAGCCGGGGAATTTTTACTAACGAGGGTACAAATAACAATGAAATCACTTAATTTTTTCCCCATTAGGTTGTACACAATGCCTTAAACTCGATTAAGAAGAGAAGAGGTCTATGAAATTCTCCAGAATTGACCTCGAGAACAACTAATTTTCAAACCCCAAATTTATCATAAAGCTGGAACCCCTAAATTGAATTTGAAAATTATTAACTTTTACTCGCTCCTTTTTTGTACAAATTGGGACGAAAAAATGGCTCGCATTTTTATGGTAATGAAGGCAGCCACCAAACAGGAAAAATTTCGCTCGCAAGCGCCGGAACCTATTTTATCTGTTCACTATATTAAGAAACTAACTAACTAACCATCACACTTCCTGCCACACAACTCTATCTCGGAATACTTCTCCAAGCTTCATTCTAATTTATATTTCATCCTCATCTGTTATTCTAACTCTTGACACCTGACTCAAGTATTTGATTGACTTGATGGTTCTATATTCTTCAATCTAGTGCCCCGATATAATTATCTAAGAGTACTTAGTCATTAAAACCTCGATTTTTTTTATATGAATACCGCACAAGAGTCCCAACTGCTCCCGTCTGGAACCAGTGAGTCTATGCTATCCCCAATTGGGGTATGTTGTGAGGCTGAAGGTAGTAGGGAGGGGAAAGAGATGGGAAAGAGGAAGGTGGGAAGTACCTGGCTATTCAGATCTGGTCACCAAACACGGCTAAAGCCATTTCAAGCAACATTTCAATTCTGAATGGTGGTCTTACACCAGGGCGATACTGAGAGTATCTTCCACTCTAGAACGTGCCGCAAATATACTCTTATAATATTAATTATTTTTAATGAATAAATTGTGAAATAACACAAATTAATCAAATAAAATTTATTTGCCACGCCGGGATTCGATCCCGCGACCTTCGGAATGCGAGTCAAGAGCCTTACCGCTGGACGGACTTCGCCGGCCGTCGATTACATTGAGCGAGTTTACAAGCTACTAGCCGGTAAGTTTAAAAGCGGGGGATTCGGCGAGTGAGATTGCCATGATGACACACAAAGCTGTCCAATCGCTCAGTAGCGACAGAAGCAGCTAAAATAACGACTCTCGCGTGAACCAATTCAGTCGACATTTTGTAAAGGTGAGCTCGCAGCTAGCGCCACACGGTAGCTTGTAGCGAGAATTACGGCTCCCGCGAGAACTAATTCTGATCAAAAATCAGCTGTTGGTAGGCCACCATTCCCGCCTCCCAAATTGATTGGGAGGCGGGAATGGGTACCGCCGCCCCGGGAACCTTTGTTGGATAACCAACACTTCTGCCATAGGTCACCCCAAATGGTTCGCTACGTTTGGTGATTTAACAGGGGTGCCTGGGTTCATGGGGTGAGGTTTGCCCAGATCTCGGCGGCTAATGCGTTTGCCCACCACTTTCTCTCCTTCCTTTAGCTTAAACAGCCCTCCACTCAGCATCTCCAAATATGGCAAAGGCCTTGAGGGATTTTATTTTCTTCAAGACGTCTTGGGCGGAACTAATGTAAGAAAATAAATTTGATTAGCAAGTTACTTCTAAACCTTCATCTACCAAATTTCCTTCCATTCCTCACGTTTTCTACCTCAAAACAATACTCCATGGTTGGGAGCAGAAGAGACTGGTGCAGTATTCACATTATAAAAAAAAACAATTTGCTAGTCTCTTAATCTTGCAAGACATGTTACATCCCGTGATTTTTCACAGGCTTTTGACATCCACAAAAATAATGTAATATGTTCCAAGTCAAAGCTTCCGTTAACAATTTATTTTTACCAATTTCCCTAAATTGACAACAGATTGCCACACGTCTAAAATCAGAACGTTAAAATCCATTCCCTTTTATCTGCCATATTTTCCCCAATTTACGGGAATAATGAAACGGTTGAAATGTCAAACAGCGCCGCGGAAAGGGTAAATTGTTCGGTGACGTACTGCCGAAATTATTTTGCAAATGGCAATTGAAAAATTTAGGGAAAATCTCGAGCGAAAAATGGCGGCCCGGAGTAATTTCATCATTTTGTTTTTGGTTGTTCTGGAGCGGGAAATAATGTTGCCAACACAATTCCAATGATGGAAATATATTTTGGAAAGTGTGTCACTGTAAAGGGTTGGTTCTTTTTAGGTCCGTTTTTAGGGAGTGGGTAAAACATGTTGTGAAAGGCTACTGTTGAAACATCAATTTTTTTCTAAATGTGAATTTCGCACGTTTAATTCTCCCTGTCTGGAGAAAGTTAGACTATAGCACCTCCAATTGAAGTATGTTGTGAGGTTGAAGGTAATGGGAAAGGAAAGAAGATTGGGGAGTACCTAATTATTCAGATCTGGTCACATTCAAAAACAAAAAAACAAACACCTAACACGTTCAACTCGAGTCTGACTTCTTTCAATTCTAAGAGCTTCAACTCCGTTCATTAATAAGCCAGTAATTTTGCACAAGAACGACATGATTAAAAAATACGTGTTTTATTGTAATATGCAAACCTGGGGCGTGGAAATAACTCTAGAACTCTCTGAGCGTAATACTCGTAAGCGTAATACGTACGATCATGAATCTACCTTGTGCGGACAAAATATCACAAAAAATAGCAATCTTACAGAATCTCAAAGGAAAAAACAAAAAAAATTACCTTGATTGTCGATCTCTGCAACGTGGGAGGCCTCCCAATAATTTAAATCCACTTGAATTAAGATCAGTACAATTTTTGTAATTTTGAAATATGCACAAGTCAGTTGTAAACTTTACATAACTAAAGGAAAAATCACAATGAATTGCACGACATTCAAAACACAAGATGATGTCATAGTTATTCACTGGTCACAATAAGATTTTCAAATAAAAATATTCCAAACTGCATTATTTCTTCAAAAGAACAAGTGAGCGCCATCTCTTGATTTGGTCGAGTGTTTTGGTCGAGCATGATGATTTAGCAGTTTTTTAAACGATACATTTCAGGGTCTCTTGTAATCCAAAGAGACCGCAAAAAATCACCATGCAATATAAATATTTTAATTATTTTTCGAACAAACAAAACGTATTACAATGCCTAACCGTGTACATTGACAGATAATCGAAACATATCTGAGATACTACGGAGACCGCGCTGAAGTTTATCAATCATCGGTCGGAATATCTGTTAACAATTATTGACCGTACTCACAAATATTGATAACCGACCATAGATGACGGATTTAGTCAATATCATATTGATAGAGGGGTTTTATCGATCGTCTGTACTAGACTTGCAGGGCCTTTTAGGTTCATAATTTTAGATCTCTAACTGACTACGTTCATGGCTTCGTCTCCAGTTGTTAGAGAATCACGATATTTAAAGTAAACATTGATTTAGCTGTAGTTTCATCTGGGATGTAGATAGCTGTGAGTAGTTGTAGCCGTGACCATGTTGCGATGATCACTGATTCGGAAGTGACGCGACGCGCTGTAGCGAGGTTTAGGGCGATATTTACAGGCTTACGGTCGGCGAGGGGCTGTGGAATATTTCAACAGTGGGCAAGTGAAATTTTGAAATCTAAAATCTGTTATGTGGTAAAATAATGGTCGATAAAAAAACTATTCTTGTAATACATTAGCAAATGTTTTCGTGATTATGAGAAGTGAGGTTCCTGGTTAAAAAATGCTTTTATTTATAAGAAAAAAAACAGTTTTTATTACAAAGATAAATTAATATTGTTATTAAATATTCTAATTTCGGTTGTATTAAAGTGATGTGAAATATTTCTGTGTAGTGCGTAAAAATATTTAAAAAAAAATAGTTTTCCAAATTGTAACTGATTGTGTTTTAGTTTATTTAAAATGTGTTATTTATTTTGTTTAAAGTTTTGACAGATGTCGTAATTTTTCAAGATGTGTTCGAAAGGTAAATTTCTTCATTTGAAAGGCAAAACTTCGTCTACTTGTCCAAATTTTGGACTTATGGTGGTACTTCACTTGGATATTCGTAATCCTGTATTTGGCATATTTGGCAAAAATCGCCGATATAAACATTTATTTGATACATTTACCTATTCGGCAAGAATGCCGAATACCAAACACGCGTTTCCGCTCTATTGCCGACTTTCTACGCACATTAAAGGAGTCAAATTGAAAAAAAAAAACAAATAAAGCGTTTAGGTTTACACCGTTTACATCAACCTTTTTAACCGGAGGGCCAATTTTTCCGTTTTCTATAATTTTGCGGGCCGCAGGGGATACGGTACACACAGCTTGGCATGGTTCACTTTGCACTCGGTGGTGTCGCAAACCTATTAATTATGTGGAAAATTTTATAACTCTAAGGCCAAGCCAATAAATGTTTTTATTTATATTCTGAAATATTTAAAAAACTACATCATGAAAAATAATTTCAATTTTGGGGCAACTGATTCAAAATAGATAAATAAGGGTTTGCCGCGAAACCCTTTGGTATTTTGTTATAAAGATTTTGAATGAGTAGAACAATTTTATTTTTTTTTTTACCGACTATATAAAATAATTGTGTGTACAAAATAAAATGGTGAATTTAAGTATAGATATTGTGTTTCCTAGTCCTCCTCAGTACGGAGTCTTATGCCGAGGCGGACGAAAGTTATTTAAATTTGTTTAGTTTTTGTATTTTATGCCATTTTTAGTGTCTTCACTAGGGTTTTTTCATTGATTTCTTTCAGCCACATTTTTATTCTTGTTTTGTATTCATTAGTTTAAGTCTTAGGGAAGGATCTTACGGAGTTGTATTGTTGCAAAGAAAGTGTAATTTTTTTCAAAGTGTCGTTCTGTTTTTTATGTCAAATTTTATTGGATCTAGTGTGATGGATACACATTACACAGTCTAATAGAGAGTTTAGTACTTTTGAATAGCTTCAATAATATATGTTTGGCATATAGGTATTCGATGTACATTTGGTACGTCAAAGCTATTAAAAATGTCAATCAAAGGTGTTCTAACGTAAAGTGAAACATTTAAGTTTGAAAGTTAAGACTTAACCACGAAATTGTGCCTTTTATAATTATTAAAATCATACTGATGCGATTAAATTGCTCTCTGAATATAATTTTGCTTTACTATTTGGCTCCATGCGTAGACGGTCGTACATGCCTTTAGTTGCATGATTGTCTTAACGTCAAATATTGCCAAATACAACCAATACGCAATCACAATTATGAACGACAAGTGAAGTGCCACCATAAACACGAAAGAGTATTTTTTGTCAAACCAAGTGATATTGGTAGAGAGGTAGAATAACCAATTTTTGCTAGAAGTGACGTTAACGACGAATCACCCTCCAAAAAGTCAGCGACCTGCTTCCTTGTCACCGTGATATGCTTAACTGGCGAATATCTGTGCTGAAAGAGATGTCAAATTTTCGGAAAAAAAATTTAGAAGAGAAAAATAAAAAAGAATTAATAATAAATAATATTAATAATTTTTGGTCCAAGAAATTATAGATACTTTACCACAAAGTATACTTGCGGCACGGCGGTCCCAGAGAGGAAGATACTCTCACCGTTCAGAATTGATGGGTTGCTTGAAGTGACTTTAGCCGTGTTTGGTGATCAGATTTGAACAACCAGATACTTTCTCAACTTCGTTTTCCTCATCTCCTCCCCTCCCCTGCTGCATTTAATCTCACTAGATACCCAATTGAAGATGCCATAGTCTCACTCATAGACTCCAGACGGTTAGGAGCAGTTGGAACTCTTGTATGGTTAGATCCGTCAGTGGCTGAGTTGGCATTGCGTTTGGGTCCCACCCAGGTGTCGCGTGTTCGATTCCTCGGCTGCCTAACTCGGCTCCATCATGACACAACCAATATTTCTCGCTTACTGTGGTGGTAGTAGGAGATTTTCAAATATTGTCAGGTTTTTCGTAACCCGGGGATGTTTGTCTTTCTTTAAAAAAAATTGGTTGTCTGTAAAGTCGGTTAACGGGCGATAATTTTACGTGATAACGTCGTATAATAACGATGGAGTGGAAGAGAGATAGATGCGTCCGCGCTCTCGCTTGCACGCTCGGCTCAGGCTTAACGTGACAATGAGTCATGCTTTTTCGTGTGCAGCCGGCGTTCACCGATTTATAAGACGTTATCACGTCAAAAACCATGGTGAAATAAACCTTACCACACTGATTTGGAACTTGCAAATTATTATTTCATTTAATTTCCACATCTTCTTCATTCATGTTAGAAACTTTCTTTAGGAAGGGAAGATAGGATGGTAAAAAACTCACAGTAGTTGTAGCTGGGTGGGTTGATATGCACATACGAAATTCACATAAAATGTTCCAAACTGTACAGTTATTTGAAGTCTTTGCACACACATGTAAATACAATGTTTCCAAAGGTTATCTTTGCACTTTGAAAATATGAACTTCATAACACACTGCGGATTGTTCGAAGGTTTAAACTGCACTGAAGGTGAAATGGGAGGGAAGTGGGTAGGAATTTCAAAAGGACAATAATAATTCCTAACATACCGCCCACCAATTTTACGAAGGAAAATTTAACTAATTAAGTAGAAAGTAATTAAAAAACGAAGAAAGTAGTTTGCTTAAAATTAAAAGATAAACGTACATATGCAGAAAAAAAAACTTAATTTGAAGTAAGGCCTTCTATGCCTTTTATTATCCTTTTAATTTTGGCTTTAAATTACGTAACCGCCTAGAATTGAAGTTGTAGAAACCATTAAGCTCAGGTGCTTTGGATTTCACTATAAAGGGAACTACATAACTACCATCACCGTGTTGATGATGTTTACGTTTGAAGATTTCTTCACATTTGACGCCGTCAGGTTGTATCAATTCTGTAGTTGGTGTTTCTTTAGAAGTCCAAAATCTTTTTATAAGCTGATCAAGTGAAACATGATAAGATGTTGAAGTAGTAATTTCATTCGGAATATTTCCTATTAGTACCAAACCAAATATTGTTGACAATCCAGATATATTGCTGTTATTTCCAAAAGAAGTCCGCCCACCGTCAAGAATTGAAGGGAAGAGATTAGCTCCGAGCAGGAAATCTATTTTTGAAGGAGTATCGAAGGTGTCGTCCGCTAATTCTCTTCTAGAAACGTTCATAGAAGGCAAGTCTAACTTGATCCTTGATGGTGGCATCTCACTTGTAAAATTAGAAATAACAACAGCGCTTGTTTTGAATTTTGGACCGTTCTGGCTTTTAGGTTTGATTGTACAATGCACTTCACCAATTATATGTACTGAGTATTGAGCGATTCCCTTGAGTTTCCCTTTGTAAGGCATGATTTTTAGTCCTAAATGTTTTGCGCATGATGCACTCATGATAGATACCTGGGAACCGCTGTCTAATAGCATTCGAATTGTATTGTAAGATCCGGTAGCTGTTTCACACTCTGCCAAAGCTGTGCCTAAAAGAGCTACGTTACAGTGTGATGACGATGACGAAAATAATACTTCACTTGATTTGGACTTCACTAAAGGCTTATCATTTTTATGAAGTAAAGAATGATGACGCCTTTTACATTTTATGCATGTAAATTTAGAAAGACAATTTTTTATCTTGTGCGCCTTTAAGCAATTAAAACAAAGTTTTAATGTCTTGATGATTTCATATCGGTTTTCTATTGAAGTATTTAAGAACTGCGGGCAATGCATTATATTATGTTCATCACTTTGACAGAGTTTGCATAACTTTATTGAAACGAAATTATTCTTTGTAACAGTAAGTACACGTTTAACATTTGAATTTGAACTCTTGTTAGAAGTGGTAGACGGAAAAGAAGAAGTAGACATATGTAACACTCGTTGATGATTGTGAAGAAATTCTAAAACTTTTCCTGAAGTAGGTATTTCATCTTTTTTTAATTGTAGTTCAAATTGTCGCTTTGTATTAAAATCCAAGTTTCTAATGATGATATGAGCAATAAACATTTCAAAGATTTCCGTCTTATCGTAAGTCTGTAGTGCACAAAGATTATCTTGAAACTTCGCAATATAATTAGACAACCCTTCTGCAGATTCTGTAGTCATTGGTTTTACATTTAGAAGTTGTTCTGAATAATGGTTAAATAAAATTCTCGAGTTTTGGTAGTGTTGCCTTAATGTATCCCAAACAATTACATAATTTTCATCGATTATCGGAAAACCCTTTATCATACTTAATGCCGAACCACTTAAACACGACATGAGATAGTGATGTTTCTCAATGTTCGTATAGTCCTCTTTATCGTGGACCAGACTTGTATATAAAGCGTAGAACTCAGCCCATTCTTCGATTTTACCACTGAATTTTGGCAAACTTATTGCGGGAGGCCTGACACACGAACAACGAATTTCTTGTTTAAGTACCTTCTGAGTAGATTCGACTATATTCATGCTACTTTCTGTTGCCTTGATTGAATAATATAATTCTTCGAAATAAGAATCAGAAATTTCTACGTCGTCATGGATGTTATCATCTTCCAATTCTAAAAGTAATTCCTGGATATCCGCTTGTAAACGCTGAAAGTTGTCGTAATATTCACTTATTCTTTCCAGCCTAGCCCTAAACAATGGAATATTAACTTCATTATCAAGTTGTGAAATTAATTTCGACGTAACAGTCAAATTTGAAATTATTCTACTACGTTTTCTTTTTAGTGTAGTAATTTTTTTAATTATGGTATCCATGATGATTTGAAATAACTCTACAGGCGTAGAAAATAACGAAATATATTTATATACGTAATAAAGTACCAATTAAGTTGGAAGGCTCTTTGTAAACAAAACTATTATTGAGTGCAGTACGAACTGTAAACAGTAATATACGCATGCGTTGGAGAAGGAAGACTATATTTTAAAATATTTCAACGCAAGGTATGAACAAACACATGTAAAGGAACCAGACAGCTGTATATTATGAAGTACCGCCTTGATATTGTATTTGAAATGCTCACTACTCTGAACTCTAGGTAACTGAAATGCAACAACACGATTAATGTGTAACTTATATTGAATTTTGTACTTTGTAATATGTAGGTATGTAATTCTAGAAGCATATCACGAAATTAATGTTTTTACGCATCCTGATTTCAAGCAAACTATTTTCTCTTTTAAATGGTTCATTATATCCGGCTCGAAATGATCAAAAAATGGAGTATGTTAGAAACTTTCTTTAGGAAGGGAAGATAGGATGGTAAAAAACTCACAGTAGTTGTAGCTGGGTGGGTTGATATGCACATACGAAATTCACATAAAATGTTCCAAACTGTACAGTTATTTGAAGTCTTTGCACACACATGTAAATACAATGTTTCCAAAGGTTATCTTTGCACTTTGAAAATATGAACTTCATAACACACTGCGGATTGTTCGAAGGTTTAAACTGCACTGAAGGTGAAATGGGAGGGAAGTGGGTAGGAATTTCAAAAGGACAATAATAATTCCTAACAGTTATGTAACCTCAGGTAAATGCTCACCCGTGTACACACGACTATTAGGAAAATATTTGTGACAGATCGATGACGTCAAAGAGGAATATTTCACATTTGTCGGTGAAAATCGAAAAAAATATATATCAAAAGCAGTCGTTTCGCCGAATGTTCCAGAGGCAGAGGCAGAGGTATCTCGACGCGAAATTGAAAGGGTGAAATATACGATTTTATTCTCGGAATGGAAAATTGAAAATGATTCGGGACTTAACTCGTATTTTGAGTTTCTAGCGAACAGAATGAAACATTTCAGTGATATTAAATGCTTTCCGCCGACGAAGACTTGTTGAACCAATTTAAACGAACAATCTGTTTTTGACAAATTTAAAATGAAATAAACATATTTGTATAAAGTAGTTGTAAGCTATGAAATCCGAACATTAAAAAAAAATTATTTTTGTATTATTATGTCGTGTTGCGTTACTTCCTTCTTTAGCCAACGTTTCAGACATATTATTAATAATATTGCGAATTGAAATGATGTTCGAAACGTTGGCTAAAGACGGAGGTACCACCGCAGAGATCTTTAAGGAAAGGATGGAAAGGAAGTTCTGGGAAGGAAAAAGGTAAGAGGGGTGGGTAGGAATCTAGGGTTCAGTGTATCCAGGTCATCCGCCGCCAGACCCAGACAAACCTCATCCCATGAACCCTAATAAGTCACCAAATGTAACGCACCACTTTTGGTGACCTGTAGTGTTGGTTATCCAATAAATGCTTTCCGGGGCGGCGGTACCCATTCCCGCTTCCCAAATTATATATATATAATTATTTTTTTAAAATTTATTTAATATATGTATGTTTTTACAATAAGTATACATTTTTTTTACATGTTAAACAGAGTTGTAAAATGATTATAATAATAGCATTTCCTCATCATAAAGAGACAAGGCTCTTGTGTTTGGTGAGGGAATTCAAGCTCAAGTATATGTTATCACTATAAATAATAATATTGCATCTAATAACAAAGATATGTAAGAAAAATCCGAGATATAACAATAAATAAATTTCAATATTTAAATGAAATATTAACAGTAGAAATGGACTCTTACAATTGTTTCAGGTGATTTTTCAATTTAATTTGGAATTTATGTATATTTTCGATAATTTTTAGTTTTGAAGGGAGGTTGTTGAAATAATTTATACCTAGATACAGATAGGTATTTTGGATGTGCTTGGTATTAAATTTTGGGATTTTGATATTGTTTTGAAATCTTGCTGATATATTGCATTGTAATTTTTTTAGCTGTATTTCTTTAAAAGTCTGTAGAATTGTATATTTTATATATATTGTCTGTCGTAGATACTTTGAATATTGAAAAGATTTTTTCAGTAGAGAATGTAGATGGTTTTTTCAAGATAACCTTAATTATCAATCTTTGAACTATTTTCAGAGGATTTAAAATAACATCATAAGTTCCTCCCCACCCTATAATACCGTACTGTAATATAGATTGAACAATTGCATAGTACACTCTTTTGAGGTTTTGTAGTCTGAGAATATTTCTAATTCTGATAAATATATATATATACATTTCCTAATTCTTTTGACAAGTTCACATCGTTATTCATCGTTTTTGCTTCTACAATCATTTAGAAATCTCCGGAAGTTAGTGCACTTTCCGGACACCTTGTAATTTATTTTCTTTATGAGGAAACCAAGCTTTGTTTCTGACGTTTTCTTTGTGCGCAACTTTCAAAGGAAACTGATACCGCCCTGTTGTGAAGTATCAACTTCTTTTGAAATTTGAATCCCGTTTAAAGTAATTATTAGGTAGTTAGTTACCTGTTGGTTCTAACATCTTGTTTTACGAAAGATGTGAAGCTAATGATGATATTCCTGTTATTAGCGTACGGCAGTTCAACTTTAAATATATACAAAACGGGTACAATATAAACATATAAATTTGTTTGAAATGTCTTTATTTTAGTAATAATTTTTGCTCTACTGGTTTCGTAAGAGACCTTCTTTCATCAGGGGAATATTACAACTAACATGAAATACAAAATACTGACAGATGTACTTAAATATATTGGAGTGAGAAATTAACTAAGGGGAAGGAGTAATTAGGTTACATACGGGGGAAATAGCGCAGATTACTGGAAATAGAATAGAATAGGAATAAGGTAAATTTAATTTACGTTATTATTAGTTGGGGATCCGCGTATAAATGTAATCTTCTTCCAATAGAAATTGTACGAAGAACAATTATTAAAATTATATTTAAAAAAAAAATCTTTGGACTACCCAACAGAACGCCTGTACAATTTCAAGTAACTTCATTTAAAGATTTATATATTAAAAAATAATTAATTTAGATTATAAAAGAAAAGATTAATATCAATTTTTAACTGAAAACTGAGCTCGACTTAAGTGGAACGTTTGCGCGGCCCTTTTCGGCCCGTTTCATACGAATCTGAAATTTGGATTTGAGATCAAAATACCTAACAAAACTGAAAAATTATTTTTGTAATCAAAAGGTTTATCAAATATTTAGTACGGATGTGAGCTATTTTATTTATTTTTGCTTTAAATTATATGACAAATATCCATTAAGGATTTTAGTATTTCATGATTTTAGAGGCAATTCGGGCAATTATTTGTGAGTAAATGAAAAACAATAAAAAATAATTTACTATGTCATGTTTGATTACGTCTAAAAGGGATCGACATGAAAATCCAGTCTCCTTCTCCGGAAGGAATCTTCTGAACAGGACCTCCATTGATATGTTTGGTGTAACTCTAAGTGACCAGCTCAGGTACGGGGGCTCCATCGAAGCCATAGTAAAGTTAGCCTCTCAGAAACTGGGCGCACTGTACAGGGCCCGCAGATACTTTAATAGTACCCAACTGCTAACCCTGTACAAATCGCAAGTGCGCCCCACGGTTGAATTTGGCAGCCACCTCTGGTCTGGAGCCCCGAAATACAAAAAAAAAACCCTCGACTCTGTGCAGAAACGGGCGGCCCGTTTGATAGATTCTCCTAACTTTGGATTAACAAACGGATTGCAATCTTTAGAGCACAGGCGTCAGCTGGGAATGCTGTCCTTGTTCCACCGGTATTACAATGGAAGATGCTCCGAGGAACTAGCGTCATTGAACCCCTCGGCACCGGTGCATAGTCGGGAAACGCGCCAAACACGCGCCCAACATTTGTACACGGTTGACATTAGTCACATGAGAACGGGTCGTTTCTACGACTCGTTCTTGAGTTCAACAGCTCGGCTGTGGAACGATTTGCGGGCCTCTGTGTTTCCTCCCTCCTACGTCTCAATACCCATGTTCACTCCTCCCTCTCCTCAAAAACACCCTCCACACAGCAACTTCAAAGATGACATAGGCCCTGAGGGAAATTATTTTCCTCAGGGTCTCCTGTGTGGAGTTAATGTAAAAAAATAAAAAAAGAACCCGCGAACTTCGGATTCGTAACACACGGATCGTAACTACTCAACCACGGAGGCCATCAAAGATTTTATAAATATTTAATAATATGCAAACTTAAAGTTTTGACAAAATCTTATTACGGCATAACGTTAGTATTCATAACTTTTACCCCACTTAGATTTGCTTACTGCTCTACCCCTTTATCACAACTTCACCCCATCAACTAACACGTACCCCCTTTTACATGATACCCGCGATCAAAAGTTTCACACGACTTATTCCACTCTAAGGCACCTGTTCCTTAGGCGTTTATGACGTAAGCAGCGCCGAGTCTTCCCGCTTCCGATACAAATGATTGGTTGCGAAAATGTAAAATCTCATAAATACTGAAGATGAGGCTCTAAATTTAGGTTTCTCCAATATTGTTTAATTTTGTTATGAAAAATACTCTCAATTTTACTCTGAAGAAAGAACACTTGTCAGTTTCTGAATATTGGTGTTTTTTTTTTTCAATTATTTCTGGCTTTCACCCTTCAAGGGTGTTATAAGGCATCATTTCAAATTAGAGAGAAAGGAAAGGTGAATTTGTATATTAATATTATTTGAATGTGCAAATTTCAGAATTATATGGAAGATTGGAGTCGAGTTCAGACTTAGAAGAGATGAGATGTTGTATGGAGGGGAAGTAATTTTAGATGACGCTTGATAGAAGAGAGGATATTCATTTAGAGAGGGACAACAAAAAATATATGATCTAAAGTTTCCACTTCTAGACTACAAAATGTACAATCTAGGGAGTCAAGGACGTGAATTAAACAATTGAGAAGGAACGGAACAATGTCCAATTCTCATTCGAATAAGAGAGGAAATTTCTTTTTTGGAAAAATGGGGGAATTTTTAAAACCGCGGTTTTGATGGAATAGTCCTTTGTATTGAGGCGTAGCAGGCTCCCTTGGATTGACCAGCAACGTTCCAATACTCTGCCCAAACTTTGCGAAATTGCTTGAGGTTGTACTTACGACTAAATTACACGTATCAAATATTACACTACAAACACGCGGATGGAATTAAACTTGAATGTAGAAGACACCCTCAGTATTGCCTTGTGTAAGACCACCATTCGTAATTGAAAAAAAAATCAGAATTGAAACGTTGCTCGAAACGGCTTTAGCCGTGTTTGGTGACCAAATCTGAATAGCCAGATATTTCCCCACCTTCTTCTCCCCATCTCCTTCCCTTTCTTGGGAATTGGGGATGCCATAGTCACACTGGCTCCAGACGGGAGCAGTTGGGACTCTTGTGTGGTATTCAAGTAAAAAAAAAGAGTTTTTTAACGTGTAAATTTCCAGTACATTTGTAATTAAAGTAGGTGTGGTGCGATTAACCGGCCTCTGTGTTTCCTCTTTCCTACAACATGAGTCTCTTCAAGACCCATGTTCACTCCTTCTTCTCCCCAAAAATATCCTCCATTCAGCATCTAAAGATGACATAGGCGCTGAGGGAATTATTTCCTCCGAGTGTAGTTCTGGTAGTGTAGTTTTGGTACGTGAAATTCACAGCTGTTTTATTTCGTCCTAACACCATTGCTTGAAATGGCTTTAGCCGTATCTAATGACCAGATTAATATAGCCCATCTCTGCCCCACCATTTTAAGCTATCCCTTTGTTTCACTAATTCTTAAATTGAAGACACCGTAGTCCTACTGGCTTCGGTCAGTTGAGATTCTTGTGCTGTATTCACATAAAAAAAAATTAAAATCAATGTTATGGTCACAGATTAAATATTCTGCTTAACTACTAAGCCCTCAATCATTGTACACGCAACATTTCCGCTTTAACTATGGAAGCAGGTGGAATTCTAAAATTGCAGACTGTTCGTAACACGGGAATGTAAAAAAAAACTTTATATTTCTGTCAAAGTCAAAGGAAAACTTTCTACGAAAATCCGTACGACTTTGTAAGAGGTTTTTTTAGATTTTATTTATTTACCTGGACGTAAAAGGACTGTGGTCATATAATAAAAGTTTAACAAAATAATCTTTAAAGGTCAAAATAAATAGCATGTCCTCACGGTGTTTAGAAGTCAAATAAGTCGAAAATGTGACCTTTTACTTTATAACAATGAATGTGTTGGAACTGTACAAGAACACTTGTCGATGTGTTCTTTGTCTTATGACTAGAAACCTGAAAATTGCGTATTTGCGCTAACGCAAATTTCCGGGCAAGTAGCGCGAATAACGCGAATGTACAATAATTTAAACTTGTTTGAGACTATTCCTGTCCTTTGTCCTACATACGTTCATATCTACTTACTTCCTTCTACCCACTTGGTTGAGATTGCAAACCAGTGCAGTGATAACTTTCAACAAGCGAGCAGTGCATTATTTTGAAGTTCTATTATGTTCGTATTTTCGAATGCAAGTGCAAATTACCTGTTTACGTAAAGACTTCATATCATAACTTTTAGTGATCATACAATCTGTGCACAGTTTGGAACATTTAATGCGGAATGTGAATTCTTATGTGGACATCATCCAGCCTGCTACATTAACAGTACAGTGAGTTTTACGCTTCCTTATTCCCCCTTTCTAAGAAAGTTCCTAACAAAACTAGGCTTTTGGTTCGGCCTCGCCCAGTTAGTGTTGGCGACCATTTTATAAATCCCACAGGAACTGGTTCCGAAATTAGCCCGTTCCTCGTATCCACTAGTCACCGGGACAGAATAACCGGGACGGGCAATGACGTAATATGTAATATACAGCCGCTTGATACAACTGAGTATTACCGTCGTTCAATGTGACTGTGATGCAACCCCAAGTAGCCTACCGATATGCTACTCTTTAATGCTGGTTTCCGTATACGGCGCTATCCGAAATATACTAAACTTGACAATTTTTTCACATTTTTCACGTCACGTTTCATCTGTGAAATTAGTACGATGTTAAATGACTCTAGCGAGGAAAACAACAATTTTGTTCTTATTTATCATTAAAAGCATAAGAAATTATCTAAAAGAAGATTTGAATTCACCTATACAACTAAATAAATAATAATTGTAGGACATTCATCGCCGCCAAGAAACCATTTGAGAAACCAATTTTTTTCTAACCTCAATTCATGCCCTCTCTGCTAAATCCTCTCTTAATCATTCCAGTAAATTATCGTTATATATAAAAACATTGATATTTTTCTACCTCCAGAACAAATTTAACATTCAAATCATGTTTGGATGCCATTTCTAACAAGCAAGTAGGATATTTTTTATTTTTATTTATTTATTGTATCTTTACATTGCAGGTAAAAATGTTTACAAAACAATTTGCAACCTCACTAGGACAAGCCTGTGTTGAGGTTAACAATTCTACAATTAACAAAATAACACAAAATTATACAGATATTGAAAGAACAATATTGTTGCATTTCTTACAGGTTGAGATTATTACTAAACTGCTATGCGAAAGCAACTCGTGTAGCGCGCTTCCAGCTCAGTCGGTAGCATGCAAATGACGTAAAACCCGTAGTCGACACGCAGCGTGGTGTAAAACAGTAGTAAAATAAAATAAAATACTATGACGGGTACTCACGAGTGGCAAGTATGTTACGCGCACGAAACTCGAGTCTTGTATGTAACTCCATGTACGAATGGTTTTAATCTTTTGCTGTTTGCAGAATTTTATACGTTGAGCTAATTGTATTATGTATTACTTATGTCTCTCTTTGTGTCCCTTGTGTCTTTTGCCTCTCTTTGTATTATTTGTCATTTGAGTGAGCTTTTATATAATTTTGTATTTTTATGTAGATATTATGTATCCCAGTAAAACCCAGTATAAATATTGAGTTACCCGTAAAACCCACAACCTTTAAAAACACTTGGATATTTAGCCAGTTTCGCACTTCTTAAAATAGAGGACCCAAATGATAATATAAAGTGCCGACGAGTTATTTATTTACACGAAATTACCTACAAATTCGTTTCTCGAGTCGCCGTAAGTGTTTTCCCGTCTTTTGCAGAGCCGCCATCTTGAGAAGCTGCTTGACAGCCAATCAGGATAAACCGATAGAAGTGCGCGTCGGGCGTGTCTGCGTGCCCGAAGTAAGGTCAATTGTGTCTTACTTCGTGCGAAATTTATCACGTCATTTTCACATAAAACAATGTTTTTAGGTAATTGAGCTCACTTCAAGAGACTTCCTCTCTTCAAAGAGACCTCAATTACCTATAAACAATGTTGACATAGGCCTTGAGGGAAATAATTTTCCTCAAGGCCTCCTGTGTGGAGCTCATGTAAAAAAAAAACGGCGCTATACAAATTGTCAGCACTTCTACAAATTCTGTGTTCAGTGACAAGAACCCAGTTTGATTTATTACGTCATATTATTTTGACGAGGTGTTAAACAGTATTTAGGCGAAATCCTCGCTGATTTGTTCTGTGAATTTGTATGATGAATCGATCTGAGGTGTTAGAATGTCATTTAATAATCGGTATAGTAAGAGGACAACTCAAAATTTGGTTTGATGGGCCGGAAAAATTATTTCAGAAGTCTTGTGCTACTGGAATAACAATGGATAGATAATATATATGTCCATATTTAGTTGCCGTGTAGTGTCCAAAGCGTCTGGGACCTGAGGAGTGATTCTATGTCTTTCGTGGATCAAATCTGTGTGATTTCCTACGATTTTCAAATGCATTTTTAAGGGGTATCGTGAGCCGATGATAGCTGTCGTTAATTTTAACTAGTTTAAGACACGAAATACATCAGTTTAAAATAGAAATTATGGTAATTGCACTTCATTTCAACAATTGCTAAAAGAAACCACTATTTACGTGAATTGTGTTCTAAGTTTGGGCACACTAACTAATTCTGACGTATTTAGATTGAAACGAAACTTCTCAAATGTCAAATCCATGGTATACAACTTCAAACGTACGTTAAATGAATAAATAATTTTGTTCACTTACAGTATTTCATGTTTTAAACTAGTTAAAATTGGCGGCAGCTGTCATCAGCCCACAACACACATTGAAAAAGCAATTGAAAGTCATAGTAAATCACACAAATTTGACAGCCGATTCCGTATGGGATCTTTCCCGCATCCACAAAAGATACGGAATCGCTTGTCATGCCTTCTTTTTTGGAGGTGAAAATGTTAAGCGGTCCTGTTGATAGTTGCCACATAAGAACGGGTCGCTGACTGATCGTCTGATGTCACGCTATACGCGCCGCGCCACAAATAAAATCTGTGTACATGGAATTTCAAATAAAGTTACCGTTGTAATTCGGTTTTGAATTCAAGATTTCGTCACAAAATGTTGCCACTTACGTCAGCAGGACGCATAGGGACGTATCCCCCATAGGTATAAGTTCTACGAATTTGTGAAACTGACAAGGAACCATTTAAGCGCATATCAATCGTACAAAATCCAAAATACGCCCATCAGCAAGGTAAAAACGTATATAATCAAATTTAAACTAACAGCAACAAAACTTGCCGTTGAAATTCTGCTTCATTGATATTAAGGCAGTATTCTAGTCTAGAAAAAAAAACTAATTTTGTTTCTTCATATTTCCAAAGTTTAAATATTCAAAAATATCTCCTTGAAAGGATTTTTAAAAATTCGCATTATTTTAAAAGTTATAACCATTTTAATGTCGCGGTTTAGACGGACTCTAACCAGAATCTAAATAGAACAAAATTTCAAACGCATTTTTCTCAATACTACTTTTTTAGAGACGGTTGACACGATATCTTAAACGGAACCCATTTACTTGAAATTTGGTGTGAGATTTCTCTACACATTAGATACTCTATCGCCCCTACCAGAATTATAACTAAATTAATATTTTTATTATTTTTTAAAAATTGCGGAAGTCAAAAAAAACTGGTGAAAAATGTCTTTTATTTCAGACAGCCGCCATTTTGCGAAAATTTTTTTTTTACTTTTCCGAGGTACGGGCCATAGCAACATTTGTCTGTATAAAGATTTTTTTTATTACTACGAGGGTTGCGATCCCCCCACTTCAACACCCTGTAACTTTTAGAATTTTTAAGTTTTTCGTTTGATTATTTTTTATGTATTCTTTAATGTATAATAAATATTTGGTAACGTAATGGCTGGTAAAAATATTTTTAAAACACCTACAATTCATGCTTCTAGACTAGAATACCCCCTAAACATATCAATATTCAAAGTGATTCTATTTAATACCAAGATAGCTCTCCCTACTGGCATGAACATTGGCAATTTAGTTTTTTTTTTATATTTTTTTTTTTATATGAAATACCGCACAAGAGTCCCAACTGCTCCCGTCTGGAGCCAGTGAGACTATGGCATCCCCAATTGGGGTATGTTGTGAGGCTGAAGGTAGTGGGGAGGGGAAGGAGATAGGGAAGAGGAAGGTGGGGAAGTACCTGGCTATTCAGATCTGGTCACTAAACACGGCTAAAGCCATTTCAAGCAACGTTTCAATTCTGAATGGTGGTCTTACACCAGGGCGATACTGATAGTATCTTCCACTCTGGAACGTGCCGCAAATATACTATTTATTATTTTAAATGAATAAATTGTGAAATAACACAAATTAATCAAATAAAATTTATTTGCGCACGCCGGGTTCGAACCCGCGACCTTCGGATTGTGAGTCGAGAGTCTTGCCTCGGGACCACGGAGGCCGTCAAAAGTCGGAGACTTAGTTCTGCAAGTCGGAGATAAAACAGTCTGTTGGTGACGGAGATAACCATCGGGAACATAGAAACGAATGCTCTCCAAGATCGTTAGTTAGTTCAGCAAGTAAATTTTCAACCACGAATAAGTCTGAAGAAATGTGATACATCGTGCACATCGCTTCTGACCCGTAGATGGTTCATTACGAGCCTGCCCAAGAGAAAGTCAGTGGTATTGAGCCATGGGTAGTAGCCATAATGATGAAGCCTTAGTGAGTACGATAACGTAGTCCCATAGCAGGAAAATAATTTCGTTTTGAAGAGTTTATTTTATGCACATGAACATTTGTTACTTAATGATATTTATTTGCTACCGGTTTCGACACATTCGTGTCATTCACTAGCGTTCTTAAAACTAACTTAAAGTTTATTCAAGTACAGAAATGATTAGATATTATTAGGTGAGGATAGTGGGAGTGGTGGTTGGGGGATAACGGCGGGAGGAGTCAACAAAATAAGGAAACGTGGGAAACAAAGGTGACTTAGAGGGTGCTTTTATTTTGTGAACTACATAATTTTTTTTTTATTTAATTGTTTTATTTATTTTTATGATTCCTAAGGCACACTCGCTAGAGAATGACACGGGTGTAAAAATAAATAAAATAAAGTAACTGTAATGTATTGAAAGAGCTTCTATCGGATGCCGGCAGATACCAGCCAGGAAAGAGCTTCTATCAGTTGCCGACAGGTGCCAGCAGGGGTGCCCGGGCAGGCAGTGGCTGTTGAGAGCGGTCTTTCCCCAGCCTACAGATTATATTCAATTAGCAGCCAGTATAGACAGGCCGTGTGACCGGTTGTACAATTATTGTAAATACGTACATTCGTAATAAACCAGTTTGTGTCAAGGACGTTTTCTTATTAAGAAGTACCCCCACAGAACTGATAGTGTTGGATCGTAAATAAAAAAACATCACTGTAACAAATGTACACTGTGAAAAAAACTCTTCAAAACAAAATGTATAGAATTTGTTACATACATAGCTAATTCCCGAAAAATACAAAAACATTTTGACCAGTCAGTGGTTGTGTGGATGTCGCGTTTGGGTCCCACCCGGGCGTCCCGTGTTCGATTCCTCGGCTGGCTAAGTCCTCCATCACAACACAAGCAACATTTTCGGCTTTCTGTGGTGGTAGTAGGAGATTTTTGGGTTATTCGTAACCCGGGAATGTTTGTCTTTCTTTAAAAAAAAAAAAAAATTGGGAAATAATTTCCCTCAGGGCCACCTGTGTCGAGTTAATGTAAATAAAAATAACCCAAGCAGGTACGGAACATTCATCCAAAAACTTGACGCCAAGTGTCTGGTTGTATTATTAGGCTCCTCTGTCTTCAGAGTCTAGCTACTGGCAGAAGTTAGCGGAATGCCAAACGACGTACGTGTAACGGGTCCATAATCTTCGCAGCCCCCCCCCCCTCAATCATTAGGCCCACTTTATATTTCTCCAAAGTCCAGCCCCAACTTCCTAATCTATTTTGTACTTAACAGCTTTTTCTTCCACTCGGAGCGGTACTTAAATACGATTTGTGGGCGGTTGTGGAAAAGGACTGGATGCAATAGAGTTGATTATTTGTTCTTTCTATCTGTTATTAACGAACCAATAGAATTCTTGAAGCTTTATTGCATAAGTAGTTGGCTACGTTGGTAACTAAGCAGGGGTGCCCGGGTTTACGGGGTGATGTTTGTTTAGGTCTTGGCGGCTCACGCGCTTGGGCCGGATCGGAAAAGACTGGTCGAGTCGACTTTATATCTGAAGACGTCTTGAAAGAAAATCCGCTATACTAATAAATATTTTTGATAACAATAACGCCATATCTCCGAAAGAGTATGCAGTGAGAGTAGAGGGCCGAATAACAATATACAAAAATGTATTTATATATATTTATATACAGCCTGTTTAGAGAAAAGCGCTATATCTACTTAAATAATTTATAATTAAGTGTTCCCAACGGGTATGCAGATAGGATATACGGCCGTAGGTATAATATAGAGTCGATATACCTTTATTTGTAGGCATTTTAAGAGGAATATAAAATTCTAGAAATATTTCGATTCTCATGCTTACAAAATTTAAAACCGCCGCCCCGGGAACCTTTATTGAATAACCAACACCTCTGCCATAGGTCACCCCAAGTGGTTTGCTACGTTTGGTGATTTAGCTGGGGTGCCCTGGTTCAGGGGTGAGGTTTGTCTAGGTCTTGAGGCGGACGACCGGGACACAATGAACCCCAGATTCCAACCCACCCTTTAAACCCTTTTCCTTCTCAGAACTCTCCTCCCCTTCATTTTCTTATAAAACTCTCCACACAGCATCCCCAAAGATGACATAGGAAAAAAATTCCCTCAGGGCCCCCCTTCTGTGTGGAGCTCATGTAAAAAAAAAACTATCCAAGGTCTTAAGAGTGTGTTATATGGCAGAATGGTATTTTGCTGGAAAACGGCTGTCTAAAACGGCTTAATACTACATTTTGTGTGTCATTCCCAGACTTGATATTTTTTGTTACTAAATAATGGACTATTATTTTTCAATCTGCTTATTAATTTTTTTAATTGATGTAGGCATTCGACCATAAAAAATAAAAACATTGATACACCATACAACCCACTTTTAAAACTTCGATCTATGATTGTCGCATTAATAATGATTTTACATTATATTTTTAAATTGAAACATGTAAACAATACACACATCTGTAGAAGTACGGCCTCTTATTATCGTTATGATATCTGTGGATATCAACAATTAAATAAATACTTAATTTTGCACGAAATTTTAACACATTTCAAAGTTTTTTACCATTCCGGGAGAGGAGCCCCCGTTGAATGGTGGTGAAACTATACGCTCCATATTTCATAGCCAATATATTTCTAAAACGCCATCAAAATGTTCCATAAATGAGTCAAATACTACAATACCAATTCACTTCAAGTAATGCGATAATCTAAGGAAGCTACAATAACAGTTAGTACTCACAAATTCTCTTTTTTTATGTAACTTTACCGCATTATATGTTTTCAACTGACAGACGCGTAAAAAAACAACATCCAACATGCGTTCTGTTTGCAACTTCACGCGTATTGTTGACCAGCGCGCTCGTTTTGCAAGTATGTGCGAGAATTTGTCTTTCTGAGTGAACGTTTTTTACGTACGCGGTGTTTGGTAATAAAACCAAAAATTACCGTCTCGTAATTAGATTCTTAGGTAAATATTTACTAAATAGGGACGTGCTTAATATGCACTTTTTATTTAAAAAAAAAAACTTAATATCAGATAGATAATAATGGGAAGTAAGTATTCCAGTTTCCGCAATTGGAAAGTAATGAATTTTAATAGTTATTTCGTTAAAATTAAAATCGATTATTCACTTGGCGGCCATTATCAATATAGGAACACGCTTAATGTACACTTTAAAAAAATTAGTAGGTAGATTTTAACTAGAACTAATTGATTCAGTAACCGGAAATTGGAAATAATGCATTTTAATGGTTATTTTGTTAACTTAAAGAATGCGAAATGTCATTTTTTTTTCAAGGACGCCATGTTATTAATTACAACGGCAAATACGCATTTTATGGTTTTAAGTGATAATAAGTCAAGTTTTCCACTGTTCCAACCTTACACGGTAAGGGGTATTAGCATAAGGAGTAAACAAGTTTATTGCAAACAAGTTTTTTTTTTATTTTTATCTTTAAAATTTCAAATGAAGTCAATAAAGTTTGTACATAGAGAAACAGACAAAAAAAAACTTTTAAAGGAAAAATTAACAATAATATCGCCTTTCTGCGTATAAACACGTAACCATTAACACGTTGTCAAATCAAAGATATTTTATGATATGATATATATCTATGATATCTATTCTAGAAAATATAGTTTAAAGACAATAAACGGCTGAATATTTAGAAGTTAAATTTAAAAAAAAAACACCATAAAATCGACTACAAATGTGAACCACGAGATTCCAAACGGCAAATCGGCAAGGCAATGGGCCGAATCAGTCAACTTAATTTATAATAATTAAAATTTACCAACAAATCTTTATTTTTATATTGATCATGTACAAACTTGTGATTTACATGTGTCATAGGTGTTTCTGTATATACAGTAGGACCCGTCAATTCGAAATCCACGGGACATCAAAAGTAAAATTTTGAATTGACGAATTCCCACGTAATTGGAAATTTAACGAAAAAAAATCGCCGAAAATTGAGTTCCTCGGTTGCAAATTCAAATACGGGTAGGTTCTTCGGAATAAATTCGTAATAATACGACTTATTCCCATGTAAGTCGCCCAATGTATTCGAAGTAAATTCATAAAAATACGATATTTTCCGTAAAATATTCCGCATAAATCAAATTTTCACGGCCGCGACCGTCGCGGCCATGTCGTTAAACTCATAAAAATGTGATATATTACCGCGTAAATCGAAATTTCGTTGCCGATTTCTGATGCAACCGGCTCTTCAAATTTAGATATTCGAAGAAAATTCGTAAAATTACGATACATTTCGCGTAAATCATACTTTGATGTATAAATCTAATAATAACGTGAGGGGAAGGGGACATGGGAGGGGGAATGGGGACGAAAGGCGAACGGAACGAATGGGAAAAGACACGCAGGGAGAAACAAATTTTTTATTAGTGGCATTTCAACGTATGCCGGGAACTAACTAAGTAATCTATTAATTTTGAAAAAGAAATTCGTTCAGCAAATAATGCGTAATGCGTAATTATATTTTGTCGATAAAATGTGAAAAAACTGAACTAAACATATTTTTATTATGAAATAAATAAAATAATGTTAAGCCCATTAACAGTCCGGCCCTTCTCTGTAGATCACCCTCCCTCCACTAGCTGCCAATAACTTTTTTCGTCGGCGGAGTTTAGGACGAAATTTGTGTAGCGACGCGCGTACAATTTTCAATATTTCAAATTCAAGAAGGTATCTCTACTGCCATCTATCGAAGTAATCATAAAGCAATTCTTGCAGTTTACGAATTGAATGAAGGGTATCATATCCCTTTAACTGTCCGAGGGATCAACTGCCTAAAAGATCAACTGCCCGAGGGATCAACTGTCCAGGGATCGAACTGTCGGGGGATCAAATATAATGGAATCGTTAAGTATGTATCAAGCAAAGTTCAACGTTTACTTTGAAATCTGGATCTACTTTGAAGTGCCAACTTTCGAAATTGTACTAGATGCTAGTAGAAAACTCTAACACCTTGGTTACTTTATGAGAAGACACAAATACAAGGTAACCCAATTATTAATACAGGCGAAGATTGATGTAAAACGTAGTCAAATAAATCACAGTGCTTCTTGGTTTCTCTACGTACGAGCTACAGCCTGCTTTGGTTAGATATTAGCAAACTTCCGATAGGAGAAGGCATGAAAAGAAAAATAGTGTTTTCTCAATTTGTGATTCTTAACTAAAATGGCACTCAAACGGATATTGTAATTTTTTTTAAATAATGATGACGCAGTTATGTAAATATTCAAAGCTCTTTATAATAAGAAAACTTCAGTGACGTAAAATATAAGGACAGGTTGTTTCAAAAAATTTGATGGATTCTTCAAATATTTGAAGTTAATTTTCACGTTTTGTGTAAGTTCTATTCAAGTTCTGAGATTATTTCAGTTTTGTGAAGCAACTGTCCTATAATGATGTAATAACAGAACTTGAATAGAACTTACACAGAACATGAAAATCAACTTCAAATATTTGATGAATCCATCAAATTTTTTGAAACAACCCATCCTAAGGACGGGTTATTTCAAAAAATTTGATGAGTTCATCAAATATTTGAAGTTGATTCTCAGGTTCTGTGTAAGTTCTTTTCGAGTTCTGTTTTTTATCATCATAGGCCAGCTGCTTCACAAAACTGAAATCATCACAGAACTTGAATAGAACTTACACAGAACGTGAAAATTAACGTCAAATATTTGACGAATTCGTCAAATTTTTTGAAACAACCCATCCTAAGTGTTTAGTTAGTAAGCTATTAAATTATGAATGAAGTGAATTAATTCCTTCGGTCCGCTGAACTGGAATGAGTTGATTTTCTAATTAAGAATGAGTTGATGTCTCTACGGTATTCACGTCAACTCTGCAATGTTTCGTAGCCAGGACTCTCCTATCTTCTTCTATATATATAAAAAAACGAATGTATGTAGCTTGCTTGTTTGTTTGTCTTTTATGTATTGCTATATTAAGCAAAGGAAATGTTTGAAACTTTCAAAATATCTTCTTTCCACTCTCGCGAAGGTTTCTGGATTATTACAACCACAGTTGTCAACCATGTTAACTTGACTGGCCATGTTGATGGAACCTTTACAAAAATAGTGTTTAATTTGACTGACAACTTCGCCTTTCAATTAATTAAATTTAGAAGTAACCTTTACAAAAATAGTGATGATTTTGACTGGCCATGTTGATGGATCCTCTACGAAAATAGTGATAAACTTGACTGGCCACATTGATGGATCCTCTACGAAAATAGTGGTAAACTTGACTGGCCATGATGATGGACCCTCTACGAAAATAGTGATAAAGTTGACTGGCTATGTTAATAATGGATCCTCTACGAAAATAATGATTAACTTGACTGGCCATGTTGATGAATTCTCTACAAAAATAGTGATAAACTTGACTGGCCATGTTGATGGATCCTGTACGAAAATAGTGATAAACTTGACTGGTCATGTTGATGGATCCTGTACGAAAATAGTAATAAACTTGACTGGCCATGTTGATGGATCCTCTACGAAAATAGCGATAAACTTGACTGGCCATGTTGATGGATCTTCTACGAAAATAGTCGTGAACTTGACTGACCATGTTGATAGATCCTCTACAAAAATAGTGATAAACTTGACTGGCCATGTTG
Source organism: Glyphotaelius pellucidus (assembly GCA_936435175.1). Classification (NCBI taxonomy): domain Eukaryota; kingdom Metazoa; phylum Arthropoda; class Insecta; order Trichoptera; family Limnephilidae; genus Glyphotaelius; species Glyphotaelius pellucidus. The sequence continues at coordinate 266,310 of OW386560.1, read as the reverse complement.
ATGGATCCTCCACGAAAATAGTGATAAACTTGACTGGCCATGTTGATGGATCCTCCACGAAAATAGTGATAAACTTGACTGGCCATGTTGATGGATCTTCTACGAAAATAGTCGTGAACTTGACTGACCATGTTGATAGATCCTCTACAAAAATAGTGATAAACTTGACTGGCCATGTTGATGGATCCTCCACGAAAATAGTGATAAACTTGACTGGCCATGTTGATGGATCCTCTACGAAAATAGTGATAAAGTTGATTGGCTATGTTAATAATGGATCCTCTAAGAAAATAATGATTAACTTGACAGGCCATGTTGATGAATTCTCTGCAAAAATAGTGATAAACTTGACTGGCCATGTTGATGGATCCTGTACGAAAATAGTAATAAACTTGACTGGCCATGTTGATGGATTCTGTACGAAAATAGTAATAAACTTGACTGGCCATGTTGATGGATCCTCTACGAAAATAGTAATGATTTTGACTGGCCATGTTAATGTAACCTTTACAAAAATAATGATTAATTTAACTGGTATCTTGGACTTTAAATTATTTAAATTTAGAAGCCAAGTCTATGTAACCTTTACGAAAATAGAATTGACGTCAGTGTAAGATTTAAACGAAAATTATTAAAGTTCGTTTCCAAATCTGAATCAATCCTCTAACCGCCTATCACGTGGTACGTTCAATCACCACTACGCCACGGGGCTAATCGCTTATTTATTTTAAAAGTTTTGGAAGAGCGTCCTGTGGGACATTAGAAGGGTTTTAGATTCCACGAAAATCCCTCATAATTTGAGCAACAAAATTTATTTGGTCGAAATTATGCAGAATTAAGCTCTTCAACAATATTATACCAATGTAACTCATTGTCTTTCAAAATATCTAAGTATCATAATTATAAGTTAATTAGAAATAAAAATAAAATGATCAATCAAAATCTGTGATGTCATCACATAATATTATCCAATCCTTTCCTTTTATAAAATTAAAAATAGTAGGACACTTTGGTCACAAGCTGTTGTTCGATGAGTTCGCAAATTTGAAGAGAGAAAATTCAGTCTCGTTAAAATAAAAGAAAAATAGTTGCTTTGATAAAACAGGAATCTACACATAATATTGTTTTATTCACAAATAATGAAAATGGTTACCATGGTAAAACAGGAATCTGCTAATATTGATAAATAAATAAGAACCATAGAGACATCTGTTGACAATTTTAGTTGCAGGTATAATTAAGCAAAAATCCGGGACTATAATTTATTTATTTATTTATAAATAAACGCCCTTTTTCGGGGCTTTTACATATATAGCATAGAAAAAACATTTTATTGTACATAACTGAACTGCCTCAATAACAATATTTTAAATTTATTCAAAGATAAATTGAAGATGTCCACTGACTTGGTATAATTGTTTCCCTCCATTAGTATTCTGGGCAAAGAGGAATACATATGGTAGTTAGTCCCAGAATTTCTGCACTGAAATAAATCCTGACTTCTAGTATTACGAAGTGGAATTCGGAAGCTTATCAATTCAAGTAATACCGGACTATCAACTAAATCATTTAGAATTTTATATAAAAATACCAAGTCAGTGAAAATTCTTCTGTCTGACAATTTAAGCATATTCATATCGTTTAAAAGTGTGTTGTAGTTTAACATATTTGCTGAAATACCCATTTTAAAATTTAGAAAACGTAAGAATTTGTTTTGTATTCTTTCAACAGCTTGTACGTGCATATTATAATGAGGATTCCAGACAGGAGAATTGTACTCAAGTTGGCTTCTAACATAAGCAAAATATAACATTTTAATACACTTTATATTGTTAAAGTTTCTAGTTAGCCTAGTTATAAACCCCAACATTTTTAAGCCCTTATTACAGATTTCTGTTATGTGGTTAACAAATGAAAGATTTGATTGAAAAGTGATGCCCAAGTTTTTAATTTGCATTAATGTCTGAAGAGCATTGTTATCAATGTTAAATTTACAATTAAAGTTTAGGAGAACTCCCGTCCTCACTACTGGGAAGCTATGTTTTGTCTGGCGGATTGCCGCGATATAATGAATGTTCTTTTGGCACATCTCGTAAAAACGATACCATGTGACCCGAATGGCCTATAGACAACTAAACGGACCACTAAACGTTTCAAAAGTTCCAAGCCATTTTTGAATTTAATTTTTTAATGAAATAGTAATATTTTTTATAATAATAAGTAATTAATCACTGCTCATTTTACATATTTATTTGTCTATACTTGTTTATCTATTTTTATATTTATTAATTTTCATTATACGTTTATCCTGATGAAGAAGTGGTTTCGAAACACGTCGGTTATTTGATGTACAAAATGATTTATTTTCATTAACCAAGTATGAAGCTACACTATATGTTATATATATTTTCTTTCACCAACTTAATTTAATGGCTTTTTTTTAATATTAACTCCATGCATGAAACCCTCAGGAAAATAATTTTCCTCACGGCCTATTTCTTCTTTGGGGATGTCGGACGGGAGGTTTTTTTAAGGAACGGAAGGAGAGAAAGTTCTGGGAAGGAAATAGGTATGATAGTAATTCAGAGATCAATATGTTCAGGAGTGATAGACGTATGATTCCATCCCTCCCGCTACAGTACAAGACGATTGGTCGAGAGAGATCAGCTGGAGAAGTCAAAGGCAGCAAGTGAGTCAAAGGCAGCCAGGAAACTAGTGAGCAGACGCATCCGCTGCCAAGAGCTGAACACACCTCACCTGATGAACCCGGACACCCCTGCTAAGTCACCAGACGTAGCGAACCACTTGGGGTGACCTAGGGGCGTTGGTTATCCAATACCCCGGGCGTGTTATTTTAAAGGATTTTCTGCTTACATCTGGATATCAAAAAAGCAACGAAAGCTATTTATTTTCAATTAGATTCCCAAATACTTTTAAAAACATCTCTCAAATATTAAACAGTGGCGTAATCCACCCTTCACCACATCTCAGAAGGCATTAGTTACCCCAGTCTTCTCGGAGAAATAGCCGGGGCATCTGGGGCGAATTCGCAAAATGGAGCAAGTTTGAAGGTCGGGCTCATTATTAATTTAGCGACTTTCTCGGTGATATTACATTATATATATATATAATATTTCGTCCGTTACGCTCGTGGGATTAAAGTTTTTGCGCTATATTTGGAAAAGGCAACAACAAAATAAGATTTACGCACTTAAGCCGCTTAATGCGATAAGCCAAAAGCTGTCAATTCTTAATTCTGACACTTTGGCGCGTTTGACGGATTTAGTATTAAAACCGGTTTTTCAAAATCCAAGATATAACTTAGCCGCTTTCAGTTTTGCAAAGGGGTGGTCTGTAAAAACTTCAAGACTCCGAGAAAGCTGTAACCGGATCAAACAGAACATGATTATTTCTTTTCTATCTTGCTTTCTTTCTCTGTACTATATACTTGTGTGTTTATATTTTATTTTGCTTATTATTATTTGTGTTATTTCCCCAGCAGCATCTTCACCTAGTAATAACTAAATCTGATTATTTACGCTGTGAACATAAAATTCTCTGAAAGGAAGGAAACATGGATAGCATAAAATTCTCTGAAAGAAAGGAAACATGCATAGCATAAAACTCGCAGCAGGATAATGGTGTCACTTGTATTCCAATGTCTTTGGATGTCACTTCTACTTTGCACCGATTAAAATCAGTTGTCACTTTGAAGTTTTTCAAGGAATTGTAGGTAGGAACAAGTGTAGATAGGAATAAGGATAGTAATAGGATTAATCCCCAACATTTTTAATTAGAGTGTTAATATCTATTTATAACGTTAATTTCGTTAACGTAATATTTTTTAAATTTTTTTATATGAGCTCCACACAGGAGGCCCTGAGAATAATATTTTCCCTCACGGCCTATGTCATCTTTGGGGATGCTGTGTGGAGGTTTTTTTTAAGGAAAGGAAAGAGAGGATAGTTCTGGGAATGAAAGGGTTTAAGGGATGGGTAGGAATCTGAGGTTCAGTGCGTCCTGGTCATCCGCCTTCAAGACCTAGACAAACCTCACCCCATGAACCCGGGCACCCCCGCTAAGTCACCAATTGTTAATACTCTGTCTGTCTGTCAATGTTTCAAATATTAAATAAATAGAAACATAAAAGGTTGGGTTAAGTCAGGTTTGTTTGTCCCTTTTTTCACTTTTCTTCAATGTTCTGTGTGTCATTATTATTTTTCGTCATGAAACCTTATTGCTACACATTTGAAAGTATAAAACTCCCTACCAGAACCAGATGTTGCGTGAATTTTTTAATAGTTATTTTAACTATTTTCGGGTGATTTAAAACCACAATGACGACCTCCGTGGTTGATCCTGACGTAAAGTCAATTTTATTTAATTGATCTGTGTTTTCACAATTTAATCATTTAAAGTAATATAAGTTGTATTAGCGACAGATCCCAGAGTTGAAGATACTACTAGTATCACCCTGGTGTATAAGACCACAATTCAAAATTAAAACGTTGCTTGAATTGGCTCTAGCCGTTTTTCGTAACCAGATCTTAAAAGATACCACCTTAATAATCCCCACCTTCCTCTTCCCTATCTCCTTCCCTTCCACTTTCCTTTAGCCTCACAATACACCCCAATTGGGGATGCCATAGTCTCACTGGCTCCAGGTGGTCGGAGCAATTGGAACTCTTATGCGGCATTCACATAATTAAAAAATACCTTAACCACTCGAACCCATAACTTATTTTCACGATAATTTAATATTATCAGACATATGTAAGATGTATGAGGCGTACCTGATTTATTAATGTGGGGATGTATTCCTTCCCCAGGTGCCAAAAACGCCCCCTCCCCCTGATGTTTTGCCGTTCATGGGCATTATGGACAACTACCCCTCTCCCCCTCCCGTATTATTATTATTCGCAACAACTGGTTAACATTAGCCCGTTCAATTAAGAATTTTTCTGCGGAAATCAATTCTGAAGAAAAACTAATAACTCTTCTTTAGTCGTGAGGAGCGTGTCCCCCACTCCAATTTCCCTCGTGAATAAGAATCCTTCCCTCCTCGAGTTCCTTTTTTTTGCATTAGTTCAATACAAGAGACCCTATGGAAAAAAAAATCTCTCAAGGCCTACATCATCTTTGACGGCCGGCGTAGTCCAGCGGTAAGGCTCTTGACTCGCAATCCGAAGGTCCCGGGATCGAATCCCGGCGTGGCAAATACATTTTATTTGATTAATTTATGTTATTTCACAATTTATTCATTAAAAATAATATATAGTATATTTGCGGCACGTTCCAGAATGGAAGATACTTTCAGTATCGCCCTGGTGTAAGGTAAGACCACCACTCAGAATTGAAACAATGCTTGAAATGGCTTTAGCCGTGTTTGGTGACTAGATCTAAATAGCCAGGTACTTCCCACTTTCCTCTTCCCCATATCCTTCCCCTACTCACTGCCTTCAGCCCTCCAACATATCCCAATTGGGGATGCCATAGCCTCACTGGCTCCAGACGGCAGCAGACGGGGCTCTTGCGCGGTATTCATATAAACATTTAAAAAAATCTTTGAGGATGCTGTGTGGAGGGTTTTTTTAAGTTAAGGGAAGAGATGGAGTCCTGAGAAGGTAAAAGGTATGAGAGGAGGGTAAGAATCTGAGGGTCAATGTGTCCAGGATATATTATGAATCCATCCCTCTCTCTGAGGTAGCAAATGATTTGAGGTGACCTATGGCAGAGGCGTTGGTTATCCATTAAATAGTTCCCGGGACGCGATACCCATCGTGCTCGCCTCCTATATAGAGCTACGTTATTTGACACCTGTGATATTTCATCACTCGAACGCATCGGTTATGCTTTGCTGATGTTTTTGTCTTCCACTTTACCAGTGACGACGAGTTTTTCCAGGTCGGAGTCCTCACTTTGGCAAGAAACGTGTCCAAAATACCTCGGGTTGCATTAAATCTTCCAGAGATGGTATATTTGTGTACCTGGCTGTCCATCCTGGCCATTTTTCTCCACGTTTAAAGGTCTACCGAAAACAGCATTTCGTTCATTGAATTTATGATACCTGTCGCACCCAAAACTGCTAACGAATTACAGCTTCAGATGCACTTTTAATGGACTACATACAGTCAATACTAAAAATGAAACGAGACCAAACGTGTTTGCTGGAATTGGGTGATAATATGTATCTAGGAAAAATAAGGTTTGCAAAGTAAAGAGATGACCAATACCTTAACATTGTATCTCTGCGAAGAACTACACGACGTAACCACAATATAGTTACATATTTCCACCGCGATACCTCGAGGTAAATATCCTCACAATAAAACGAATGGATATAAAACGATAATATGAATCTATTTCCAAAATGGTCAATTTCTTATTTTTAACAACGTGATTATAAACACGCAAATAATCAACAACTTGTTTCGAAGGTAGTTCCAAAACTTCTTTGGTTTTCAAAAGAATGAACTCAAATATGCACTATTTTTTTTGCCATTTTTCCAAATTTCACATATTTTCCAGCATGGTGAAGGTTATACAAAGATAGAAACTGAATAAATGACTTCCCAGTAGGAACTAAGCATATTTTCGTTTCAAAATGAATTATTCTACACAAATCAACAAGAACCACATTTTTTTACAATAAGTCCACACAGAAGGCCCTGAAGAAAATAATTTCCCTCAGGACCTACGTCATCTTTGGGGATAGTATTTTTAGGAAAGGAAGGAGAGGATGTTCTGGGTAGGCAAAATGTTTGAGGGGTGGGTATGAATCTGGGGGTTAGTGTATCCAGGAGTGACTGACGAATGATTCTATCCCTACCACTGCAGTGCAAGGTGATGTTCGAGAGGCTTGTAGGAGAAGTCAAAAGATTTGTTTCAAAAAGTCTCTCCTGATCTGGCCTGCCACGCAATTGGTGGGATGACGCATCCGCCGCCAAGACCCGGGCAAATCAACTCACCTCATGCTTTCCAAAAAACTCCTAAAACTCGTCCGTGAGCAAATCTCACCGCATGCTTTTAAAAAAAAAAAACTCAAAACTTGTCCCTGGGCAACATTTTGCAAATTGTTTTTCGACTCCCCTTGAATTTAAAATAAAAATAAAAACACAATTAACGCAATTAACACAATTTAATGCTAATCTTCACTAAGCCCCAGTTCAAGCTAGGCAGCGGAGGCAGTGGAGGCAGTGGAGGCAGCTTTCTCAAAAATAACAATAAGCGCTTTTATTTCAGCTTTTACTTTTCCAATTTCAATAATAACGAAGATCAACTATTCCCAAGCTCGTTTTAATTACGTTCATACTCATTGTTTCAACAATTTAGTAAAACTATTCGGGAAGAAGGGGCATTAGTGAACACAAAGGGCCCGGCCATGAAACAAAGGGTAATTTGTTCACAAAAGTGAAATTTTCCCAAAACTCGTAGGCATTAAGCCCTTTTAAGTTACAAAGCATCTTTGCTAATTAAGAGGGGAGTCGTCTCCGTGGATTGTTGTTCTTAGATGCCAGGCTTAATTTCATTTGCAATTTTGAAACCCTCGTGCAGGGATCAACAACCTTTAAAATTTAATTTTTAAATTATTATCAACTACGTTTTTAATATATTCATTTTCTAGTCTGGAGGGGGCTTGCTGCAACCAATAATCCAACCCAGGAGGCGGCAGTGCGCCAAGTGAGAAGAGCCAAATTGTGAGGGAAACAGGATAACGCAGGTACCACAGAGCCGAATATAATATGTTATATGCGCGGTGGGGGGGAGGGGGGGGGGAGGAAAACGGCGGTATTGTGAAATCGCGACTTTGGATTTGGATTTGGATATTATTTATGTTCAGAGTTCCTAAACATGAGTTTACTGACTCTAACGTAATGACTAAATGGATTATCTAAAGATACTTTACATGGAATTTATTTTTAAAAGTTGTTTTTGGGAAAATAAAACTTAATAAACTATACTGCAACTTGAGGCAGGGTTTCAATCCTTGCGGAGGATTATCTTGGGTTTAATATATTTAAAATGTTCATTCTCGCTATATGTAGCGAGAGAATTTATAGTGGGGTTTTCATGTCCGGCTAATCCGGCATAAAATTTTTCAGAATGTGTAACAATTAAATCCTTTATCAGAGGAATGTTTGTGTCATTGTGGAGAGTGGAAACCCTGATCCACTTCGGCGCATTCAACGCAAGTCGAATGGCTTTGTTTTGCAGGGTTTGTAGTTTGTTTATGTGTGTGTGAGCTGCGTGGCCCCAAATAGGTGCAGCGTATGTGAAGCCCGGCCTTATGGTCGTCTTGTAGAGTAGTAATTTATTGTCTGTTGATAATCGACTTTTTCTACCTAGCATCGGGTAGAGTGAAGCTATTGACTTATTTGCTGATTTTACTTTTTCATTAATGTGTTTTCTCCACGTTAGTTTAGAGTCTAATGTTACTCCGAGGTATTTTATTGATTTTTCCCATGGGACTTTTTCCCCAAACAGTTTTATGTTCGGGGGTTGTTTTGGTTTTCTACGCGAAAAGACAGTCGCGACACTTTTAGTGGGATTTATTGAGATACGCCATTTTTTGCACCATTCTTGTATTAGAATGGCTTGGAGTTGTACGCGCCTTGTAGCAGTGGACGCAACGGTCGAGCTTGACATGACATTCTTATCATCTGCAAATTGAGTGATTTTAACGTTGTGGTTCATTGGTTTGGGAATATCGCTAGAAAAGATATTATAAAGGGTTGGGGACAACTGTCCTTCTTGAGGAACTCCGGCTAATAGAATACGTACCGAGGAGAATATGTCGTCAAGTTTAACTTTAAATGTACGACCTGTAAGATAGCTATGAATTATTTTTATAAATGATATAGAGAAGCCCAGAAGATACATCTTATATAGTAGGCCATTATGCCATACTCTGTCGAAAGCTTTGCTTATGTCGAGCGAAAGTATAACCGTATGTTTATTTATATTAAAACCTTCAATGATGTGTTCGACCACACGGAGAAGTTGGTGGAGTGTCGAATGACCGGCTCTGAATCCATGTTGAAAGTCAGGTAAAATTTTATTTTCCTGAACAAATGCATTTAATCTTACTAGGATGATTTTTTCTAAGATTTTACCTAGGCAAGGAAGAAGGCTAATTGGGCGATGATTTACAGCTAATGTTGGGTCTTTGCCAGGTTTTGGGATCAAAATAACGTTTGCTTGTTTGAATTCTTTTGGAAAACATTGTAGACGAAGTGATGCATTACAGATAGCTGTTATGGCACAGATGCCTTTTAAAGGGAGACTTTTGAGTACTTTGTTTGAAATGCCGTCAGGACCGGCTGCTTTTTTGATTTTAAGTGAATTAATTGTTTTTTTAATTTCCTTAGGTGACGTGAATTTGATGGGCAAGTCATCAGATTCGGTATTTATAATTGATTCTACTTTTGAATCCACCATTGAAACAAAGGACGGATCATCGTGATCTGTATTTGGAGAGAATTGAGCTGCAAGGCTGTCTGCAAAGGCTTCTGCCTTTTCTGCAGAGGAGTATACTACTCCGTTAGGGCCTTGCAGGGGGGATATTCTTGTCTTAGGTCTTCTAAGCGTTTTGGAGAGCTTCCAGTAAGCTGCTCTGTTGTCTTCGAGAGATGAGATAAACTCATGCCAACGCTCGTTGCGGTATTCGCTTAGAGCGTCCCTCACTTGGCGGGATAATCGGTTGTAGTGCATTTTGACAATTGGGTTGCAGGTTTTTTGCCACTCTTTACGAATATAATTTTTTTCCCTAATAAGATCTTTGATCTCTTCAGGAATTCCGTGACGACTTGAGTCATTGGGAATTTCAACGGATGCCTTGTTGATGCATGATTTTATTGAGTTTATTAAGTTAGAAGTGGCAGTATTTAAACTAGCTTCATCGGGAATAGAAGTTGGCACTGTTGTGTTGGTATTTAATAGCTCACTAAGTTTGTGCCATTTGATTTTGGTCCTAGTTGGCTTATCAGGGACCAGAGGATTTGAACCTCCTGATAGTGATAACAGAATTGGATTATGATCTGATGCGAGATCATTAAGTACTCGTAAGGAGTGCAAATGGCTAGTGTCTTTGAGAATGACTATGTCTATGACATCAGGCCTTCCGGCGTGGTGATGTAGGGTAGGGATGTCCGGAGCATCTATGACTATTTGGTTCGAGAGCGCGTACTTGGCGAGATCTCTCCCTTTTTTATTATCATATCGACTGTGCCAGGAGCCGTTTTTCGCATTCAAGTCACCAGCTACTATGGTGGGAACGTTTTCTGAAAGAAGCGAGTCTAGTTCTGAAGGAATCAATTGGCGTTTGGGAGGACTGTATACTGAAATGAATTTTATCGGGCCGGTATAAGTATTGATTTTAATCGCGGTGGATTCAATATTAATGTTAGAAAATGAATGGGCTAAACAATGATCAATATTGCTCTTAACTAAAATGGCTGTACCACCTCCTTTGTTGGTGGTTCTATCGTCACGGTAGATGTTATAATTTGGTATTCTTAGTTTGCGTGAGGGTTTTAACCACGTTTCATTTATAAGGAATACATCGAGATTATAATCATGGAGAAATTCAATTATCTCTTCGCGGTACGCTAGAACTGTGCCATTGGCATTCCAATAAGCCGTCTGTAGATTAGAGTTTTTGACGCGTTGTCTATCCATTGTGTTTGTTAATGAAGGTCTTGATGGAAGTTAGCTCTTTGGTTGCATTTTGAATAAGAAATTGGAGCTCAGTGGCCCTCTCAATAAGTGTTTGTATTTCGGAATCACTGGGTTTAGATTGAGGTGGAGGGGGGGGGGGGCAGGGGAGTGCTTTGAGGCATTTGCCGGGACTCGGGATGGCGTTCAAGCCGGAATTGTTGGCTGGAAGCCGGGAAACTGTGAGACCGTTGATCCTGGGAGGAACGGTTTTTGTAGAAGTGAGGTGCAGGCCAAGTGGGAGGCGTAGGAGGAGTGCTATGGGGAGGCTGCTGCGTGGGTTCAGGCCTAAGTGGTTGACTTTGCCGTTGTGGCTCGGCGCGAGAAAAATCAGTATTTTGACGGTAACTTTTGCGGTTATTCTGCCAGTAATTAGATGGGTATCGGTTGTTATTGTTAAAACGGTTAGGCTGGGGCCTGGCGGGGCAGCCCTTATAACTGGCTGTGTGTTCGCCCTCGCAGAGGGCACATTTGGCAGGTGTATCTCTCGGTTTCGTACATTCCGAAGATCTATGTGGACCTGCGCATTTTACGCAGCGCTCGAGTCCGTGGCAGCAGTTTGCTGAATGTCCAAGAGCTTGGCACCGAAAACATTGCCCCACTTTTGTTTTGTTGCGTAGGCTTTCGACCTGTATCCTCAGATGGAGGATCGAGGTGAGCTCATTAAATATCTTTTTGCCATCATCGTTTTTGGTCAGGTTGACCAGCACAAGAGGTATCGGTTTACGGGACCGAGCAGCTTTCATACGGTGTACCGATATCACCGGGTAGCTGCGGGCAAGTTCAATCTTGACCTCCTCTGTATCTATTTCTTCAGGGATACCCCTGATGACAACTTTGAGGGGTTTCTCCTCAGGAAGCCGAAATGAGTGATGCTCGATTTTCCGGCTGATTAGCAGCCTGGTAATGCTGCTGTGTTCTCTAGGAGTTTTTGTCTGTATATGGAGAAAGTTCCCCATATTTTTCGCACTAAAGTCGATACCTTTATCTTCGAGAGTTCGGAAAAGTGCCGTTATTTGAGTTTTATTATGGAGGACAATTGGTGGAATTCGTCCGAATTTGCGTGGTGGTTGGACAGTTGTGGAGGGCTCGACTATCTCAGCAGATGTACAAGGAATGGGAGAGGGAGACCTTAGTAATTCAAATTTATTATTATCGGTTGTTGATCCGGTTTGTGAGTCTATGTTCGATTTTTTTGATCTAGGGGAAGAACCAGGAGAGTGCCTCGGTGAGTTTACTGGGGTCCGGGAGCCATCAGAGCTAGCTCGAGAACGTTTGCGTCCGGATACGAGACGGAAACCTGTCTCGTCGGAAGATGAATATTCCATTTCGGATTCGGAATCGGCTTGATTTTGGTAGGGAGAATAATGCCTTGGTGGAGAAAGATAACGACGCGGGGACACTATGGCATTATCTGGAGTTTGGTTTGCAGCTTGCGAAGCTAGTTCACGCTGAATTAATTCGTTAAGATACGTTTTTTCATCTGGGGAAAGTTCTTTGCCGACCCTAGCAACCATGAAGGCGGCTACGGTGTTTTCGTAGGTGTTCATGATTTTAAGAATTCGAGAGTTTAACGCAACTGAGGTAATTCGTTAATTGGGGAAAGCTTGAATGTTGCTACTAATTAGTTAGTTGTTATGCCCGCGTGACGACGGGTTGGGAATTTCAGTAGATTTGGAAGAACCCAAAAAAAAAAAGAACCCAAAAAAAAGAAATTTCAGTAGATTTGATATTTATTATTTTATTGATGAATTAATTCTAGATATAAGTAATTTGAGATTTGAGTAGCAATCGGCTGGGAATGCTTTTGGACTGTTGGAAAAACCCGTTTGAATAATGGAACTTTATGAGGGTTTCTAATGGGGGTAAAACCGAGTGTAAAGTGCTTTTAATTAATAAAGGCTATAACTGTCCATGAGGTGATTAGTGCTTTCTAAGGGCATTTGAAATTTGGCCGGGGAAAAACGCGGCAAAAGTGAATTTTACAAAATTATTTAATTTATATGACGTCGGTATGAGGTGAATAAAATTTTTGAACTCTGACAAAAAAACAATATCACAAATACAAGTAAGTCCAAATACTCTCACCAGAGATGATGTAAAGATTTCTGCTGTAGATGTTGTCTGCTGCTGGATGCTCAGTGCTGATTTTGTGGTTTTTCCAGGAATCGGGACATTCTTACTCTTCTTTCAGACGGGGAACCAAGGTCGTGGATTATAATAAACCAGAAAAGTTCAAAGCACTTGCACTTGAGTTTGTAAAACGGATAATGTTTGTAAAACGGATAACGGATAATGAACATAAACGCGTGGTTGCGTAGATTACATGCGAAGAATCCGCACTTGTTGCGAGTAATCTCCAAAGGAGCAAAACACGAAAGAACTGATTTTGTAACTAGATAACTGTATTAAAAACACAATGGTTGGTGAAATCACTACGTGTAGACGCAGAGCTGTTGACGGTTCGGCAGGCGAATCGAGAATGGTGAAATCGCGACCTTCAATGCTAGAAAGCATAAACTGACTATAAACCGTCTGCGTGCGTCCTTTGCACTCAGGGAGGTGGAGTTCTGGAAAGGAAAATATATGTGGGGGTGAGTAGGAATGGGGGTCAGTGTCTCCAGGAGTGACTGATATATGAATCGATTTTTCCCACTACGGCGCAAAGCGATGTTCCGAGAGAATCGTGCAGCAGAAGTCAAAAGGTCAGAACAGTCTCTCCCGATTCGGCCTGTCAATTGACAGCTGGTGGGCAGATGCATCCACTGCCAAGACAGAAACAAACCTCACTCACTTAGCGGGCAACCCTGCTAAGTAGCCAAACGCAGTGAACCACTTGAGGTGACCTATCGCAGAAGTGTTGTACATCAAATAAAAATGTTTCCCGGACTTGTGGAATAAGTTTTGCATTTTGGCTTCGTCTTTTTTCGGTGATCTGATTTCATTGCACATCCTTGTGTTGTGTGAAGGTTCTCGTTGACATAATTTTGTTTAAATAAGTATTTTGGTAAAATGTTGTTTAATATTTTATTTATAAAAAAACATCATCGCGTTCAGGTCAGCATATGTTTTAGTATTTAGCCAATTTAGCCAATTTAGATCCATTAACATTTTAGTTGCCTTTGGATCAGGCGCGGCTCGTCCTAACGTGCAATCGTGCGCCGAACCGCCAACAAAATTGAACAACATCGCAGCCCATCGCATTCCTACGTAATATTTTTAGTTATAAAATTGCGCATATTCTTTCAAAATTTAAAAAAAAATTACTTTCAATCTAAATACACATGAATTTGCATTTAAAAGATCAATAATATTATATTGCAGAGAATAACTATCGCGGCCAAAGGCATTTGCTTCCCGCGCGCAATTTATATCGGCAAAGAACCGAGGTACATACTATTCCGCGCGTTTCAGTGAAGCGCCCCGTTTGGGAGTATGAAGACCTCCTCAACATGTCCAGACCGTCAAAATAGACAATCGTATCGAAAAAATTGCTCCTACCGCGCGGCGCGCGAAGATGACGGAAACGCCCGAAGAATTCCGAAGAAATTGTTCCGACGAAACGACTGTTCTTACGTAGGGTTTGAATAAGATAGTAAATCCATTGTTTCTCCTGTAAAATGTAACGATGAGTCAACGGGTCAGCGGGTGCGATATTATCTCGATGGAGACGGAACCGATTTGTCATTGTCGTTATTAGTTTTAGTGACCTTTTGTTTGTGTGCATTTTTGTCACATATTGCAAAACTGATGATTACTCAGCAAATCCCGCGCCACAAAGAGAATCGTTTACTGTGTGTTGTTATGGTGTTATTATTCACTATATAGAAATATTCTGATATTGCTGTTTATAGATATAAATGAATTTCCTTGCCTTTTTAAAATTAGCGATGTAGTAATAGACATAAACTACCGATATTAAAAATAACCATTTGAACCGTGAAAATAAAAGCAGAATTATAGCAGCTGGCCCGCCAAAACTACATTTAATTATTAACCAAGATTGTAAATCCGCAAAGAAAACTTTTACACAAAATTGTAATAATAATAAATGGATAATTTGTACAGCGCCCTTTTTTGTGAATAATCACCTCAAAGGGCACTGTACTAGTTACTAGGCTCTGTTTATTTTTATTTTTTTACCTACTTTTGTTTTAAGTTTTTTATGAATTAAGTACTTGGTGAACCGCCAAAAAATTTAATACACCGGCCGCGCCTGCTTTGGATATCTTTTAGCTTGAGTTCTCTTTTTTTCTATTTTGGAGAATTTGCAAGAATTTAGAGTTTGCATTCTCTTTTTAATAATTCCTCACAAGGCGTATTTATGCATTTTTTAAAAATTAATTGGGCTTTAACATTATAATTTTGAACTTTACATAACCTTTATTACTTAACTTTATTTTATTCATGTTATTTTATGTAGCATAATAAAAACTTAATTTTTATAAATCAAAATTAAGGTTACAACAAATTTTTTCTCAAAGGTTTGATACAGTTTCAGACATACATTACCTGAGTAATAAGATGAACTAAATTCAGGGTTAATAAATCAACCAATAGCGGTTTAGAAGGGCTCTCCGCTTGGCGGATAAATCAGGCGCACGCCCATTCAAAATTAAAATTCAGCAATCGGAATAGATAATGCGAAGCTAATAAATCTTTTTAATTTGTGCTGCACTTTTAAATTATGTGGATAGAAATGTAGAGCAAGTGAATAAAATCTCTTCAACGGTCACTGTCCCAGTGGCTGTATAAGCTGAATAATAACTATCACAATTAAAAGTCCACGGTGTTTGTGTTGGTCTTGGAGTTTTATTTGAAGAACGATTAGAATCCAGGAGTTACAACAAAGAGGATAATACTAACAGGTGAATGATAAGAAGAAGAAGTCAGGGACGTCTTACGAATATACAGCACAATCCAATCAATAATGGTAGATGCACTCGGAAGATACATAGTGGTAGATTCTTTCAGAATAGCCTTGGTGATAGGTCATTTTTACGAAATTTTATTTAATTCAAAATTAAAAGATTTCTTTTAATGTCTCAAGAGCATGTTTCGAGACATGTTTCAAGAAGAGTAATGCTCTCTTCCTTTCTTCCTTTCTTCCTCTCTTCCTTTCTCTCTTCCTTTCTTCCTTGAGGTACCTACTTGAAGAAGTGATTTTATGTATTTAAGCTCAATTCGGCTTTAACATTAACAGCATAATTTAGCCTTTCTTTACAGCATAGTAGAGTTTATTGTTTGATTTGTTATTTGCACAACTACGTATGTCTTTCTTAACTTCTGTTTTCTATTTCTTGCTGTTTTACAAGCTCACTAGAGCTGTCTTTTTCATGTTGTAGCTTTACCTGATACTTTGTTATATTATATAAAAGCCGAAGAGCGTTAATATTATTGACAAATAAAATATTTCGGCTTTAACATTTAAAGCATAATAATAACCTTGGTGATAGACCAGCATTCAGAATAGAAACGTTGTCATGGCCAGATCTAAATAGCAAAGTAGATACTTTTAAGCCTTCCTTTCCCCCATCTACTTCCATTTTCTACTCCATTTAGTCTCGTACCTGCATTGTTCATACTGCTTACCGACTACAATAAACTTCATTAAGAAATGAGGAGAGGGAAGGAGAGTGGGAAGGAAAAAGGGTATGAGGAATGAAGTTTAGGGGTCAGTGTGTCTAGGAGTGAAGGATATATGAATCTATTCCTTTCACTGCGTTGCAAGGCGATGTTTCGAGAGAGTCCTGCTGGAGAGGTCAAAAGGTCTCCCTCAACCCCTATCTCCCTATCCGGCCTGCCACGCAGTTGTTGGGCAGACAGATCCGCCGCCAAGATCCGGGAAAACCACACCCCATGATCCCGGGCACCTCTGCTAAGTCACCTATGGTAGAGGTGTTGGTAACCCAATATATGATTCCGATGGTTTGATTGCATTTTTTTAAAATATATGTGCATATTTTCGTTATTATTTTTGGAGTGTTTCGCCATGTTGCCCTACCTCCTTATTTTCTTCTAAAGAGGGAGGTAGCACAATACGGCGTAACACCCCAAAAATAAAGAACGAAAATACTTTTCGCCGTGAAAATCTAAAATCATACTATATGTGCATATTCATTATTTTAATTCATAATTGTTGACTAAATTTAATAAAGGGTTCGCGAACCGCTAGTTATTGATTTCTTACCAGAAACGCCGACAGAGCGTTTGAAATTCCAGAATTTATACTTAATGACGGCATTGCCACTGTTTATTAAATACATAGTTCTAATGAGATTATGGAATGTAATATACGGGGGAGAGATCTGTACTCTGTTGCTATACAATAAAGTTATACTCAGTGTATTTAGCTCAGTGGAAAAGAGGGCGAATCTTCGATCCGAAGTTTGAATTCGAGTATTATCGTCAAATTATGTTAAAAAATACGGAGTTAATAATTAGGAATTGATGTAAAAAGGGAATTATCATTAGAAAGAGTAAGTAAATTAAAATGTTCCATTTTTTTCGCAGGAAGCAATTACTTTGTGTGAATTTAAAACAAATATTTTCTATTTTAACCACGAATTTATTATTTTATATATATATATATATATATTTTTTTTTTTACATGAGCTCCACACAGGAGGCTGTGAGAAAAATAATTTCCCTTAGGGCCTATGTCATCTTAGCTGTGTGGAGGATTTTTTAAGTAGAGGAAGTGGAGGAGAGTTCTGTGAAGGAAAAGGGTTTAAAGGGTGGGTAGGAATCTGGGGTTCAGCGTGTCACCTCACCCACAGCCAATCTTCATTGGAAAGCCTTGGTGCTAGACTTGGCAACATTGCATTTTGTCTATGGGGTGAACCAATGTTATATTTGGCAGATGAAATACTATTATTATATTTCATACATTTGTACTAGGATTTTTGAAAAGGAAACATGGGATTAATGCTAGAAGTGCATGTAATGGCAGTTTTGGTAATTTGATATAGGTACCAGAAAGTACTCTAAAACCTACCTCTTTTGAATGCTCTAAAAACCCACAGTATGTGCTCTAGATTGACGAAATTGTGGCCTATTTAATGTAGGAGTCAAAATATTTATTCAGCATTTTTTGAGCCACAAAATGGATGAACAATCATCATCCCCGGTCCTAGGGATTCAGAGGCATTTCTAGCAGAGTAGGTATTTCAAGCATTAGGCCCCACATATATTTTACACATTGAAGATTGATTCATTGTAATCAGAAGAAAGCAGTTGTTTTTTAAAACAGCAAAGTTGTCAAATGGATGTAATAGTTTTTTTACCTGCATATTATGATGCTAGATGTCATACCAAAAGGATCTGTTAAAATTTAAAAATAAAGTTCGCTAATATAAAGTTAGTTACACATTCAATAAAAAAACCTTTAAAAGATGCTTTACGGTTTTACAATAAGGGCGCTTTACAGTAAAAAAAAGAATCAGATCGGTAAGAAAACTATGGCGATTTTTAATAGTGTGATGTATGTTTTATGTATTAATAAAAAATAAGTATACATACCTAAAAATTAAAACAAACGTACTCTTTTAAAAAACTATATTTAATTTAATTATCGACCAGTTACAGAAGAACCCTTCCTTCCTCAGGACAAAATAAAAATTAACAATTCAGAGAAAATTAATTACAATAACAAAAATACAATTATTGGAATGTAAGAATAAGCCATGATTATGTTTTATTTTTAGAGACTACGACGATCAGTAGGTATTTAAGTAATATTAAGCATGTAATTTTTTTTTAGGTGAATACCTCATGAGTCTCAGCTGCTCCCGTCTGGAGCCAGTGAGACTATGACATCCCAATTGCGGTATGTTGTGAGGCCGAATGTAGTGGGAAGGGGAAGGAGATGGGGAAGAGGAAGGTGGGGAAGTATCCGGCTATTCAGATCTGTTCACCAAACACGGCTAAAGCAATTTCAAGCAACATTTTTAATTATGAATGGTGGTCTTACACCAGGGCGATACGGAGAGTATCTTCCACTCTGGAACGTGCCGCAAATATACTATACATTATTTTTAAATAAATTAATTATGAAATAACATGAACTAATCAAATAAAATTTATTTGCCCACGAGGGATTCGATCCCGCGACCTTCGGATTGTGAGTCAAGAGCCTTATCCCTCAACCACTGCGGTTTATTCAATTCAATTTATTCACTTTAAAAACATTACAAAATTAAAATTTCAAATCATTTTTAAAATAGAGAAAATATTAAGATTAAAGCATATTTAACCCGTGTTTAGTGACCAGATCTGAATAGCCAGGTACATCCCTACCTTCCTCTTCCCTATCTCCTTCCCCTCCCCACTACCTTCAGCCTCACAACATACCCTGATTGGGGATGCCATAGTCTCACTGGCTCCAAATGGGAGCAGTTAGGACTCTTGTGGCGTAAAAAAAAAAAAAAATTTAAGCAATTTAAATAATATAAACAATTCAAACAAATTATACAATATAAACATCCATGAACAATTTAAAAGTCAATGAAGAACAATCAGACTAACAACAGCAATAAAGCTTGCTTTATTGATGCTAAACATGTCAATATTTGTGATTGTCGTGACATGTCAAAAATTGTGCTTCATTGATGCTAAACATGTCGATATTCAAAGTGATTCAATTTAACAACAAGACTGCTCTCCCGACTGGCATAACCATTGGCAAGTTAGTTCTGCAAGCCGGGAGATAAAACAGTCTATGCTGTCGGTGACGGAGATAACCATCGGGAACATAGAAACTAATGCTCTCCATAATAGCCGAGTTTTCGAACAGTCCACGAATCAGTCGAATTTATGCGCTGCCATACCATTGACCCAATTGCGATGAAACTTTGGTGACATGTTGTGCGCACGCCCTCGAAGGCTATATGTAATGGTAAGCTCTGGCTTAAGAAATTTGTATAAATGAAAATGTGCGTATTTCATATATTTTAGCAGCAGGGAGGAAAGGCAGGAGGAGGAGGGGAACGGGGGAGGTGGAGTTCGCAGGAGGGGTGACAAGAGAGGGGTAAAACGGTGAAAGTGGTAGGGGAACGCGGGAGGGGAAGAGGACTCGGAAAGTGAACGGGGGGTGAATGGGAAAGGACATGCAGGGATAATCAGTTTATTTCTTTGAATGGCATTGCAACGCATGCCGGGTACCAGCTACATAAAAAGACTGATTACGATAAATACAATTTTTTTCCATGTTTAAGAGAAAGGTTGACATTTATTTGATTAAACATTTAGGTAGAAGATTAATTATGCTGTTGTACTATTTTATTGCTTTTAAATTATTTTAACAAGCAAATTATTTAACCATTGTTCTACCGGTATTAAAATGGAACTAGCGTCGTTGACCCCTTCGGCACCGGTGCATAGTCGGGAAACACGCCAAATGCGCGCCCAACATATGTACACGGTTCAAATTTGTCACGTGAGAATGGGTCGTTTTTAAGTTCAACAGTTTGGCTGTGGAACGATTTTCCGACCTCTGTGTTTTCTTCCTCCTACAATCTTCCTCCTGTCAAAAAGACCCTCTACACAGCACCCCCGAAGGTGACATAGGATTTGAGGGAAATTATTTTCCTCGGGGGCCTCATGAGTGGAATAAAGGTGATTGTCAAAAGAATTCATTACTCTGTCATAGATGGCGCGCGTATAATTGTTTTACGGAAAAAAGCTTTTTACAAGTCATGCAATATTAAGATTAATTAATAGTTTGCGACCGTACATACGCAATATGAATAAATAATTTTGTCAATAAAAAAAACTCAAATCTTTCAAGAAAGGCTAAAAAATACAATATCGCATCGGTGATTCAATCCAATATTGTATTTGGCCTTTCTAGAAAGATTTGAATTTTTTTATTGTCAAAACTATCAATTCATTTTGCATATGTACGGGCGCAAACAATTAATTATTCTTAATATTTTAAAGCATTACATGTAAAAGCGTTTTTTCTATAAAATTATTATACGCGCCATCCAGGTAAGACTATAATATGAATATGTAGTTCATGTTCTACTCTTTCATAGATGGCGCGCGTATAATAATTTTACGGAAAAATAGCGTCACTTCATTTGGATAGGGTTCTAACTGACATTTTTTTCAAAAATGACCTTTGAATGCCAAAGCATTGCTTTTGCTTATTTCTATAATCAAAATAATTTTCAGAACCATCCGTGTTGTATTTTCGTAGATATAAGTATGACAAAGTTCTAACTTCAAGCGTTTTAAATAATAATTCATTTTACAAGGTTCAATAGTAAGTTAGAACCAAAGAAATTTTAATCCCGAGAAAAAAATGTAAAGTTTTCACTTTGACAAGGTTCTATCGTCAATATGGACCTTGTGTAACCGACGTTTTGTTCGCATCTGACATTTGTTGATTGCGTGATTGTTAGGAAAACGCGGTGCAGTTGAATGTTGTTGGTTTTCGAAGTTTTGTGTATGTTATTTTCGGTATAAAACAGTCTATTTGACATCATTATAATAACTATAAAGTTCGAGTGAGTTATTATAATCAGACATCATAATACAAAAAGAAATCGGAAATATGATTGCTGAAGAAACATACAATTTATGAAGTTTGCAATCCACCTTTTTCTGAAAAAACTGGTCATAATAATGAAGAAACAGCCAAAAATACTTATTTAGTATTTTTATATTTAGTATTTTTAAATTTAGTATTTTTGGTGAATAAATCTAAATGATTTTATCGCTTGTAACTATGTTTAACATCAAATAATTTAATTAGCAAGTGTGTATTGATGTATTTTTATTATATATTTCCGGGACTCGTCAAAATAGGAGTGAAAAACAATCATATTCTCGCAAAGATGTGAATGTGGACGGCCCTCATTAAAAAGTATGTTTTTTAATGTATTTTCTTACAAACAATACTGAATATTTGCATTATTTACTTATCATTAAACACCAAACATGTTCTTAATCTCATATTATTATTTATCGACAGGTCAACGTATGAAGTTCACAATGTATCAAAAATTAAGAAACAAACTCATGCTATTCATTTTGAAGAACAAATTCATGACGAGAATGTAGTATTCATTATTTACTTCCACAGTAAACATGATCCAGTATAGATAGTTCATTTTACTGCTTGAAATTTCTAAATATTCTTTTAAAATGGGTTGGTACTAAATATAATAGATTAATAGGAAAATTATATAATGTTTCCAGGAGCTCTGATCTTCAAAATGATATTGTTATTAAAGAATAAGCTAATAAGTCTAACAATTAAACTGCACAACGAACTCAATTTATATCTATCAACAATGCTAATGAACCTAACTCAAACAAAAAGAAAGAGATGTCCTAGGAACCCTAAACAATGGGCTTTTGCTATCAGCAAATTGAATCACCAGTCTGCATTGTTAAAAATTTAAAGACTTTCTAGGTTTATGTCATCTCATATGTAGTCAAAACATATCAGAATCTGAGCGAAGAGATTTGTTCTAAGCTTATTTATTGGTCCTTAGATATGAATGGCAAAAAACTTGTACAATAACCTCGACCGAAAGGAATCTAAATAATCGCATTTTTAGAAGGACGGATGGTGAGGAGTCAAGGCGTTCAAAGCAGACATAAAAGCTATGTTTTCATTAATGCCACTACCAGATAGGGAATATTACTCTGCCCTTTTTAAAAAATGAAGAAAAAACTGCTGTATTAGGAAATATATATTTTTTTTTCATTCTTATCAATAATGTTTGTTTCAAAAATAAAAATAACATGTTTTAAATAAATATTTTTAAATCACTATGTGAAATTTTATTCCAATTTACCTAATTCCAACTACAAAAAATACACCAAACTTGTTGAACAATCATAATAATTCATTGCACAAGGTTCTAATTATCTTTGGAACCTTGTGCAATGAATTATTATGCCCAAACTGGTTGCACACAGTTCTAACTTCAAGTTTAGGTATGTTCTAAACCACTAATTACACATCATATTTGAATATTTTCCTTTAAAATATTTTAAACTAATATACTTTACGAAAGATTGAAACTCAAAATAAGAAATTGTTAAATAGATTATGAGAAATCGCATTTGCAAACTTTGACACCCAATATCTCAGAACAAGGTTGAGTGCAGTTAGAACCCTATCCAAATGAAGTGACGATAGGCGATTGTCTAAAGAATTCGTATTCTACTCTTTCATAGATGGCGCGCATATAATTATTTTATGGAAAAACGCTTTTTAGAAGTTATGCTTTAAAATATTAAGAATAATTAATTATTCGCGCCCGCACATACGCAATATGAATAAATAGTATTGTCAATAAAAAAACTCAAATCTTTCAAGAGAGGCTGACAAATACAATATTACATCGGTGATTCAATCCAATATTGTATTTGTCAGCCTCTCTTGAAAGATTTGAGTTTTTTTATTGACAAAACTATTTATTCATATTGCGTATGTACGAGCGCGAACAATTAATTATTCTTATTATTTTAAAGCATAACTTCTAAAAAGCGTTTTTCCATAAAATAATTATACTCGCGCCATCTATGAAAGAGTAGAATACAAATTCTTTTGACAATGACCTTAATAATAATTAATTGTTTGCGCCCGTACATACGCAAAATGAATAGATAGTTTTGTCCATAAAATAACTCACTTTAATATAAATACAATGGAAGTGTATTGTAAATTGTAAAAAAAAATTGTAAATTTTTTTAAAAAGAAAGACAAACATTCCCGGGTCACGAATAACCCAACAATGTTTGAAAATCTCCTACTACCACCACAGAAAGCCGAAAATGTTGCTTGTGTTGTGATGGAGGACCTAGCCAGCCGAGGAATCGAACACGGGACGTCCTGGTGGGACCCAAACGCGATGCCCACTGAACCACTGGCCAGAAACCTGTAATTAAGATATAAAACAACTTGAGCAACCGAACAATGCGTAGTGGATGATCTTTCACAAATACATTTTATCATTATTTTTAGCCTGAGAAACAATCATATGATGTGTACATATGTTTAGCGCGCCAACATATGTACACATCATATGTACGCGCCAACATATACTATTCACTGGTGCCAAAGGGATAAATGACGCTAGTTCCTCGGAGCCTCTTTCATTGTAATACCGGTAGAACATCGACAGCATACCTACCTGACGCCGGAGCTCTAAAGATTGCAATTATCAAACAGACCACCCATTTCTGCAGTTTTTTTCATAAATTTTGGGGCTCCAGACTAGAGATGGTTGCCAAATTCAACAGTGGGGTGCACTTGCGATTTGTAAGGATCAGCAGTTGTGTACTATTGAAGTATCTGCAGTCCCTATACAGTATGCCCAGCTTCTGACAGGCTAGCTTGACCCTGGCTTCGATGGAGCCCCCGAGCCTGAGCTACACCAAGCATTATCAATGGAAGTATCCTTCTGTTATTTTGACTCAACCATGCTATCTATTCGGTTCACTTGATCTGACATGTCTTCCTCGGGCGTCCTTGACTTCTTCTACCATTCACATTCGCATCATATGCTTGTTCTCAATACACTCCTTTCTTTGTTCATCCGCTCTACATGGCCAAACCATCTAAGCATTTGTTTCTTAATCTTGCTCGTTCTACTACACCAGCCTTGTATTCTTTGCGGATCTTCATATATTTCACTTGGTCGTCACGGTTTTACCACACATATCTCATTCAGTAGTCTAAATAACGGTGACAACTCGGAATGAAACCAACTCAGAACCATTTCAGATAAGTAATTCAGAGTGATATAAAATATACATAAGAAAATGGTTAAATAGGTTATGTTAGGTTAGGGTTATCGGCAAATTTAAAATGATTTTTTTCATAGCTTTTAATGACTTTTCAAGGAGGTGTTGAGTTTATTTTATTCTCAGTTGGCATGGAACCCTAAATAACATCATAAATGAAATAAATAAATTTCAGTCATATTTCATGATGCCAGAGCATAATGTTGGAGAGTTTTCAACGGGACATAAAACAGATTGTAGATCCTTCGCCTCCGGGATCTCGTTTCTACAGCATCCAGTAAACTTTCATTCTTCTTTTGCTAGTGCCACGCCTCACTACTATACTTCAGGGTTGTTTTAAGCGCTCCATTGTGGAGAGTGTAAAACATAATAATATTAACTTGACTTACTGTACTTTCCATACTGGCTTCACCGTTCATTATGTTTTAAAAGTGTCAACAACTCAATACAATTTTAAAAAATGTCTCTTTTCAGAAACACATTCTTGTCGCACTGAAGGATTTTCCTTTTTATATGTAAATATTTGGGTAGATTAGGTTATATTCTTCCACACGGACTTTCATCTGTCACTAATCACTTCACCGATGGCCAAATGTTCGCTGAATGTTGTGTCGTCGTCACAGATTCATCTCGATTTTTCAAGTTAATGTCATGGTTTGACATCTCCCAGGCTCTCTCATTTCTCTAAAACAAGAAATAAAAAAAACATTTCCTGTATATTACTTAATATACGCTTTGAATAGTGTTTGACATTGTGTAAAATACTATTACAAATAGTCATGTAGCAACGTATGTTAAACGAGTTTACGTAATGCAATATTTACATCATTGATTGTTTAACTCTAGATGTTACTATAAAAAATGTGGGTGAATATTTACCTAATAGGGACACGCTCAATATGCACTTTTCATTACAAAAACACTTAACATTAGTTAGATAATAATTTCAGTTTTCAAAATAATGAATTTTAATAGTTATTTCGTTATGTCAAAGTTTTAAGGTTAGTTTTTTTTCTTCTCTTATTTAATCCAAAATATTAACACATGACCCTAAAATAGGTTCTTAGTTTGGGTTTGATTAAAAAAGGAAAAAAATATCAAAACATGGCATGAAGAAAATATGTGAAATTGTCTGTTTTTTAATGAAATATCTACTAAAATGCATTAGTTTCCAATTCCGGAAAATGAAATACTTACTTCTCATGATTATCTAACTGATGAAATAAAAATTCTATATTGTGTATATTTAAATATTTACCAAAATGTGAATAAACGTTACCTTTATATTTGATTTATCCAACAATGGTTTCAAACTGTGGACATAATCACAATATCTTCAAACTAAAACCTTCCACAACGGATAGAAACAGATTCATCTCCATTTTTTTCAAGTTAAAGTCATGGTTTGACATCTCCAAGGCTCTTTCATTTCTCTAAAACAAGAAATAAAAAACATTGCCTGTATATTACTTTATAATATGCTTTGAATAGTGTTTAACATAGTGTAAAGTACTATGAAAAATAGTCATGTAGCGACGAAATAAAAAATAATTAGGGGTTAGGTTACTGACTCTCAAAACATAACAAATGGTATTCATCATAATAAAACATAATATTTACTGTAAAAATGTGAATAAACGTTACCTTGTTGTATCGAACGTGTTATGGAATTACTACTCTGCATATCGTAAATTATTATCAACGGCAAAATATTGAAAAGTTGCATCATCAAAAATCAATTTCAATAGTGCGAGAGATGATTCATAGCAACAGAAATAGAAAATATTCCATTATTACCGCCGGTGATGAGTCACACACCGATATTACACCAAAATTAATCACAAAGGATTTGCAATTATTTCACAATTTGGATGGATTTGTGTAATATGGCTTGTGTAAACAAGCTGCCACTATAAAAAGATTGCGAAGAAGGCAACGATATTCAGTCTTTAATATCAGCAAGTTGGAGAAACATCTCTGCAAAATCGCTTACCTGAACAATCTTGGACGATTCAAGACGCCAGTCTCGCCGTCACCAGTCGGAGCACCGAAACTTCAAACACCCGATGGAACAACACCTACAAAACCTGAGCCCTGGCCATCCTGCTCCGGGCTGAAGGCCCGGGGCCCCCTTGCACCGAGCCTGATCTGATGCCGATACCCGAGCCCTGGCCATCCTGCTCCGGGCTGAAGGCCCGGGGCCTCCTTGCACCGTGCCTGATCTGACGCTGATACTCGAGCCCTGGCCATCCTGCTCCGGGCTGAAGGCCCGGGGCCCCCTTGCACCGAGCCTGATCTGATGCCGATACACGAGTCCTGGCCATCCTGCTCCGGGCTGAAGGCCCGGGGCCTCCTTGCACCGAGCCTGATCTGAGAGATACCTGAGAGATACAACCTGAGAGATACAACCTGAGAGATACAACCTGAGAGATACAACCTGAGAGATACAACCTGAGAGATACAACCTGAGAGATACAACCTGAGAGATACAACCTGAGAGATACAACCTGAGAGATACAACCTGAGAGATACAACCTGAGAGATACAACCTGAGAGATACAACCTGAGAGATACAACCTGAGAGATACAACCTGAGAGATACAACCTGAGAGATACAACCTGAGAGATACAACCTGAGAGATACAACCTGAGAGATACAACCTGAGAGATACAACCTGAGAGATACAACCTGAGAGATACAACCTGAGAGATACAACCTGAGAGATACAACCTGAGAGATACAACCTGAGAGATACAACCTGAGAGATACAACCTGAGAGATACAACCTGAGAGATACAACCTGAGAGATACAACCTGAGAGATACAACCTGAGAGATACAACCTGAGAGATACAACCTGAGAGATACAACCTGAGAGATACAACCTGAGAGATACAACCTGAGAGATACAACCTGAGAGATACAACCTGAGAGATACAACCTGAGAGATACAACCTGAGAGATACAACCTGAGAGATACAACCTGAGAGATACAACCTGAGAGATACAACCTGAGAGATACAACCTGAGAGATACAACCTGAGAGATACAACCTGAGAGATACAACCTGAGAGATACAACCTGAGAGATACAACCTGAGAGATACAACCTGAGAGATACAACCTGAGAGATACAACCTGAGAGATACAACCTGAGAGATACAACCTGAGAGATACAACCTGAGAGATACAACCTGAGAGATACAACCTGAGAGATACAACCTGAGAGATACAACCTGAGAGATACAACCTGAGAGATTCAACCTGAGAGATTCAACCTGAGAGATTCAACCTGAGAGATTCAACCTGAGAGATTCAACCTGAGAGATTCAACCTGAGAGATTCAACCTGAGAGATTCAACCTGAGAGATTCAACAGCTGTCAAGGCGAGAAAACATCTCTTTCAAGACATTGCAATAGTCGGGCGTCACTGTGTGCCGGCGCTCACTATTTACAGTCTTTGTGCAGGCCTAGAGGTCTCGTACACTTGTTTTATTCAATGATGATTATAAACTCTAATCACAATATTTTGTGCCGTAAATCTTTATACAACGTTTATTTCGTAAGAATCTGAAAAACAACACAAGCATTATTATAGGTTATACGCCGACAGTTGAAAAGTGTAAAACTATATCACACATGATTATTTACTGTCAAACATGAAAAAAAACATTACATAGATGTTTTATTGAACGGTGACCAAAAACTGAGTCAAGTCTTGAAGATAATCACGATATTTTTTTATCATAAAACACGTGCATTTCGTAAAGAATTTGTAAAACAACACTGCAATTAATGGCGGTGAGGTGCCGAGAATTGTAAGAGTTTAAAATGATAGTTTATATCATATTAAATGTAATATTAACTGTAAAAATGTGTTGAAACGTTACCTTGATGTTTTATTTAACAATAATTAAGGATTGAGAACCGAATCAATAAGGATTTCAATAAGAATTCTTTATCATAATATCAACAACGCGTAAACGTCACTGGAAAACTGTTCGAATGGCTGAAAATCTACGACTACCTGCAACGTTGCCAAACCTCCATCACCACGGCAGCTAAATAAATGCTGGCATTGCCTCACCCCATGAACATTATATAATTGTATCTCTTTCAAATTAATGTGTCTCTGTCTAATTATGTTCTTTTGTAATACTCTTTATCTTTTTCTGATTAGATATACATTGTTGTCTCCCTCCCACTAATCGATTATCGATTGTAGCTCTTTCAAATTAATTTGTTTCTGTCTAATTATGTTCTTTCTCCCTCCAGCTAACTTATATACAACCGATAACTCTGTCTTAACATTTAGTTATTATTGTATCCCGATGAAGCTTGGTGGAAGCGACACCGGTAGATATATAAAATAATAAATTTGTGGTTAAATTAAAAAGCGTTTGTTTTAATTTTTTTTAAAGTTCCAAATAAACATCAATGAAATTTAGGAAATAAGATTTAAACGATGAAATTTTTTTATATGCAGATGATACTGCAATTTTCTGCTGGGGTAAAGATTTAGAAATCTCACTAGAAGTGCACAAAGTGACCTAGAAAAAATAACAGTTGGCTCCAATAAAATATCCTAACAGGATACATGATTTTAAGCTCATCATCTAAAATAATTCCTCCTCATGTATCCTTAAAAATTGAAAAGAATATTATCTTCAACCAATTTTCTCCATTTTTTGGCAGCTATCTTTTGGAATGATTTCAAAGTTGTTTAACGAATCAATTTGTACGTAGATAATGTCTTGGATAAACATATACGGTTTTTAAATTTATAATTTTATTTTGCCGTCTTTATTTTTTATTTTTCGGTGTCCTTTTCTGTTTCATGTTTCGTTTAGATTTATTAAAATTATCTTCTTCTTTAATAGCTCTTACTTATTTTACAGTTTTTATTCCACCATGATCTACGGATCTTTGAAATCCAACCACCCAATTTATGTATATTTTGTTCAAGATTTCAATAAAATCGTGACTGTAACTCAGTTCAATGAACTCTGAAGTCCGATATGCTTTGAATTTATGTGCCTTTTTCAAAATCGAAATTATAATATCGCCCGATTTTCACAGACCGGCTTTAGTTATCGGTAATAAAGTTTTTTCGTTATTTAATTTTGGGGTGCTTTGCCGTGTTGCGCTACCTCCTTCTTTAGCCAACGTTCCGGAAAGCGTTACAGTGTCCATCATCTGAGCAGATGTGTAACGACACTATACCGCTAACTGAAGTGTTGGCTAAAGATAAAGAAGGAGGTAGCGCAACACGGCATAACACCCCAAAAATAAAATACGATAATACTTTTGGCCGCGAAAATCTGAAATCATAAGTCTCAAAGTTTTCACATCTCTTAAAGCAACCATTTACCCTGCGTTAATGGTTGTTTGTAAGTTTTAAATTTTACAACTATTTCCCCCTATATTAATGGTTGTGTATAGAAAGTCCAAAACAGATTTATTAGTAGGGCCCTTATTAAGTTATTGATTTTAGTGCTGGGATAATAATATTAAGAACTTTTACCGCCACGCCATGTCTACGACCTTCAAGCAAATGCGTTGTTGTTGTTTACTTCGTATTTTCAAAAATAGGTTGTAAGAAATGCAAGTCTCAGTAACCTTAGTTGGTTGTTTGTCAAGCCCGCCCTAGAAACGTGTTCTAAATATTCCATTAAGGGATGTAAATTGCTATTTCCTCTTCGGGACTAAACCCAATTTAATGTATTACGTTTTCCACTTTTACAGTCGTCGCTTCTTCCACTTTTCTATGTCGTATTTTTGCAACTTTTTCCTTTGACTGCTTCTCGGGAAGTGGGTGAGGTATTTTGCTTTCGGGTTGGACCTTTTACGGCCCGATTCTCGTGGAAAATTACTTAATTTTATTGGTCGATTCTTGTGTAAAATTGAGTTAAGCGTATTTTCAATTCTTATGCAAACCTACGTTTAACATTCTTAAAATTGTACAAGAACTCAGTTGTTGGGAAAAATACATTTAAATTTGTTAGTTTGTTGGGCAATTATATAAATATATGCATATATATATATATATTTTTTACATTAACTCCACACAGGAGGCCCTGGGGAAAATAATTTCCCTCAAGGCCTATGTCATCTGGGATGCTGTGTGGAGGGTCTTTTTGAGGAGAGGAAGGAATGAACATTGGTCTTGAAGATACCCATGTTGTAGGAGGGAGGAAACACAGATGCTGGCAAATCGTTCCATAGCCGAGCTGTTGAACTCAAGAACGAGTCGAAAAAACAACCCGTTCTCATGTGACAAATGTCAACCATGTACATATGTTAGGCGCGCGTTTGGCGTGTCTCCCGACGATGCACCGGTGCCGAAGGGATCAATGACGCTAGATCCTCAGAGCATCTTCCATTGAAATACCGTTAGAACATGGATAGCATTCCCACCCGACGCCTGTGCTCTAAAGATTGCAATCCGTTCGTTAAGATGGGAGAATCTATCAAATAAACTGCCCGTTTCTGCACAGGGTCGAGGGTATTTTTCAAGTATTTTGGAGCTCCAGACCAGAGGTGGCTGCCAAATTCAACCGTGGGGTGCATTTGCGATTTTTACACGGTTCCAATAAGTACAATTCTTGTTTTGCAAACTGATTTTTAAAAAATAACACACATTAATACAATAGGAAGTATTTTTTCCTAAAAATATTACAAAGAAATGAACATTTGCATCAATATATTATATAAAGAAGCATGTTGCGGAGAGAGGACGGTGTGGTTTGCTTTCTACACATATCTACAGCTTTTTTCGGAGTTTGATGAAGTTTTGAACACTCGACTTTCAAAAGAGAAAGAAAGTCACTGTCTAAATGAGTTTCTAAAAACCTCCCCATCCCTCTTTCCTCGATACTGATACTCCTTGATGAAATATTGTGTAAAAACTACACGTTTAAAAAAGAGGAAAGATATTGTCTACATCTGATTTTGAAAAACTCTTTATAAAACCTGGGCAGCGCCGAGAACTTCATATAGTCTACATAATATATATATAAATTTAGG
The DNA here is from genome assembly GCA_936435175.1 of Glyphotaelius pellucidus. Lineage (NCBI taxonomy): Eukaryota > Metazoa > Arthropoda > Insecta > Trichoptera > Limnephilidae > Glyphotaelius > Glyphotaelius pellucidus. The sequence goes on along the minus strand of OW386560.1, from coordinate 234,805 downwards.
TTCCGTATGTTTGCGTTCGCAAATCTCGGAAAGTAGTCGACGAATCAACTCAAAATTTTTACAGAACATTGCATTTAGCATTTCATAAGCCAGAGCTTATCATTTTCTATATAAAATGGTAAGTCCTGGCTAATGAAATTTGTTTAAAATAAAAATAAAAATAGGTTCCTTAGGTTTGGGTCTGCCAATCTCGTAAAGTAATCGATGGATTGACTATAAAATTTTACAGAACATTGGATTTTAGCAAAAAAGTGCTTCTTTATACGTAAGCTCTGGCGTTATGAAATTTGTTTAAAATAAAAAAAGGTTCCTTAGGTTTGGGTCCGCCAATCTCGGAAAGCTACTGATGGATCGACTTAAAATTTTTACAGAACGTTGGATTTTAGCAGAAGAGTGTTTTTATATTTGTAAGCTCTGGTGTTATGAAATTTGCATAAAAGTTACAAAATTTAACGCAGGAATGGTAGGCAGGAGGGGGATGATAACGAAGGAAGTGTGGTTCGCGGGAAGGGTGACGAGGGAGGGGGAAGGTGGGGAAGGTGGAAGGGGAACGCAGGAGGGGAAGGGAACACGATGACACATGATTGTATTTAGTCGGCATAAGGTAGGCGGGGAAACAAGTGTTTGTGGGTAGGAATTATAATTTTGAAAAAGGAAAAAGCATAAATGCCAGGGGTACAAACAAAAATTAGTGCGAATTTCGTAAAAAGCTCACCGTCTAATAGGTTTCAGTACGAAACAGTGGAGCATGTTTTTTTTGCTTTAAAAGTAACATATTTATTTACTGGTTTGACTTGGTGGTTTTTTTGGTGCTCACTAATTCCGTCATAAAAGTTTAAAATTTCAAGTCCTTGACCTAAAATCCGGATGCCGTCATTAAAACTTTGTTCTTTCTTTTCATCTGTGGCAAAAAGATTCGTTAGCAAATTTTTAATTGGGTAAAAATATTTAATTAATGAATCAACTGTAACTCTTTGTTGATATGGCAACTTCCCCAATTAGTTGGGGTTTGAGTGAGTTGATGCAACAACTGTGGAAAATAAGGACTGGAGTGAAAAAATGCTACTTTTACCCGAAGGAAAGACCCTTGGGACACTGGAGCAACAGCGCAATTTAAAACTTTTTTTTTCCGATTGCTCGACAATTTTTGGATTATCACATATTCGTAAAATTTAAAAAAAAATATTATAAAATCGTAAACTTCTACTTAATTACTCACAAATAAGGGAAAATTTGCCAAAATTGGCAGCAAAGCAATTAGAGGTATTTTAAATGGTGACCGATCAACTTGGAATGAAACCAACTCAGAACCATCTCAGATAAATCATTTAGAGTTAGAGTGATAAAAAAAATATAAGAAATTGGTTAAATAGTATACGTTAGGTTAGGGTTATCGGCTAATTTAAAAATATTTTTTTCAAAGCTTTTAATGACTTTTCAAGGAGGTGTTGACTTTATTCACAGTTGGCATGGAACTATTTTAAATAGTGCCGTGTCTGTGTTTGATAATGCCTTCAGAGGTCGAAACAGCTATCACACGTAATAATAACTACATGGCGGAATTTGTTTATAAATAAACTGTTTTTAAATATAATAATTATATATTTGAATACATAAAAGAAATAAATATTTAAATGGAGTTTTACAAATTAATCTTGATCACAATAAACAAAAGGGACCCGTGGTTTTGACACAAGTGTAAATATAGGGTTTCTTCATTATTCAGGTTTTGTAATTTAGTTCCATGTTTCATAATAGTGAGGTTTGTCTAGGTTTTAGCGACGGATGTGTTTGCCTACCTTACTGCGTGATGGGCAATATCGGGAAAGACTGGTTGAGGGAGACCTTTTGAACTCTCCATTCGGATTCTCTCGACCCATCGCCTTGCACCGCAGTGGGAGGGATATACATTGAAATATTTTTTTTTGGTTTACATAATCAAACGGGGAGTTCTATAAACTTTTAACAATGAAAAGTGGTCTGCAAAAAAGGCAGAAATTGACAAACCAAACCTAAACGAATAAGCTTTTGTTGGAGCTTTTAACTAAATGAACTTTTTTTTCTGCAAATCCTACATTTCGATTCAATTAAAAGTTGTCATGGTCCCACATTGGGGCGGACAAGTTGTTTTAATTGAAAAAAATGGTAATGTAAATGTTTGATCGGCCGAACCTTCCTTGATTAATAGTTATTTATTTACTAGAACCCAATCAATTTACGTCTGTCTAGGTTAAGGCACTTAACAATACCCATCCTTGCGATGGATAAAAGGTCAAAAACGTTTTCCAATCGTTTTTGACCTTTCCAATTTTCAAGGCCTCCGTCGTCGAGGAGTAAAGTTCTCAACTAGCAATCCGAAGGTCGCGGGTTCAAGTCCCGGAGTGCGCAAATAAATTTGATTAGATTGATTCACAATTAAATAACTTTTACCTAATATGAATTTTTGGAAGAAAACATCTTCTGGAAGGATTTCACTTTGTGGTGGTATTATTTATTTTATTAAAAAAATAAAGTGATGCAAACAAAGTAATTTATCTTTTTTAATAAAATAAATATTATGAGGTATATTTTCGACACGTTCCAGACTGGAAGATACTCTCTGTATCGCTTTGGTGTAAGATCACCATTCAGTATTGAAACGTTGATTGAAATGAATTTAGTCGCGTTTGGTGATCAGATATTAATAATACTGAATCGACTTATTTGGACGTCACGGGTTTCGAAATCACTACACAAGTCATCTCGGAACTAGTACTTTTGTTTTAATATCGAACAATTAAAATCTGTTTTTTTTTGTATTTAAAAGATTTCGTTTTTGTTGTTTCACATTTCGCCAAGTACTTCTCGACCTTCCTCTTCACTTCTCCTTTCCCTTCCCGTTACCTCCAGCTTCACAACTACCCTAATTATGGATGCCGTACTCACTGGTTCCAGTTAGGAAGGACTCTTGTGCGGTATTCATATAAAAAAAAATAAAGAAAATGAATAAAATAGAATGAAACACGTGTAACAATGATAAATGTAATCACAAAATCAACCTACCAAATAACCACTTGGCTGCTCAAACAGGAACCATGAAATGCAATAAACTTTGAGTCCCAGGATCGACATCAATGTAATCTAATTATAAGAAATTGCTTCAAAGGGTAGATTGAAATTATCACTCGTATTGGTATAATCATTTCAATTTATTTACAAAACATTGTAGGCAATCCTTTTATAAAAACATTTCTCATTGTAAAATTATATTAAGAGACAAGAGACTTCAAAATAAATACTAATTTAATTTCAGGGGTGGCCATTTAGAAACCATAGTTCTACATGATATTGCAATCTGCTGCGTCATTGTATGAAACGTACATGTAAACGACCTATTTGAAATGCTATTAATGAAATAATGACATGTATACAGGCGCCAGCCTCATGAGATCTATGAGACAAGTAAAAGATGCATGGTAATTCTCTAACTAAATTCTATAAAAAACATACTCGATCGACTAACAAAATAAAAATTTGCTCACGGTTTCCGTTCCGCCATACTGCAAGGCTCGAACACACTTCTGAATCGCACAAGAGGCCAGCTGACACTGCCTGAGCGAAAGCCCATGTCCGTGCGTCTACTCTCTCCCCACCGTCAGCGTAGTGTTGACAGCCGTAGCTACTGCAAATAAACCCGCTGCACACGGACGGAAGTACGCACGGAGAGATTAACACCTACTAAAATTATACCTCTTAGAGTTATACAAGAAAAAAAATCTTAATCTAAATTTTATTTTTGCAAATAGGAAATTTATTAAGCACACATTTTCATTTCGATTAAATGGGATGATGTTAAATGATGTCAGGCAAGTGTAAAAAAGATAGAGCAAAAGATAGAGCTAAATGGGCTGTAGTCGCAAGGTATGTACCAAGGCCGTGGCTACATCGGTTTTCATTCAAATATCTGTTAAGTTCCGATAGTAAATGGGCTGTAGTCGCAAGGTATGTACCAAGGCCGTGGCTACATCGGTTTTCATTCAAATATCTGTTAAGTTCCGATAGTAATAAATGGGCTGTAGTCGCAAAACTATGTACCAAGGCCGTGGCTACATCGGTTTTCATTCAAATATCTGTTAAGTTCCGATAGTAATAAATGGGCTGTAGTCGCAAAACTATGTACCAAGGCCGTGGCTACATCGGTTTTCATTCAAATATCTGTTAAGTTCCGATAGTAATAAATGGGCTGTAGTCGCAAGGTATGTACCAAGGCCGTGGCTACATCGGTTTTCATTCAAATATCTGTTAAGTTCCGATAGTAAATGCTAAAAAAAGAAGAAGGGGAGATATGTAATTAGAGGGAGCGAGCTAATATTAAAAACGAAAATATTTAAGCGAAAATTGTGAAAATATTGAGTAAAACACGATTCTTTTAAAATAGAGCAAAAATCTCGGGGAAAATGACTTAAATAGCCCTTAAAGAAACACTGTGAGATTTTTCATACATTTAACTTGTAAAATATCAGAAGAAAACGTGTTATAATAATTTTCGGAGCATCTTTCGCGATTTTTTCTACGGAGGGAATTTCATATGATTACCATTTTGGCTTGGCATATGTGCAGATATAACTTCAAAAATAACACATATTTTTTTAGAAACTTAAAAACAAAAACTTTAAGTTTTCAAGAAAAATACGTTACAAAACGGTAGTAGGTAATTCGGAATGCCGCCGCTTGAAGGCATTTCTTTTCAGTTCCGTTCTGTGTGCGAACTATTCAACGGGCACTTTTATCATTACCGTGACGATCTACGTTTACGGTACCGCGACGGCAAAAACAGCCAATAAACATACATTCCTTATCGCTATAATGCTGCAGATCTTTCTTACACATTAGACAAAAAATGAGACGCACAAAATACGTTTCCTCCAAAGTACTACTTTTTTTGTTTGGAGGAAATATATTATAAATCTTATTACGGCTCAGCCATGGCGACGGGATTTGCGTTTCATTTTCACTATACGTGTGAGGGAGATGTATGATAATGATTGTATGTTTTCTTTGAGGGGGGTGTGCACACATACGTTCACCGTTTGTCTAATTTTCGACTATTGTTATTTAGTATGTAAGAAAGAACTGCAGCTATTGTTATTCAATGTTTGAACAAAGCAAAACCATCGGCGCATTGAAATTTGACATTTTTGAAATTTCGGAATTCACTACACTCCAATATTATCCTAGCAATTTTATTCCAAACTTTAAAAATTATCACGGCAAGTGTTGTAGAGGTTTACAGAGACGTCACGGTGCGGTGTGTGACAGAGATGCAAGAAAATGATAACTTTTTCCTTTGGAGGAAACAGACCTACGTACATTGTGTATCTCATCTTTTGAAAGAGTTGCAGCATTAATTGTTTTTGTGTTTAATTCGTAGAACTTCATTTATTTTTTAAACATTGAATTAAAATTAAATTTGATAGTTTTATTATCAAGTTATGCAAGTATTTAGTTACAGCTGTTTCGGTTTACAAGACCATTTTCAAACTGTGGCTAAATCCACTGTTAGGCGACGGTAATAAATCAATATAGACACCTTCAAAAATTGATATTTAAAATATTATAAATAAGTCGCCTAACAGTGGATTTAGCCACAGTTTGAAAATGGTCTTGTAAACCGAAATAGCTGTAACAAAAATACATACTAAAATACTTGTAGAATTTGATAATTAAACAATCAAATTTAATTTTAATAAAATATTTAAAAAAAGAGTTGCAGCATTATTGTGATAAGGAACGTATGTTTTTTTTGCTTTTTTTATGCCGTCACGGTACCGTAATCGTGGATCGTCACGGCAATAATAAAAGCGCTCAGAGATTCAATTAATATCTATATCTAGAAGAACTAAATATTTAATTTTTCCTTTGCTTAAACTTTAATCCAACTTTCACTGAATAAAGTTATTCCTTAATTTTTGATTGCTGGAAGCCATAAATATTAAAGTTAACCCCCCAACCCCCACGAAATCACAAAGCCTTATTCTTACCCCGTCTGCGCTTAGACATGACACCATTAAGTGCCACCCCTTATCGTGTCACCCGCTTCGGCGCCGTTTTAACCCTTTGACAGACCAACCAACCAACCAACCGGATGACTGAAAAATCATTCTTTATTCTCAAATTATTGATAAAAAAACACTTTTTATTGGGATTTTTTTTTATCTTAACTCCATACAGAAGGCCCAGAGAAAAATATTTTCCTTCGCGGTTTATATCTTCTTTGGGGAAGCTGTGCGGAGTGTCTTTTAAAGAAAAGGAATGAGAGAAAGTTTTGGGCAGAAAAGGGGTGAGTAGGTATCTGGAGGTCAGTGTGTTCAGGAGTGACGTATTAATACATCCAGTCTAGTAGGTCCGACTGGAGAGGTCTTGAAGTGATTTATGACAGAGATGTGGGTTTTCCAATTAATGGTTCCCAGGGCGATGGTACCCATAACTGCCCAGCCGCCCACCAAATTAAGAGGATTCAGTGCGAAGTAAAGCAAAATAATGTGTTTTTGGTTTGAAATTTCGACGTTAGACATATAGATGCTAAGTCTTTCTAAATCAGTACAAGAAATATATGGCCTACAAAAAAATGATTTGAAGTCTAAAATATCTGTTTTATTGTATAAAGTGGAAAATTAAGTTCTTTAAATTAGGTTTAAAATATTTTAATATGTGTGCCTGAACTTCGCAAAATAAAATAAAAAATGCATTTGGTGATTTTTTTTTCACAAATTTTTTATCGCCATCTTGGTAAGGAGTACGTGTTTCGGCCCGATTTCAAATGTTAAACGCCATTGATAGATCTCGTTGAAACTTTGCTTGAAATGGCTTTAGCTGAGCTCAGTCACCAGATCTGAATGGGTAGGTTTTCAATCTTACCTGTGCCTATCTCCCTTTCTTTACGTGCTTTCTTCATCCTGGCCAATACTGAAGAAGATACTATAATCCAACTGGCTTCGAGCATTTCGCGTTATTCGTTTACGTTTACGTAGAGGAAGATTTGAGAGAAAGGCAAAATTCAGAGCTGATCATAAAAATAGGCTAGTGCATTTCAAGCAAGGTTTTTTTTCAATACAAGTAATTGTTTTTTTTTTTTTTAAGTTTTCTTTATTCGATTTAATAGTTTGTTACATAAATTGGGGACTTTTCGACCACCATGCTAGGCACATGCCCGTGTTATGGTGATCGATTACTGGTACGATCGATTGGTACTTGATATGTGTTCGTGAATCTCCAATAAAGCACGTGGATCGTCGAGAATACAAGTTATTTTAATTATGTTATCGTGTGGTTTTGCATTGAATATTTAACTGGACCAAACGTCCGTTCTAATGGATGCTCTAAGTTATTCTGAAGCCAGTGAACTTGACACTGAGGGAGCCCAGCTGTTGATCGTGTGTCGTCGGCTATTTCCGTAATCGTTGTTGCGTTAGACACGAACGGCAACAGTCGCCACTCTCACACCTCAAAACTACATAATTTAATTAACAAAATTAATGACATCTTTTTGAAGGATATTTGAACTACATTCCTAATCCTAAACTCCACGGTTTCTACTCTGACAGAAATCCGAAATTAGTATTTTCAATCTGTAGTAATTTTACAAATTCTTACTCATAGAATGTAGATGACATAAATTTCAAATTCGTTGTATCCGGGTTAAAAAGTAATTAAAAATGAAAGGTTTTTGCAAATCAGCGCGTGATTAATGACATATTGTTATATAATAAGTACTTCTTTTGATATAAATATTGTTTAAGCGATCTTTCTTAAGATATTTCATTGTTTCCTTGGTTCGGTATGGATAATTTCCATATTTATATTGTTTTTATTTAACGCCTAGAGGGTTTTTACATGATTTGTAGCATAATTTAAATTTAACAGATACTTTGAAACTTAAGAAATAAAAAAATAAAATTACATTCGATAAAAATCATACATACCCAGAAACAAAAACAGAAAAATACAGCTATTTTATAGGTTTACAAGATGTGTTTTTTTTATTTTATTTTTTTTATTAGTATCTTTAGCAAAATTTGTACATAATGTATTTATAAATTGTATTATATTAAGGTATTATAATCCTCTTCCCTCCTGGGGCCCTCGGGGAGCCAAGGTGGAGTGGGGCTCTTCTCTTGTGGGGCCTTTAGGGAACCAAAGGGAGGTGAACTCTCCGTCGTGGAGCCTTCAGGGAACTAAGGAGTGGAGAGGAGAGATGAAGCCCTCTTCCCTCGTGGGGCCTTCAGGGAACCGTGGAGGAGTGAAGAGGAGAAATGAGACCTGGGAAGACACATTGTCGAATCAGAAGACATAGCTTTATTTCCAATGACAATCCTGGTGAACTTTGTAAAAGGGACTGGATTACTGTCAAAGGAATGAGGTAAAATGGAAAATAGCACAATGGGCCTACGGCCTAAGTGCTCACGGGAACTTTATTTATGTAAACCGTCTCCGCTCTTGAAAAAAAAAAAAAAGGTATTATAAATTTTTTTTTTTTTTCACAGTCCTCCTCACTAGGGTTTCCTGTTCTGAGGCGGGCTGTAGTTTTTCCACATTTGTATTTAGTATCCAGTTGTCTTTACATGGTCTTCAGTATGTTTGATAGTTCATTTTCACTTTGTTCTCTCAACATATTTTTACTTTAGTTTTCAATTTATTTATTTCTGTTATTTTTTTAGTTTGAGTTGGTAAAGCGTTGTATAGTTTTGTCGCATTGAATTTCATATTTCTTTGTCCAAAAGATGTTTTCAAACTGGCTGTAGCTGGAATATTTTGGTTTATTGCCCTTGTTGTATATCTATGTTGGACATGTTTTTTTTTTCTGATATGTTTTTTTATTCTGATATGTTTTTTTTTAATTTAAAATAAAATATTTTTTGCATAAAGTTTTTGTATGTTTAGTAATAGTGTTGAAACAAATGTTTTAGATGATCCACAAAACTCGCCAAGTTGATATTGAATATGTCAACATCACCCAAGTACTGATTTCCCATGGTGTGAAGTCACTGTATCGGAGTCGTTGTATAATTATAGTATGTAATTAAATAATTTTAACCTACCTACTGGAAAGAAAACGGGATAGAACGAATTAATTAAAAAAAATATTTTGATAAATTTTCTTGTAAAGTAGGTACCTATTTTATTTGATTCTGATTAAAGGCATTCGCTTACAGAGAAACAGAAATGAAACCAGTTGTCAACGCAATTCGAAATTCATAAGCGCTACCTTGGCAACCTGTTAACAAGGCAACTGAAAAACAACTGCCACACAAGCAAAAGTGCTGGTGCGTTGACAACTGGTTTCATGTCAGTTTCTCCGTGAGCGAAGGCCTTTAATCTTTAAACTATTTAAATTCTTTTTATATATTTTTTATGTTAGTAGCACAGCAAGAGTCCTAACCGTTTGGAACCAGTGAGATTGTGATATCCCCAATCACGGTGTGTTGGTAGGGGAGGGAGATGGGGAAGAGAAATGTGGGGAAGTACCTTGCCATTCAAATCTGGTCACCGAACAAGGTTCAAGCCATTTTTAAGCAGCGTTTCAATTATGAATGGTAATCGTACACCAGGGCAATACTGAGAATATCTTCCACTCTGGAACGTGCCGCAAATATACTATATATTATTTAAAAATGAATTGGCCATATAAGGCACAATAATAATATAAACATTTGGCTTGTGGCTTCCTCTTAACTTTCATTGCATAGTCACTTTGATATGCAGTCGGTACAGTTGGTATGATTCTCATACCTCGCTTTGTTTCTATTATCTTTGATTTATGATCAAAGTATAAATGTCAAATAGAGAGTTGGCAGCGTGTTTAAATGTCTCGTAAAAAGCATTTACAATCCCGATTGGTCGAAATATCTCCTGTACTAAAAAGGCTCGCCGCCGAAAATTACACACCATTGTGAAAAGGGTTTATTTTTAGCGTTTGACGTGGGACAGGGGTGCTTTCGCAAAATAACAATGGCGATTCCTTATGGCAACAATGGTCGCCTTTTTACTGGCTGTCATGGCCAAAACAAAATAATCTCTTACTGCCATCTGCCATAATTTTGTTGCAAATTCTTTAAATAAAAGAAATATATTTTTTTTTTAATTTAGAATTTTCCGAAAATTTCGACGTTTTAATGGAAAATGTTTGGGGTCTGCTTTTTTAATTTTTTTTTTTCATATTTGAAGCTTAAAATACTGCAGTTTTTAGGCTCTAAGGTATATTTCGAATACAAAAAATTGAAAGGAAGTTTAATTTAATTTTTTAAAATGCTTTTATGTCTTCAAAAATAAGAAACATATAATTATAAATAAAAACAACTATGAACAACAGAAAAACTACCCCTTTGACTGAATAAGCAATGTATACAAGTACAATTGTTGCATTAACTACGTAACAATTTTTAGACATTTTGTTTTGAAGAGTTTTAATTATCAATGTATATTTGTTACTTTAAGTTTAAATTTTCTGCGACCGGAAGAGATTTGCTTTTATTATTGCAGTAGTATAAAAATATGATTGTAGATTGAGGTACTTGAAATTTATTTTCAAGAGACAATTTTTCTCTACAATATTTTTAATATTATTAAACACTGATTATTCTTCAGTATCCAATGGATTACATTTGACATCTGACCTCTTAAGGTCTACGAAATCCATTTTAACATCCTGCATAATTTGATAAATTATATACAAACATTTACAAAGGTGGGCGTAAAAGGTTGCATATATTACGTAAACACTATTTTCGAGGTAATTTAATGTAAGAAGGTCACAACCGAAAAGCTAACCTAAATACATTACACATTTATTAATTATAATAGGTTAAGCTATTTATAGGAGTTCAAAGGGCACTTGTGGGAAAATTCAACAAATATGAGGTCTTTATTGAATTGTTTTTCTAATAACCCAATAAACCTTTTCCAAGAACTAATTTCACAACATTAGTAAAACAATTTTATTCAATCGAATACGTTTAATCGAAAACTTCATCGATTTTTTTTTATTTTTTGCTTTCAGCAGTTCAAATACGAATAAAATCACTTCCTCAAGGATATATTTGATACCCATTCATATTTAAATGTAAACCTTGGAAATACACCACGTTTTGTACATTTATCAGAATTATTTATATTAGGTATACTGTTGTGTATTTTTCTTTTTTCTATAATGGTCTTAAATTTAAATGTCGATATTTTTTCGTCAATGATATAGATATTCTTAACACTGTTATGAATGAGTTTATAAAGACTATTTATAAAGCTAATAAATAAAATGAAACCCAATAAAAACATATAATTAATGACAACTAGCACCTCCGGTGTAGGTAACCCCGAGCGGTTCGCTTGGGGTGATCTTAGATAGTTAATAACTTAGCTGAGATGCCCGGGTTCATGAATTGAAGTTTGTTCAGGTCTTGGTGGCGGATGCAACTGCCCACCAGCTGCGTGTCAGATCGGATCGGGAGAAGCCGGTTAGGGGAGACCCTTCAAGTCTCCAGTCGGACTTTCTCAGCCCAACGCCTCGCACCGCAATGGGAGTGATGAATTTATAGGTCCTATGGACAGACTGACCCCCATAATCCTATCCACCTCTCGTACCCCTTTTCTTCCCAGAACATTCTCTCCTTCTTGGCATCCTGTGTGAAGTAAATGTATTTTTTACGCTTATCGTTAAATTTATTACTGATACTAACTGCAGAACATAAACATTAGAAAAATATTTTAAATTGATTACTACACAGCGTCGCCTCAGCTCTTAATTGTCCAAACGACCTTTAGAAAATTTGACAGGAGGAGAAGGTTTTCTTTAATTATTTCAATGAAACATTATGATAGGTGTTTAAGATAAAGCTATTTTCGTATTCATTAGTTTAAAAAATTCTTAGTTAAGTGATAAACTATCATTTTTTATGCTTTAATTATCATTTAAAGTAGAGATTGAAACAAAACTAAAATGATCGTTTGGAAAATTAAGAACTAAGGCGACGATAGGACATAAAAGAGTGAAAACTCTTATCAGTAGTATTATTAACTATGAAGCAGAAAATCTGTTTATGTGACCCATTGACAAGAAGCTATCGAGCTCTAACCTTATTCAATCTGTATTAGCGTTTTTTTAAATGTCTTCGCCAATATTGTGTCAAACACAAACGCTTGAATGGTGAGCTTAGATCTTCTAAAATTTAGGGTACTAATTTATAATGCAACTGTTTTTAACTCACAGTTGCATTTACATTATCTGAAGCTGAAAAGAGCTGAAATGAGCTGAAAAGCTTCGAAATATCTATTTAACTCACCTATTATTAGACAAGATAATATTTTTTAAGACGTTTGTTTTGACCATGTTTTTCAATATTTACTTGACAAAAGTGTTGAAAACAAAATTGAGGATGAAACCGGGTAGTACCTAATATACAACTAACTAAGCATAACGCCGCGCCGTTTTCCCTCGGGGAAACTGGCACACTGTCCTTGCTCAAATTCACTCAAAATCTTTCACTCAAATTCGTACACTGGGTAGTAACTTTAAGTTAATAAAACCAAATGCTAGAAGCTTAAAAAAATGGTATGGTTTTAGGTTTTCACGGCCAAAAGTATTTTTGTTATTTATTTTTGGGGTGTTATGCCGTGTTGCGCTACCTCCTTCTTTAGCCAACATTTCGGACAGCGTTACAGTGTCCATCATCAGGGCATATGAGCAGATGGGTGACACTGTAACGCTGTCCGAAACGTTGACTAAAAAGGAGGTAGCGAAACACGACATAACACCCCAAAAATAAATAACAAAAATACTTTAAAAAATGGGTTAAGATCCAAATGAAAGTTTTTTTTATGAAAAAGGCCGCGGAGCAGTTCCTCTTAATAATTTATTATTCTAATGAATATTATTATAATTATTCTAATGAATATTATTATTATTATTCTAATAATTTAAGAAAACATAGTTTTCGAAACATGTTGATATTGTTAATAAAATAGTGGTGTTATACAAAGGTATTTGTTTTTCATTAAATTAATGATGACACCCCAAAGTAAATATGCCTATTTTGAAGAAAAAATTTATTATTCATTTACTTTTGAGGATTAAATAATGTTGAAAGTAATGAAACCGAGTCCTTTAAATAAGGCTGAAAATAATCAGCTTCAAAAGAACATCTGCGGCGAATGAAAATAAAGTACTTCTTCAAATTTTGCAAAATAAAGTAGGCCGAGTTATTTTATTTTGATGCTCCGAGTTCATTAAAATACACTTTGTGTATGTTTTTATGAACCACCCTTAAATTTTGGAAAGTTACCATGAGCGTAATTATTATTTATATTCGGTAACATTTTTAATACGTACGTGGCTCGTGTGTAATTTAAATACGGTTGCCTCTAAATATACTTCGACAAACTTTTGAAATCTGTCAAATCATAAAGCGGTAAAGCGGTTGGTGCTGAACCCAGATTTTGCAAGTTCTAACACTGAGAAATTTTTATTTATGTAAAAAGGTTTATTATGAAACATCTACTAGAAATAAATAGTAATCTCTTCTGCAACTATCATAAAAAAAGCTTGGAGGACGTAGTTTATTTGAAATTCATATTTTGTAATATCAAACCAGTTTTTCGAACAATTGTTTCCAATGAAAAAGGTGGTTGCCAATAATATGGAAAACAATAATCGAATCGAATAATATTGTTAATTCTGATATTTGAAATTGACAAACATGACTTTTAACGTTTATGACGGTTCCGGCTCCGTGTCCCAGTTGCGATCGTTACCTTTGTGTTTTTCTGTGACTCTTTCATATTTTCGTTTAGATTATTAATGTTATCTTCTTATTCAATGATGTATTACATTGATGGGAATAACCATTGAAAGTTATAAAAAGGGGGTTGTTCTAATAAAAATTGAATATTCATTTAGACTTATCCGAGACACTATCTAGGATACTAACCAGTTCTTCGAACGAAAAAGGTAGTTGCCAAAGTTTCAGACCGTAGTTTGAAAAAAAAAACTATGAAACTTTGAGAATGTTTAATTAATTACTATTACATGAAACAAAAAAGTGAGTTGACGATAAGGTTTATAACATTTGCCTTATAAATTATGAATGTGTTTTTTTTCGTTATTAGTAATTTTAGTTGCGTATTTCACCACCCTTCCAAAATAGTTTTTAATTTTCGGATGATATTCCAAATATTTTAATTTTATTGCAAATCGGAAATATTTTGACTGTCTGATAAAGCACGGCCGAGGCCTGAGGGGCTAATGTGTCGCGCGTTCGGATATAAAACCCGAACAGTTACGAAGATAGCCAGTCATATCCGATCTACAGGCTCATTTCTCTTACTCCAGATTAAAACAGAGCATCCTTTAGAACGGACGTCAAGTTCAGTTAAATATTCATTTTAAATAAGACGGTAATAAACACGACTCGTAATCTAGACGAACAGTAGTGTTATTGAAGCTTCCGATCATCAGAGTTGTATTGTTCAGCAAAGAAAACAACAGTCATCACAGTTGGGTTAGATTAGGAGTAAGAAAAACAGACTAGAAATTTGGATTCTAAGGAATTAATGAAGCTCTCCAACTATCCGCTTTATCTCGAGTCTTAAACGATATGAATTTAGTGTAGTCTGGCCTTCAATGCATTATACATTCGTTTAACTTTGAACAAGAGCCGCGAACTTCGCCTCTAACTGAACATGAATATATTAATTTAACATGAAATGAGTTCTGTGATATTCACTTCACTTTGTCATCAGGGCTGGGCAAAATACATGCTTTGCTGTAATTAAAATACATATTACAAAATACTTTATCGCATGTATTTCAAATACGAAATACTTTCAAGTCGAGTGTTAGAAATACAAAATACAAATTACAGTATTTTAACCATTTTTTTATTATTTCAAATACAAATTACAAAATACAATATACATTTGGTTTTGGTAGAATCTTTGGTTGCAATAAATTGTCGTAAGTGCCCTTATCTTAGGGTGCGTTTCCGTAGAAGCAATGCTGAGCAGAGTGAAACAGAGACGTGCAAAAATTGACCAATCATATTACTCAGAAGACACATCTCATCTCCGCTCCACTTGTAAAGTTTTGTGGTTTTGAACGAATTTATCATCCATTATCAATTGTCAATTAACTCACACCTTGATGAATAAATACTGCGAAACGATTATAACGACAATTGACAAGATACTTGCTTTGACGTACACTGTTACCAAATATTAACATTGCTCCGGATTCTAGTTTTTAGTCTATGTATTATCTATGTCAGTTTATTTTTCATTTTCATTATTAAGTCAGATCGCTAAATGTATTTTGAAATACAAATTACAAAATACCTCAACATCAGGTAATTGAAATACCAATTACAAAATACATTTTTAGGAAGTAATTGAAATACAAGTAATTCAAATACTGCCCAGCCCTGTTTGTCATGAATTTTGTACGAAACAGAAGGAGTCAAATATCTAGGTAAATGTAAGAAGAAAATCAAAATATAAATGAACCCGTAATTGAAAAACATAATTTTTATTTCTATAATTATTTAATGACCAGCTGAAGTCCGGGGCTTTGCACGGGCTTTACACGAAGTTTTTAGAAACCAGACATGCCTGACCTTTATTTTTTTCTTTATGCACGGAACTTATCCGAGGTTCATGCACCATACGGAGTTACTTGAGGCAACAAATAGATTTAGTTTGGAAACTAGACGTTATGCAAATCTTGCAATTCTTAGTTTTAACATAATCCATAATTATATTGATAGCCCATTCCTCTTGGAATGCTACGGTTTATACGTGCCTGAAAACTTCAGTCGTAGACGTCGACACGACTTGTTCAAAATACCATACGGCAGAACAGATGTTCTAGCACAGCATAGCATAACAAGAGGAATGGTACTGTTGAACGAAATATCAAAAACACTAGATGTATACAACTCTTCTTTAGATAGCCTTAAGATTTTTTTGTATAATGATCATCTTCTGAGGTGTTAAGATTGTCAAAATGAGAAAATTGTACGGTAATTGGACTATTTATCTGTTGTACAATTTAAAAAAAAAAAAAAATAAAAATAAAAGAGGTCAGATGTGCAAAATTTCATCATCCTCAGAATAAGCAATAAGTGAGGTCATTACTCTAACGCTCTTGGTACTCTTCTCCGTATTGACGTTTGTCTCTCTGGAACGAAGGTAAATTGAATTAACAAATTCCACTTAATTATACCATAGAAATATGAACATTAGTACACGAGAACAGATAGAAAAGGGGTACAAAGCAACTATAGCGGGTCGCAGAGGGGTAAGATGACTGTGATGATATGTGATTCGTCAATAAATCAATCTGACAAAATATAGGCATCTCGCATTATAATATCACCATTTAGTTCTTAAAAGTAAAATCTGCTTTTGAATTAATGAACATTTTTACTTGGGATCGCGAACTGCTCGCCACGTTATGAACAAATTTGCGGAGTCCAAATACGGCAAAGTAAAGTTCGCCTGTTTTCAGAGTCGAATATTTTGTTGCCGTATTTAGTTAAGACACTTTTACAAATGTTTCATGATTTACTTACCCACTAAACAGTGAGCACACTTGAGAAAACGCCTACATATGTATATGTTACTAAAACTGATCATATTATATGATCTGAATAAGTTTAAAAGAAATTGAAATAATGCTTACCTGTAGAATGTAATACGATATTTGGGTTTATTATCTTTTTCACTTCTATTTTTACACGTTTTCATAGCACAAGCCACCATTTTTGTCGTAAAATGTACCGATAAGAGCTCGACGCTTGTTCGCACAAGAATGATGACGTTATATTTTCTAGATTCGCGCCAGGCCATACGAGAGCTCAGCCAGCTCCAAAGGGAACCGGTACGGGGAGGGGGAAATAATACCCTTCTATCACTTAGGTTTACTAATATAAATACTATGATGCCAACTCAGCCAATAACTTAGTAAAAATAATTTATTTTATTTTTATTTAACGACAATATCATGTAAAGTAAAAATACCTTTTTTTTTTTTTTTTTTTTTTTTTTTTTTTTTTTTTTTTTTTTTTTTAAATTTATTTATTTATTTTATAAATCAACAATCCAGTCCCGCTAAGCCAATTGCAATTGGCTTGACAGCAGGTGCTTATAATTCCTTACAAATATATTTAAAGTTATAATTTACATCTTTTATCTACAGTTAAACATTTTTTCATAAATTTTATCAAGTATCAAGTATCAAAATAAATATTCTTTTTCCAATAACCAATTTTTCACCATATATTTAACCTTATTCATAGAATTATGTTGCTTTATATTGTCAGGTAATAAATTAAATATCTTCGGTATGTTGTATTCAAACGTTCTCTGTCCGTACTTATTATTGAATTTCGGAACTATTAACCCGTCGTTACGCGTGAATCTAGTGCTATATTTATGATCTAGTTTCTCTTTATGCTGCGGGGTAAATATATGCTGAATTATAATTTTATACCATAGTATTGCCTTCACAGGTAAAATTTTTGCACTCTGAAACAGCAACGGAGTATTGTGTCTTTGTTTGAAAATGTTAGGGACAACTAATAATTTTACAATTGCGTTTTGTGCAACTTGTACCTGTTTCAGGTTGGTTACAGTAGTATTTCCCCATATTGTTAACCCATATCTTATTATTGATTCTGCTAGTGACATATAAATTATTTTAAGTGTATCAATTGATAGGAAAAAATTTAATGTGTACATTCTGCTAGCAATTGATCTGAGTCTTTTACAGGTTTTTTTAATATGTTTGTCCCATTTAAAAAAACAATCTACTGTAACACCAAGATACACATATTCAGTAACTAATTCTAAGCTTTCACAATTACAGTTAATTTGAATATTTTTGTGGATGCAATTAAAGTTATGAGAAATAATATTAGGATTAAATTGAAATTTGGCATTTGGTGATCTTATATGCATTACTTTAGTTTTTTTAGCATTTATTAATAGCCCTGCATCATGTGACCATTTACAGAGTTGATTAAAGTCAATTTGTAAGAGTTCAATTGCAATTTTTAGATCTTTGTGTGATATGACCAATGCCGTATCATCTGCGAATACAAAATGTTTTACAAAAGAGAAAAGTTTTTTCATTATAGTTACATAGATTATATATAGTGTAGGTCCCAATATGGAACCTTGTGGAACTCCTGCAGATATATTTTTTGTTTTACTAAATGTATTATTTATTTTGGTACATATTTTTCTATTTGTAAGATAATCTTTAAATAAATTTAACAAATTTCCTCTTATTCCAATTTTTTCTAGAGTTTTTAGCATTTTTAAAGAGTTTATTGTGTCAAAAGCTTTAGAGTTGTCGATAAATAAAACAATTACATGTAATTTATTATTTAACTGATTATTTATATAATTGGAAAAATCTTGCAGTAGTTTTTCAGTGTTTTTTTTTCTTTGGAAGCCATATTGATTTGGATCTATGATAGCGAATTTTTCAATGTAATTATTTAATTTATTTGATAAAAATTTTTCAAGAATTTTTTCTAATGCTGGTAGAATACTAATTGGCCTATAATTTCCCAGTTCAATGTGTTTTCCACCTTTAAATATTGGTCTAGTGATACTACATTTAAATTCTTGTGGAATTTTTGCTTGCTTTATTATCATATTGATTAAATGAGTTATTATTGGCCCAAGAGTTTTTATATTTCTTTTTAAATCAAACATTCTTATATTGTCAATACCTGTGCTTTTAGAGTTTTTCATTTTTTTAACGATATTTTCAATATCAGTTATAGTTGCTCTTGGTATATATAAACTATGAGGTAGTTCTTCCTGTACTATATTAGAAGCTTTGTGATTGCATTTATGTAACATGTTGCTGATGCTATCCGAGAAGTAATTCACAAAATCATTTGACACAGAATCCTCAGTTCTATCTTTTAACATGTATCGTATTATAGTTTCATCACAATCGTTTTTGGGTTTACGTCCTAAAATATTATTTATCTCATCCCAGGTTTTTTTTGTATCATTAAAACAGGTTTTAAATTTATTATTATAGTATTTAGTTTTATCTTTATTTATAAGTTTATTGACAAGGTTTCGTGTTTTTTTGTATTCTGTTTCATATGTTTTGTTTGTTGGTGTACTTTTCCATTTTTTATATAGTTTATCCCTTTTATTTATATTACATAATAATTCACTGCTTACCCATTCATTTATTGCATAAGGTCGTGTTTTCGGTTTTTGCACTATCGTTTTTGAACTACTATTGTAAAATTTTTTAAATAAAGATTTTATTTTTTCATATAATAGAATACAATCCTTCTCCTCTATAAGTTTACTCCAGTTATAATCTCTGATATATCTATCAATAGCCTTTTGTGAAATGATTTGAACATACTTATTTGCAAAGTCTATCGGACGTTTATGAGATTTTATATTAATAGCAGTGATAAAATGATCAGCAATATTATTTTCGCAGACGCAAGCAGTTATTTTCTTGCCTCTAAATTTAGCAAATATATGGTCAATACAAGTGCGAGTTATTTGTCCATTTAATACAGCTTCTCTGGTTACTATATTGATGCATTTAGTTAAATAATGGTTAGTAAGTAAGTTTTCATACGAAGTTATGATATAATCTTGGTCATTTAGTAAATTTAGATTTAGATCTCCGAGTAAGATAATATTTTCCTTACTATTAATTGTATCAAGATGTGCTGATAATTCCGTTAGAAATGAAGATTTACTGAGATTAGGAGGTCTATAGATGGCTATTATATTAACTTTAGTTTCGTCCTGGAGTATGAGCTTTCCTGTTATATTTTCAAAATGTTGTGATTGGAACGATTTTGGTCTAAATTCAAATTTGTTTCTTATATACAATATAATACCTCCTCCTGACTTATCAGTCCTGCAGTAGTTATATGCATTATATCCGGGAATATTGTACATACTCGTACTTTCAGTTTGAACAGATGTTTCACATAGCATTAGAATGTCAATATGCTTCAAACTATTTAATAAATATACATGCAATACATCCCAATATTTTTGTATAGATCTTATATTTAATTGAATACAAACAAGATTATCAGAAGCATTTATGCTTTGTTTTTTTATCCAAACTTCTAAATTATTTACTGTGCTACATTCTATTTCGTTATCATTATCAATATACGAAAAATTATTCTGCGCCATTTAATTCGTAGTTAAATTTGATGCAATACAATAAGTTTCTAATACGGGTTTGGTTGATTTTACATATTGAAATATTTCTATAATAAATATATCTATATAATGCAGTGTGAGGTTCAAATTTGTACTTGATATAATTACATACTTGTTTTTATCTAAGATACCACAATTATTTTTCTTAATGTTATAGCAGATGGTATAATATATTGATACAAAATGGTTTTCCATGCATATAAGGTAAAGTAAAAATATAAAGTGAAGTAGTTTGTTCTCAGTCCTCCTGACTAGGTATTCCTGTTCCGAGGCGGACTGTAGGTTGTTGTATGGGTGTTGTCGTATAAATAGTTATAATGTAACGATTGTAGGCGTATGTTGAAAGGAAAACGAGGAAATGGTATTTATTATGAAGAGGGTACGTAATAAAAGATTTCTCAGCCACAGAAAGTCAGTGACAGAGTAGCTTCGGTTTTCTGGTAGGATCAATGCTGATCAAACCCTGAAACCTTTTGGATCTGTACTTTCTATTTTCATTCAAGTTTTTTCAAACCAAAGTTAAAAATGACTCAATTATATTATAAATTCTGCGACCATGAATACTTGAACATATTTTCGAATTCAGTCACTACCTTCAGAGGGAATTTGTATTTGCATATAACTAACGATCTCCTCACTTAGAGCAGCTTTGTAATTATTGAATAATTTACTTATGCATTGGCTCTTTAATATGTGTATAAATGTAAAGGTGTGTTCATATATATGTGTAGAGTGTGCACACACATGCATTTACATACATATGTGTGTACATATATACGTAAATGTGTATGTTTTTACTAATATTTAATTATGATCCTACTTGTTTTATGTGCAAACTTGTTCTTAATTTAAATTATTATTAAGTATTGTAGCTTATATTCACACTAAGAATGTTAATATGAACGGTGTGCTCACCTGTAATTGGAATCTTCACTCAAACCGTATTGAAAAGATAAATTAATGTTATAATAGGCCACTTGCGTGGATTTCATAATGACTTGGAAAATATCGTGTGGATAGATTTTTTTACTAAAATTACGAAAATGTTACTAATTTTTTTTAATTAAATAAATCTGTTTTTTGGGCTCACTAAATGAAAATGTTCCGTCTCCGATAATATTTAATTAATTTCGTAAAATTCCACTGATTTTTTAAAATATATTGCAATACAATAATTTTTATGTAAGGCCACACTGGGGCTGACTTCCAACTGCAAACGTTTGGACGATTTGGAATAACACATCAGTCTAACAACTAAGTCTACGGGAGAGTGGTAAAAAATACTATTGTTGTGGATAAAAATTGTTTAAAATTTAAATTTTTTTAGCTTTAAGAATCGAAATCAATATTATGGAAACCGAAGCATCGCCTGCACAATTGTAGGCAACTGATAAGATACAGCGCCGAATCAGCTGTTCGATGTCCGCCATTTTGGAGTTCGAAATTGGAAGGTTGGCTTTGGTGTGGAAGTAGCATAAAATTCACTTGCTTTATTGCCTGCGAACTTCGTTACAGATACTTTATAAATTATGTTCAATCTTTCCGGTTTATAAAAATAGGTCCGATTTTTCGGGTTGAAATTTTCAAAAATTTGCCAGGGTTTCGAAAATAGTACAAAAAATAAAATACGGAATGTGATGCAAGTGGCCTATTCTATTAAAATGAGTTTTATTATGTTAGCGAGCTAATAAATAAAATAAATAAATATATTAGAATTAGTATCTAGAAAGCACACCTACCATAAGTTTTTAGGCCCGCCAAGGACCGAGGACTACAAGCAAAGAATAATAGGTAGCTATTCATCTCTCGCAGTGATTAAAGTGATTCATTTTGATAATGCGATCAATTTGCAATGTCTACGGGGACATTTGGGACATACCCCTAAATTACATAAATGATTTCATCCTAGACTCGTTTGGGGGGTTGAATTGGGAAGGGTGACTTCAGGGCCGAACTTACAGATGTTATAAACCCGCTTTTTACCCTTTGTTTAACTACACTATTTTTATATTTGTATGAAGCCAAAATGACCGTTCTTTACATTTGCAATATTTTTTTATGTAATCTTTGATCAGTCTCAGGGTTCGATTGGATCTATATAGTTCGGGACTCTTCAAGTCCCGGATTATATGAAGGAGGAAAAACACATGCCGGTGGTTCTCTGTGATTAAGGAATACAATCTTTACTAACATCCATACTAATATTATAAATGCGAAACTGCTCGAGTTTGTTTATGACCTTTTCACGCATAACACAATATAAAGACTTTAATAATTCTTTCACCAATATAAAGCTAAATTATATGCGCAGACTACAGGTTGTATATGATGGTAAGCTCTGGCGTTATGAAATTATAAATATTAATATATTATATTTGTTATACGTTCTCTGTCGCTAACAAAAGCGAGTTTTTGCTAACGTCAGAATTTTTTTTCCATGGAAACAATGTTGATATATTTTTGGGCTCTATGCTGGTAGGTACTCAGCCCCCTGGTCAGCTACTACTCCAGAAAATTCAAATATTAGAATTCGTTTTTTTTTGGACTAGCTTGGAATAAATGTCAGATGAGAGTTCCTATATTAAAAATATAATTCCTAACGATTATTAAGACTGAATGATAAAAAGAGTATTTTTTTATTATATTAACGAACTTCCAAATATTTAAATAAAAATAAACATCCGAAATGTTTGTAAGCGCATAAATTCCGAACGAATTAACAAAATTGGATAAGTAATTCTTTTTTTCTTTGAGCTATAGCATTATGAAATTTAGGTGGTAGGCGAGATGTTTGAAAACTGAATGTAATAAATATGGGAATATGGGAATATGGGAATGAATATATGGAATGCCGGAGGGGATGGGGGTGGGCTGGGGGGGGGGGGGGGGGGAGATAATTGATAAGTGCAAGCGCTACAGTAATTTCCCGTAATACCATGCGAGCGAAGCCACGGGGAAAAGCTAGTTATCTATATTTCAAATACATTTCATGTGATAAATTTTTGGGTTCCGAATGCGCGATTTTGATGGTATATATATTTTGATGGTATATTCTGCTTGTGAAAGCATAAAAAAATTCAACCTCTGAAACCTTCCAGACCTCTGAAATAGTTTTTTAATACATTTCAATATTATAAGCAGAAATAAGATTTGGGGCTTTTTTGAGATTATTTTATAGAAACAACGAGTGTTTGCGCTAGATCAGAAACGGCTATTATAGAATATCATCTCAGTAGTCCTGTTTATTTAGGGAAAAACAGTTTTCATAAGATATATTTTTGGTTTCGAAATACACCCCGTATATCAATATCTTTGCTTGTGCTTATTTATTTGTTATAAAAATACATTAACAGTACAAAGAAGCTTTTGACTGTCCAACCAGGAAGGACTCCCGTCTAGAACAGTCAAATTGATAGGTTTCGTATATATTAGGTACATGATGATTAATATATGTAGTGTTAAGTAAGATTCCCTATTCCATTTATCTAATTATAATATATGATACAGTAGAGTACTAGGTTTTAGAATTAGTTAAGCATCGAATATACAACATAAAGTTTTTTCGAAATAAATATACAAGAAAAACAGTAAAGGAAAAAGTATTTTTGTTATTGTTTTTGGGGTGTTATGCCGTGTTTCGCTAACTCCTTCTTTAGCCAACGTTTCGGACAGCGTTACAGTGTCCATCATCAGTTCGGATGAGCCCGGGCAGTAGGAAAAAGTAGTTCTACTGGTTGACGTAATGGACAAATGTAACAAACGGCTTAAACCAATACCTTTATAATTATACTAACAAGTTAATTTTGAAAAACGAATCAGCGCCCTTTTAATTGTCCGCCCTAGTACCAGGATGTATGGCCCTAGAGTGAATCCGGCCCTGAAAGCCTTTCTACTTAATTCCTCAATGGATTGTAATTTGAAATTGGAATATATGATTTGAAATTCAGAACGTACGGAGATTACCATTCCCCCCATTACGATTCATACGATGATAGTAGGTACCCAGAACCCACCACTCCTTCAGGAATAATATTATATATTTTAATATTATGCACTGAATAGAGTAGAAGTGTGGTTCGGAAGATCTGAATTCTGGTCAAATTTCCCTTTGGCAAAAACTTTTTAAAGTATCGAACAATTTTCATAAAAATATCATCAATTTCATAAACCTGTATGGGGCAACCTCCGCGGTCAAGTGGTTAAGATCTTCGACTGCGAATCAGGGTGTTTTAAGAGACATATCTGACTTAATCAAGGGGACCAGCTTCGAGGCCCTTTTCACGCAAAACTTCAATTTGAATTTGATCGAATATTTTTCATTTTTTATCAATCGACGTATTGTGTTTTAAATTATTAAATACAGGCCATTGAGATTTAGATTTTTCACGATTTTTGGGGCAACTTTGATCTTTTTTGTGAGCTAATGATGATTATTTAAAAAAATATATATTCGCTCTGTGTACTAAAAAAATACGATGAAAAATAAAATTTTAAAAATAAACGTTACTAAAAAAGCATTTTGATGTGCTTAAATTTAAATTACAAACGACCGATTTACGTTGGAACACAAATATGTAATACAAAAAAATTAAATTTTTTACCCAAAAAAACGTTATTTTTAGAAGTTTTTCTTTAAATTTAAAATTTCATTATATTAGAATAGTACCTAGTGCAAGACTATTTTGTTTAATAAAGTTACCTAACAAAAGAAAAATCACCAATTACCCAAATTATGAAAAAGGTGATTTGGGGAAATCAACTTTCTTTCAAATAACCATAGATCACATTTCTTTTCACATTTAATCATGTCTCTGTCATCTTTGGGGATGCTGTGTGGAGGGTATTTAAAAAAAATGAAGGAGAGAAAATTTTTGGAAACAAGGTATTGGCTAGGAATCTGGGGGTCAGTGTGAGCAGGATTAATGGACGTATCCATTCCTCCAACTGCAATGCACGGCGATGGGTCGAGTGTCCGGCTGTAAAGATCAATAGGTCTCCCTCAACCAGTCTTTCTAGATTCGACCTGCCACGCGCCAGGAAGTAGTCGGGAAGACAGTTTTGTTAGGGATTATTCCTGCCATTTCCCTAATTCCTACCCACACTTGGTCCCTAATTACATCTGTGAAGTCACAAGGACAGTCTTCAAAGTGAAAGCAGTGTTCTACGTTCAGTATCTTGACTTTTTTGATAAACTTCGAGTTTCGTGAAAACCTTCAAAATTACAACGGTTCATAGTGCTGCGTAGTGGAAATTGGATAAGTGACACCGTTATCCTGCTTCAGTGAGTTTATGCTTCCCTTTTTCCTGTCTTCAACACTCACCTCATGAATCCGGACACCTCTACTAAGTCGCCAAACGTAGAAAACCACTGAGGACCTACGACCTAGTGACCTATCGCAGAGGTCTTGGTAATCTATTGAATGGTACCCGGGCGGCTTCAGCAATAAAATAATATAATATATTTTAGGGAAGATCGATTTTTCTAATATAAGTTGGAAGTTAAACATTTTATGCGCATATAAAGTGGGCACTGAAAGTAAATGTTGGTCCTCCGATAATAATAAAATAAGGAGAAAAGTCGGTAGAGACAAAATCCGGGCTTTTCAATCTTCCCAAAGTGATTCATAAAGTTATCATTGTCTGGAGAAGTTAAATATACCTACATATCTTATTTTAGATATGGCATGAATTTTAATACTCTTTTTACAACTTTTGTCAGACATAGCATTTTAGCATTCATTAGCAACCCTTTCGGACCGCATATTTGAAAATTTAAAGATTTCTGAAAATGTTCCTCCACATCTAGAGTGATTTCATGACAATGTGCAGTCGGTTTAGGGAAAAAACGGTGTACCTACTTATACAAAATATAATTAAGTGTCCTCCAAGGTGCGTGCAAAGGGGATGTACCGCCGAATATAACATATTTTTGTTCAAATGCATCAAGGATAAAACTACTTGTCTATATACTGTGTATACCAGTAAATAAGTACAAAAAATCGACACTGCAAATAAATTCGTTTGATTTCAATATCGAATAGTATTAATAGGCTAGCGTCTGCGTGGTTGAATTTCAGAACTCGGCTTCGAGTGCATGTCTGACGCCATGCCGTACGCGCCGCGCCACAAATAAAATCTGCGTACGTGCCAACAAAGCTACGGTTATAATATGGTTTCGAATTCAAGAAATCGTCAAAAGATGTCGCCACTTCCGTCAGCAGGTCGGATGGGGACGTGCCCCCTAGGTATAACTGCTGTGAATATTTAGTATCTCTCCGGATATGAAAAGATTGACGGTAATACGTAGTTGTATCAAGCGGCTATATATTACATATGACGTCATTACCTGTTTCGGTTACTTTGTCCCGGTGATTAGCTACACTGGATGACGGTGGACCCCATGGACGGGCTATTTTCGAATCCAGTTCCTTTTGGATTTATAAAATGGTCATCAACACTAACTAAGCGAAGCCGAACTAAAAGCCGCCCGCAGGGCCTACCACCAAATGTCTACGGGATGTGCGATTTGCTAAATTGTTATCAAGTATTAAATAATTTAATTGACCGCTGGCAGTATTAATTCAGGTCTGAAAGGGTTAATAGTGTAAGGCGCAGCTTACCATAAAATTACCATATTTGATTGATCTTTACTACGAATTGGTTTAATTATGAATACCAATAAATAAATTGAGGCTTTTCCTATAGTAGGCTTGAGTACTTAGAATTGGAAAAGAATTGTTATTACTTTTAAAAAAGAAAATAAAAGCGTAAACATACTACAATACGTATTTTTCATTAGAAATGTACGAACGCATGTAAGAAACAACTTTAAAAAATACGAATTTACTGCTAAGATTATCTGTGACGTTTTTTTTTATCAACTTTTTCAACAATTAATTGTTCACAACATAAAATAAACCAATTTTGCCCTTTCTGAAAAAAGTAAAATCGACCGTTTCTGGGGTCCTAGTTAACGTCTCATCATTCCCTAGGACAACTGCAGACCGCCAACGTACAAACAACAGTTTACGAAAATTTAGTTATTGTGAACGGTTAGTAATTCGTTGGCGATCTGCAATCATGCTAGGAAACGATGAGAAGATTCCGAGAGTTGTTATCCTATTAATCCTCATCGATCGACTGTGCAATTTTAATACTTTTTACCTATATTTGTGACGATTTAAGGCATACTAAGAATTCACTCATTTTAAGCTTGTGTGTGTGTATTCCTCTGAATTTTCCTGTTTTTCTGTAACATATATTTTCTTACAACATTGAACTGAAACCAAAAGTCGCGGGTTTGAATCTTGGCGTCAACAAATAAAACATTTATTTTTAAATTTTATTTTTTATTTTCATTTTTCCAATTCATTCTAGAGTGGAGGGCCTCGTCAGTAGTACCCTGGTGAGATATCATCTCCTCGATCAGTTCCTTTAGTCAAATTTATTTTAAAATATATTTATTTCATATATCGTCACGTCAGTTATATTGCCTTAACTAAAACATTATGAACTCTACGTACTACATATATGTATCGTTATCTCATTAAATAAACATTTCTGTAATTTTATTATGATTAAAGCAAAGATATTGAAATATCAGGAGATGGGCTATCGGCAGTTTTTACTGGGTGGAACTGGGAAAACGTGCTTCCTGGTGTCGCCGATATTTTTAATCAACACTATTGCACACCTTCAAAAAATCAACTAAATGAACGAATTCTTTCCGTATTCAAACTATTTTGATAACCAACACTACTACACAACTTCGGAAAATCAACTAAATTTCGTAATCAAACAATTCCCATTAGGCAGTAGTTCCAGCGACGGTCGGTGCGGACATCGTACCACATTTTCTTATATTTTAATATCTTTGGAATAAAGTGATTCATTTTTAGTTTGTTTTATGATAGCAGGAGGCCCTGAGAAAAAGATTCCTCAGGACCTACGCCATCTTTCGGGATGCTGTGTGAAGGGTATTTTTGGGGAAAGGAAGGAGAGAATGGTTAGGTCTCCTTCAACCAGTCTCTCCTGATCCGACCCGCCATTCAGTATATGGGAAAAGATAGTAAAACCTCACCCCATGAACCTGAGCATCCCTTCTAAGTCACCAAACGCAGCGAACCAGTTGGGATTGTTATGCGGTGTTGCGCTTTCTCCTTCCTTAGCCAACGCTTCTGACAGTTCATGTCTGTGTCAGATCATGCTAAACGTGCGCTATTGCGCAAGCGTGTCAGCCTCTTTACAGTGTCCAACATCAGGGCAGATGTAAATTGTGGTGAGTATATTTCAGTATAACAATTAATTAAATTAATGCGGTTTTCAGAGTTCAGTTTTGGTGTAGCCTTCAGACACCGGATACAAAGAACCATTCCGTAAACTGAGCCCCGTGGTCTCTATTAATATTATTTTTTTATACATAACCTTTCTCTTCCCGCATTCTCAGAATTACAACAAAACTGAAATGTGGTTCCGTTAGTTCCAGTAGGTTGAAAGAGCATA
This sequence comes from Glyphotaelius pellucidus, assembly GCA_936435175.1. Classification (NCBI taxonomy): domain Eukaryota; kingdom Metazoa; phylum Arthropoda; class Insecta; order Trichoptera; family Limnephilidae; genus Glyphotaelius; species Glyphotaelius pellucidus. Next base: position 206,047 of record OW386560.1, on the reverse strand, counting down.
ATATCTACCCTTATTTTTCCTTGTTTCTCATTAATATGTTTGCTAATTTACCTAAGCACCGGTTTCCCAACTACCCATCCCCTTTTTAGTATAATAACTAACACCTTCATCTCTCAACCTCCAGCACCCAGCATAATGAAGGGGAATTTACCACCGAGCCGGGAGGGCCGCCGGAACATGCATGCTAATCACCTGCTAATGTATATTTTAGTCAAACGTATTCAAATGAAAATAATACTCGTACATCGTCAACAGACAACTGAAATTCGCTCTTAATTTTAGTAGGTATGTAGATCCTACGAGCTTTGAATTGAAATACACTGTCGGTTGAAACAGAATAAGCTAGATGGTTTCATAACAAACGACAAACCTGAAATTTTGTTTAGTACAAGCTACACCTATAAACCTAAATCTAAACTTTAACCTTCCCAAACTTGTTCACTGCTGGGAAAATGAAATGTCTCATATACTCGTAAGTCGATGATCAGTTCTAACATTGTGTTAGTTGTCTGTGTTATATTCGTGTCATATGGTGTCGGTTACGACTTGTGCCGAAGATAGCCGAAGACAGATAGGTAGAGTCAGTATTTTGTGAGAGCCCTTGAGATCGAAATTGGCTTCCCAGTCATAAGGACGTGTGTCCTCTTAAGCTTTACTTGTAAAGTAAAAATAACAATAAACGGACACTGTGATCTCAAAGTCAGGAAAATTTCATATCTGGGTCACATACTTCGAGGGGAGAAATATCACTTGCTCCAATTAAAAGGCAAGATAGAGGGTCGCCGAGGGTTTGGTAGGAGACAAATGTCTTGGCTGCGAAATGTACGAGAATGGATCGGTATTAGAAGTGTGTAGGAGTTATTCCGGACAGCGCAACGTAGAGATATATTTACCAGAGTGATCGTCAACATCGGGGGACCTAAAAAGACACACAAATAAGAAGTATTTTTACTCTATACATACTGGCTCAGCACTAATAAAATATAATCACTCTGCAGATGACAACGGAAATACTTTACAGAAAACATCTAAATAAAAATATAAACTCGAAAGAACATATACAAAAAACAGTGGTCAGGTACGGAATATTTTTTTTGAGGAAAATTCAAATATAATTGTTTTCATCATTAAAAAGAAATGCTTAAGAAAAATTGCAAATTCCGATTTGCTGGATTCAAAAAAGACTTTTTAAAAAAGCTGAAACTTCTGATGACCACAGATATACTTATATTCAAGAGTTGTTCTGATATTAAAGACGTTTACTCATTTTCGGTGACGCGGAAGCTATTTCGCAAAATATGGTAGGACTAGGGTGCAGCTCAGACTGGCCTCTACAAAACGAGCGGTGATTCGGCTCGGTGGCTGCTTCATTGCGATTTTTGCGTCCGTTTGAGATGGATGCTCCAAGTGCGTTCAATCAATCGTTTTCTCAACCAGGAGGGAGACCCGAAGTCTGTGAGCTCGCAATTTTGATAGCTACCGTACAAACAGTTTTGAGAGAAAAATTAAGAAGCACACACCTAATTAATGTGTGTGTTCGTTGAGTGCCCAAAATGCTGACAATCAAATCCCAGATTCCCGGATCTTCGTCTCCTGCTTTTTCCTAAAAAGAGCGTCCACACAGCAACTGAGGGATATTGTTTTTCACAGGGCCTCCTGTGTGCAGTTAATATAAAAAAGGTAGAACTCTGCAATCATAAAAACAATTGTATCCAAAAAGGGGAATTAATTGAGAATTACTTTGGTAATCCTCAAATTAAAATATGAAATCGATAAAAATTACTGAAAGTATTCGGATTTCAGTAGCTCAGTGGTTTAATTGTTGTCCCGGCAAGACAGTGATCCTGATTTACAGTTGCTTTCGTTACCTTTGTGTCTTGTTCTGTTTCATGTTTTATTTTTCAGATTTATTAATTAATTTATTAATCTTCTTCTTCAATGATTAAGTACATCTTTGCAAGCATAATACTTGCATTAGTGTTCGACTTAGTCCATGCTCTAACCTATTCCGATATTTTCACATGATTAATAAAGATTTTTTTTAAAAAACAACAAATAATCGTTAAAATGTAAGAGTTTCTTTGTGTTTTAGTTTCTAGGAATAATATAATATTTTTTGTATTTCTTGGGCATTAACTATGTAACAATTTCTAGACATTTTGTTTTTTGAAGAGTTTTATTAAATGTACATTTGTTACTTAAATTTAATTTTTCCACGACCGGTTTCGATACAACCGTATCATTCACGAGCAGAATTAAAACTAACTTAAAAATTAAATGCAAGTACCAAAGATTAAATTAGGTGGGAGTAGTGGGAGGGATAATTTTGGGGGGGAGGGGGAAAGCGGTGGGAGGAGTCAATATTATACGGAAACATGGTTAGTAAAGGAGATTTGCAAGGCGCTATTATTTTATTCACTAAATTAATTTTAGATTTAATTTTTTTGTTTATTTCGAGCGTTTCTAAAGCGCAAAGATTAAAGTATGAATTTATATTGTAATGTTTGCAATATAAATTCCGGTCGTGGAAAAATTAAATTTAAGTAACAAATGTACATTTAATAAAACTCTTCAAAAAACAAAATAATATAATATAATAGGAACATGTATGTTGTCCATTAAATTTAATGACAAAGCAAACAATTCGCTCCCAGGTTTATCTTGTGAATATCAAATCGCTGGCACGAACATAACGAAATGTATGCAAAGCTTCAAATGTATGATTTATGCAGGGGAACCTTAAATATATTATTCCAGCCTAGATTGTATGGAAAACAGAGCAACAGGCCAATTGTGAGTAAATTCAGTGTATTCAGTGTTATTCTTAATAGAAAACCGGGAGGCACTTCGTCTGTACAAACGTATTAACCAATTTCCTCTCAGGATTTTGACACTAGTACTAATATTTTTTTTTAATAATATAGATATTGACCACTGGCGTGTCGGTTCCTTTTTCTTTTTTTATATGAGTTCGGACCCTACATTTTTTTTAAATTGCCTGGTTTCAACGCCATCAAACAGATGTTCGGTATACAAACTAGTCGATGTATTTTAAAATAAGGCAAACTTACCGACATTCAGTATTTTGCTCTCATAAGTAAAAAATTCAGTTTTAATTTTTTTCTTCAGCTAGTAAAAAAATCTTAAAAATCGTCGTTGAATTGTAACGTTATTTGAAATGGATTTTGCCGTGTTTAGGAGCCAGATCTGAAGAGGCAAGTATTTCCCCACATTCCTTTTCTCCATCTCCTTCTGCTCCTTTACATTCAGCTTCACTAAATACCCCAATTAGGGATGCCAATGTCATACTGGCTCCAGATGCTTGAAAATTTCTTTTAATGGTTTTCTTCGTATAAAAATATAGCTTTAAATGTTTGGTGGCCAGGTCTGAAGAGCCAGGTATATCTCCACCTTTTTCTTTCCCATTCTCTTCTCTCCCATTACTTTCAGCCTCGCAACTTACTCCAATTGGGGATTTTAAAGTCACACCAGCTCCAGTCACACCAGAACAGTTAGGACTCTTGTGCGGTAATTCATTTAAAAATTTCGACCATAATGTCTCCAGTTGTTTCACAGAATTTAAAAATTCATCAATTTTTAAAGTTAATTTTCCACTGCTGTAAAGTACTATTGAAGTTCTGTTAACATTTCAGACTAGCCCTGAATGATTTAACAAATGTTTGTCTTGTTAACCCAACATTTAAACGGCCAACCATTTAATTGAATTTCTAATAATAATGCCTAACTTTAACATTTCGTTTGACTTTTCCTTTAACTAACACAATGAACTTCCAATACATCAGGCCTGTGGAGCCCTTGATTGCTAATGCTGCGGTTATTATAATAAAGATGAAGATGAGGAAGGAGGAAGGAGGTGGGTGAAGGAGAGGAGAGGAGAAGCGCAGGGGAAGGTCCTAAGCCGAGGTGATTGCGAGGTTTCTACCGTAACGCAATTTCCTCTCTTTGGTCCAATATCCTGCCTCATTCTGTGATAGAATGGGGTGCTGAACCGACCGCCTTTCTCTACAAAGTTGAATAATGCTGTTTTATGAAACGTTTTACTAATATACATTGATGTAACGTTTTATTTATCATATTATAAATATCGTTATAAAGCGGTGTAAATATTACACGCCGCGTAAAGTCGGAATAGTGAAGAACTGTACTTATTACCTCAGCGTAGGTATGGTTTAACCGGTCAGGGAAATTTATTGTTAAATCACTATTTTCGATTAATCGAAACTACAAATCGATTTATAAATGACCAGGCAGTTGATCCCCCGACATTTGGCCTCCATTAATTATTATGAAATCATATTTTTTTGCATATTTACCAACTTCAAATCCAAAATCGATTCCTTTAATAATAAGTTGGTAGGAATATCAACAAATATTGCATAACTAATAATTTATCATCGATAATGTGCTTCTTCGGGCTTCGTAGCATAGATGGCTCTAGTACTAGTAACTTATAGAGCTTATATAGTTTTCCAAGAGATGTCTCTAGTACATAGGTTCGCCCCCCCAGTTCTGAAGCGAGATGAGCCAGCAGTTAGGTATTTACCATCAGAGAGTGAGATAAGAGAATGGAGATTAGTCTCCTAACACTCGTTTCCGATGATAAGAGTATTTAATTTATATAAAGACTAGCTTTTCCCCGCGGCTTCGCTCGCATGGTATTACGGGAAATTACTGTAGCGGTTGAACTTATCAATTATACCCCCTCCTCCCCACCCCCACCCCCTCCCGAATTCCATACATTCATTCCCTTACATTCAGTTTTCAAACATCTCGCCTGCCACCTAAATTTCATAAAGCTATAGCTCAAAGAAAAAAAGAATTATCCAATTTTGTTCATTCGTTCGGAATTTATGCGCTTACAAACATTTCGGATGTTTATTTTTAATTAAATATTTGAAAGTTTGAATATAATAAATAATAACAGTATTTATTCAGTTCATTTATTCAGTCTTTATAATCGTTACGAATTATATTTTTAATGTAGGAACTGACATTTATTCCAAAACAGAAGCTTGTCCAAAAAAATAAAACATATTCTAATATTTGAATTTTCTGAAGCAGTAGCAATCGTTTCCATGGAAACGATTTTTTTCTGACGTTAGCAAAAATTTGCTTTAGCGACAGAAAACGTATAACAAATATAATATATTAATATTTATAATTTCATTACGCCAGAGCTTACCATCATATACAAAATATAGTCTGCGCATATAATTTAGCTTTCTATTGGTGAATGAATTTTTAAAGTCTTTATATTGTGTTATGCTTGAAAAGGTCATAAACAAACTCGAGCAGTTTCGCATTTATAATATTAGTATGGATTATGGCCCTCACTTATAAACGTATTTTAAAATTAACACAATTGATAAAAGAACGGTTTACGATGCAAACATGATTGTTGTGTTGTGTATATTTAAACATGATTGTTGTGTTGTGTATATTTAAAGCACGTTTATTAATAAAGGAGTTTTTATTATCAAGAACCAATCACAACAAACTGGCGCAGCCGGTGAAATGAAATATGCGTAATTGTTATTTACTTGCAATCAGTGGCGGACTAACGGGGGGCGGAAGGGGCGGCCCGCCCCGGGCTTCTGGTTCTGGGGGCCTCTAAACGCCTCCATGTTCCCTTGATCAAATCCTAAACCAGGCTTTAAGGCACTAAGACACTAAAAAAATTTTAAAATTTAAAAAAAAAAATTTATGTCATTTTCTGAGAGATGCATTTGTTAGCAATGCTCTCACTAAATGTTTTAAAGAAATTCGTAAAATTGGCGGAGAGACAGCATTTTACGTGAAACCGTTTGAAACAGTTTGTATGTTGAATAATCTTTGAGCAAAACTTTCGTTATTCTCGAAACATATTTTTTATCCGGTTGACAACATACTAAAAAAACTACACATCCGATTTGCATGCACCGTTCGAAAATCTGGTGTCTATGGCACTATGTGTCTATGGAATTTTGAAATCTAAAAAAAAAGAAAAAATGGCAGACCAGCGAATTTTATTTTCTATTTTTTATGGAAACTTTCATGGTTCATAAAAAAAAATAGAAGAGGGCTGTTTATAAAAAAATTCCATAGTATTATACTTAGTGCATGCAAATCAGATGTACAGTTTTATACTTAGTGCATGCAAATCAGATGAACAGTTTTATACTTAGTGCGTGCAAATCAGATGAACAGTTTTATACTTAGTGCGTGCAAATCAGATGTACAGTTTTATACTTAGTGCATGCAAATCAGATGTACAGTTTTATACTTAGTGCGTGCAAATCAGATGTACAGTTTTATACTTAGTGCATTCAAATCAGATGTACAGTTTTATACTTAGTGCATGCAAATCAGATGTACAGTTTTATACCTAGTGCGTGCAAATCAGATGTACAGTTTTATACTTAGTGCATTCAAATCAGATGTACAGTTTTATAATATAGGTTAAAAAACGTGGTTTCGAGTAAAACACGTTCAAAATTTTGCTGAAGAATAGATGATTCAATATACAAACTGTTTAAAACGGTTTTATATAAAATGCTGTATCTCCGTCAATTCTATGAATTTCCTTAAATCTTTTAATGAGAGCATTATTAACAAAATCATCTTTCAGAAAATGAAATAATTTTTTTTTTTCAATGTCAGGCCCGGAGAACTGAATTAAAAGCTTGTAAAATGACATCAACTTCTTAAACTAGGGGGAGGGGGCTCTTTCAGCTTTGACCTATGACGGGCCACTGCCTGCAATCAATATTATCCAGCGCTGATGAAGCTTGGGTACACAAGCGCCGCAATACAATACAGTACATAATTCAAAATCACTATATATCCTGAATAATATTTTAATTATATATTACATTGTTTTATCTAATTTTAATTACTGTCGTTTATAGTGCAGTAACGGCTTTAACGTAAGATATCCCATTTCAACTCAAGACAAAGGTTTTTAAGTACCAGCTTCACATAAATCTGACAGTGCTTATTCCGCAATAAAACCAAGATATCTTTTATATTCCCGGATATACAGAATGTATCGGGATCTACTCGACAGACTTTAACCAGGATTCTTAAGCTTATTTAGTGAGAAAAACCTACATGAGATTTTGGTATCTATTTAAAAACAATTCATTTATTATTTCTTTCACATGTCGCCACCAACAATAACCTAAAGCCATCACGCTCGTACCACGTGATATTATGCATCGTCCCGTTGCCTCCGCGTTTGACAGTCAGTACGAGATGTTGAAAAAGCGCAGGTTCTTGTGAGTGGTAACAAGCAAAAGAAATAAAGGTTTTTTTATAAATTTATAAAATAAACGTAGAGCTTACTGAGGGGGTTGACTTGGCTTACTTTAACCTGTGATTTCTGGGGTTATTAGAAGTAAAAGACGGAGATCACATTTCTATCTCTGGTGACTTTTTAAAAAAATTTTTTTTTTTTTTTTTTATGTAGCTTATGTTTATTTTATTTTTTTATTTATTTATATAAATATTACAGTACAAAACCTTACAAAATGATTCTTTGTCTGTCCAACTGGGAAGGTTTCCCGTTTCAGGACAGCCAAATTGCACAATTAGTTCATAATACTCTAAATAAAGGAATGGTTTCTTTATGTCCTTGAAAGCATCGCAAGAATGTGATTCTTACTAGGTCATTTTGGAGAACAGTAATGTTTGCAGTTAGTTGGACAATGGAATGATTTCTTTCAAGAGATCGCAGGATGAGATGCTTTCAAGGTCATTTTGGAGAACATTATAATATCATAATTAAAATTATAGCATGCACTATAATTTTTAAAATATTTTCAAAGTACTAGAAATTACACATTTATAAACTAAAATATCTGACAATGACATAAGAATTCCCAATGTCTTCATGACTATTTAATTGATATAGAGAATAAACCAGTTTACGTAGACTTGTCTTACAATCAAATTTGAATAGGCAACATAGATTTTGAAAGGGCTAGTAACTTTTACAAGAATAAAAAAAAAAAGAGCAAAAGATTCGTAAATTTAAATTTAAATATTAACAAAAAGGGAAAACAAGTTATTAGGAACATAAAAAAATAATTTTAAAATTAAACAAAAAAGACTTGTTTGTATAAATTTTGTTTTTCATTAAAATAAAAATAAAAATTACATAAAAAGCATTAGGTGTTGGTATGAAAGGCGAAAAAAGATATTTTTCTTTGTTTTGGAAAACATAAAGAAAGACTAAAATTTCATTAACATTTTATACTCCAAATAATGTCTGAAATCACTAGTTAAACATTGGGACTCACAAGCTTGTTTTCACGATAATATTATATTACCAGACACATATATGACGTGTGAAGCATACCTGATGTTGTGTTTACAAAATCAGTTCTCCAACTCGTCTTGGAAGGAGATTACTTCTTTGGGAAAGAATAGAGTAATTTTTATTAATCTGGATTTATTAATACTTCGCGTATTACAAGTTGTGTCTGCTAGTAGTGAACCCAACTAGGAGCTAGCCGAAATAGATCTGATTCCCGCGATGTTTTGTGGGAGTTCCTGCACCTCGGCCCTCGGCCCTCTGGAGCACTAACACATAAGTAATCCAGCCGCCATCTTTCAGACTTTCGGGAAAGCTCTTAGCACTGCCCTCTATGTGCGAATCTGGGAAGCTTTTGACTAACTCGTATATCTTACACCTGACTTATTAAAGTAAATTATGTCTCGTAACATTTTATGATGGGCGGTACAATAGTTGAAAGATTTGAATAGAAATTATTTTTCTAACTGTAATTCGTCCCTTGGAAAGATCCAAATTGATGTGTGGCTTAGAATAATGTTAATCCAATAAGAAAAATTTGATAAGATTTTTTTATTATTTAATATTATTCATTATTGCTAATGCTATTGTTTTAATAGGTGCGTCCTGGACGGTTTTCCGCTAGTGTATTAAAAGTGGCGTTAGTGTATTAAAAGTTGCTAGATGTATTTGTCTTTTGCCGCCGGTGGCGCTAGTGTAATAAAGGTTTGCTAGATGTACTTGTCTATTGCCGATAGTGTATTAAAAATTGCTAGATGTATTTGTTTATTAACGCTAGTGGCGCTGGTGCATTAAAAGTTGCTAGAAGTACTTGTATATTGCCGCTAAGGGCGGTAGTGTATTAAAATTGCTAGATGTACAATGGAATCCGTTTATAATGACATCGAAGGGAAATGACAAACACGTCATACTAAGCGGACGTCATTCAAAGCATTTTGTTGAAAATAAACAACTACTGTTTTTGTTAGTTATAGTTATAAATGTATGTATTTATTTTAATAGAGAGAAACACAGCATATTAAGACTCGTGACATGAGAAAATAGCATATTAAGACTCGTGACGAGAGAAATGGGCGCATACATCCGATTTTGCTCTCCGGTTGTCTGATCAGACAATCGGATCGGATTAGCACCGCACACATCCGATTCGAAAACCGAATAGGTAATACGACCGGGACCACGATCTTTTTCGGGTTTTCGAATCGGATGTGCGCGGCTTTCATAAGAAATGTATGGCGCGAAGGCCTTCCGGTTGTCTGATTAGACAATCGGATGGAAAAATCGGATTTATGCGCCCAGCCTTAACGTCGTCGGGCGTCACGCGACCCTCCCGCGAACACTGCCGAAGGTATTAGGAATCATGTCGGTCACTATAACCGACATAATTTTCCAAGAAATTAGGACATAATTTATTAAAAATGGGTCATAATAAGCGACAAGTCATTATATCCCATTTTGTTATAAATAATTTTATATGAAAACCAAACTTCTTAATTACGCCATATTAAGCGGTTGGTCAATATACGCGGAGTCATAATAAACGGATTCTACTGTATTTATCTATTGCTAGGGGAGAAATTGGGTTCTAATATTTTTTAATGTCACCGTTTAGTAAAATGCCATCTATCTACATGTACTACCCCATGTAATAATCCCAGAAATTGCTCGTAAAAGCCTGGCGAGTACGTCTTGAAAAGTCCTGTATGTTGTATTACAGCGGCCGTTTTCTGAGATACCTATAAATCTTTGTCTGGCCCCGACAGATGTCGCCCGACTGGCTGACAAGATGGCAAGTGGGGGGGGGGGGGAGAGGGGGGAGTAACTGTGACAATACGAAACGCAATCGACTCGAACGAAAAGCTCGGATAGCTTATGCACTTATAGAAAACTAGCGTAGACATTCCAGTACTCCACTCTTTCACAGCCAGACTTGAATCACATGGGTTTTTAGATTTATTTATTTATCCGTTTATTTTACATTAATTTATCAAGTTTCTAGTCTCATTCACTGATTTTGTCTGTAGCATAAAACTTCATTTGGGATTTCTGAAATAAAAAAAAAATAAAAAAACGGAGTAAAAATGTTTTTAATTTGCTTTAAAACTCATGATGGAATAAAATAGCAATTGGGTTACATGGGTTTTAATCGGTTGCAATTTGGGAGGCAGGTATGGGTACCGCCGAACCGGGAACCATTTATTGAATAACCAACACCTTTGCCATAGGTCATCCCAAGTGGTTCGCTACGTTTAGTGACTTAGCAGGGGTGCCCAGGTTCATGGGGTGAGGTTTGTCCAGGTTTTGGTGGTGGATACATTTACCCATCAGCTGCGTGGCAGGCCGGATCATTCATCTCCTTTCTTTTCTCGAAAGACCCTTCACACAGCATCCCCAAAGGTGACATAGGCCCTGAGGGGAATTATTTTCATCAAAACCTATTGTGTGGAGCTAACGTACAAAAATTAGATCAGTTGCCATTTTTGTATTTAATTTGTAATTTTGTAACTAATTTTTAAACAAATTATTAAGTTAATTCAGACTTACGAAGTATGAATTTGAAGCCAGATCAACGAAAACGTCTAATTCCAACACCGATTCTTATTCACAAATAAATATATGAAACTGCAAAATTAGAATCAGCAGGTTTCTCCAATCATTTCCTCCTGTATTCCACCAACTACACCCCAATACTCCCCAATATTGGAACAGCTACTATTGTTCCACTGGCTTCTAGAACTTGACACTCAATGCGGTCACACAACACAAATTACATAATGCTTGTTAGCCAAATTAATCCTCAGAAGACAAATTAATCAATCACGAGCGTTGGGAGGCCGCAAATAATACGTCGCGGCGGCCTTTTCCGCTGTTGTTGTTGTTGAGACCGCCATAAAGTCGGCCGCACAAATAATTAAACACTGAACAAAAGTGTAACAAATATCCGGGGCAACTTTGGCAATAAAACACAACAAAGTGTTGTCTGTGGCGGCAGCAAACCATATGTAAAGCAACGTTTTTTAGCGGAAAGAACGCAGAGCAGTTTTGAATTTGGTAGGGAAAGCGGAAACTATTTTTTTTTTAACCCGCCATTGGTGACGTGAATTTGACTTACATCGTTGGTGACCCCGGTCTCTCGCACCGGGGTTGATTACCAGTTTTTCAATAATTTACTGTTCATGCTACTTTTCATTGGAAAATTTATAAAATAAGTTCTTTTCTGTCAATAAAACATAGTTATTCAATAAATCAAATCTCTTTTATTAACATAACACAATATCTTTAGATGCATTAAAATTATGAGATATTTTAACAATATTTATTTAAACTAAAAGATTTCCCAACAATCTTAAATATTTAATGACAAAATCAATCTTTACATTTGAAACATAAAATAAAAAAATAAAAAAATATTTCTACCAAAATTTAAAAATAAATAGGCACTAAAATCACTCATTTTCAACAGCCAAACAACTCGAGCAATTAGGAACTACGTGCTCAAGGTGTACATAGTTTTTACATTCATGGCTATCTCTAGCCATGAATGTAAAAACAATCTCGAACCAGGTTCTCACCTGGTTCGAGATTTGCTTTCCGATGACGTTTGTAATGTAGTGTCCTCATCAGATAAAGCTTCTTGCAGAAGCGCCTCGAGACGTCGCTGATTACTTTCGTAAGACATGCTGAAACAAAATTCATAATTTGAACGCATTGACCTAGTATACTTGGTCGAAGATAGATATACTTGGTCGAAGTTTGAACGACAAACGCGTAAATATTCCGTAAGAAAGCGGTCAAATCGAGTAAAAAACTTGTTAATCTTAAAGTTATATAATCATCATATATAAAGAAACAACAGCCTTATCAAAATAAGTCAAATAAAAAAATTACACAATAACCATTTGACTTACTTAGTTGGTGACGCCGGTCTCACGCACCGGGTTGGCGTCAAAACTCTATAACGTGCACCCGCGGTAGGGGGTGTGGAATAAGGCAGCTACTCGAAATCGCAGTGTCATTCGATGAATGGTAAAAAAAATATTACACTTTTTCGAATTACCCGGTCTCACAGACATATACGTCACCAATGGCGGGTTAATTAAATAAAACAAATATTTTTTTAGTCACTACGATTTTTTTTTAAATAAGCAATTTCGCTTAAAACAAGCATCATCGGGGTGTACCCTTTATCTTGTTTACATGCTGCTCAATATTTTATATTTAGTTCTTTGAATTGTGTAGGTAGACGCGTAATTTGATATCCATCTCGGGTACTGTAGAATCCATTGATTGAATATTTATGGAAAAATTGTTCCTACTTTCAGTACTTACTTGCCCAATACATCAATCTATTCTGACGCAAAATATCCGAGCGGTTACCATTAATAGTTAAAATTTGAGTTGATTTGAGAAATTTTCAATTTAAGGTTTTTTTTAATCATCGAGGTGGATAACCTGATGATGCTTGTGTTAAACGAGACCGGTCGGTTTAAAAAACGTCGTAGTTATAAACAAAGCCGTTGTTTTATTTCAATAAATATGTCAAACAACAAAATACAAAGTTACTTCTTTCCACAAAAATATAAAGTTTTTTTTTATATTAACTCAATACAAGAGGCCTTAAAAAACCTTCCAAACAGCACCCCAAAGATATCAAAGGCCTTGAGGATTTTTTTTCTTCAGGGTTTCCTTTGTGGAGGTAGCGGAAAAAAAATCTTTACCACACATCTTCTGAACCCATATAATGCAAAATGCATTGCATTTGTTTCCAATGTAACACACCCTCTCCCGTTCTTCCTCCACTGACATGTGCTCTGTAAAAACAAGTACAAGTTGTAAAAACACTGTTTTTCAGCGCCAAAAGTTGCTTCGCAGCTTTTCCGCCAATCCGGCGACCATTTTGCTCTACAGTGGCAAAATCATAGACGAAAAATCCCGGCAATTTCGAAATTCGAAACTCGCGGAAAAGCGAAAAATGGAATGAAAAAAGATGGCCGTAATGAACGGAATTGTTTTTGCTATTCGCTTTTGTTAACCGAGATTCTGTTTTATACATGATTGTTTACATTTTTGTTTGTTCTTCCAGAGAAGACAATGCAAGTAAGAATATTTTTAATAATTCTTTTAAAAACCGAACAATTTAAAAATCGTGGTAAAATCTGAAGTCCCGACGTGCTGTCGCGATTTTCAGATGTAATGAAACAGAAATGAAACTACAATGTCGAAAACCTGCTTGGAGCCAGTGGGCTTATGGTACTCACATTATATAATTTTACGAGGCAGTAGAAAATGATTGGAGAAGGAAAAAAAAAATTCAGAGGAAGATTAATAATTATGTTTTAATAAAATTCACACGGTAGGCTATGAGATGATAATTTCTTTCACGGCTTATATCTTTAGAGGTGCAATGTGGAATGTCTTTTGAGGAAAGAGAACGGCAAATCGTTCCTCAGCCGAGCCGAGCCGAACAAAATCGTAAAAACGACTCGATCTCATTGACTAGTTTCTCGAGTTGCAAGAGAAGATTTCTGCAGTGTGTTTTTCTTACCATGGTTAAGCCTTATCTAGGGCTTTTTAATGTGGATTCCGCACAAAAGTCTAAACTGCTTTCAACCTCCTGGAGCCAGTGATACTATGGCATCCCCAATTGGGGGTATGTTAGAATGAATTATGGGATGGGAAAGTATTGCAAAGAAGGAAGGTGAGGAAGTAGCTGACTATTCAGTTTTGATCATCAAACACAGCAAAAGTCATTTCGGTACTAAAGTTGAGATTCTAAATAGTCATCTTAACCGGTGGACTGCCGATTGCGCGCCCGGGACGCGCCCTATAGCCGAATAAAAAATTTTTAAAAACTTTTTGATATGCGGTTTTAAACCTTATGCATAAAGAAAATGTATGAAAGACAAGGTCAGAATCGCTTGAAGCATTCTTGTTCTTGACGTAACAGATATAAGAAACACACCTAGCCACTCAAATAATTATCTTTGTACATATCTCTGACTTTCCAAATGACATTTCTCCCGCGATTTCAACTGTCAAACTGTGAGCGCCGGGGGGTCATGAAAAGATCGAAAAACCTATCAATTTGTCAAATAAACGCAAGTAATATTGTTTGTTGGCATAGTTTATTGTTCAGGAAACGTGTTTCGGTAAATATTATATACGATAGCATAAAATAAATCCGCAAAATATTACGTCAAAAGTCAAAACATTGCGAAATTTAAGGACAATACTTACACTTGTATAAATTAACATGTATGACATGTATAAATTAACACACGTTACCATGACCGCATATTTTAAAGATTCTTATATTGAAAACTGTTAAAAATAGATAAAAGATAGAATTACAAGCATCAATGCAAGACTAAGCCAGCCTATTTTCCATTCTGGTCCTGTCAAAACGCCTTGTGATAATCCTACATTCAAATTGGCGGTCGTCTTTCGAAAGTGCTAAAACAGGCTTTATCGGCGGCAGTTAAAAGTTCCGCCTGCGGCGCTTTGACGCGTGACGATGACAAGTATAGAGGCAGTAGGGGCAGTAGAGGCAGTAGGGGCATGAAGAGGGGAAACCAGAAAGGGAAGGAAACTTTTAAGCCCGCCAATAAGCAGATCCGTTTCCCGCCAGGATCCGGAAACTGGCTTTTAAAAATGGAAGGGTGTTTTTTAAATTTAATTCTATCGAAGATTTTAGATTCTATCGAACCTTTAATTTTATGACTGAAGTTTTCAGATCATTTATATAATTGAAATACTAGTTTTGATAGTCGATTTCGTCCTAAAACCTATCTCATTGATCAATTTTGAAAAAGTGCACCAAACAGTATGATGTTTTGTCTTTTACAATATAATTATTACATCCATAACATAGTTATGAATATTTTGAAGTTTCTTTAGTAGAAATATTCAACCATCATCAAACTGCACAACACAATTACGACAACACATAGACATCGTCACATGACTCCGCAGACAAATACTACCTACGGAAAGATATTACCATAATTTGATATTGTGTTCATTTTTCTCGACTTTCACATGCTCCATAGCTCATGATGGGAATACACTGCAAGTTTACGTAAAAACTCCGCTTACTTTACTCAATGTCATTTTCGTAATAAACTCTGTTGCACTCTGTCAGAGATTTAAAGCGTGTTCACACACAGCTATAAAAGATGTAGCCTTTTTGGCTGATGTATGCTGATGAATGATGTATGCTTAGCCTATTTCAGCATATCACTCGCCATATAATCCCATTGGGAATGTACGGCGAGCGATATGCTGAAATAGGCCAAGCTACATCTTTTATAGCTGTGTGTTTTTTTTTTTTACATGAGCTCCACACAGGAGGCCCTGTGGAAAATATCTCCCTCAGGGCTTATGTCATCTTTGGAGATGCTGTGTGGAGGAAAGGAAATGGAGGAGAATTCTGGGAAGGAAAAGGGTTTAAAGGGTGGGTAGGAATCTGGGGTTTAGTGTGTCCTGGTCATCCAAGACCTAGACAAACCTCACCGCATGAACCCAGGCACCCCTGCTAAATCACCAAACGTAGCGAACCACTTGGGGTGACCTATGGTAGAGGTGTTGGTTATCCAATAAAGGTTCCCGGGGTGGCGGTACCCATCTCCGCCTCCCAAATTGAACAATGTGTGAACGCGCTTTTAAATAAAAAAATCAAAAAGGTGTTCCTCCTGATATTTTAATGCAAACAGTACATAACTTATTCATAATATTAGTTGTGTGGCTGTTGTAAAAGCTCAATTTGTCTGTAGGTATTGCTTGCTGTTTTTTTAAGATTTTTTTTTTGTACTAGTTGATTGATGCAGGCCACGAGGAGAAAGACGTCACATTTGTGATAATATTTGATGAGGTGTGATAGATACAATAATTTTTCGGAAACTGATTGATAGAGGCGTTGGAGTTGAACGACATAAGGCAATGCCTGCCCGGCTGTGATGGTGGTTTTGGCGCTCGCTGGAAAAAGAGCGATGATGAAAATTCCGCAAGAAATTTTTTTTTAATTTTATTTATTGGAAAATAAAGTAATACATTAATAAACTGCACATCTCACTAGGGCATCCTGTATCGAGATGTGCAGTTTTACAATAGCGGAATTAAAAAGAAAAACATACATTTAAACTTAGTAAAAATATAACAATACATCTACATAAGAAGTAGGTACTAAATATAGTTATTTAAACATTAATTACAGTTGGGCAGTGCATTTATAGTTCACAACAATAACATTCTATTGTAAACTAAACAAGTACAAGGCTTATCAGATGTATCCATAAGGTAACCATACTGACAGTGACAAGGGGGATAGTACGAATAATAAATGAATTATGATGGGTAAATAATAACAGCTTAATAATAACAGGTAATAATAAACAATTACGTAATAGTAAGTAAAAGTAAATTTAATAATAATAAAAAAATAAAAAAAATTGTAAGTAAATAAACATAAATAAATATAGATTTAATAGTAAGCAAATAAACATAAGTTATTTACTACAGTATTTAGATATATATGAACATATAGTGTAGTAAATAAATAATAATAAGAAAGTGAATAATAATATATTAAATTTTCACATGTAGCAATCACTTTGTGGGAATACATAATTATAATAATAATACAATAATATAACTTTGTTTTATTCCACTTTATTATATTCTTCTCCAACCGGTTTCGGTTCGACCTGAACCTTCCTCAGGGATAAATAAAAATATACTAAATATAATACAGTGAACTTATAAGAAAATTAGAAGAGGGAGAAAGAACATCAACTTAAGTGGGGGCGTGGCGTGGAGGTGGCTACGAGTGAGGGGTGAAAGTGGGCGGGGGTAGTTGAAATATTTAAAAAATGGGGCTGTTAGACAAATCTAATTGTTTATTAAGTAAATTAGTTTTATTTATTTTTAATGATTTTTTTTTATTTCAAGGGCTTCAAGATTATTAAGGCGTAGACCTATTCCATTTCTGTGTAATATATCTATCCCGGTAGATTTATTAAAAGAGTGATCTTTATCTATTAGGTGGGTGGCAAATTCTGAAAACCCTACACTGTTTAAACATCTCAAGTGTTCGACCACCTTTGTGTGAACATTTCTAGCCGTTTTGAAAAATTATTTATGAATAATATTCTACGCCAACCGTGGTTTTTATTGTCTCTAATGTTGGATGTATTATTATTATAAAGGAATTTATTGGTAGAGATGAAATAAAGTTTTTTTGAGAGAATTCTTTTGATTAGGCTATGAAGGTATCATTTATTTAATGCAATTATTTAATTTTAGAGAGTTCTTCATAAATAATTTTTCATCCAAGAAGATGAATGTGTTTCTAAATTCCCTACCGAAATTAAACCTGCTACACTAATAATAACCTTGGTAAACTGTTAATAAATTCTAAAGATAAAGAAAATAACTTAAGCCATTCTGGCATATATAAACTTAGATGTAATGATTGTCCAGCATTTTACATCGGTAAAACGGCTAGAAATGTTCACACAAGGGTGGTCGAACACTTGAGATGTTTAAACAGTGTAGGGTTTTCAGAATTTGCCACCCACTTAATAGATAAAGATCACTCTTTTAATAAATCTACCGGGATAGATATATTACACAGAAATGGAATAGGTCTACGCCTTAATAATCTTGAAGCCCTTGAAATAAAAAAAAATCATTAAAAATAAATAAAACTAATTTACTTAATAAACAATTAGATTTGTCTAATAGCCCCATTTTTTAAATATTTTAACTACCCCCGCCCACTTTCACCCCTCACTCGTAGCCACCTCCACGCCACGCCCCCACTTAAGTTGATGTTCTTTCTCCCTCTTCTAATTTTCTTATAAGTTCACTGTATTATATTTAGTATATTTTTATTCATCCCTGAGGAAGGTTCAGGTCGAACCGAAACCGGTTGGAGAAGAATATAATAAAGTGGAATAAAACAAAGTTATATCATTGTATTATTATCATAATAATATATTACTTATACAGTGCAATTGCTTGGCGTGGGTTAACTAGATGATCATTTGTGGAAAAGTGTGTGGAAGGGTTAAGCTTTTCCCGTGGGGAAGATTTAATCCGGACATAAAGTCTGAAGAACAATATACTAATATTAAGGAAATAATAATAACAGTAAGCAGATAAAAAAAAAATATATGGTAATAAGAAGTAATATATAAATAAGTACACATATTGTAAGTAAATATGGATTGTACATTGCCGTTCTGGTGCCAATTACAAGCGTAGTCGATATGTTATAAAGTTAGCGATCATTTTTACTTCCAATGTCTATTTTTTAATATGTATATTGTTAAAAATTATTTAAACCAAGATAATTCAATGTATACAAAAACATTTTTCTGGTAAATACTACCCCACCAGGCTAAGCCGAGGAATTAAGTCTAATTTTGTATCTTAATCTTGGAAGAAAAATAAAATAATATTTTTTTATTAGATAAATAAATATTTATAAGATAATTAAATAGATAAAAAGAATGAATGAAAAGAAAATGAAAGGAGATGAGAGTAAAAGAAAAAAGATGTAAGAAAGAAATGAAAAAAAGAGAAAAAGAGAAAAATACAGGTGTTGGGTGTGTTGTGTAGTTGTTATATTGTAGAAGTTATCTGCCCGCAGTAAGCTATGTGTTTGTTGAATATCCCTGTGTGAATTTGTGTTTTATATTTGTATTTTTGTCACGTGAATATCTTTAATGTCTCGCTCAATAAAAGTTTTAAAAATTTGGAACTAGATCATGGTAATGTCTTTGTCCATATGTTGTATTTGTCTATGGAGTCATGATGTCTATGTCTTGTTTCGTAATTGTGTTGTGTAGTATGATGGTTTAGTTTGTCTTTATGGTGATGTATAGATATAATTTTGATGTTCAGTTAATGTATGTCCAATACGGCAAAGCCCTTAAATAGCTGTATTGTCGAGAATCTATAAGGTTTTTAGTCGCTAATCCGGCCCTGAATGAAAGCTGAAATATTCATAATGATGGTGTTTTTGTGTTGTTTCAGGGGACGATGGCCGAAATGATGAAATCGGAACAATTCGCCTCTGTTTATGTTCTGGAGTCTCATTTTCAATACAAGGTTAGTACAAAAAAATATAGCATTGTTTATCTATAGCAAGTTTCAAACTTGCTTTTCGACTTATGCAAAGTAAAATACAGCGGAAAAGAAAACAATGTTTTTTTTTACCTCATTTTTTAATAATAAAACTTTTGTAATTGTGAAACATCTCAAAATATAATATGTGAAAAATTGTAGGATATTATCATTCAAATTTTGAAAATTCAATTAAAATAAATCTTTTAAAATATTTTTCTGTAAGTAGGTACCTACCTACTTTATCGTCTGTCTGAATTATTATTTACACAATCAGTTCCAATTGTTAAAATGACACTTTAATTCAAAGCAAATTTGGGATCTTTTAACCAGATTTCAAGCAGGAATTTAACGCACTTGACGCGCACAACCGAAATTAAGTTTGGTTTGTTTAAATTTGATCATAATGCTTATACACTTGTTATTCCCCTTTCGCTAAAACACGATAAGTAAGGCGTAAACAAGATGAAAGGCTATTTTTATTCTGACTACAAGATTCTTACCCACTCTTCATACCTTTTTCCTTTCAAGAACTTCCTCTTCTTCCTTTCCCTAAAAATATCCTCCACATAGCATCCCAACGACAACATAAGCC
Source organism: Glyphotaelius pellucidus (assembly GCA_936435175.1). Taxonomy (NCBI): domain Eukaryota; kingdom Metazoa; phylum Arthropoda; class Insecta; order Trichoptera; family Limnephilidae; genus Glyphotaelius; species Glyphotaelius pellucidus. The sequence goes on along the minus strand of OW386560.1, from coordinate 186,011 downwards.
CTGAGAATTTTTTTCTCCAGGGGCTTCTGTGTGAAGCAAATGTAAATAAATCATATTCTGGTTCACGTTTTACAAGAGCTCCACACAGGAGGCCCTGAGGAAAATAATTCCCCTCAGGGCCTATGTCATCTTTGGGGATGCTGTGTGGAGGTTTTTTTTTAGGAAAGGAAGAAGAGGGGAATTTCGGGAAGGAAAAAGGGTTTGAGGGGTGGGTAGGAATCTGGGGTTCAGTAGGTCCTGGTCATCCGCCTCCAAGACCTAGACAAACCTCACCCCATGAACCCGGGCACCCCTGCTAAATCACCAAACGTAGCGAACCACTTGGGGTGACCTATGGCAGAGGTGTTGGATATCAAATAAAGGTTCCCGGGGCGGCGGTACCCATTCTCGCCTCCCAAATTATTAACGTTTGACAGAAATTAGATAGATTGAAATTAGGGTTCCATGCCAATTCAGAATCAACTCAACTCAACACCTCTTTGAAAAGACAGAAAGGAAGAAGCTATGAAAATAAAATTTTGAAAAATAGCCGATAACCTAACCAATTTAACCTAACATTTTTTTTTTTTTTTTTTTTCAATACTTTTAATGAGTTTTCAAGTTGGGTTGAATTCATTCCGTTGTTCTCGAATTAGATTATGTCGGCGTTCCAACTCTTCGACTGCTGGAAAATCCACTATAAGAAATACCTTAGCATAAAGTTAGCTCAAAGAGTAAATGTCAAAGTGTTGAGTTGAAGCGTGCATTTAGCTAAAGACGCCTCCGCATGGTGCCGGGTCAACGACCGGGCGTCGCGGCGTCGTCTCTCATGTCAAAAGTTTCAACGTCGAACATTGTACACTCTTGTGAATGAAGCCTCAAAACTGCGAGGGATGAAAGGCGATTAAACCCAGTGAAGAGATAAACCAACAGAAAGGTGGATTGCAGGCGTGTCTCTGTGCCAAAGTTATGTCAATTATATCTGAATGTGTTAAAAATTATCAAACATGTGTACCGACTGAAGAAACCCAGAATATTTTAGCCTAGAATATTTTTTAATTTAGTTTGGAAGATGGGTACGGGGACCGCCGCCCTGGGAACCATTTATTGGATAACCAACACCCCTGCTGTTGATCACCCCAGGTGATGCGGTGGTTGCCCCCTTACTGCGCGGCGGGCTGGATCGGGAGAGACTGGATAAGGGGACCTTTTGACTTATCCAGCCGTATCGACCCATCGCGTTGCACCGCAGTAGGAGGGATGGATTCATACGTTCGTCCCTCCTGGACAGATTGACTCCCAGATTCCTACCCATCCCTTTTACCTTTTTCCTTCCCAGAACCACCTCTCCTTACTTTTCTTTAAAAATACCTCCAAGTAGCATCCTCAAAGCTGACAAAGACCTTGAGAGATTTTTTCCTTAGTGGCTCTTGTATGGGTTAAAACAAAAAATAGAAACACTGAACGTCATGACAAAAATAATATAAAATTTATTTTCAAAATAATGAATAACCATATAGGATCTTCATTCTTGGCCACAATCAATATTAATCCACTAATTATTTTGTCTCCAGCATTGCCCGGGCTTTGAGAAAAGTATTCGAAATCAGTTGCAGTCAGAAATTCTCCTCTTTTTTTAACGCCTTCAAAAAGTATCAAAGCTTAGCTCTAAGGGATGGGTAAAGTGTATAGGATTGGTTTTACGAAATCTCATATAAACAGTGACCTTCCCCTTCCTTTAAAGGTCAATTTTACCTTTCAAAGACCCAATCATGTCTGATTACGTCTGACCACTGGAGCGACCACGCGAAATAAATAAATTCTTTAAATTTTTCATCAACATTAAAAAAATCATACCTTCGAATTTTAACACGGAGACATAAAAACATTTTTATAGTGCTGTACAGCCAACAAAATAACCCGTATTTTACGTTAATCTCATATTTGTAGGATTTATAAAAAAAATATTAAAATTCGTAAAGTTCGTAAAGCGCGAACCAGGCGTGTTTGTTATTTTAAAGCTTTGTGAGAGGTGTTAAGCAAGGCTGCGTAATGTCACAATGATACTTTAATAGTACACAACTGCTAGCCCTGTACAAATCGCAAGTGCACCCCACGGTTGAATTTGGCAGCCACCTCTGGTCTGGTGCCCCAAAATACCTGAAAAAAACCCTTGACTCTGTGCAGAAACGGGCGGTCCGTTTGATAGATTCTCCTAATTTAACTAACGGATTGCAATCTTTAGAGCACAGGCGCCAGGTGGGAATGCTGTCCTTGTTCTACCGGTATTACAATGGAAGATGCTCCGAGGAACTAGCGTCATTGATCCCCTCGGCACCGGTGCATAGTCGGGAAACACGCCAAACGCGCGCTCAACATTTGTACACGGTTGACATTAGTCACATGAGAACGGGTCGTTTCTACGACTCATTCTTGAGTTCAACAGCTCGGCTGTGGAACGATTTGCCGGCCTCTGTGTTTCCTCCCTCCTACAATATGGGTCTCTTCAAGACCCATGTTCACTCCTTCCTCTCCTCAAAAACACCCTCCACACAGCATCCTCAAAGATGACATAGGCCCTGAGGGAAATTATTTTTTCCTCAGGGCCTCCTGTGTGGAGTTAATGTAAAAAAAAAAAAAATCTATACATGGATAATTGTATGCAAGAATTGAAAGAGTTGGGATTGGGTGCGAGATTGAGTAATCTGAAAGTATGTTGTCTGTTGTACGCTGATGATGCGGTGCTGATTTCTAACAATATGGAAGATTTACAGTCTAGTGTCTAGAATGAACGAAGTACGTATGAAGAATGAGTTAATGATGAATGTAAGTAAGTCTAAAGTCATGGTGTTTGAAAGAAAAAGTACGAGAACAGTGTGTGATATAGTTGTGAACGATGAATACTTGGAGCAGGTGGATGAGTTTGTGTATCTGGGTAGTATGTTTACGAGAGATGGGAAGGCTGATAGAGATATCGAAAGAAGGGTAAATGCCGGTAACTCCGTTAATGGAGGACTGAATGCCGTTGGCGCTAATAAAAAACTGTCAAAAGGAGCGAAACTAGCAGTCCACAATGGAGTCCTGGTACCTACCCTGATGTATGGCAGTGAGGCATGGAACTGGCAGAGGAAGGATGAAAGTAAACTGAATGCTGTAGAAATGAGATCCCTGAGGCGTATGTGTGGTAAAACCATGTATGATCGTGTGAGAAATGTGGAGATCCGCAAAGAATCTAAGGCTGATGTAAGCATAATGAGTAAGATTAAGAAAGGGACCCTCAGATGGTTTGGGCATGTAGAGCGAATGAACGAAGAAAGTAGTGTAAGAAGAATATATGACGCAAATGTGAATGGTAGAAGAAGTCGGGGACGCCCGAGGAAGACATGGCACGATCAAGTGAATCAGATACTTGAGTCGGGCCATGTCAAAAGCCAGAATAATAGAAAAGTATGTATGAGACGATGTATGAATGTGAGTGAAGCGAAGAGTGTGTGCCAGGACCGAGTTGTTTGGCGGTCCGTCCTCTCTGCCTACCCCTGCGGAGAAACGGCGTGATGGTTAGTTAGTTAGTGAGAGGTATTTATTCGAGTCAACATAGAATATTTTCGTTTTTTGTATGTTGTCTGTAGTAAACTTGATAATGAAAGATGCATAGGTATCTATGGGAAAAGGACTTAATTTTAACCGTAAAGAGCTGATCAGAAATTCAGCCTGAAAAAAATATTTAAAAAATTTATTTTCAACATTAAACAAAAAAAATAGTCTACGAAGTTTGGATTTGCGACATCTACGGTCGCAATAGATAAAGCATTTCAATAGCTTCATTTTCAATAAATGGCTGGCCATGGAAATGTTTTAAATAATTAAAATAAATGTTTTACGAATGGAAGGAAAATATGGTTCAATTTTGGACCGCCATCAATCGCAGAAAAATAAAAGTGGTCCATTTTTCGACCATAATCGCTCCAGTGGCTAAAAGGGATCGAAATGACAATCTATCTGATCTTCAATGGGAGCAATCTTTCCAATATGCCTTCTGTTGGTTCTGTTGGTGGTCATGAAGAGGTCCTAGGTTCAATTCCCAGATGCGACTGAATTTCTTTCCGTCTTTTCTTTTTCACATTGCTTGGGAGTTGTTGATATTGTCTTCAATTCTTAAATATCACAATTTGAAGTTTTATTCACTAAGTTATTCCACTGTACAAACATGAAAATAATAAAAATTAGCGCGCCGGTTTTAAACTCGCGTAAATACACAGCAACACTTATAAATAAATGAACACATGGACAAAATTAGAGTGTTTCGCGTAGTTATATTCCATCACAAACTTACTAACATCCGAAAGGGAAATAATTTCACCTAAAACCTTGACAATCTTTATGATCATGGTTCCATAATGAAAATATCAATAAATTAACAATGTTTACTCAATAGTAGCTCTCGCGTAGAGAAAGGAGAATGGAGAACGGAGAGCCCTACCTACATAGGAAAACCCTCTTCAAAGCAAAGTGATCCCATATTTAGTGTAACAAGTTACCCCGCCGGTGTATTTACTCCAAACTTGACGGCCTAAAATTTGTAAGCTGCCGTTCGTATGGTATTAATACATTATTTTAATATATGTTTAACGTCTACTAAGTTTTGTTTGTCATTAGTTTAATAAATAATAATGTAGGTACTAACTGTTTGTTCCGCCTGTGCTCTGTACCTTCTAGCGTGAAATGAAAAGTATTTAAATATAATGTTGAAAGTTCACATATTACTAACAACGGTGTTTTTTTTTAACTTAACTAACTTTCACATTAAAAGAAGATACATGTTAAATAAACATATAAAATAGATTATTTTCACCGTCCTCCTCACTGGGAGAACCTGCGCTAAAGGGGACTATGTTTTTGGCCAAGTTTTTAGCGACTTCTATGTACAACTTCATGATTTGGGTGGTTTTTTAGAAATTTTTATGACGATGTTTTTGATATACTAGTAAGCTCTTTTTCTTATAATTTTATGTCCTTAAAGTATTTTTTTTTGTTAAATTTGTTTGATACTGTGTGGGAGTTTGTTATACAAGAACTGCTAAAATTCAGAGCTCTTTTGTCCAAATGTAGAATTACACTTAAGATGAAGCCATAGTAAATAATGCAAAATCACACAAAATCATGTGTTTTTGTTTTGAAAATTTGTTCGCTTAAAAATATTACAGATGCTTCAATTAAATACTGCGTGTAGAACATATCTTGGCCCTTAAAAGTATAGGACATTTTTTTTATAAGTCTTCTAATAAGCCTAGAAAAAAATAACGTAATAGGTCTTTAAAAAAACATTTTCAAGTGCAAACTCTCCTACTTATGAACATCTTTTCGGATATGGTTTTATTGTTAATTGTAACAAATTTAGTTTTTTTTATGATAATCGCAAAATAAATTGATATTTACGCCCGATATTCACAAAATAAAATAAAATATGAATTTTTGCGTTGTTATTTTACAATACGGCCGGCAGCCGACAAATTAGGATTTTCAAAGTGACCCTTATGTCGTTCACCGAAGGACTACGGGCTTGCCACACCCTAATTTCTTTCAGAACTGCCCTGGCCAGAGCAGGGAACAGACGTGTGACTACACGTCGCTCGGTTCCGTGAAATCAATTTTAAATTTCCTTGTTATTACAATAAACAATGTGTAAAAAAGGAGTTAATGTTTTTTTAGGCCTTTACGAAATCAACCTGTAAAACAAATTCTCAAATAACTTTTTCAACCATTCCAAAAGCTTTTTCTCAAATATTTTTTAACTCCTCCCACAAAGGGCGTGAATTTCGATTTCGATTTTTCCCTGGACTATTGGATCCCCTTAAAGGTATATTTAGTATACACCTGTGAGGTGTTTGCCTTTGTGTGTTTTTTGAGGTGATGAAATGATTTTAATTATTAATGTTTTTTTACTTATTATATAACGATAAATATTTCCGGGTTACGAATAATTTGACAACATTTGAAAAATGGAAACTTTGATTTTATTACCGCAAATTAAGTACCGCAAAAAAGTGCCAACTGCTCCCAACGTCCGGAGCCAGTAAAACTATGGCATCCACAATTCATTTTGATATGTTGTGAAGCTGAACGTGGTGAAGAGGTGAAGGAGGGCGTGGTGAATGAGAGTGAAGAGGTGAAGGTGAAGGGATTTTTTTCCCTCAGGGCCTCCTATGTAGAAAAAAGTAGTGTAAAAAAATTTCACTAAATTTAGGTTAACATAATACCTACTGTGGTTCAGCATGGGTTCTATATAATTTAATTAATAATGTAAATCAGATGTTTTGTAAATATTCTTGGGGCGTATATTTATATAAATAAATATATCTTCTATTCAACAACTTTCGTAAACCTAATCTCTGAAAGAAACGATAATTTATTTCTTTTCTCCATATAAAATATTATTTATTTTTCCAAGTCTACCACGAAAAATAAATCGTTGGCAACATTCCCGCCCGGGAACAAAATACGTTCAATTAATTCCCCATTTAAAGTCCTCACGTCTCCGTCGTTGCGTACTTCTAAAAATGGAGCTATCAAATATTCCAACGGCGTTCCACGTTTAATCTCCTCGAAAATTGCAAAACGAGTGCGGGTCCGAACGCGGGTCAACTTGATTTGCCCCGTGGCTAGGGGCCGGGGGCTGGGGGCCGGGGGCTAGGGCCCACTGCCCGATTTATATTCAGGGGGCGAACTAATTTTTGACTGTGTATACCCTTATTAGATGGGAAATATGGGCCTCATTGATATAAACTACCCCGGGAAAGGCCTAACTATAAACTTACAATGGGGACTCGATGTTTGTGGTCACTTTGTGAAATTTGTTATTTTTCGGAAAAGAGAAAAGTGACGATTTGGGTTTTGGTTGCTTTCTACAAAAGAGAGTTGTCAATTTATTTGGGTTTCTTTGTAAAAATGTTGCTTTTGTACGCGGATTTGGTTGTGATGTGTTGCCAGTTATAGACGATAAAACCATGTTGTTGATTTTTATGTGTGGGAATTTGTGAGGTAGTTTTTGGATAAATATATTGTATTTCTTAAACAGTTTTTAAGATTTCTTTTGTGACACTTCACAAGTGTCCACTGTCCGTACAGTGTAAAGTCAGGGGAACTATGTATGTCACCAGTCGGCTGAGTAGTGTCGTGAGGTGGGTTAAGGTACTGTAGAAAGGGATTTATTAACGTGGGTCTTGAAGAGGCAAAAAGGAGTCAAAGAAATGACCCGTTCTTATGAAGTCAATATAAATTGTGTTCTGCTCGTGTCAATCGAGTTTGTTGCGCCCGGATCAAAAGGCCTACCTCAAAGAGTGTCTCTCGATCCGGCCCGCCACGTAGCAGATGGGAGATGCATCCGCCACTTAGACCCGGATAAATCTCACCCCATGAACCAGGGCATCCCACTAAGTCAAAAAACGTAACAAACTATTTGGGGTAATATACAGCAGAGGGGATGAATGAACCAATTGAATGTGTTTCTCGTGTTTTATTAAGAGTCCCAATTGCTCGAAAACAGTTATGGCTTCTCCATTGAGAGAAAAATCTGCGCATGAAGCAAATGGGTAGTGAAAGAGATACCTAGTTATTCAGATCTGATCACAAAACAAATCTAAAGCCATTTAAAACAACGATACGTTGTATATAAAAAGAAATTTATATTCATTTTTTTTATAACGCGAATTTTATTGTTATTTCGAGTATTGTGAATGTCTGATATCTCGATTATAAAGTGGCTCGATGTTAGTGTAAGTTGATTGTTGAGTAATTTGTAGGACGGCGCTTGTGATTTCATGTTCAGGAAGGATTGTGATTGGAAGGATGCGGTTAGTGGGATATCGACCACATCATTTTGATTTATTCGTGACATTATAGGAGACCTGGCCATGCAAAAGTCCTCTATCTAATGGCATCCATTATTCTTCCATCGACTTTCCATTCTCTCGTAATAACGTCATTTCTCAGCTGGTCGTTCCGCCGTTATACCCATCTTAAAGCAAACCCGATTACCTCCGCTCAATCTAGTCTCGCCTTTTCTTTGTCGCTGTGAGATACCCCTTCGATGTGAACATTATAAATAATATGGATACCTTATAATATATTATGGAAAAACGAAAAACATTTCTGTATAAATTTCTTAAGGTCTCAAATTCAAATGAAAGACTCCGTTTCAAATAAGTATTTGACAATTTATTTACAGTTTTACTTTAGAAATAACTTGCACTATTCTTTAACTCTACCTTTTTTATGATCCACGACGGCTCGACCCGGGTCCCGGGGATCTAGGGCACTCTCAGTTCGTTGGTTGCTTTGGGTAAAAAGAGGAAAGATTAAAGACGCACATTGTAAAAATGCTAGATGAAGAAACCTAACCCAATCAAAATAAACAACGAGACATAACGAGCTGGGTTAGGTATCTTCTTTACCAACTGATGATTAGTTACTAGAATACACACCAGGGGTTCAGCCAAGCACCGAAACATATTTATATAATACTAGCTGACCCGTCCACGCGTTGCTGTGAAGTGGTTCGAAACACAACGCCATCTACTGGATGGTTATCCTATCTAGATAACCAGGTGTTGTGTCGATAAATTAACTCACACCGCCATCTGTTAGAAACTCATGGAACTTACAAATAATTATAATGCAATGTCCTAAAACAAACTTTTAGTGAACATTTAATTCGCAATAATACATGTATCGAGATAAAACTATCCTATCTCTTTAGTTGGACAAAATTACACACAGTAGATCAAATTTCATCAAAATCGGTTAAGTAGATTTGGAATTTATCGTGCATTGATTTTTATATATATAGATTATATTGATTATGAATTTAATTCTAAGGAGGACAGTAATTATTAATATTAATATTGGTTTATTTATTTATTCCATTTTTACAATTTTACAAAGTTAGGTATAAGTACAATTATTTTTTTAATTATGTACATGTAATGCAAATATTTTTTTAATGGTGGTAATAATACCTCTCTAATTGAGAATTTCTCGTGTTTAGGGAGGGAGTACTAACACAATTGATATTTTGATGTATGTTTAATTGATGCTACCATGAGCGTATTTATGAAAAAATAAAATAAAAACAACATGTATGTAAAATTATATACCTGTGCACTATTTCAGGAAGAAACTTTTTTTTTTTAAATTAAATTATAAAATATAAAACCTGTGTACACATTGAAAATATAAGTGGGCGTAATATAACACAAACATGAAATTACCTACTGGTGAAATGTATTTTAATTTTTTTCTTAAAAATTTTATAATTTTTTTCGGATTGAATATCTTTAGGGAGTTCGTTAAAGCATTTTATGGCTGAGTATGTGTAGTGGTGTTGGGCCGTTGTAGTATTAAGTTTAGGGATTATTATTTGTCCTGTTGTTCTCGGCCTGGTGCTAAATGAATTTATTGTTAGTTTGTCTTTATGGATTTGGAGTAATGCATTTTTTTGATAGATTCTGTTTATTTGTAAAACTTTGAATTCTTCGAATATTTTTTGAGTTGAATAGTCTAAAGGTTTTTTTAGTATAATTTTGATAAGTCTTCTATGTACTATTTCAAGTGGGGCTAAGTTGGTTTTATACGCTCCTCCCCAACCTATTATTCCGTATTGCAGAACTGATTGGGCTAATGCATAGTAAACCTTCAGTAGTATAGATTTATGAAGTATATTTCTTAGTTTGAGGAATACGTAAAAAAGTTTACGTATTCTGTTTATAGTTTGTGCAATATGTTCTGTCCATTTAATATGTTGGTCTATTATTATGCCTAAATATTTAATGTAGTTCTTTTTTGAAATTTTTGTGCATTTAGATGAGTTGCAGTTGTCAGTATAATTTTTACAAGAGCTATGAATAGTTATATTGGAATTTATAATTGGAAGGAATTTGTCTGATAGTGTAAATGTCATGAAGTAAGTTTTGTCAGAGTTTAAGGAAAGATAGTTGTCATCCAGCCATTGTTTTAAGTTGTTTATTTCTACATTTGCGGTTCGGTAGGCTTCATCCCAAGTTTTTTTTTCTATGATTAAGACTGTGTCGTCAGCGAAAGATATGATTTTTCCAATTTTCGGTATTGTAAGCATTTCATTCACGTAAATGATAAACAATATTGGACCTAACACTGTCCCTTGAGGAATTCCAAATTCTGAATAGGTGGGTTCACTCAATGTATTGTTAATTTTTACGTGTTGGTGTCTTTCATGTAGATAACTTTTGAACCATTCTATAACTGTTCCTTGAATTCCAATATTTCCTAATTTCTTGATTAGTTTTTTGTGGCATATACTGTCAAAAGCTTTTCTTAGATCAATGAATATACTTAAACATTTATTTCCCGAGTCAAGAGCATTATATATTCTTGAGGTTATTTTTGCGATTGCATCTTGCGTGCCTAAATTTTCTCTGAAGCCGAATTGGTTATCATTAATAATTTTATTTGAAGTGATGTGCTTAGTTAATTGTGACTTTACGACTTTTTCAAATATTTTTGCTACGTTTGATACAATAGATATGGGACGGTAGTTTGAGATGTCGGTTGCAATTCCTGATTTGAAAATCGGAGTTATTATTGTATTTTTATATATTTTCGGGTAAATTCCTTGTTGCATGCTGTTATTTATGATATGTGCTATTGGTTTTGATATTAGTTGTCTCATTTGTTTAAGTAAATTTACTGTGATATGGTCGAAACCAGGGCTCGCTGACACTCGTAAGTTCATTATTATTTTTTCTATTTCTATCTGTGTGCATTTTTCAAACTTTTTGAAAATATTTTGGCAAGTTTGTGTGGATGTACTGAAAGTTTTTTTAGATTGGACAGCGTCAATTTTTTTGGCTAGGTTCTCACCGACTTTTGCAAAGTAGTTGTTGAAAATATTAGCAATTTTAGTTGGTTCTTTTACTGTCTCTATTGTTTCATTGTCATATGTTATTTTATTTATTTGTTTATTTTTATTACCCTTGCCAATGATGTTATTAATTGTAGCCCAGACTTTTTTGTTATCTTCACCACAATCTTCAATTTTTTCTTTGAAGTAATTTTCTTTTGTTTTTTTAATCAAGTTTGTAAGATTATTTCTGTATTTTTTATATAATTGTAATAAAATAAAGTCATTGGGTTGTTTACGGGTTTGATAAAATAGTTTTTCTTTATTCCTAATTGAGGTAACTATTCCATGGGTGATCCAAGGTTTAATTTTTCTATGTTTTGATTTTAGTTTGACGTTATTTTCTTTAGTTGCATTTATTATGTGATCGCGAAGTGTTTTTTTTTCAGGTTTAAGTAATAGCAGGTTTCTTTTTTAAAACGTTTCTAAAATTTAAAAATGTACCGTTTTCAATAGGCTTTCCCAAAATTTCATATCTTATTTGAAAAATTTGTGGATTTTTTTTGTTTTTCTTTAAGAATGCAAAATGTGACGTCGTAAACTGAGTAGTGAAGTCATAAAATATGACGTCATGATTTTGATGTGATAACATTCCCAATGATCCCCAATTTGTTCACAATGTTTATTGATTTCCATATCTTCATGTTTGTGTAGGTTGTGTTGTGTACATCGTCATTTTTATGATTTCCTTAACGTCATGTTTTTTTTGTCATATTTTGATGTTGGTGAAGCTATACATGAAACCCTTTTTAGATACTATTTAGATTAATCTTTACGACGAATCGGTTTACATTGTGAACATCAAAAAATATGTTACGGATAAATTGAAGCTCTTACTAGCTTTTCTTTGTTCTGGAATTACAATAAAATTATTAATTACATAACAAAAAATATAAGCGTAAACCACTTAAAAAAATGTTTTTGCATGACTTAACCCTTAAATGCATGATTTTTTTTATTTAAAAAAAATAATTTTTCTGCATTCTACTTATAAATGAAGAATGCGGAAAAATAATTAAAAAAATATTTATCCGTAAATTCTGTTTATTTTGAGAAAAACGTTATTATATCATGTGTGAAACACTATGCATCCATGTCATACAAAAATTTTCGTACCTAATGTTACAACAATAATTTATCAGTGAATAAAGCGAACTATTTTATGACTTATACAATAAAAAATAAGGCTTACATAAACAGGGAGAAGTATTTATTTAAATGGAATGCCGAAAAACAGTTCTTGTCCACAAAATCTGTGACCTCCAGTTGACAAGTTTTAAATAAAATTTTCATATTGTTGTATACCATCTATCGGAATTTTTCTGCAAAATTATTATGCAGAGATAATGTAAAAACAATACTGTAATACCAAAACCCACGAACAGATGTCAGAATTAATAAGAAATAACAAATAGCTAATTGTATCATACGTGTTACACTATGCATTTAATTAAAATTTTATCTATGAAGTAATATAAAAAAAAAACAATAAAATAAAAAACCTTTATGGCTAAGACTATTTTTGAGGCTTTGTAAGTTCTAACTTTTTTTTATTCTTATAAAATTATGCACAAAATAAACATTAAAATCACTTTTTCGCCTACTTGCCTCGTGCAAATAAGACGCTCGATTTTAAATTTTGAAGGCATGAGTATTGAAATATTCCTCTATTTCTATCATGTCTTTAATTTCATTTGGAAGGGCATTATACAATTTTTTAGAATGAAAATTATGGTAACATTTCGCTACATTTCAGCAACGTTTCACTTCTAAATTCACCATGGCGATACTGAGTATCTACAACGTGCGGAAAGCTAGTCAATAAACGAGTGCCGGTTACATGAGGAGCTGTACTGAATTCATCAAACTTAGGAAGGCAACCAATATGCTGATAGCTCCCGGGGATTTCAATCCGTGACTTCCAGATTCTAAGCCAATGATTGTAACCACTCATTCACGGAGCCCTTAACCCTGATCACAGAATATAACACGATCTTTAGATTTACTTCGAAAAGCTTCCTAAAAATAATAAAATCTATAATTTTTAACCACCAATATTGTAACCGCAAAACTCTTACAACCGGGCGCGGTATTCTTCTCCTAATCGTAATAGGTTCCATCACTATTTCTTAGTATACCACTTCTTATTGTGTGCACTCACAATGTCTAAATAAGTAATGCCTCGCTGTATTAAATCTGTCGTCACTGTCACCGGGGAATTCCATTTATTTATTTAGCAACAGAAATTCCTGAATACATTATTCAAGGACGTTTTCATTAGGAAAGGGATTAGAGTGAGGAAGACATTCAAATCAACGAATAAAATATTATACAAAATTGTACTTCATTTGTTTGACGTCACGAGACAGTGCTGTAAGGTCCTCGGCTCAGGACTCTCTGGGTCAAGGGTTCGAAACCCGAGAAATCTTTATGCGACAAAATGACGGCATATTGGCTCCACAGTTTCTTGACTGGAAAAAAGTCTCGGTATACTAGAGAAAACCAATAGAAATTGTATATTGATCTGTGCAGAAACGGACGGTCCGTTTGATAGATTCTCCTAACTTAACAAACGGATTGAAATCTTTAGAGCACAGGCGTCAGGTGGGAATGCTGTCCTTGTTCTACCGGTATTACAATGGAAGATGCTCCGAGGAACTAGCGTCATTGATCCCCTCGGCACCCGTGCATAGTCGGGAAACACGCCAAACACGCGCCCAACACACGGTACACGGTTGACATTAGTCACATGAGAACGGGTCGTATCTACGACTCGTTCTTGAGTTCAACAGCTCGGCTGTGGAACGATTTGCCGGCCTCTGTATTTCCTCCCTACACTCCTTCCTCTCCTCCAAAACACCTTCCACACAGCATCTTCAAAGATGACATTGGCCCTGAGGGAAATTATTTTCCTCAGGGCCATGCTGGATGAGAGACGATATCGTGTACAGTAAATTGATGATTAATCTGTCGTACTATTACAAATTAAGTAAATAAAATCATATCTTTTATGTTGGGACAGAATCTTCATATTAATTTAGCTGATAATACCCAAATTCTGTTAATTTTGATAGCACCGTGAGGAAACCCGGTATGTTCGTGTTGTATTCACGAGAATAGCAAATTTAAACTTTACAGAATGTTAAAGAAAATTATCTGTTTTTACAAAGCTTGTATTTACTGATTTCACGAACTATCTTGTCAAGAAATCATAAAACATACAGACCCATATTTGAACAACAATATAAACAGAGAGTATATCGCACCACGAGTGCTTTAGTGTATTAAGTAAAAAAAATATCGTTTTTCAGTTAATTATGCAGTTTTATGCAGCATTTTTGGTTGTATTTATAGCTTTAACATAGTAACTCAAATAACACGGTCAGACACAGGTCAAAGGCTGAGTGGGTGTCGCGTTTGGGTGTCCCACCCGGGCGTCGCGTGTTCGATTCCTCGGCTGGCTAAGTCTTCCATCACGACTCAAGCAACATTTTCGGCTTACTGTGGTGGTAGGAAGCGGTTTTCCAACATTTTTGGGTAATTCGTAACCCGGGAATGTTTGTCTTCCTTAAAAAAAAATTAATCCGTTGTAATTGAGTTACTTCACTAGAGAATTTAAAAAATATTTACATATATAAATTACAAAGAAGTTTACCCGATAACTATATTTTTATGATATGATATGGCAATGCATCATTGGGTTGTATTTTGTGGTACTTCTGTGAATATTTTTATTATATATAGGCGTCAGTGAGACTGTGGCATCCCCAATTCGGGTATGTTGGGAGGCTGAAGGTAGTACGGAGGTGAAGGCGATGGGCAGAGGAAGGTGGGGAAGTACCTAGCTATTCAGATCTGGTCCCCAAACACGGCTAAAGCCATTTCAAGCAACGTTTCAATTCTGAATGGTGGTCTTACACCAGGGCGATACGAGTATCTTCCACTCTGGAACGTGCCGCAAATACACCATATCTTATTTTTATTGAATTAATTGTGAAATAAAACAGATTAATCACATAAAATGTATTTGCGCACGGGATTCCACTCCATAGCCTTCGGATTGCGAGTCGAGAGCCTTATTCCACGACCACGGAGGGCACCTAACTTCGAACGCTGATATGTCAAAACTATACTTTCTGACTTAATAACTAAAGTAGTCGTGGTGAGATATATAGAATTAAGATAGGTACCTAGTACAGGAAATTTCCTAAAACAATTTACGAATATAATCATAACTAAGCCAAAAAGTTAGTATGTTTGTATAAAGCGAAAACATTGTTTGTTCTGCCTGTAAAGCAAATAGCGCTGTTCCAATTCAAAGGAACAACAATTAATTGCTACGGATTTGAATCCTTTATTCCGGATATCCAGCTCTACACGCCTATACTATAGTACAGGCTATAGGTACAGTATGCTATGGCAGAGTTCACTTGATCCCTACAAATTCGTGGGACATTGTAGCATAAAGGGAACCCGGTGTGGAACTGTAGGTATCGTCAACCAGTTGAAGTTTTTAAAAAGGTATTTCTGCACGGGAATTCTTACTAAAGTTCTAGTCTGGATCCAGTGGGATTATGGCATTACTAATTTGCGGGGCTGAAGGAAGTGGGGGACAAGAAAAAGATGAAAGAGGAAGATTGTGAAGATGAAGGCGCCCAATCAGTGTTAAATCAAAACATTTATAATTTCATGGATAATTTATTTTTCATCGTTTATGTGACATATTACGGCAAGGACGCTTAAAATCAATTTATTTTGTGAAATGAAACCGTTCAACGTTTAATTCGATATTATTATAAATAAATCATGGATTTAAGACTCTTCTTTCCGAATTTATAAGATTATAATGATATACTTTTATTGAAAACTTTAAGTTTTCGCTCTTACATAAATATATGTTATTTTTGAAGACAATATCTTTTCATTTGCCAAGTTGAAAGAGTCATTATATTTCAAAATTAATAAAATACTTAGTTTAACCACTTTAATAGTTTATAAAACCGACATGTTTGGCAACAACTTGCTTAAGTAAACCCGGATGAAATAAGCAATGCTTATTATACCAGAGTTTACTTTATACCAGAGTTTACTTTATACCAGAGTTTACTTCATAACAGAGTTTACTTAAGACTTTTGAGTTTGAAATAAAAATTGTTTACGAAACACTTTTGTTTTTTAAACAATAGTTTTGATTGACGCCTGATTTTGACATTTGAACGTCGATTCTCGGTCCACAAGCTTTTGATTATGTTGTCTATTATCATAAAAAGCGTGATGGCCGCTCAATATTTGATTTTATACCCGATTTTTTACTCGGTTTTCGGCTCGTTTTTGCTTTTCATCAAATTGTGAAGAGTTACTTTTTTTAGAACAGAATTACAATTGTGTTTGACCGCTGATTTTGACTTGCGAACGTCGATTCTCGACCCATTTCAGCTTTTGATTATGTTGTCTATCATAAAGTGTGACGATTGCGCCGCTGATGGCCGCTCAATATTTGATTCGAATTCTGAAATTGGCCGAAAATCAATGTTTGACATTGATTTAAGAAAAAAAATGATAAAAAAGTGATTATTTGTTTGAAAGTCAGATAAATACGCCAATTTAAATATAATTTTAGCCGTAGCAAGGTCTACGATCCCCGTACAATACAGACGTATGGCGTAGCGTTTGGGAACCGTGGAGGCAGGCAATACATTGTAAAAGGCTGTGTATTGTATGTAAAGTGTGTTTGTTGTAGAAGGCTGTATGTTTTAGTGTGGCATGTAGAATGTAGGTGCGAGGTAACACATTGCATTAGCCGGTAGTGCAGCAAGCCGGAAGCCGGATATCCGCCATTTTCGTGCTCGACTGCAGCTCGCTTAATTCTGCGCGGATTATGATAGCGTTTCCGGTTTAACTACTGACTGCGCGAGTTTCCTTTTAAAATGGTTTTATTCTGTTAATCTTCCACATTGTCAATGCTGGGATTAGTGCACCGAGCTATCGTGGGGCGAATTAGGGAAAAATGAAAAGAAATGAAGAGATTTGAGGGAGAACAAACCAGATACGATGCACGCTTTGTACTGCCAGATTAAGGATGAAATTGCATCGAATTCACCGAGAAGAAGCGATTGGCCCCGACATGTTGAAGTATGGTATTGGTTGGGTTGGCGCCGGCTGGCTGGATGTCAGCGAATTCCACTTATCGATCGTCAAGTTGATTATTCAGATATCTCCAAATACTACGCTTTGCTTAAATATTATTAATTTTATTAATATAATTATTTTATATCAAATATTATTTACACTTGTCTGGGTTTTATATATTAAATATGCTAAAAAATAACATCGAGAGGCATAACGGTCCAGTACATTAGAATAACATTTTAAAATTATTATAAAATATTTTTAAAATTATGTCATTATATAGAGCTAAAAATCCGTTTGTTTTCGAATACAAACTAAATCATAATTGCTTAACAACTGTTCAATCTATTAAAGACCTTGGTGTCACTCTTGAAAGCAAGGTTTCTTTTCGGAAACATATAAAGATTGTTAACAAAACTATTTGGTTTCATCACTAGAATCACTTCTGACTTCAAGAACATAAATACCCTAAGAACTCTTTACTGCTCCTTGGTTCGCCCTCATCTTGAATATGCTAGTGTTATATGGTCTCCTTTTTATGCTATCCATATTCGTTTGAGTCCGTTATTGAGTCCGTTCGTATTGAGTCCGTTCAACATCGGTTCCTAAAAGGGATTGCTAGGAGGCTAAGATTAGAACGAGGCAATTACTTATATGATGAAATCGAACAAACTCTAAACCTTGCTCCTTTAGAAGACCGTCAGAAAAAATCTGATCTTTTTTGTTTCTTCAAAATTATTAACTATATACTATAACTAGACTCACCAACATTATTAAAACTTATCTCATTCAATATACTTTCTCGTAGACTCTGAAATAAAAAAAACTGCTCTTCCTCAATCAACGCTCCACTAATTATGGTTATAATGCACCACTTTCCAGAATATGTAGAATAGTCAACTCACGTCTAGACCTTGATTTTTTTGGCATAAGCCTAAATGATTTTTGTCGCTCACTAAATAATTGAAGATATTCTATATCACTCTATTTTTAGAAAAGTCTTGACTTGACTTGACACTTCTATGTTTTATCTTTTTGTCTTTGCTTTCACATACCATCCTTTATTCTTACATTGTACATTTTCCAAAATTTCCTGTAACTTTGTTGTAAATTGGACGTAAGTTCGTTAATAAATAATAATAATAAATATCTAGTGACGCGGAAAACACATAAAGAATAGAGCCAAAGTTATATGTTCTCTTTTCACTCCTTTTTTTAACCGTCTCTTTATCAGTCTTACTCATTAGGTGTGCATCGAAAATCCTTTTTGAACAATGAATCAACTTCATTGACTTATCTGGGGCTGGGGGTCAAAAGGTCTTAGTATTGTTACAAATCAATAAGGCAGTTTCCTTCTTTTGAAGCAAAACATCGTCAATCGTAAATAATACGCTGAGGAATTTCATCTTTGAATTTATTAAATGGTCCAAGAAAACTTCTTCTCCACAAAAAATTATTTTCCTCCAAGAAAAATCATTTTTCTCGAAACCAAGGAAATTTTACAAATACTTAGAATTCTTGCGCGGAAATATGTGTGGCTTTCATACACACAGGGGGCTTTAAAGGTCATAATCGCTTGAACAATCTATAGCGTGGGCGTACTGCGGAAAGGCATTAAGTCTTAATTTTGCTGAATTGACTTAATTGATGAGAACACTTTATTATTACTCTAAGCTGCGAAAATATGAATCCTGTGCTAATAGCTGACTAAGTTATTTATCTTATAACTAGCTTTTCCCCGCGGCTTCGCTCGCATGGTATTACGGGAAATTACTGCAGCGGTTGAACTTATCAATTATCCCCCCTCCTCCCCACCCCACCCCCTCCCGCATTCCATACATTCATTCCCTTACATTCAGTTTTCAAACATCTAGCCTGCCACCTAAATTTCACAAAGAAAAAAAGAATGATCCAATTTTGTTCATTCGTTCGGAATTTATGCGCTTACAAACATTTTGGATGTTTATTTTTAATTAAATATTTGGAAGTTTGTTGATATAATACAAAATTACACTATTCAGTCTTTATAATCGTTACGAATTATATTTTTAATGTATGAACTCTTATCTGACATTTATTCTAGCTTGTCCAAAAAAAACAAAACATATTCTAATATTTGAATTTTCTGGGGCAGTAGCTGACCAGGGGGCTGAGTGCCTACCAGCTTAGAGTCCACAAATATATCAACATTGTTTCCATGGGAATGATTTTTTTCTGACATTTGCAATTAACTCGCTTTTGTTAGCGACAGAAAACGTATAACAAATATAATATATTAATATTTATAATTTCATAACGCCAGAGCTTACCATCATATACAACATATAGTCTGCGCATATAATTTAGCTTTCTATTAGTGAATGAATTTTTAAAGTCTTTTTATTGGTTAATGCCTGAAAAGGTCATAAACAAACTCGAGCAGTTTCGCATTTATAATATTAGTATGGAAGTATGGATAAGTAACAAGCGTATAATACGAGTAGAGAAAATACAAAGTAAGGGAAATCAAAAGTAGGTAGATACCCATCCATACATCACATGATATATCAATATTACCTAGGTTGCTTGTAGTTGGCAATACTTTTTCAGAAATAGTAGATTTGTAACTGTACGAGATATAGTGACAAATAGGCTGTAATAACATACCTCAATTATAATATTCCTGGTTAGCAAAATACTTACTTACACTTGCGTGGGTTCTATATAATTAATTTAGCATATTTATTTATTTATTTTATTTTAGGGAAATCAACAGTTTACAGCTTGATTAATTTATACAAGTTTAAATTACCTATCTGAAAAACCAATTATAGATTTCCTCATTATACTATTACATAATGTATCTATAAAATAAAAAAATAATCTTACAATAGCTAAGAGAAATTACATTATTACAACAAGAGGCAGTACATAATATAAGTCGTTCCATAATATATCATACTGTTTTGTACTCAATAATACATTTTTAATACATCTTTAATACATTTTTAATACATCTTTAATACATTTTTAATAGATTTTTTATATTTATTTTCATCACCATTGAAGATATCTACTTCAGAGAGAATATTATTATATTTAATTAAATGAAGACATTATGAGCGAAACTCAATCGAAAATCTGGAAACAGAAAAATCAGAAAAAGATATTGGCACCTCTCGGACTCGAACCCAGGACCTCCCTACTTTCCGGGTTGGGCGCTCTTATCCACTGAGCTAAGGTGTCGATATCCAATTCGGTCACTTTTAACTGTACGACTTCGACTAAGACTAAGAACCACCCATATTATCTTCATTTTTCTTAACGCATATTTTTATTGGCTGCCATCTTTATGAATGATTGCAAGATTCAACTCGAACTAAATGCAATCTAGATGGTGTCTGGATAAATTATTATCCATTTTATTTAATGTGCGACATCTATTGACTCTTCTGCAAGTCTGGGATGAATATTATTATTTATTATTTTAACTTTATGAGTAAAACCTCAAACTGTAATATTTAATTAAATGAAGACATTATGAGCGAAACTCAATCGAAAATCTGGAAACAGAAAAATCAGAAAAAGATATTGGCACCTCTGGGACATAAAGATGGCAGCCAATAAAAATATGCGTTAAGAAAAATGAAGATAATATGGGTGGTTCTTAGTCGAAGTATGGTACAGTTAAAAGTGACCGAATTGGATATCGACACCTTAGCTCAGTGGATAAGAGCGCCCAACCCGGAAAGTAGGGAGGTCCTGGGTTCGAGTCCCAGAGGTGCCAATATCTTTTTCTGATTTTTCTGTTTCCAGATTTTCGATTGAGTTTCGCTCATAATGTCTTCATTTAATTAAATATTACAGTTTGAGGTTTTACTCATAAAGTTAAAATAATAAATAATAATATTATTATACGTTGACGTTGAACACAGTCTTATAAGGAAAGCATTTTTATTTGAATTTGTATTGAAGTGTTTTTCTTTAAACATATTACATGAACGTGTGTGCCGTATAGGTACTTTGAAATCAATTCTGTTATTTAATATCATAAGGTTTTTACATTACAATGATAAGATTATGAGTTACAGTAGCACAAAGGAGGGTATCAGTAGTATTAAGGACAACATAAGAATAAATGAGACAAAAATAATCTACAAGAGATACAGTTTTTTTTTTTTTTAACTCAACAATTGAAAAAAATAAATAGAAATATAAAAATAAATATGTACTTGTGTAATAGTTACAATAACAGAGAACATTCTATATAAACAGAATGAAATATGTAAAGAAAGGTATATAATAAAATATGTTTAAATTTGTTTTTATTTCATTATTACTGTTCCACTAAATTATTTAATTAATACTAAAAAATAAATATTCCTTATCGTTTTACACGTTTCATACTTATTTTCTCCAAAACACTTTTTGAAGAGTGTAAGTAATAAGAGTTAGGGTTTAGTTTGACAAACGCGTCTGGTTCCCACCCTCTGGTTGGTGGGTTGAATAATTGAAATAATGTAGGACTTAGTTGGTGGAAGATAATTTTTATTCACTGCACAAACAACGTTTTCCCACTACAATGATGTTTGTAGAATTTTTTTTTTTCGCTACCTCATTCTACAGCTAACTATTACAGTGTCCATCATCAGGGCAGTAATGGCTATTCAGTTATGAAAAACGGCATAACACCCCAAATTTCAAATCGTTTCATGATCCAAAAATCTGGGCTAAAAACATTTTAATACAAAACTGCGTTTCTTCATCATTATGAAATTTAAATTAAATGGCGATGTATAAGTAATAATATTAATATTTGGATGATTTGAATAGCACCGTTTTTGTGAAAATGACCTCATGAGCGCTGTGCAAACTAACAATATATTTCTACAATCTTACTTCCAACTACAAAGAAGGAGAGGAAGTTCTGGGTCTCAATGCTGATGCTGCGTAAAAATGTACAAATATTGTTTTATTTACACTCTGTACAAGCGGAAAATATACAGAACCATACTTACCTGGGAGGTCACTAGAGATTAACACTGTTTATTTAGAAAAAAAAAATAGGTATACAGTTCACAACACAATACATTATTTATACATTATGATATCGGGCTGATGTGTAAGAGAGATAGAGCGCATGCTAAATGAGCTAAAACCATTTTATTTTTATTTTTTAAACATTGGTTTCCATTCAAGTCTGGATGGAAAGCATTATTTCTTTGTAAATATATTCAATACGAGTATACTATATAATAATGTGCGAGCCAATGAATACGGCTTCTTTTAAGAGGAATACTACCTCAAGTTAGTAATAATAAAGGCTTGATGATGAAATGAAGGCGTAAAATGACAGACGAGTATTTTGAAGTTGTGACTTGGTAGATTTTCGAGCTGTGATTTGCTGATAATATTATAAAATATGTAGTCACATCAGTATTGTCTCATGGAGCTTTCACACAAATAGAGTATTGAAATCAGTTAGTCTAAATTTAAAATTTAGGGCGCACAGTTAACACCCGCGCTGTGCAGGCGGGTTCCCTAAAGTATCGGACCATCCTTAATTATACATACATTTCTGTAAGAAATTTTCCAAAACTCTTTTTATAAAATAGTTTATGGCTTTTCCAGCGGCTTTTAACGACCTCCTCAATCTCGGCCCACGGTCCATTGCCCTTTCTGTTTCAATTACAGCCGCCAATGCGGCTTATCGGACAAACATACATTACAAAAAACTTTCATAGTTAATCTTTTGAATTGAAATGTTGTCGAATCCCCTCTCCCCTCTCCCCTCTCCCCTCTCCCCTCTCCCCTCTCCCCTCTCCCCTCTCCCCTCTCCCCTCTCCCCTCTCCCCTCTCCCCTCTCCCCTCTCCCCTCTCCCCTCTCCCCTCTCCCCTCTCCCCTCTCCCCTCTCCCCTCTCCCCTCTCCCCTCTCCCCTCTCCCCTCTCCCCTCTCCCCTCTCCCCTCTCCCCTCTCCCCTCTCCCCTCTCCCCTCTCCCCTCTCCCCTCTCCCCTCTCCCCTCTCCCCTCTCCCCTCTCCCCTCTCCCCTCTCCCCTCTCCCCTCTCCCCTCTCCCCTCTCCCCTCTCCCCTCTCCCCTCTCCCCTCTCCCCTCTCCCCTCTCCCCTCTCCCCTCTCCCCTCTCCCCTCTCCCCTCTCCCCTCTCCCCTCTCCCCTCTCCCCTCTCCCCTTTCCCTTCTCTCTTTTCCCTTCTCCTTTTTTCTTTACTCTTCGTCAGCGCAAAGACTTTTAGATTAAAATTTAACTTCCATCATGAGCATTGCATCTTAAAATACCCATATTTTTTCATTCATTCGTCATTATATAAAAGTATATCAAAGGCGAAGCTAGCCGTCCATAATGGAGTGCTGGTACCTACTCTTATGTATGGCAGTGAGGCTTGGAACTAGCAGATAAAGGATGAACGTAGACTGAATGCTGTAGAAATGAGATCCCTGATACGTATGTGTGGTAAAACCATGTATGATCGTGTGAGAAATGTGGAGATCCGCAAAAGAATGCAAGGCTGATGTAAGCGTGCAACAGGTTTGATAACACATGCGACGATTTTAACGGCTGTCAACACTACGCGTTGGAGAGAGAGAGAGGGGACGCACGGTCTCGCTCCTTCGACTCAGGCAGTTTCAGCTGGCCTCTCATGTGAATCGGAAGTGTGTTCGAGCCTTGCAGTTTGGTGGATCGGAGACCGTGAGAAAAATTCATATCTTGTTAGTCGATCATGTTTGTTATTTTGTAGAATGTTTGTTAGTGAATTACCATGCTTCTATTATTGTCTCATGGATCTCATGAGGCTGGCGCCCGTAACCAGGTTTTATTTTATTTAGCATTTCAAATATGTCGTTTCATGTAACTATGACGCAGCAGATTGCAACATCTTGTAGAACTATGTTTTCTAGAAGGCCACCCCTGAATTTTGTAGAATGTTTGTTAGTGAATTACCATGCTTCTATTATTGTCTCATGGATCTCATGATGCTGGCGCCCGTAACCAGGTTTTATTTTATTTAGCATTTCAAATATGTCGTTTCATGTAACTATGACGCAGCAGATTGCAACATCTTGTAGAACTATGTTTTCTAGAAGGCCACCCCTGAATTTTGTAGAATGTTTGTTAGTGAATTACCATGCTTCTATTATTGTCTCATGGATCTCATGATGCTGGCGCCCGTAACCAGGTTTTATTTTATTTAGCATTTCAAATATGTCGTTTCATGTAACTATGACGCAGCAGATTGCAACATCTTGTAGAACTATGTTTTCTAGAAGGCCACCCCTGAATTTTGTAGAATGTTTGTTAGTGAATTACCATGCTTCTATTATTGTCTCATGGATCTCATGATGCTGGCGCCCGTAACCAGGTTTTATTTTATTTAGCATTTCAAATATGTCGTTTCATGTAACTATGACGCAGCAGATTGCAACATCTTGTAGAACTATGTTTTCTAGAAGGCCACCCCTGAATTTTGTAGAATGTTTGTTAGTGAATTACCATGCTTCTATTATTGTCTCATGGATCTCATGATGCTGGCGCCCGTAACCAGGTTTTATTTTATTTAGCATTTCAAATATGTCGTTTCATGTAACTATGACGCAGCAGATTGCAACATCTTGTAGAACTATGTTTTCTAGAAGGCCACCCCTGAATTTTGTAGAATGTTTGTTAGTGAATTACCATGCTTCTATTATTGTCTCATGGATCTCATGATGCTGGCGCCCGTAACCAGGTTTTATTTTATTTAGCATTTCAAATATGTCGTTTCATGTAACTATGACGCAGCAGATTGCAACATCTTGTAGAACTATGTTTTCTAGAAGGCCACCCCTGAATTTTGTAGAATGTTTGTTAGTGAATTACCATGCTTCTATTATTGTCTCATGGATCTCATGATGCTGGCGCCCGTAACCAGGTTTTATTTTATTTAGCATTTCAAATATGTCGTTTCATGTAACTATGACGCAGCAGATTGCAACATCTTGTAGAACTATGTTTTCTAGAAGGCCACCCCTGAATTTTGTAGAATGTTTGTTAGTGAATTACCATGCTTCTATTATTGTCTCATGGATCTCATGATGCTGGCGCCCGTAACCAGGTTTTATTTTATTTAGCATTTCAAATATGTCGTTTCATGTAACTATGACGCAGCAGATTGCAACATCTTGTAGAACTATGTTTTCTAGAAGGCCACCCCTGAATTTTGTAGAATGTTTGTTAGTGAATTACCATGCTTCTATTATTGTCTCATGGATCTCATGATGCTGGCGCCCGTAACCAGGTTTTATTTTATTTAGCATTTCAAATATGTCGTTTCATGTAACTATGACGCAGCAGATTGCAACATCTTGTAGAACTATGTTTTCTAGAAGGCCACCCCTGAATTTTGTAGAATGTTTGTTAGTGAATTACCATGCTTCTATTATTGTCTCATGGATCTCATGATGCTGGCGCCCGTAACCAGGTTTTATTTTATTTAGCATTTCAAATATGTCGTTTCATGTAACTATGACGCAGCAGATTGCAACATCTTGTAGAACTATGTTTTCTAGAAGGCCACCCCTGAATTTAATTTAATTTATTATTTATTTGAAGTCTCATGTCTCTAATATAAATTCTTACAATGAGAAATAATTTATAAATGGATTGCCCACAAAGTTTGTAAATAAATTGAAATGTTCATAACAATACGAGTGTTAATTTCAAATCTACCCATTGTTGCAATTACTTATGATTACTTTACATTGATGGCGATCCTGGGACTCCATTAAATCATTGCTCATCAGGGTTCCTGCCTGAGCAGTGAAGTGGATTTGGTAGGTTGGTTTAAGATTACACTTAACATTGTTACAAGCGTAATGAATAAGATTAAGAAAGATGGTTTGGTCATGTAGAGCGAATGAATGAAGAAAGGAGTGTAAGGAGAATATATGACGCAAATTTGAATGGTAGATGAAGGCATGGCACGACCAAGTGAATTAGATACTTGAGTCGGGCGATGTCAAGTGTCAGAATAATAGAAGAGCAAGTATGAGACGATGTATGAATGCGAACGAGGCAAGGAGTGTGTGCCAAGATCGAGTTGTTTGGCGGTCCGTCCTCTCTGCCTACCCCTGCGGAGAAACGGCGTGATGGTTAGTTAGTTAGTTATGTCAAAAGGACTGAAATTTTCGTTTAAGTTTGTTGAAAAAATATATAAATCATTTATTTATTTATTTCATGTTTAAAACAATTACAACTTTGAAGAAGAAGATAACACTTTTAAATCTAAATGAAAATATGAAAGAAAACAAGACACAGAAAAACAGAAAAAGACAATGGTCGCAACTGGGACTCAATTGTCTTTTTCTGTTTTTCTGTGTCTTGTTTTCTTTCATATTTTCATTTAGATTTAAAAAGTGTTATCTTCTTCTTCAATGATATATTACGTTGATGGGAATAACCTTCAAAAGTTATAAAAAGAGAGTTTTTCTCGTAAAAAATTGAATTACAACTTTATTTATTTTACAATTTGTTTTATTTTGTTCTATGTTTCTGAAACATTTTGTTACGTCACTAATTCAAAACGATTCAATCTTCATAAATACATTTAATGAATTCATTAGAACCACACAATCTGTAGGTAATAACAGAATTGAACGCTAATAGCGTAGTTTTAATCCGACGGATTAAGCTAAAATCAAAAGTAATAAGCTGCGAGAGCTTAGCTTGGAGTTCGGCGGGGCTTATTTAGCTTGGATTCGTCTGAAATTTGCTGGCTTAAGCTGGAATATAGCAAGCAGACTAAAGCGACATCACAATTAAAACCTGGACATAAATAAAACATACATAAAACGTAATACCAGAAGTCAGGATTTATTTCAGTGCAGAAATTTTGGGATTGACTACCATATGTGTGATTCTTTGCCCAGAATACTAATGGAGGGAAATAATTATATCTAGTCAGTGGACATCTTTAATTTATCTAAACAAATATAAAGTATTGTTACTGAGGCAGTTCAGTTGTACAATAAATATGTATATTTCTATATGTAAAAGCCCCGAAAAAAGGCGTTAATAAATAAATAAATAAATAATTTTGAAAAAAAAAATTTCTTACTAATTTAAAAATTATGGAGGTTGAAAATTGGTAACTGATTATTTAATTCATCTATTTGATACCTAATTGTACTTATTACACTCTTGCAGAGGCAAATCACGGAATATTATTCGTCCAATTGTGAAAAAGATAATAAAAATTATTTAATGTTATATTACCTACTTGTCTACCTGTCCGAATTATTTACAAAACTGACTCTGATTTTGAATGCGACGCTTAAATTCAAAAGAAATCTGAGTTCAAATGAAAGTGAATAATTTCGCCCTGAATTTTTTCACTTCACGCACTGACAACCGAAATTATTATGTTAGATCAGTGATTCCCAAAGTGGTCCAGGAGGACCCCCAGGGGTCCACGGGAGACTCGACGGGGGTCCACGTAGTTGTGATAAAAAAATGGGGGTCCACAAGTTGCAAGTGGGGGTCCACGAAAATTTATCTGGTTTCGTTGGTCGTCATCATCAACTCTTGGCTTTACGACCCCTGGTGAGTCTTGGCCTCCTCAAGAGTCTTCCTCCACACATCTCAGTTTTGGGCCAGTTCTTTCCAGTTTAGAAGCTCCAAGGTAGATATATCTTTGAGGACGTTGTCGCTCCATCTTAATCTTGCCTTCCCAGGCTCCTTCGCCCTATCGTCTTGAGTTAAGCACGGACTTTGGTGATTGATGCTCGGCATTTTTTCCACATCACCCAGCCTTCGAAGTCCACCGAAGGGGGTCCACCGAAGCCAGTAAAATTTTGATAGTGGTCCATGAGAAAAAAAAGTTTGGGAACCTCTGTGTTAGATGACATCTAGGGTGGTTGTTAGTTCACATTCTCATTATGTATTGATCCGAAGGCTTCGAGTTCTTCATTACAGACAAACTATCCATAGCGGAAATTTGAAATACTGTAAAGGACAATAAATCTAAAAAATGATTAAATGTAGCATTTTTATCCGATTTTTTTCTCCCGAAATATTTCTAGGAAAATAAGTGCGTCTTTTACGACGTGCATTTAATGAGTTTTTTTCAGAAAAATTTAAAAATAAATTAATTACCGTTATTCAAGAAATTTATGAAAAGTATTAAGTATTCTGAAAGATCATTTATTGGATAAGTAATACCCCGTGGACTACCCCAAGTGGTGCCCTACAATAAATGGTAAATTAGCAGGGGTGCAAGAGTTCATGGGGGTAAGGTTTATCTAGGTATTGGCGGCAGATGCTTCTGCTTCTGCCCACTTACTCTAGTAGAAGTAACGCGATAAATAAATAAAAATTGAACTTTGTATCTTTTATCTATTGTACATTGTTAAATAAATTTCTAAAGAATAATGAGAAAATAAATTAATTAATTGCAAACATTATTTTGGACGTTTTTTTTAATATTTAATTAAAATTAAATTTGATAGTTTTATAATCAAGTTCTGCAAGTATTTTAGTATGAATTTGGATGCGTGTATTAGTATTGTGGATGTTTCAAACAGTTTGAAAATGGTCTTGTAAACCGAAACAGCTGTAACAACGATACATACTAAAATACATGCAAAACTTGATAATAAAACTATCAAATTTAATTTTAATTAAATTTAAAAAAAATAAATGAAATTCTACGAACTAAACTCAAAAACAATGAATTATTTTGGTAGTATAAAATAATTCTAATTGATTGAAATAAATCTCATTTCGACATCTTGAACCCTGGAACGTATTTTTATATTAACTTTCATCCTCCACACGGCTTTGGAACAAAGATGACTTAGGCCCTGAGAGAAATTATTTTCCCCAAGGTTTCCTGTGTGAAGGTAAAAAAAGGTTTGGTGATCGTATGTAAGCGTGGGCCGATTAACTGATCTACGCATTGCCGGTTTTGTCTTTATACTTAGCTCAACAATGTGTTCATTAGAGTGAATTAAAAGTCAAACCATAATGAAATGTGTAGGTAGCGTGATTTTCTAAACCTTTTTTATTTTAATACCACAAAAGAGGCCTAACTACTCACAACCTTCAGAAGCCAGTGCGACTATGGCATTTCCAATTTGGATGTGTTGTGTGGCTGTAGGTTTATGGAGAGGGAAATGAGATGAGAGGAGGAGGGTGGGAAAGTGCCCGTAAATTTGTGACTCCGGGTTCGCCTCACAAACTCTCTTTAAGGGTCCACTATTCGGATTTCGACCGATTTCTTACATATCTCCCTTAAACATTTGAAGTTTTTAAGCTCTTAAAAAAAATATGTTATTTTTGAAGATAATATCTAGATACGTTCCACGCCGAAACGCAAATTATATGAAATTCCCTCCATAGAAAAAAATCGCAAAGTATGCTCCGAAAATTATTTAAAACGAGTCTATTTGTGTTATTTTACAAGTTATATTTGTGAAAAAATTCACAATGTTTCTTTAAATACGTTCTTTAAATACTTTAAGATACGTTCCACGAGATTTTTGCTCTATTTTAAACGAGTCATGTTTTATTAAGCTTTTTCGCCATTTTCGCTGCGATTTCATCACTTAAAATATTAGCGCGCTCTGTCCAACATTCGTAATTACACATCTCTCCAACTTCTTCTTTTCGAGAGCGGTTACGGGTCCTTAAATAAAAACTCGGGGGTTCAACAAAACACTTCGGACTTTTTTGTGATAAATCAACAAGATCTGATATTTTATTTAGCTGGTGGTAATAATTTTTCTGGATCCCGACCTTGAGGCTGCACAGCATTTAATATACTATCGATTCCCACAATACCGATAGCTAAGCGCCATCTATGGACAACGTAATTTACTAATTTTCGGGTATTTTTCGAAAAAAAACTCGTCGGGCCGTTTCCGAAATTTCGAACGCGTGACGTAGCTTGAAATGAAACACTGCCACTTGTATTGCGGTTAATTCAAATCTCCCAGTGGAACATGGACTTCAGGCTACGTCACTATTTTTTAGTCAATCACCGCTCCACTCACTCGACGAGCGCACCTTGTTAAATGCATTTTTTACGAACCTTGCTACTAACGGGGTACCTAATATTTAGTGCCATCTGTGGGAAAGCTCTTACACTAATATCTAGGATTTTACGTTTCAATTCGTAATGATTGTCTAACAAGATACTGAGGGTAGCTGCTACTTCAGTGCGTGCCGCGAGTATTCTATTCTATCTATTATATTAATTAAAATTGCAATAACACATTTTAATTAAATGAGATACAAACTAGCAATTTTCTGATTTGTAGTCGAGCTATTTGCTCGTAGGCGAGTGTATTTTGTGAGCACGCAATAATGGTGTGATCTAAAATAAGATTAAAATAGAGTTAGATAAATAAACGTAACCTAGTGAAACCCTTAACCTCCTACGTGCCTCCATTTTCTCCCATTAGACTTCAGAGAACCTGTATCAAAATAAACTCCCAAAATAATAATAAATAATATGTAACAATGGTGCTTTATCATTATTTCAAGTGATTTATGGTCTTTGGCCGCTGGGGGACCGTTGACATCATTTTCCTTTCTCCTGCTGCTCCATTAATACAAATATACCTAAGATAACTATAATAATCAGCACACTTCTTGATTACCGACCCACGGGTTCATTCATTTATTCATCTTATTCTTTATCATTTTTCACTTTATACTTCGTTCTGACGTTTGCGTTAGGCTTGATGACGGTTAATGTGTTCAACAGTTAATAAAATCACACTATAATTTTATTTATAGTGTATCGGACAAACGGTCGAGGCCCGATAGTAAGCTTTCCGAAAAGGGGTGATATGTAAATACGAATGTTAGAAAGAGCGCGCTAATATTAAAAGCGATAATAATTAAGCGAAAATTGTGAAAAAGTTTAATAAAATAATCACGACTGTTTTAAAATAATACATACAGATACACTGTGAATTTTTTCGTACTCGTAACACGTTAAATAACGAAACAAAATGTAATTTTAATAATTTTTGGAGCAAACTGCGATTTTTGTCCATGGAGGGAATTTTATATGATTACCGTTTCGGCTCAACAAATATATAGATATTATCTTAAAAAATAACACATATTTTTTAGAAACTGAAAACTTAAAGCGCTCAAGAGAAGTATGTTTTAAAATGGTAGAAATTCGGAATGCAGGGCTGAAGATAAAAGATTGCAAATAATAATTTCCTACCAACAATAATAATGTAAAATAATTTAATAATGAATATATAATATTAAAGTCAGAGTGTGCAATTCACACGCGCTAGAAGTGAAACCTTTAGAAAACTAAAATAGACAGGAGTAGGCTACGAAACACCGCACAAAGAGGAGACCTATTATACTTAATTTATTCTTTCAAGGCTAAATCCTATAGATGTTATGTGCCCTTTGTTAATCTGGGGCAAGGGAAATGGTAACTGAAAATTATCGGATATCATGGGCTATCTTTCATAACTGTTCGGGTATTAGATCTAAACAGGCGACAGTTGTCTCTCTCACATTGTATACATATTAACCTCTGTTAAGAAAAAATGAATCTACATACGCAATCACGTACACTACAATTATGTAAAAATAAAACAACACCAGTCTTGCTAATAAATACGTTTAAAATGTTAACACAACTGATAAATAGCTGTTTCCGATATATAAAACTAAAAATAAAGTAATTTATCATTTTGAAACACAGCTGTTAAATAATCGGAGTTTTCCGATATATAAAGCGTTGTTTATCAGGCGTGTGAAATTGAAAGTAATAAGCATGGCTAACAAACATATTTAAATTTTTACACAACTGATAAATAACCGTTTCCCATGCATAAAGTGTTGTTTATCAGGTGTGTAAAATCATTACATAGTATAAAATGAAGTCGTTGTCTGTACGCTTAGATGTTTTAAACTACGCAACGGATTTTCATGCGGTTTTCACCAATAGTTAGAACTATTCAAGGGAAAAGTTTATATGTATAATACATGCATATTAAAGTAGAGAAAAACCGAGAAATTCAATGATTCATTTCAGAGCAGCGGGCTGGCAAGCGGACGGTGTGGATTTAATATGTATGCAAATTAACAGATGGCTTTGCTTATCACGCTAATAAGGGATAGGAAATTTCATTATCAACATTGTAAATTGTAGTTTAGATATCCCAGATTTAATAAACCACATTGAATTTCATATAACCACATTGAACTCAGTATTTCAAACGCTTGTACCTAGGATGCATGAAGTTAGTAATACATAGCAGATGACATCTATTGAGGATATATTTATCATTGTGGAGGATATATTTAACAGCACGGAAGGTAGGCACAAGAAGTCTATGCTATCAAGTCTTTTCAATCAATATTAATTTTATCTAACTCTACCTTACTTATATATTATAATATGAATTTACTTGTATCGCTTACTTTTATATCCGTTATTTATTCACTTTGTAGTCTCTGATGTCATTTTACGATCAAATGCCACAATTAATTGTTTATTATACCAAATTATTTCCAACATTTTTTTATGCTTTTAACTTTGACACACAGTCATTATTTATGATATATTTATACCGTGCATATTAAATAAATTAATTTGAACTGAGCTGTTTGCGTGTGCCAACACCTAAACCAAACATAATATTGTTGATTCATTTTCATTGTGCCCGTTGTTTTGATTGAGTCCATTAACCGCCTGATTATTCAGAAGCGATTACAATAACAGTTTACTTAATGATCCCGGGGTCTCCAGCCAAATGGGGCACATAACTTGCTAGCCGTCTCGAGCGGCGCCTTGTGTTGGATAATGGCTTCATAAATAACAGCAGAAACTAGTGCTAGATTGTAGATAGTAGATCGGCCATCTTTAGAGGAACGGGACACTTATTTACTATCCCTTGATATACTGAACCCCCGATGGTTGCTAGCTAATGGTGGATGATGAAACGATAGATGACGTGTGACATTGGGATCACGTCGTTAGGGAACTGATGTTGCATAAATTGATATGTTACATAAATCAAAATGTCTTTACTTTGGATAAAAATAAGAATAAAACCATGTACAAAGGGTTCGCTTACACGGTGGAATATTTATTTTTAACAAGAAGAAAATTACGCAACTCATTTTTCTTGCGAATACAAGGAATTTATTCTCATAAAAACGGCACTACAAAAATAACAAGATGGGGGTATTTTTATAAAATAACTAAATGGGGTTCTGTTCAACACCAATTTGAATTTTTTTTACATTAGCTCCACACAGAAAGTCGTCGTGTGGATGGAATTTTTAGGAAAAGGAAGGAGAGGAAGTTCTGGGAAGGAAAATATATAAAGGGATCTGGGGTTCAACGAGTCCAGGAGAGACGTATAAATCCATTCCTCTCACTACGGTGGTGCACTGTAATGGGTTGAAAGAGTCCGGCTGGAGAGGTCAAAAGGGCTCCTTCAACCAGTCTCTCCCGATCCGGCCCGCCACGCAGTAGGTGGGAAAACGCATCCGCCGCCAAGACTTAGGACGGGTTGTTTCAAAAAATTTGATGGGTCCATCAAATATTTGAAGTTAATTTTCACGTTTTGTGTAAGTTCTATTCAAGTTCAGTGATTATTTCAGTTTTGTGAAGCAACTGTCCTATAACGATGTAATAACAAAACTTGAATAGAACTTACCCAGAAAGTGAAAATCAACTTCAAATATTTGATGAATCCATCAAATTTTTTGAAATAACCCATCCTTAGACAAACTTCATTCTAGTTAAGCTAGTCACCAAAAGAAGCGAACCACTTGGGGTGACCTACGGCATGGGTAATGGTTATCCAATAAATGGTTTCCGGGGCGGCGTTACCCATACCCGTCTAATATAATTAGTTGAGTTCACCCATAATAATTATTATTTATATCGATCTAAGACCACATACCTAAACGGTTCCAACATGTACTACGTAACTAAAACTTCGAATAACATTTATATGATGTAGAAAACGCCAGGAACTGACTGCTACCGACACCGACATTACCCGGCGTGACGTCAATAGCGCCATATTAACGAACCAAAACGATATTATTTTTAAAACAGCATAGAAAATTTATTCATCAAAATAAAAATAAAATAAATAAAGCCGTCAGTACCGTAATTTATTCTACAAAAAATCAACGGTGAAAATACCCTGTTATTTTTATCTCACCATGGTTTATATTATCAGGTGACCGGAAAACTCAGAATCATAGAACAACAATTTAACACCTTCTTTGAAAAGTCATTAAAAGTGATGAAAAAAAATTGGTCAAATAGATTACGTTAGGTTAGGTTAAGGGCTATTTTTCAAACCCAACCCAACCTGGATTGTTTCAAGAGTTTGAAACAATCTAGGTTGGGTTTGTTTAGGTTTGGTTAGGTTAAGTTGGGTTAGGTTAGGTTAGACGAGATTGGGTTAGGTTAGACCAAGTTAGTTGGTTAGTTGTTTTTGTTTTTACATGAGCTCCACACAGGAGGCCCTTAGGAAACTAATTTCCCTCAGGGCCTATGTCATTTTTGGGGATGCTGTGCGGGGGTTTTTTTTAGGAAAGGAAGGAGAAGAGAGTTCTGGAAGAGAGGAGAGGAAGGAAAAAGGGTTTGAGGGATGGGTGGGAATCTGTGTGTCCTGGTCAGTGTATAGGTTCAGTGTATCCTGGTTATCCGCCTCCAAGATCTACACAAACCTCACCCCATGAACCCGGGCACCCCTGCTAAATCACCAAACGTAGCGAACCATTTGGGGTGACTTATGGCAGAGGTGTTGGTTATGGTTCCATGCCTACTGAGAATAAAATCAACTCAACACCTCCTTGAAAAGTCATTAAAAGCTATGAAAAAAATGCCTTATCTGAGATGATTCTGAGTTGGTTTCATTCCGAGTTGTCCGGTCACTGTTGGTTATCCAATAAATGGCTCTTATGGCTTGTTCGCATTGAACAAATATTAAGTCAAGTAGCGAGTATACTTGCTACTTGACTTAATACTTGTTGGGGACACCCCCCACATGTATTGTTGTCGTGTGCTATAACAGCACTTGTATTGTTATTTGTCGTTATCTTTGCATTGCTTTGTATATACTGAAATTCTTTGTTTATATTATTTGATTAATATTTTGTCAGGACTCATAAAGAGTCTGTAAGATTATTTTAAAGTTTATTATGGTTAAGTTCACTTGAAGTGAAATAACACAAACAGAAATAATTGCGCTGTACAAATATAACGTTTTTATTATTATTAGATTGTTTGAGGTTAGGTTTCGCCAGCTTAGGTTGGGTTAGGTTAGGCTCAGTTATATTGTTAAGTTAGGTTAGTCTAGGTTAGATTAGTTGAATTCTTACATGTATTATCTTTTTTCCTTTTGTTTCGTGCTACAAATAACTTCCTCTACCGTTCTCTGTGCAAATCTTCCATTATACCATCTAAGACCTGACTTGTTAAAACACGGGGATTTGTTTGGTAAAGGATTTATGGCGCAGATGATCCGGCGGATTGCTCGGATTCCGGCAATATATCTCCCCATCGGATCACCCTTAAAACAAAATACTCCTAGACTCCCACTAGCTCCTGTCTCCCCTTTCAAACGGATCAACTATCTTATAATATATTATGTACGTAACTTAACCTCACTTTATAAGGGTAATTTTTCAACTAATCAAGGGGTTAGATCTGAAAAATGTGAAATAATTTTTAGAAATGTTTATTTTGAACCTTTGGAATTATTTTAACACTTCATCAAACAACGACTGCCTAAGAGGATTTGTTTTCAAAGAAAGAAAAATTTCCAGAGCTACGAATAAACTAGCAATATCAGAATTCTTCCTACTTCCACCACTATAGCGAGTTGCCGGTCTCCTAGCACATTAACGCGCGACGCGACTCCTGTATGGGAACCCGACGCATTTATCCACTCGGCTACTAACCGTAAAAGTATGAAACTCTCAATCAACGATCTCTAGTATTGATTTTTAAAGTAATTAATAATACTTGGTTACATTCATATATCATATACGCTATAGTAAATTACAGAGTAAAAGTAGAAAATAATATATTTTAATATATATGGTGTTTAGTATAAGGTATTTAACCCTTCGAATAATGAGAAAATAATATCTATGAACTTTTGCCTGTCAAAGTTTGCACGCAAAAATTCTCGGGTCTTTCCATGCATTTCAAATGTTATTTTTTGGTTATTTTTTAATCTTTTTGAAAAACAAAAATGTTCTAAAATCTAGATAAAATAATCTTTCCGATGTGCTTATCAAAAATTAAGATTTTTGTTTTAAAATATTAAAATTTTTATATTGAAAATGTGAATTAGCTTATAAATTACGTACCTGGGGTTTCCCCAAAAAAGTACATAAAATAAAATAAAATAAAAATTTTAAATACAGATTCCTTTTTTTAAGAAAATTTGTAATAAAACTGTCACTTCACTTTTTATCACATTCATACAATTTTATTTTTAAATTAATTGTTTATTACGTCACACAGTGGCGTAAAATAAAATTGTCACTTATGATCGGGTTTGTAAAATATCTGATCAATATAGCTCGTTTATTCCTAAGATAATAAGAAGCAATATTTCTTTCGCTTTCAAATATAAAAAAAATCACAAATTTTTGCTTGACAGGAAGAGAGATATCTAACTTTTAATGATGCTCGGTCGTTCTGGGACAATCTGGGTCTCCTGTTATTATAACGGCATATGATGTTTTGGGACAACTAGGGTCTCCTGTGATTAGACGGGTTAAAAATACTGTAATTAGTAGTCAATTAAAGAACAAAATTATTTATTATTTATATTATTTCAATAAAGGAATGTCACTTAAGGAAACTAATTGAGGAAACTAATGAGTTATTCATAAGATTAATTCAGGTGGAAAAATTTTTTTTGGTAAGATTGTTTTTAGAATATTTTTTCATAGTGGTTATTCATTGGATTTTATCAATCAATTTTTGTGAAAAAAATTCTTCGGGTAAAAACGGAAAAATTGGAAAATTTTAGGTTGGAAAATTGTTCGGACAAAAGGTCGGGAATTCTTAATAAAAAAATTATCTTTTGATTTCGTTTTAAAGTTTTCAAAAATTTTCTTCCCGGAAAATTGGTCTCGGGTTGGAAAATGGGTTTGGCAATTATGTAAAAGTTTTCGAAAATGATTTTTTTTCACCGAGGATGCTGTTTGAAAATAATAGAGGCCTTCCATTAACAATAACCTTTAACTGTAGTCATTTAGCTAATTGTACATCAGTTGGTATAATTTGTTGGAAATATAATTAGTAACAGTAGTGGGAAATTCAAATATCATGAACTAAAAGATCTTTGACAAGAACGACAGGATCTCTCTCGTATCGCATCGCACAGTTTAGATTATTTCTGGAGAGTGTAGTGAATTCACTCATTTTCAGTACCACAACCTTGTATAATTTGCGACACGAACACAAAACCTACTGGGACGGAACGCCGAAAATAGTTATATTATTAACACTACTTACATTAAATATATTGAAAATTTACAAACCGCCATAGTAAAAAAAATTGTCACAACTAAGATTTACAAACAGAGACATAACTTAAAACTACTGTATGGCTCAGACAGCCTACTTACAATATAAGGTCTCCACTGGCTCACTACTATTATGGATAATATGGGGGAAAGCCCTTACAAACACCTACTTGTACACAAACATACCACAAGATTTAGAGAAGGAAAGGGCCTAAAAACTCCTCGAATATTAAATAAATATGGAAGCCGTACTCTTGAATATCTAATACCAGTGATTTTCAATAAAATCAATAAAAACATAAAATTTGATAAAAATGAGAGACTAAGTCTTAAAATGATAAAAAATGAACGAAAACTCCATGTATCGTTGAATATCTTAATATAGCTGCCTACATATCTTTTATTAGATAGGTATATTGAAATATCTTATATATTTATAGTTGTAAGTTAAATTATCTAATACTACTATGTGATCTATTCTAATGTTTCCTTAAAACTATAAATGTATTTACAAATATTTTCTTAGATATTATATTAAGAATGTCTAAATTGTTAGAACCTGCAGACAAGCTGCCATATGACAGCTTTGTGGGTCTACTCTAATTCTTATACAAAATGTTCTCTGTAATTTTAATAAATAAAAATAAAAAAAATAATAAAAAAATTAGTGTTAGCAGTCTCACCGTGGAGTGTTACAACGATATTCTTTACCTTTAACAGCTCTACTAAAATATTTTTAAACACAATAGTCATTTTTTTTAGATCTAGCTTAAGCGTCCATGAACACTCTAATGTGTGATTATTTTTATTTTATTTAATGAAATAGAAAATAAGCTGCTCCGCGCACATCAACAAACATCAAACCAAAAATAATATAAATAAAACACACAGTTGACGTTAATTCCCTTCGTGTAACATAACGTCCTCTGTTCCCTTTCGCCATGTCCCGTGTCACTCAAATAATAACTTCGAGAATGTCACAAAACTGTCACAAACGGGCATTATTCATTATTTTTCCCAGAGATGTTTTTAGTTCGCGAATTTCATTTTTAATATCGCTCCAACTACGCGGAGCTTACTCAGTGGCTTTTATCACAGAACCTGTTTCCATAGATAAAAGTGAATAATATTCCAAAGATTTTGACTAATGCGCACATTTCTGAGCGTTCGAAGCGCGCTCTTTTTTCTTTCTTTTTTAAAATAGATTTATGGCTTTCAGATTGATTGATATGAGCGGTCGCGTCACAAACAAGGTACAGATCGACAAAACTTTTCCGTCGGTTGTATTGCCTCAAATAACCTAGAATAAATCCCTGTACTTAATTTTTATCTGAATAATTATTTTAATTTAGAGTAGATTAACGAAAAAATTGAACCCTTAAAAAACTAAGCTTTTTTTAAAATATAACATATCTATTTTCAATTTTCGACTTAGTTGCGCTATCTCTAGGGCCGGCAACCAATTTAAAACTTTTCCTCCCAAAGGACTGGCTCTTATCTGCTGTGAACTTTTAAAATTTCTTTTTAACCTTAAAAAAGTATATATTTTTGGTTTAGCTGAGGATTGAACCCTCCTTCCCGAGGAATGACTAAAATGAATGAATGTCGCTAACACCTAAGCCAAATCCTAAATGGGATGGTACCGAAATTTATTTCAAATATAAACTGCTGTAATTTTTTAAATACAATATCATCCAATTTCAGAAAAATGCGTGTGTGTGCGCGTGTGTATATCACCACGTGTGAGTGCCACCAAAAGTTGATAGAACGATTCAGTTCTATCGGATGTTGGTAACCTGCGGAGCAGGTCTTGCGGCCGGCTTTTAGTTCGACTTCGCCCAGTTAGTGTTGGTGACCATTTCATAAACCCAATAAGAACTGGTTCCAAAAATAGCCCGTTCCTCGGATTCACTGTCATCCAGTGTAGATAATTACCGGGACAAAGTAAGCGAGACAGGCAATGACGTCATATGTAATATTTATAGCCGCTTGATACAACCGTGTATTACCGTCAATCTTTCCATATCCGGAGAGATACCACATATTCACAAATTCGTAGCAGTTCGGGACACGTCCCCATCTGACCTGATGACGGAAGTGGCGACTTCTTGTGACGAATTCTTGAATTCGAAACCGAATTACAACGGTAGCTTTGTCTGAAATTTCACGTACACAGATGTTATTTGTGGCGCGGCGTGTATGGCGTGGCGTCACACATGTACTTAAAGCTAGGTTCTGAAATTCAACCACACAAACGCCACTCCATTAATACTGGTCGATTTCCTAGCTTCATGTAGATGTATTTGAAAATGTCAACTCAACGTCGCGCGTCGGCCTTGTCAACTCGGGATTTGGCCCGCTGTTGATTCCGATCACTGGGTAGGAAGGTTCAAACCTCAAACCAAAACACCAACAAAAAAAATATTTTACAGCTTTAAATAATTTTTGAAAAAAACAGTAAAGTTTTATAGTAAAACAATTCGTTTTTTGGGGGTTGATTTTTTAATAATAAAACGTGGCTTCTTTGCTTGACCCTTTATCTATGTAAGATTTCAATTCCACGCAGGAGGCCACGAGAAAAATAATTTCCCTCAGGACTTAGCTTATAATTGGGGATATTGTGTGTTGTGTGGAGAGGATTTTTCGGGAAAGAAAAGAGAGGAAGTTCTGGGAAGGACCAGGTTTGAAGGGTTATTAGGAATCCGGGGATTAGTGTGTCCAGGAGACGGACGTATGAATTTATGCATCCCTCCCACTGCGGTGCAAGACGGTGGGGTCTAGGTAGAGTCCAACTGGAGGGGTCAGGGGTCCCTTCAATCGGTTACCCTTGATCCCACTCGCTACGCAGTTGGATGGCGGACCTCCCGAGACCTGGATAATTTCTCACCCCGTGAACCCTGACATTCCTGCTTAATCGCCGAAAGAAGCGAAGCACTTGTGTTTTGGGGAAACACTGTAAACAGGGCCAAAGATGTTTTATAATTTATTTATTTATTTAAGGAACATAAACAGTCTTAGTAAATATACATAAGAGGATGATAAAAAACAGACCAATTATTAATGTTCACAGATAGGTATTTAGAAACAAGACTAACTGAATGTATCATCCAAAAGAGGTGTCTACGAAAAATTTCAAACGCTGATCACCTGGATTCACGTAGACCCATTTTTAAAA
The DNA here is from genome assembly GCA_936435175.1 of Glyphotaelius pellucidus. Lineage (NCBI taxonomy): Eukaryota > Metazoa > Arthropoda > Insecta > Trichoptera > Limnephilidae > Glyphotaelius > Glyphotaelius pellucidus. Next base: position 145,265 of record OW386560.1, on the reverse strand, counting down.
ACCTTAAACTTTTGACAGTGACAGACATATATATAATAGATTTAGGCCTGTTAGTTCGATCATCTCCAGAAAAGTTTTCACAAAAAAACTCAACACATAAACTCGCTGCAAGGTACACAGCAAACAAAACTATATTTCAAAAAGGACCCTACTATACGGCCATTAAAGTTTATAACAACTTTCTACGTTAAACACATAAACGATATACTCAAATTCAAATCATCACTAAAAACATTTCTTCTAAACAAAAATTACTATATATACTCTTAATGAATACCTTATCTAAATTAACTCTGCTTTTTATTTTCTCATATAATGTAACATGTAATTGTTTGGTTTTATAATATACTAGCTTTTACCCGCTGCTTCGCTCGCATTGTATTAGGGAGAAATTACTGTAGCGCTTGCACTTATCAATTTTCCCCCCTCCCGCATTCCATACATTCATTCCCGGTACATTCAACTTTCCAACAGCTTGCGTGCCACCTAAATTTGATAATGCCAGAGTACACCAGTAGTAAAAAAGAATTATCCAATTTGGTGCAATCGTTCGGAAGTTATGCGCGTACAAACATTTCGGAGATTCATTTTTATGTATATACATAGATGAATAGATATTAACTACGATTTCCCACAAATATATCGACATCGTTTCCGCGGCAACGATTTGTTTTCTAACGTTTGCAATAATTCAATTTTGTTAGCGACAGAAAACGTATAATAAATACAATATATTAATATGTATATTTTCATAACGCAAAGCTTACCATCATATACAGCTTAAATTACTCGCACATAATGTAGCTTTCTATTGGTGAAGGAATTTTAAAAATCGGTTTATTGGTTTATGCGTTTGGTGATTTAGCAGGGGTGCCCGGGTTCATGGGGTGAGGTTTGTCTAGGTCTTGGAGGCGGATAACCAGGACACACTGAACCCCAGATTCCTACCCACCCCTTAAACCTTTTTCCTTCCCAGAACTCTCCTCTCCTTACTTTCCTTTAAAAAAACCCTCCACACAGCATCCCCAAAGATGACATAGGCCCTGAGGGAAATTATTTTCCTCAGGGCCTCCTGTGTGTAGTTCATGTAAAAAAAAATGCGTGAAAGCGTAACAAACACACGCAGTTTCGCATTTATAATATTAGTATAGATGTATTGTATTATATTTGTATTTATTGGTTAGCTGGAAGAAATAGAATGTATCTATAAGCTACACCTTTTGTACAATAAATGGTTTTTAATTTGAATTTTGAATTTGTGGGTACTTAATTTGCAAAGGTACTTGTTTTCCAATAAATGATTCCCAGGCGGGTCGCGGTACCCATTAAACCCGTCTCCACGTAAATAAACATATTATATGTATAGATTTTGATTAACGCGCGCATTTCTGAGCGTTGGAACAGCGATATTTTTTTAAATAAAATTTATGGCTTCCATATTGATTGATTTAGCGGCCGCGTCACAAACAGAGCAAATACGCAGAGTTTGTACCTAGCTACAATAGCTTGTATAAAAGCAGCGCTGTTTTCACTTTGTTTATTTTTTTCCTTAGGAAATCATTTTGGTTTTGCGGCCAAACGGCGCCGGGCGGGTTGGGTATTGTAACTAAATAATTACTTTATTAAAAAATGCGGTGAGTTTAGTGCAATCTCACACATCTCGTGTAAACATTAATGTTTACACATGGAATCTTTCGCTAGAATTAGTTACAGCTTATTGCATGTTTGCAATTATTGAATTTTGCGGTATTGTTCATTGGATAAATTTAATAAGTGCATGGATGATTTTTTTTCATTTTTGTCAAAAGGGGTATTCTTGTCTAGAAAAAAAACCAGTTTTTTCTTCATATTTCCGTAGTTTAGATATTCAAAAATATCTCTTTAAAAGGATTTTTTGAAATTCGCATTATTTTAAAAGTTAAAACCATTTTAGTGTCGCGGTTTAGACGGAATCTAACCAAAATCTAAATAAAACAAAATTTAAGCGCATTTTTCTCAAAACTACTTTTATCGAGATGGTTGGCGCGATGGTTCAAGTTCTACGGAACCAATTCATTTGGTGTGAGCCTTTTCTACACATAACTTATCGCCCCTACTAGAACTGTAACAAAATTTCAATTTTTTCTCATTTAAAAAATTCCGAAAAGTCAAAAAAACTGGTAAAAAAATGTATTTTTATTTCAGACAGCCGCCATTTTGCGAATTTTTTTTTTACCTTTCCGAGGTACGGGCCATAAGAGCACTTGTCTGGATAAATAATTAACGTGTTTTTTTTTTTTTTTTTTTTTTTTTCATTTTATTACTAGGAGGGTTGCAATCGTGTTAATCAGGGCGTGTTTTTTTGAGACCCCCACTTCAACACCCTGTAGCTTTTTGAATTTTAAATTTTTCTTATGTATTCTTCAATTTTTAATTAATATTTGGTGAAGTATTGGCTATTAAAAATATTATTTTGTTTTTTTTATGCACCTACAATTAATAAAAAATACCTACAATTCATGCTTCTAGACTAGAATCTACGAATCTACGCCACCGACTGCAAAGTTAATTGTGTCAATGCATAGTTAGCTATTTCCTACCCAGCTTTCAAAGCAGCAACGCGTAGGTACTATCTTTACAGGGAATCAACTTGGTTTTGCGAGAAAATGGCGGGTATTTTATGTTTTTCAGAAGCCTCTGAAAGAATTACCTAATTTATATGCTGTCATCAATAAGAATAGAGAATGCCGACTGTTGGCGGGCTGTGAGGCTGTGAGGCTCTCCAGGAGACAATGGACAAATAATGGAAAAAATAAGGATGAATAAATAAATATTTTCGTTTACCAAAAATTTGAGTATAAAGAGGAACCCAATATAATAACTTAACATTAGTGGATATTTGTTAGAGGCCATCACTTTGTGATGTTTACGCGTCAAAATAAAATAACACACCGTTTCTCCGCAGGGTAGGCAAAAAGTATGGACCGCCAAATAACTTAGTCTTGGAACACACTCCTGGCTTCATTCACATTCGTATGTCGCTTCATACACGCCCTTTACTCAAGTATTTGGTTTACACGTGCCATGTGTTCCTCCGGCGTCCTCACCTTTTTCCATCATTTACATTCGCGTCTTATATTCTCTGTACACTTCTTTCCTCGTTCATTCGTTCTACATTTAAGCATTCCTTTTTTAACCCTACTCTTTTCCCATTCCCATGTATTTACCACATGATAATTAACGCATGATGATTTTACCACACATGCGTCTCATTTCTACGGCATCCATCATCATTACTTTCGTCCTGCCTCTTCCAGTTGCGCGACTCACTGCCGTACATCAGGGTTGGTACCAGCGCTTCATTGTGCACTGGTAGTTTCGCTAATTTGGACATTTTTATTGTTTAATATTAGCGCCAACCGCCTCGTTTAGTAGTCCATTAATTAGGTTTCCCGATTTTATCTTTCTTTCCATATCTCCATTATGACGGCCTTCATGATCAAGGCTCTTGACCATCAATCCAGAGATTGTGGATTCAAATCCCGGCCTGCGCATTAATTTTTTTTCGATTGATTTATTTTTTAACAATTTAATCATTTATCATATTATAAGGTATGTTTGCGACACGTTCTAAAGTAGAACATAGAGATAGAGTATTGCCTTGGTGTAGGATCACCATACAGAATTGAAACTTGCTTGAAATAGCTTTAGCCGTGTTTGGTGACTACATCTGAATAGCCGGGTACTTACCCATTTGTTTCCCTCTATCACTTAGTAGACATAATACTTACTTAGGAGTACCTAATGCTGCGTGTAAACAGATAATAGAAGGAATCTCGGTTCGCAAATGTATACGCAGCTTAATGGTTAATAATATCATGTAAACGAGCGGTAGATAGGTATAAGAACAGCCTTGGTGAACGCCAACCAATCAGAATCGAAACGTCGATTGAAATGGCTTTAGTCATGTTTGATGATCAGATCTGAAAAACAGGTGTATTCCCACATTTCTTTCCCTTCACAACTCACTTTGGACTCACCACTAACCCTATTTGGGGACGCCATAGTCAACAGTGGTTGTGAGCAGTTGAAACTCTTGTGCGGTATTCCATTTTTTTGATGGCACTACCTGAAGATAGTGGGGAGGGGAAAGAGATAAGGAAGATGAAGATGGAAAATACCTGGCTTTTAAAATCTGGTCACCGAACACTGCTAAAGCCTTTTCAAGCAACGTTTGAACACTGAATGGGTAGTGTTACACCAGGACGACACTGAGAGCATCTCCTTACTTTTTTCACTCTGGAACTTACCTCAAATATACTATATATTATTTTAAATTAATAAATTGTGAAATACCACAAATTGATCAAATCGAATTTACTTGCGCATGTTGGGATTTGAACTCGCAACCTTGGATTGCTAATCGAGAGCCGTGCTTCTCGACCACGGAGGCCGTCAAAACAAATATAATAACCTCTCAGAGATCTCAACCACCAATTCTGACGACGCTCCTACTCTAGAAAGAAAAATGCTGTTGTGTGAAAATCTACATCAATTATTTAATATTAAATTGTTTTATTGAAGTGCTTTGGCTTTGCAAGGATCTTACCGCTCACCGCTCAGCTCTAAGAAATAAATGACGATGAGTTGGGTCACCGCTGAGACGGGCGGACGAATAAACAATCGGATTACGTCCAAAACACACAGCCAACTCAGCCAAACAAAACATGTGGCGCAATTTATCCAGTACAGAAAAGATTTTATTGTTTCATAAAAAACACGTTACTGAGTGATAAAACTATGAGTCGCTGTCACAGACCTTCAAAAAATCTACAGAATATAATTTTTTGTATTTTCAAGCAGAAATTCTTATAAAATTTATTTATTTTATTTATTTATTTATTTATTTAAACGCCCATAGGGCTTTTACATAAAGTGCAGTACATGTTTTTGGTAAAGTATAGGAAATAACAAAATATAATATAAACATAATATAACTGTAAGAAAAAAAATAAAGATAACATAAGATATAAGAAACAAAACATAGAAAACACTAGATATGACACAAAGCAGGTAAAATAGAATATATGGTCACGTAAATTAATGTGAGATAGTTATTTTAATTATAAAGAGAAATAAGACAAGATTGTCATTATTTGTTTATAATTAGCAATCTTTGTTATACATATTTGGTACGTGTTTATCGAAACATAGCTACAATAATATATCGATAAAGGTGCTATTTAGTGCATGATATTTATAGCTTTATTTTAAATGTTCTGATATACTGAGTTTAAATTTAGAAATCGATTGATGTCGATAAACGTCAATTGAAGTATATTTATTTCCGAGTATATGAAGTCTTTGTATTGGAGAGTTTTCAAAATAATTATTAGTAGAATTGGTAACAAAGTAAAGTGCATTAGAACGGGTATCACGCGTGGGTACTCTCAAATTAATTTTACAAGTTAAATCGAGGGCGTCCAGTCTGCCATTCGCAATATTAAAAAGGCAAACTAAATCGCTCACTACACGCCTTGACGTTAAATCGCTTATATTGAGTAATTTCATTAGATATACATAATTTAGTTCTTCGATAGGTATTCCGAGTTTATAATTAATAAATCTTAAGAACTTATGCTGTACTCTTTCAATTTTTTGTTGGTGTGTCTTATATAATGGAGCCCAAATGGTTGAATTATATTCTAAATTAGATCTCACCAGCCCAGTGTACAGCAATTTAAACGAATTAATTGATTTGAATTCTTTGACCGTCCTCAGAATGAAACCCAGACATTTCATTGCCTTATTAGTTATGACATTAATATGAGGAACAAAAGTTAATTTACTATCAAAAATAATACCGAGATCCTTGATTTGTTCTACCCTTTTTAGGAAAATGTTATCAATGCTGTATTGAAATTTAATGGGACTTTTGATTCGAGTAAAAGTAATTGTTTGGCATTTTTCAATATTGAGGAAAAGTTTATTAAGGGCGCACCACTCTTGTAACCTCACTAGATTTGATTGTAATATGCAACAGTCGTTAAGATTCGTAATTGTTTTATATATTTTAAGGTCATCCGCAAACAAAAGTATCATAACTCCTTCAAAGATGGTAGTTATATCATTTATAAATAAGGAAAATAACACTGGGCCCAGATGTGACCCCTGTGGAACCCCGGTGAATATTTCAAACTGTTTTGAATAGTGTGAATTTAGTTTGACTGATATTTTTCTTTTGTGTAGATAACTTTCAAACCATTTCAAAATATTCCCCGTTATTCCTAAGGATCTTAATTTATGTATGAGAATTTTGTGTGAGACTTTGTCGAAAGCTTTACTAAAGTCGGTGTATACTACGTCAGTTTGAAGATGATTGTGCATACTATTAAACAATTTTTCCTGATAGATCATCAGATTCGTAAGAGTAGACCTGTTTGCTATGAAACCGTGTTGTAGATGTGATATAACTTTATTAATCTCAGGCGAGAGTTTTGAGAGCAGAGCAGATTCGAATATTTTAGGGATTGCCGACTGAATACATATGGGTCTATAGTTAGATACATCAGATTTATCACCTTTCTTAAAAATAGGAGACAAAAAGCTTGTTTTCCACTTTTCCGGAAAGGTGCCAGTTTTTATGGACAAGTTAAAGATTTTAGTAAGAGGATAAGTTAAGACTGATAGGCATTTCGATAAAAAGATTGGAGGAATGTTATCAGGGCCAGCCGATTTGTTTAGGACGAGAGATTTTAATTTGGTTCTAATTTCGCTTTCTTCAAATTTGCACTGATTGAAGTCGATCTGGTTATAATTGGATGTTGTGGCTTTGAACAATGGGGAGTTGTTTGTTGATTCATAGACTTTGCTGAAGAATTCGGCAAAAAGATTAACAACTTCTTGGGGATTATCGGCCATTTTGTTATCTAAATACATGTTAGAGGGAATTCCGGAGTCGTTGTTATTAAGTAATTTTGAAAATTTATAAATGTTCTGAGGGTTGGCAATAGCCAATTGTTCACAGTTGTCAATGCAATTTTTATAACATAACGCGGACATCTTTTTGGTGGTCTTTCTGAGTTCACAAAATTTTGCGTAATCTTTGGGATCACGTGATGATTTATAAATTTTATGAGCAATTTTTTTGTCTCTAATTGTTTTAATGAGATCGTTACTGAACCATTTTGGGTAGCTATGAACATTAATTTTTGAAACGGGTACAAACAAATCAATAGAATTATTAAGAATTAAGTAGAATTTATCAACCATTTCATTGATGTTTTCTTCAAAGTCCAAAAAGTTCCAGTCAGTTGAAGATAAAAGATTTGTGATTTGATTATAATCAGCTTTGAAGAAATTCAATTTTGTTGATGCAGATGGATTTTTTCTTGTTATAGAACTGTTGCATTCAATTGTGAGAGGAGGGTGGTATTTGTCAATTGGGAGAATAGATTCAGTAGATGCGGATACTTTAACAAATAAGGAATTGGAAAATACTAAGTCAAGGAGACGAGAATTAATATTGTATACATAGTTTAACTGCTGTAGATTTAGAAAATTTGACATCTCGATAATCTCATGGGAACCGTGGTTGATGTTATCCGTGCGAGAAGTTTTACTGTTGTCTATGTCCCATGTGACATTTGGCAGATTATCAAAATAAATTCCTCTATCGAAGTAATTCGAAATGAATTGGTATTGGTATTATTATTTTATTTAGCCGAATAAGTAATTGAATGTGTAATAGAATGAATTACAATCTGAAAACGTCTGTTAATTTTCACGAATCTTCGGGAGGGATTATAAAAAAAATATACTTCACTTTAGAAGGAGATATTAAGTTTTCATTAATAGTTGAGAGAGGTAACAACTTATGCTTCAGCGTAGGGACAGACATCAATAACTTTTCCATCATCGCCGTAAAAGATATAGATAACTTTTCCAACATCATCGGGACAGATATCAATAACTTTTCCATCATCACTGTGAGATATGTAGATAATTTTTCCATCGTCATCGGGACAAGTATCATTAACTTTTCCATCATCACCGTGAGAGATGTAGATAACTTTTCCAACATCATCGGGACAGATATCAATAATTTTTCCATCACCACTGTGAGATATGTAAATAATTTTTCCATCGTCATCGAGACAGATATCAATAACTTTTCCATCACCACTGTGAGATATGTAAATAATTTTTCCATCGTCATCGAGACAGATAACAATAACTTTTCCATCACCACTGTGAGATATGTAAATAATTTGCAATCGTCACCGGGACAGATATCGATATGTAAATAATTTTCAATCGTCACCGGGACAGATATCGATTTGTAAACAATTTTCAATCGTCACCGGGACAGATATCAATAACTTTTCCATCACCACTGTGAGATATGTAAATAATTTTTCCATCATCACCGGGACTGATATCAATAACTTTTCCATAGAATGGCAAAGCATGAAAAAATAGAGAACGGCTAATAACTGAGTGGACAAATGAACCAGTCTTCACGCGTTCAATCCTCTGTTGCTCCCCCTCTAAAATTGCTTTAGCTGTGTTTGGTGACCCGATCTGAATAGCCAGGTCTTTGTCTCCCCCTTTGTCTTCCCTATCTCCTTCACTTCCCCACTCCTGTGTGATATTCTCGCTTTTCCCCTCTTTCATGCTTGATAGCTAAAGAGTTGGAGCTTTTCTAAACCCTTCTTCTGACTGTGATCAAATAATTTACTCTTTTAAGGCTTTCTATATGCGGAGTATGGGGATGGAAAATTCCTCCCCTAATCCACATAAGCCTTCAAGAAATTTTCTCCTGACCCCTCCTATAACTATAGGATGCTCCTTTTCAATCCCCCAGTACTTTACATTTGAATAAAATGTGTACTTGACTTTGTATACGTCTTTTATGACATGAACATAAAATTACACGTATAAATTTTTATAAGTAGACTTCATCATACGTTGTGATTGATTTTTGTTTCATGATATAGAAATCTAATTATTTTATTGTTTGTGGTAACCTTGGTTCTAGTGAAGCGTTGAATCGAGAGGGACTGAATTGATTATTTAATTACGAGACTAATTTATTTTTATTTTCCTTTTCCAAACGCGATTGAATGACCTAAACCCCAATATGGAGTCCCTACCCATTTTGTATGGCCTACATATTACCTGCCAGTACCCCAAATTACAAACAATTTCAAAACATTTATACAAGACAATGAATCAGTTAGTGATGGTTAATACAATGTTTACTCCGATCATTTAATCCACATCCTTCGGCTCCAAGTTTATAAGCTGTAAGGTTATAAAATACAATCATGATTTAGTTGGTTAGTACCCCAGTTATTGTACAGTGGACGAATCAGGAACAAACCCTTTTCTGGCATAATCTGGCTCCGTATCCTCCAACAAGTACACCAGGTGATCCCAGTTCAACAAGAATATCCCACATGTCACAGATGCTATCACTGAATGATACCTAAGTTATCGCGTTTCAGTGACTCCTCACCCTCGTGCGGTACTTTCAAGTCCCCCCAAGAGCCCGATGACCCCCAGATTCCGACTCCTCCTTGGATTTAATTTTTACTGAAGGCGAACCGGTTTCGTCCTCGGCACAATCATATACTCACGGTGTTTTGTGATAACGAGGTTTCCTAGGCCTTTTATCACGTCCAGAAAAAGGTGCAACACGACCTCCCAGGCCTTAGGCGTTTAGCTTTAAAACGAATTTGCACTATTCAATGGACAATACATAGAAAGATATATATGTAAACATACTTTGGGTGAGGTTTATAATCCACAATGCGACATTATGTACACCGCATTGGGGACCTGAATTTCGTGAAGGAAGTTGTGAGTTTCCAGCCAATGATCAGATATATACTTAATAATATTGGAGTATAACAATAAATAACCAATAAATTAAGATCTTATACTGGTAGTTTGATTTTGGAGAGCTACCGAACTCCAGGATTGATTTGTTTTGTTTTAATGATTTTATTTTAGAGTTCATTAACTCTGTTTCATTTTTCTTTTGAGACCCTTATCATGAAAGGTCAACTCCCATGTTTGACTCGACTTGCAATTACCCCAAAGATTTAAAATTTTCTTCGACAAAGTTGCTTTTCCGTGATTTTCCAACTGTCTAATAGTTAAGTATAGAATATGCTTGAAAACTAACAACTTGATTGGTTTTTTTTTTCATATAAGGTTTTGAATGTAATTTAATTGGGTACACAAAAGAACTAATCAATCATTCAATTGATTGACTTCATTAATCGACCGACCCTACATTTGGTCGTCCCTGACACTTGCCACATCCATTGTCTAATATAATGAATAACCACCCTTCTTTAAATAATCCAAAACATATACAATGTTAAAATATCATTGGTAAAACGTCACCACCTATGACACCACTAACCCACTAAGCAACGGGTACTTCCCAGTTATGTAACACGACCTTGTATTTATAGTTGACCCAGTGACATAGTTAATTGTTTGTTTATATAACACTTCGACCTACCACCCTGGTGAATGAGCATCGGTATGCACTTTTATTTCAACAAGTATGTACTCTCAGTTAAGTAAACACGACCTTGTATTTATAGCTGACCCAGTGACACAGTTAATTGTTTGTTTTTATCCCCATTCAACATATGATTGCTATAGTTAGGTATTTTATATACCTTCTAAAAATACCTAAGTTACTTGATTCTGGTTCAACTTACGAACATTATAGAAAAGTAGTTTAATTATCTGTTCGGTGGTTCCCGAGCGACCTGATTTCATTTATTTATTCCCCCAAACACGCTAAAATATACACGAGCACGGCTTTCTATACGCCATCTAAGTTGATAGTAAACTACATCTTGATTATCCCATTTCCTCCTGTAAAATTAAGTGTAATAATATTAGATATACATAGATATTAGTTCATAAATACGGTCACATATACACACAAACAAGTAGTCTGTTTTATCCAGAGACGAGCTCTGAAAATCGAGTTGGCACCACCCTGCTCTCCGTCTCTCGCTGAACATGCTCCTGGAAAATCTTAAAAGAAAACTGACTCACATTTTTTTTCGACTTGCTATTCAAAGCTCCACAGGGTATAACACTGCTCTTTGAAAAAATCGGAATCCAACCTGAAATCTTCATTACTAAAACAACAATTTCTCATTACTTCGGACGATACAAGGTTTTACCTATCTCAAAACGTGATTAATTTGGTCATTCAATCTTTACATTTATTTATTACTATTAAATTATTTAACTGAATTTATTATATCCGACGATGTTATTATTTTAAGCTATATTAAACGTGATTAATTTGATCGTCCAATTTTTATTATTTATTATTACTTTAAACACTTCAAAGTTTTTAATAACTTATATAAACACTTCACGCCACAATTTATTTTATGTTATTATTTCTGACGACGTTATTATTTTTTAAACTATATCAAACGTGATTAACTTGATCATTCGATTTTTATTTTTTTATTATTACTTAAAACATTTCAAAATTTTTAATAACTTTTATAAACACCTCTGATGTATAATATTTATAAACCGATAAAAGTATAGTTGATTACGTTATCTAAGGTGCTGTATATTAATTTAGTAATATATAAATTATTCCAATAACGGTTAACTTGATAAATTGAATTTAACGATGTTGTTATTTAGCACTGAATTTAACACGGATAAGTTACTACAATAAACCACCATTGTTTAAACCGGATTGATAAAAGGCAAATTTTTATTTTAAATTTTTACGCTAAGTTTTAGATCTAAATTTATTTATTCACTGAATTTAAATTTAAATTTTTATAGAATTTCACTGCTTTAAGATAGAGATATTTCAAAGTAAATGAAGCACTTCTTTGAAAATTTTCTAAGTCCTGAAGACACTGAAGTTATTAGTAAGTATCTTTTCAGATATTTTCTAAGTCCTGGAAAATTAACTGATAAACTCAAAAATACTAACAAAGACAATTCTCGCGACACACTAGAACACTTCAGGATCCTTCCCGTACCCGTAAACCGACTGACTAAACAGCTCCTGCAAGGCTTTAAATAGGTCCCTCAGCTCCAAAAGAGCTTAATCGTAATTTCAATGATCTGAGATAATAAGCTATATCAACTCGAGAATCGGAACATTCAATTCACTACAATGCTAAATCAATATTAGCCACTACCCATCGGATGCACTCTTCCTAAGATAGTTACCAGATCCGAACTTAGAGATTGTACTATAGTTCGCCCACTTCTTCCCTTTGTTTCAGAATACAAAATTATTATTCATATGAGACAGTTTTTTTTCCGTTTTCCTTCAATTTGGAAAGTGTCCGTCCGTGACGTACTGAATCTAGATCTCGAATTTGAACAGGCGTTTGCAAAACGCAGATACCGCTACTTTTCCGACTTGATTATGGGATTTCTACAATTATCTCTTTCTCTGGGCACCTACGTTCTCCTTGAATGTATATCCATTACATTTCTAGACCGTATTTACGCATTTTTTTGTCGTTTACACCCACTTCTTTTACTTTTCCACCCAATCTTCACAATTTTCTGTTCCCCAAAGTTTCCTTATTACTATCTTTGTCTGCTCTCCCCTTCCCAGAGTATTCCTCTTTCTTTTATAACTTTATGATTAGTCAAAGCCTGATCCGAGATGGTATCTTCCTCGCAACGCTCTGATGACACCCCTGATTGCGCAATTTCGCTTTTAACACTCGCAATTTTGTTTTCTCTACACATGTTTTCCCACCAAGCCTTTCAACATAAAATCTATCTTACCAGCTACTCGAATTTTATATATAATCTCCGTTTTTCTTTTGCTCACTACCAAAGTCCGACCCTCGAATATCCGTCAATTTTATTGCATCCTCGGGGCCCCGCCTAAAATGCATCTCATTCTTGCAGGAAAAGCCATCAATTTCGTCTAATCGTTATTTACATTTCGAAAATTAAATAAGTCCAAGCAATTAATCATGTTTTATATCTCGGTCGTTAGTTTTAATTGGTTTTTTCTTAAAGTAAATAATCCATAAGCCACATGTATTTCTTGATCACCCTCTAAAGCAATAAAATCTCTTAATCGCCTAAAAACCATGTCAGAAAAATTGTTATTATAACACGATAAAGTGCAAGAGCTCGACAACCATTTATCTAAGCTCATTTCAACGTGATCGTTCCTCTGTCCCACTGTATTTTCCTAGTCTAATGTTGCGCAAACTACCCTTTTTTTCTTTCGCTAATAAGTTGCTACGTGACATATGATCCCTTGGCCCCAGACGTGGCTGTTAATCCCCTTTTTTTGTCTCTAAATGTTTCCGAGATGCTAGATCCTAGACCCTCCTCTCCGAGCAACGATATATTAATTTTAATAGAATTTTATTTTGAAATTCGCCCCTCTTTCTTTTTCTTCTTTTCACTTTAATAATTATGGTCAACTTGCACCCACGCCCCTTCTCGTTCAATTTGTTCATTTCCTTCAGATCAGCGACTGTTAGTCACCACGCACAATATGCTTTGTCTGAAGTTCATACGGTATAAAGTCATTTTGTTACTGAACGCCCCCTTCCTGGGCTTTTACAAATAGTGCATGGTTATTATTTCGTATTTATTGCACATAACCGAACTGCCTTAATAAAATAATCTATATTTATTCAAAGATAAATTGAAGATATCCACCGACTTGGTATAATCGTTTCCATCCATTAGTATTCTGGGCAATGAGGAATACATATGGTAGTTAGTCCCAAGACTCCTGCACTAATATAAATTCTGACTTCTAGTATTACGAAGTGGAATTCGGAAGCTTATCAATCCAAATAATACCGGACTATCAATTAAATCATTTGTAATTTTATATAAACACTAATTCAGTGAAATTCTTCCGTCATAACTTTTTTTTTGTGTTCCCTACCCTCATTTCTAATTATATAATTCTTTCATTTACGTAAGTTTGCATTTTTTCATATTTAAAGTTAACATTTCCACTCGTTTTCTATGGTTGTCAACTCCGTAATGCACTCAGTGTTTACATAAAAATTCGAGTCACTGGCCGCAATGTACCGGTTGTTTACATAAAGTTCATTGCTCCCCATACTTCGTGAGAACATCAGGATCATTAATAATACGTTTTATTGCCCAGTCCAAAGTCCGAAATTCCTTTGTTCCGGTCCTCGAGTCTGTCATTGGTGTTACCATCTCCCTGATGGGCGTAACCCTATGCCCTATCTCTATCGTCTAATAACTCTTCTTTTGTTTTAAGCAGTCTACATTGCAAGCTTCAAATTTAAACGACAGGTGTCAATATCATACTGATTCCCACTCGAAACGTTCCAAAGTTTTTCTCTTCGTCTGTTAGGGCGACACCTATGAATATTCAAATATAACGCAATCACGTCTTTGACCCCTTAAAAGAAAACATAGAACCCACGTGACCAACGCAGCACTGATGATTTCTTCATTACATCACACCTGTCATGGTGATGCCGTAGCATCACTTGTTCCAGACATATGGAATCGGTTGAGACTCTTGTGGGGTACTCAAATATAAATTTAAAATAAAGAAAACTCATTTTAATATCATTATAATTTGGTAACCACTTAAAGTCAAGTAAATGTGGGCATAAATCGGAACGGCTGAATTTCCAATTATAAAAAGGTCCATCGATCTCATTTAATTGAAAACTCTGAAAAATCACGAATACATTCATACAGCCACTCGAATCAAAACCAACTCAAACCAGGTCAGGACACTGAATCAAGTTGGCCGGCTATTAATTTTCATTTAAAAAAATCCGGAGTCGAAAGACGTTAATGTAAGGAGTAATTAAGATATTTGGCGAATTACTAGAGGAAATTAAATTCATAGAAAATATTAACAAATTTAAATAAAAAATTATGAAAATGTCTGATTAATTGTTTTTTTTAAACGTACACCTATTCATGTTTACTGGGTTTTTACAGATAATCAAGAACAAGCTAGTGGTAAGAACTCAGTTATTACACAGTTAGGTACAAACAATTACATTTATAAATCTAATCAGACAAATAATAGATTTGCGTACATGTAAATAAAGATTAAAAAACAAAACAAATTAAATAATAAAAGTTAAAATTTTTTATAAAAAGTCACTCAAATGATACAAAGAGACACAAGTGATATTTGATAAAATTAGTATAATTTATTTTTTAACAATCGCAGAACAGTTTTTTCTGTATCAATACAGATTATCGACGAAAATATCTATTAATCTATTAAAATGATAATAAACACAATGATATTAATTTGTTTTATTCCACTTTATTATTTTTCTTCTCCAACCGGTTTCGGTTCGACCTGAACCTTCATCAGGGATGAATAAAATATATTGAAATGACATTGGTAACTATGCATCTTATCGTTATTTATTTTTGGGGTGTTATGGCGTGTTGAGCTATCTTCTTCTTTATCCAACGTTTCGGAATGCGTTACAGTGTCCATCATCAGGGCAGATGTGTAATTGATAGTGACTTATGTACGTAGATGCGATACTGTGTTGCCAGCTCCACTCCTCTACGAGCTCGTATTACAGTAATATTTTTCTGCTTTAAGCTTTGGTATAGCCATCAATTACCGGATACAAAGAACTATTGAGCTTAGATCTGTCGTCTCTGTTAATATCTGAATTTCAATCTTTCTCCATAATTAGGATTTCTCTTTGATTTTTTTTTGGTTTTCCAAAGACTTCAGGAATATATTCAAAGTAATGGCCAAAGTAATAAGTTTTAAATTGCCGATTGTCAGGGTGGCCTTGAAAGTGCTCTGATATCCTTTTGGAGATCATTCGATCTGTCTAGTCTACATAAAGCTTTGTCACATCTGGAACAGCTGAGTTTATATATTCCACCTGTTTCCAGAGAAAACTTAAATTTTGCAGACCTCAGTAGGTCTTGAATTTTTGTCGTGGTTACAAAAAAAGTCTTGATGCTTTCTTTTCGCAGTAGCCTGGCAATTTAGCCTGGCAACCCGTCAGATTGTGAACATAACGCAGGAAAGCGCAGCCTTGATTCTTGTTCAATTCTGTCGTTTGAGGTAGATTAACTGAGATAACTATTTACAATAATCTTATATAAATAAATAGACCCTCCTACAGAATTATGGGTTTCTGGATTAAACAAACAATGACAAAACAGAACATTATAAAAGAATTCGACGGCCGGCGAAGTCGAGCGGTAAGCCTCTTGACTATCATTTCGAAGGTCGCGTGATTGAATCCCGGCGTGGTAAATAAAATTTATTTGATTAGTTTGTGTTATTTCACAATTTATTCATTTAAAATAATATATAGTATATTTGCGGCACGTTCCAGAGTAGAAAATACTCTCAGTATCGCCCTGGTGTAAGACCACCATTCAGAATTGAAACATTGCCTGAAATGACGGCCTCCGTGGTCCCGAGGCAAGACTCTCGACTCACAATCCGAAGGTCGCGGGTTCGAACCCGGCGTGCGCAAATAAATTTTATTTGATTAATTTGTGTTATTTTCACAATTCATTCATTTAAAATAATAAATAGTATATTTGCGGCACGTTCCAGAGTGGAAGATACTATCAGTATCGCCCTGGTGTAAGACCACCATTCAGAATTGAAACGTTGCTTGAAATGGCTTTAGCCGTGTTTAGTGACCAGATCTGAATAGCCAGGTACTTCCCCACCTTCCTCTTCCCTATCTCCTTCCCCTTCCCACTACTACCTTCAGCCTCACAACATACCCCGATCGGGGATGCCATAGTCTCACTGGCTCCAGACGGGAGCAGTTGGGACTCTTGTGCGGTATTAACTGTAAAAAAAAAAAAAATGGCTTTAGCCGTGTTTGGTGACCAGTTCTGAATAGCCAGGTACTTCCCACATTCCTCTTCCCCATATCCTTCCCCTCCCCACTACCTTCAGCCTCACAACATACCCCAATTGGAAATGCCATATTCTCACTTGCTCCAGACGGGAGCAGTTGGGACTCTTGTGCGGTATTCATATAAAAAAAAAGAATAGGTTGGTTTTTGACCGTTCACTTTTTGTCACTTCTCTTCAATGTTCTGATTTGTCTTTGAAGAATTATGTAGTAAGTCATTACATCATTTTTCTAGTCTGCTAGCCTTAGTCTACCGTATATCTTAACATTCTTTTAGTACCTACCGCACAAGAGTCCCAACCGCTCCCACTGTCTGGAGCCAGCATTTCTATGGCAACACCAATTGGAGTATTAGGGAGTGGAGGGAGATTGGGGAGTGGAGGGAGATTGGGGAGAGGAAGATAAGGATGCACCTGGCTCTTCAAAACTGGTCACCAAACACGGCTAAAGTCATTTCAAGAAAGGTTTCGAGTCTGAATGGTGATCTGTCACTAGGGCGATACTGAAAGTATCTAAATGTCGCAAATATAAGTACTACGATATGTTCTTTTAAATAAATACATTATGATTTCATAATGTAAATATCACAAATTGATCAAAAAAAATTACTTGTGCACCCTGCATTAAAGCCCGTGACCTCCGGATTCGTAGCTGAGTATCGTAACCACTCAACACCTGGGTCGTAAATTTTTATATTTAATTTATCTAACAACTAATTAAATCAGAAGATCTAATGTAAATAGGCGTCATACTTGATTCAACAACTGATTCAGTGTCCTGGCTGGGGTTGAGGTGGTAATGCAGGAACCCAATAAACCGCTTGTTTACCAATTATTTAATTCATGTGCGGGTTAGCTCAAATTGGCAAAACGCTCTCCTCAAATAACCCCTTGGACCCGTTCAATTTTCTGGCTTTTTAACCCCTGAACGACCACGCGAGGTCTAGCCGGTATGAATACTGAGCGCTACATTGAATACTTCCGGCAAACGGCCGGGAATAATTTAACCCTTTCAATCCTGAATTAAAACAGTTCCTTGAAAAACAGATCATTGAGGAATAGTGAAAACAAAAAACTTGCATTTTCTATATTAACCGAACTTAATCTATTATTTTATCATGTTCTATTTTGTCTCTGCCCTGTTGGAAGTGGTAAAAAATATTATTTGATGCTTGATAAACTTATATAGAGTTATTTGAAAATTTTAATGATATACAAAATTTTGCTTATTCTGAAAAGTATACATGCTTTAAAACTAATAGCCTTACTAATCCCCCCCCCCCTTCCGTTAAACGGTGATTTGATTACAGTTGAATAAAGACTGTGCAAGCCCTGTTTTTAATAAAGACAAAATGTCTTTAGCTGGGCTGCGAAAGAGCTGGCAACGTCGCATTTCGACAAATTGACATTTGAGATTCCCTTCTCCATTCCTTATTATTCAGACATACTACTTTTTTATTGACCGTCACCGCTTAAATTTAATAAAAATTTAATCAAAATAATGTTTTTAATAACATAAATGCTGGTAAATATAAATTAATGAAAATAATGTTTGGATTCTGAAAACATGAATCCAAAATGTCTCATAATTTCGGAAATTCTGTGGGAATCATTATTATTTTATTTTTATTTTATAAACGATGTAAAACTGTAGACGATTTTCATGCAGATTCTAGAGAAAGTGAATATGTTTTAAGCTTTCATAATTTCAACAATTTTTCGATGTCCGGAGTAAAAATACACGTGGTTTTTCTCAACTTTTTTCATTTAGAAATTAAAATATTAAATTTTTACAAATATTATAGTATATTTCATATTCAAAAATTTGAAAGGTAATTTTATGCTGTTTTTAAAGTGGCATTGTTTACGATATTACAATTATAATAATACCTTGGTAATTCTCCAAAATTTGTTGAGAAAATTGAAGTTTAAACAACATGTGAGCAACAGCCTCTTTTGGTTGTATAAACAATATATACTTCTATCCATGAGTTAGTTGGTTCAATGTCAGTTTCTATGTTAAGTTACTATTAGTGATTTTTTTACATAAACGGTTATACACAACGTAAAAAAACCTTACGACTCCCTCACAAAGTTTTACTCACTTGAAAAGTAATGTGTTTACATTTGCCAAGAATACCGATGAGCGACAAGTTCAAGCCATAAGTTCCTACCGGGGTGTCATTAATCCAGTTCCCACCTCTCCCTAGCCATCACTTGGCTGAAAAAAAAATTAAACATTGAACAATGGCAAGAAAAATGGTTTAAACTCCATTACATTTGTTTTGAAAACAGACGAAGAATTAGGATTACTTAGGAAGCAAGAACACAATCTCATTTTATAAGTAAAAATTAGGAATTTGACCGTCTCGGAAACACATACTATCATTTTGTACCCATTCGTTGTGTTGTGGCGATAATTTCTTCGAGGAATCGCGGTGCGACTATATATCTATGTTGTGACTGTGACAAGTGCTCCTTTGCAAAGATACAGTGGTAAGTGATTGGTTATCCCTTTTCCTTGCAAACCTTGTTTTCCCACACGTATTATCACCCAATTCCAGAAAATACTCGCTTAATTCATTTTTATTATTTACACTACAAATGCATCTGCAGCTGTAAAAGTTTCGTAAGCAGTTTTGGATGCAACCGATGGGTGATCAATCAATTTGAAAATGTTTTTACAGCCAAATTACTTGCTGAGACTCGCAACCAACCAACTGATATATCGGCTGTCAAAACTTTATAGATTTTTTGTCTCAAGATTTAGAAAAGTTTTGGCTTGGACAACGATGTGAATACGGATGCATTGAAAACTTCTTACTTACGTGAAAAAGGCTTCTCGTTTATGGTAGCTCAAAATAAACTAAATACAGAGACCTTATTTTAACGTTTGAAATAATTTGCTTTTGTCGCACATTCCATAGAAAAGTGCCTCAGGTCAAAATTTTCTATTTTACGTTTTATCGATTTAAAAGTAAAGCGATTGTGATTATCTAAGAAAACCGTACTTAAGTTAGATCACTCAATTTCCACAAATATCTCTTTTCGAAGGTACAGCTTGTTCATCGACCATTCATTTGTTTTCGCTGTCCTGTGAACTTTTTTGACTTATGACACTTTTCTACGGGTTGTGTGAAGTATGTTTCAAATATCGATTCAAGTGTAGAAAACTTTAAGTGAGAAACAAACTCAACTGTCGTATTAATTAATTAATTAATGAAAACATCCATACTAATAAGTTGTTAGGAAAAAAATTATGTAATACTTGATTATATTTATATCATATTTTGTATCTTATTAAATTATAAAATGAGGGCCTCAGCACCCAGCGAGGCACGTATTACCAAAAATTAATAAAATTAAATTGTGTTGATGCGTCAATATATACAATATATATTATTTTATAGGCGGGCATGGGTAATGCCGCCCCGGGAACCACTTATAGGATAACCAGCACTTCTGCCGTAGGTCATCCAAGGTGGTTCACTACGTTTGGTGACTTAGCATGGGTGCCCGGGTTCATAGTGTGAGCTTTGTCTAGGTCTTTCCGACAGATGCGTTTACCCTTCGTGGCTCGCCGGATCGGGAGAGACTGGTTGAGGGAGACATTTTGACCTCTCTCGCCCGACTCGAGGGAATGGATTCATACGCCAATCATTCCTGGACAAACTGACCCCAAGATTCCTATCCGACCCTTACACCTTTTTCCTTTTCAGAACTTCCTCTTCTTCCTTTCCTTAAAAAACCCTCCACATACTTCCCCAAAATGACATAGGCCCTGAAGGGAGTTATTTTCCTTAGGGTCTCCTTTGTGAAGACAATGTAAAAAATGTACCTTTTTTTCCTTTCCAGAACTTTCTCTCCTTCCTTTCCTAAAAATATAGCTGAAATTTCACCTAGGGAATTATTTTCCTCAGGGCCTCCTGTGTGGAACTAATGTAAAAAAATATATTTATATGTAAGTATATTTTGAAATTTAAAATCCATTATTTAATTAACTAATTTTAGGTACATTTTTTGATGTGTTGCGACCCACAAGTTGAGAATTGGTGTGCCTTAAATAAAACAATCACAATGTACATGGTGCTGAAAAAATATTTCAAAAAATAGCGCGGTAAACCAATATTGTCAGCAAAGCAACAAAACCGCATATTTTTATTCGCACTAGAGGAAGGGAGGAAAAAATTCTGAAAATCTATTTATTTTCAAAAATACACAGATCAGAAAGGGTTAAATAATATTTGTCAAGCTCCCGGGGTCAGGTTTGCTCCTCGGGATCGAGAGAGATAACCCCGCTTCAGGGTTGCCCATAAATCTTACAGATAATTGTTTTAGCGGGATGCCAGCTCCGGAATTGGATTGGAGTGATTTTAAACAATTTTATGGGGAGATGTTGAAATCTGTGAAAACGCGAAAATATGTTTCATTTCGCACAAGTCAACCCTTCTGAAATTAATATCTGAACTGGTTTTACAATGTGCATTTATTCACATAAATGACAATGGGTTTTTAGGCTTTAACAGTGTAAGACGTAAATAAGTTAATATTTTACTCAACTTGTTCGACATTGATTTCAATTTGGGAGGCGGCTGTGGGTGCTGCCGCCCCGGAAACCATTGATTGGATAACCAACACCCCTTCCATTGGTCTTCGTGGTCGAGGGGTAAGATTCTTGAATCGCAATCCGAAGGTCGTGGGATCGAATCCCGATGCGGGCAAATAAATTTTATTTTTATTAATTTGTGTTATTTACAATTAATTCATTTAAAATAATATATAGTATTTGCGACACTTTTCAGTGTGGAAGATACTCTTAGTATCGCCCTGGTGTAAGACCGCCTTTCAGAATTGAAACCTTGTTTAAAATGGCCTTAGCAGTGTTTGGTGACTAGATCTGAATAGCCATGTACTTCCTCACCTTCCTCTTCCCATTTCTTTCTCCTCCCCACTATCTTCAACCTCACAACATACGCCAATTGGGGATGCCATAGTCCCACTGGCTTCAGACGGGAGCAGGTGGGACTCTTCTGCGGTATGCACCTAAAAAAGTGGGTAATAAACAATTTTCCTTACTTTATTGAAATATATTTGAGTCCGGCCCTTGGGCGTCGGTTGGTTTCGCCAATAATTTCTGTAGCATTTCTGACAGCGGTCGGTAGAGCTTCCGTTCCTTGTTTCGGCTCGGATCTAGATTGCATATCTTAAGCCGTGGAAACCTTCCCCCGCCACCCCCTCCCCACCCCCCAGCTCCTCCCCTCCCTCTGCCACCCACCCACCGCCGCACAGTGGACGGAATGAAGATAAAACACTCATTATTTTTTCCTTTTCTTGTGATCTTATTAATAAATTATAATTATTTTAAAGTAAAAAATATTAAAATTTTCAAAAGAAAAACTCTCTTCTTATAACTTTTAAAGGTTATTCCAATCAACGTAATATAACATTGAAGAAGAAGTAATAACCGAAAATATGAAATAGAACAAGACACAGAAAAATAGAAAAAGACAATGGTCGCAACTGGGACTCGAGTTCACATAACCGGAGTTCATCAAGAGTGCGAGACTCTAAGAGACCATGCATTTTTTCTTCCTGATTCAGAACCACTTTCTTGAAATACTTTTTTTGGTCTACCCAAAAATTTGGAGACAACTACTACCTTTTCTTGCAACCACTCTAAATTATTTGTTTCAAACCTCACAATATAACTACGGCTGTTTTTCCATTTCTTCATTAATTGTAGTGAAAAATTCTTTACGGTTTTGTAAAATGTAGGGCTCAAAATTTTAGAATCTGCCGATATGTGGTGTTTTTGTGTTATGTAATTAATTAAAAGATCCTTGGATTCCACAGAAGTGGCATTTAATATACCCCGTTCTTTTAGGCCTCGAATAATTCTCTCCGAGGAATGCATACAGGCCTTCCTCAAAATTACGAAATTGTTCAAGGGAAGACAAAAGATGACCACAATTTATATATGACATAAAAGGTGAGACTTCAGTCTACAATACCTATATATTCATAAATAAGAACAAACGATGCTAATTGAAATAAGCGTTTTATCAGAAAAAAATACAAAAACATTGGAACATTAGATGTTAGTTCAAATCTCACACATGTTCATGGGGTGAGGTTTATCTAGGTCTTGGAGGCGGATGACCGGGACACGCTGAACCCCGGATTCCTACCCACCCCTTAAACCCTTTTCCTTCCCAGAACTCTCCTTCCCTTCCTTTCATTAAAAAACCCTCCACACAGCATCCCCAAAGATGACATAGGCCTAGAGGGAAATTATTTTTCTCGGGGCCTCCTGTGTGGAGCTCATGTAAAAAAAAGTGATATTGATATATAGTTAAGTAAATTAAATAAAAAAATACCTCGAGGAATGACAGCGATAACAAACCTTTGTAAATATATCCAAAAGTCACTTAATACACAACCGTTTCTCTAACGTCGGAGCGAATTGAAAAATGCGATGCCGAACATCCAATTTACGACATACTTTGCGATGTTGCCAAACTCCGGTCAAGCACTGTTGTCATATTTAAATAAACGCATAAAATGCAGACACTATTGTGCTACACTAAAAAAAAAAAAATACATATGTATTTAGAACATTAAAGTTTGCAAAAACCACTTATTTCGTAAGGGTATTTTCTCCATTCCGTCCACTGTGCGCCGAGACAGCAACCAGGATATCGCGGCACGAGAGAGGTCCCTTTGCACATCAAAGGATGTTGCAAAATGTAGAACTGTAGTAATACAATAATAATAATCATTGAACAATTTAGATTTTGATTTAGCGGAAGCCCTCGAGCCTCGAGCATGATATTTTGACTAGCGTATTAAATTTGCCTTTGACTGCAGAAAATGTGAAATGTTACAATACAATTAATCTAGAAATGGTCTACTAATCCTTTATACATAATATCAAATCAAAAGAAAACAGCTTTACTTAACCCATCGGGTTTATTTTGTTGGAAGGTCAAAATATTTCCGCTGTTCAATAAAATTCAATAAATGAAATATTACTGAATGCATCCGCTAAAACTGAAAGGTATTTTTTATTGATAAATTCCTTTATGATTTATTTACATTTGACTTATTTATGTTTATATTTTTAATCGGTTTTTTATACATTTTTTTCTCTCAATTCCACTACCAATAATTTAATTTTGCTTTTCTTTTATCATGTATATATATTTTCGTAAAAATGTATTTCATGAGAAATCTTCACCGATTAATGCAAGATATAAAAAAGTAGTTTTACAATATAAAACATGTACATTTTTTGTTTCTCAAATATAGTACAATAATAAATTTAAAAAAAAAGGAAAGTGTGGACCTAGTGAAAGACCACTTCAAGATCAAGATTCAGAATTTAAAAATTCCTTGAAATTATTGATTTACCGCGCTCCCTAACTAGAATCGAATAGTCAGGTACTTAACAAAGTTTCTCTCATCAAACACGGTTAATGGTGGACGTCCATCTGTCCGCGCCGGCCGCAACGCACGCACGGCATGCAACGGATTTTCTTTATCTTTATATGAATTAGTACAGCACTGAGTCCACTATTGGTACCGCCCGCACCGACCGCCGGCATTTATGAGCAAAAAATGCGTTTCGTGCCGGTGACGTCACACGGATTCAGGACCGCCGGCATTTGCGAACAAAAGATGCGTTTCGTGCCGGTGACGTCACACGAATTAGTTCGCGGCGTTCCGGATACAGTGAACGCATGCCACCCGTTCAATTCGTTGCGTGCCGTGCGCGCGTTGCAGCCGGCGCGGACAGATGGACGCTCACCATAAGGCGAAGCTTAAGAGGAAACCGGGCTGCATTTTCTCCATACAAACGATTTCTCCAATTTCATCTTTGGATTTTTACTTTTAGTATAATGTAGGTATCGACCACAGCGGGTCGATACGTTTTGCTTTTTTTAATAAGTTACTTCTTATAGGAGTTAGAACCCTCCAAAAATCGTTAAAATTGCCTGGTTTGAACGCTATCAACAGAAGTTCAACATACAAACTAGAAAATGTATTTTTTAAAAAAGCAAAACGTAAGACAGAATATTTTTTTTAACACACTTAGAAAAAAAACTTAAAAATTGGTGCAGTTTTGGAGGAGAAAAGTGGGGAGTTGTGGAGTGGGGAGATGGTTTTATTTAGGTAATTTTATCCTAAGGTGCAGTTGTCCCTTTTGCTCAGTATTCGGGGTGGTAAAATACTTATTTTTCAAATTAATCGACCGGATTTCCTCTTAATGCTAAATCACTATGTTGGATTAATCAAATCGGTTTTTACATAACAAATATAAAACATATGTTTTGAATAAATTGAAGCTTCTCCTGCCCTTTCCATTGAGTAGAATTAAAATAAAAAAATGTTAATTACTTTATAAGAAATACAGCGTAAACTACTAAAAAATGTTTTTTTTTTTTTTCATTTCAAATGTATGAATGCAAATAAGAAACAGGTTTTAAATAAATCACTTTCGTGGCTAAAACTGTCTGCGACGGTTACCATTGATTGAATTGGTCTTTCAAAAAATACCTTATTAAGGTTAGTTGGGGTCAGGTGGTCGTTGTAGTCTAATTAAAAAAATATTAATTATTTCTGTATTTAGAATTAGTGATACAGTTTGATAAAACATATAAAGACAATTAAACTGTAAAACGACGTGTGACGATAATTTATAAAATTGTTAATTTTTTAATATTATAAATATTATTTAATCTCTTTCCTTTAGAGAGGGGGTGCGAAGACTACCTGAAAAGAATGCGCTCGATTTAAGAAAGACGGGAAAAGAGTGACATCAATTTTAAGTTTTTACGTAACTTAAAAGGTATATTTTTGAACAAGTAAAATAACAAAATATTATTTCATAAAACATGTATTATTTTTTGTATGTTAAAAATAATTGCAGATTAATGTATATACCTGAAGATTTGATATCTGCGTTGAAAACTTTCTGAATTTTAAACAGGGAAACCAGGACAAGCGTGGCTGCCCCATCAACGAATCGGGAGCAAATGAGAAATATTGGCAGCGCGATACATAATCTTAACTTGCGCGCATGCGCAGGCTATTGGGTTGCGTTCACAAAATAAATTCTTGCGGTTCATATTGGTTTGTGGAGAAAGTTTTAAAAATATTTATGATTAGTTTGAAGACAAGGGTATTTCATATTTTTGGTACCGTAATTCCCTTTGGCCGTCTTTTTCCTTCTAAGTACCTAGTAGTATTGAAATGCCCTCATCCGCCTTCTCGGTATTTCTTATTTATCTCTGTTAATAATGTTTAGTGGTTTCCGAGTATTACAATCTGCTGAAAACACGCAGAAGACACATATTATAAGAAAAGCTCTACACAATATCACTTACTTAATGTATTATTGCTTTGTATGAGTAATATGTTGGCCAGATTATGGCAAACTGGGAATCGGTCTCCTTAAGAAGACCACACGAGAGATTTTTTAATATTTAATAGTTTTTGCTCGTTTTTTAAGTCGCCTATATCCTATATCACCTAATTTTTATATTTTTAAGTTAAAGAACCTTTTTTAGCTAAATTACGATGTGATATTATTAAAATATTTTCATACATTAGTAAATTTTAAAATAGTTTTACTGTACCACCGAAAAAACAATAAAAATATCATCCAAAAAAACAGTATTTTTATTTAGTCTCCACCTTTACCCGTGGTTTGCCCGAGACTTACATTTCAATTAATACCGACGAATCCGTAACTATAATACATTTTTTGTAGCGGATGTACATGGAATGTAAGTTATTTGTATGTGAGAATCGTTAAATTATGTCTAACTCACCATTCAAATATTTTATAAAGTGGTTAAATGGATTGAAACAATTGTAAACCGTTTTTCAACTGTAATATTAGAGGTAAGCACGCGATTTTATTTTTCTAGATGATGAATTGGTAACTTCCTTGGGGATTAAGTTTAAAACATCTCAGATTTTATTTATTTAAATATATCCCTAAGAAAGATCCATTTTCTAGGTCTGCTAGAGCAAATCCGACCGTGGGTTCGGGCTTTTTCATACTAAGCTTACTTTTAAATTTGAGTTCAAAATACCCAACCAAATTGAATAATTAATTTTTAAATAAAATATACAGCAATTGTCAAAGAGGAATCTGTCAAGCGGACCATCCGATTCTGCACAGAGTCAAGGATTTTTTCAGGTATTTCGGGGTTTGCCACCAGAGGTGGCTGCCAAATTCAACAGTGGGGCGATTTTGCAATTTTCACACTGTACAGGGTCAGCAGTTGTGTACTACAGAATCTGATGGCCCTGTACAGTTTCTGAGAGTCTAACTTAGGCTAGGCTTCGATGGAGCCCCCGAAAAATTATAGAAATTACAATAAATATTACAAAAATTTAAATAAAATTAAAATCTATCAATCTCTTCAACATAATGTAATAATTTACTACTTAATCAGGATTTCTGTTTTAAGTGGACATTAGATCATTATTTATTTAAAAGCTTGATGAATCATAGATAAATCAAACGGCAGAGACCCGAATCTAGGAACATTACCACAAAATTACCATTATATTCGACCTAAAGCCAAAATAACACGTCCACCCTCTAATTGATACAACCCACCACGCCATACACCACACTACAGATTAACAATAGGCACGGCAGATAGATATAGAGTGATGTCCTAAAGCTGAAGCCGACCACGTGCCACTATTAGGGTAAGGGACAATCATAATGTAAATGTGACGCGTGGATTACTCAATAATCTCCGGTCACATCCTTTAGGCTTTATCCCCGGAGGAGGATGAATTAAAATACCCTTCCTAATTTAAAATGAGGTATTTTTAAACCTCATTTTGATTCTGATGTTAGTATAGCTGTAATTTTAGTTTTTTTACCGTTGAAAGTGGTTAGTCAATGGTGAGTCACTGAGCGCTTTTATTATTACCACGACCATCCACGATTACGGCACCGTGACGGCACGAAAATGGTAATAAATGTACGTTTCTCATCACAATAATGCTGCAGCTCTTTCAAAAGATGTAAAAAAAACAATGTACTTAGGTCTGTTTCCTCCAAAGGAAAAAAAGTAATCATTTTATTCGCACCGTGACGTCTCCTACTATATGAGCCGTGAAGATAATTTTGTAAGTATGGAATAAAGTTACAAAGATAATATTGAAGGTGAGTGAATTCCCAAAATTCAAAAACGTCAAGAGTCAATGAGCTGATGGTTTTGCTTTTGTTCTTAAACATATAATGCTGCAGCTCTTTCTTATACACTAAATAATAACAGTCGAAAATGAGACAAATGAAAAGTCGAAAATGAAGTATGTCTGCAACCCTCCAAAGGAAACATACAATCATTATCATACATCTCCCACACGCGTATGAAGAAAATGAAACTCGATTTCCATCGCAATAGCTGAGCCGAAATAAAATATATCTGTTTCCTCCAAAAGAAAAAAGTAGTATTTTGGAGGAAACAGACACATAGATTTTGTGTCTCATCTTTTGTCTCATGTTTTGTCTTTTTGTGGTATCACGGTACCGTAATCGTGGATCATCACGATAATAATAAAAGCGCTTAACGATTCAGTTCATTATTTTAAAAACATTACAAAATTATACTTTAATGCGTTTTAAAATAAATACATGAAAATAAGTAGTGGGTATCTGCCATAATGGTAGTAACAGAGCTTGCCTTTTAAAGACAGCTAAATATGTCGATTTCCGAATTGATTCTACTCAACAGCTAGATTGCTCTCCCCATCGGCACGTCAGTCCTTTCAGTTTTATTGCAGTGTGTTGTATGGAATGCACAATGTTTGTCAGCTTATATTCTGCTCTCAACAACTGTGCAAACGCTGCTATTTTATGATTCCTTCTTGTTGTTTGACTTTTGATGTAATATGCCTTGAAGCTATTCCTCTTCCTTCTTGAGTTAACATTTGGGTCAGCTTTGCATAATACAAAATATGCATTGCAAATCCTGTTGAGTCTTTCCTTCAGACAAGTGACCTATAACATATAAATGAAGCGCGAAATGAGTCGAAAAGTATTAAGATTTTCAGCAGAATCTCAATTTAAGAGACTCTAGAAATCGTGTTTATATATTTTTTTCTGAAGGTCTCGAGAATCTTGGTTTATATAATTCTAACAAGCATTTTCTTTGTTTCAGGATATTGGCGTCGTCAACATTTTCAACTCTCCCGCCGGAAGAGCTGTCGTCAACCAAACTGTGTCTCCAGAAAAGAAGAACAAAACCAACAACAGAACATTTTGCACGAACAAAACTTCGAATCCGGAAACGGCAAAATTTGTACTGACCCCTGAAACATTGATCGATTTAAAAAGCAACCACTTTAATAACTATTCCCCACCCATAGATTATAACTACCCCAAACCTAAAGGCTTGAAAAATAATACGCCAATTTTCAAGCCTAACGGAAATTTGACAAAATATTGCGGTAGTTCAAATTTTGGTTTCGAAAACAGTTTTGACAATTCTATAAACACCGGTAATGATCCATTTAATCAAATAGACAGTTTCACTAGCACAAAAAATGGTTCCGGCAGTTATAACAAAATAGAAAATGGTTCCAGTAACACATTTGACAGTACTCTCAATAAGTTTAACAGTTCCCCTAGTAAAAAAAATGGCTTCGATAACAGCTTTGTAAATTCTACTAGCAAAAACAATGGTTCTGATAACAGCTTTGAAAGTTCAATTAGTATTAAAAAATGTGTTGAAGGCTTTGAGTCTTCAATAAACACCAATCCGTTTGAAAATTCCAGCAAAAATAACGATTGCTTTGAAAGTTTAACTAGTAGTCTAAATGGATTCGATACTAATTTAACAGACGCAGCCAAAAGTGAAAGTATTTTATCAAATTGTACCAACCAACGAAATGAATTTGACAGTTCTAAATCAATTATCAACGGTTTCAATAGCGATTTTGATATTTCTAAAATAATTAAAGATGGGGTTGATTTTATCGATACGAATTTGACAGATGAAGTCAAGGAAGGAGAAAATGATAGGGGAACAAATACAGGAATAAGCAGAAGATCAATTAATGGAAAGATAACAACTAGAAATAAAGACAAAAAGGAACAATTAGAAAGAGCGAGATCTTTAGAAGAGGAACGAGACAAAAAGAAACGTCTGGAAGAAGTCAGAATATCAGATAAAATTCACAGTAGAAGTGCAGATAAGAATTTGGCGAAAGAACGAAGGTTCTCAGACGAGAAGTGTGATATTTTGCGGAGAATTGTTAGTGGGTTCCTGGGAGGATGGACCGCGGGAAGTGTCGTGGATATCGCAAGATGGCGGAAGCGAAAGTCGAGCGAGGAACTGTACCGGGAGGCATCGCTTGCGCTAGGGATTCCCTGCGAGCTGACGGATTCGTGCAGGTGTTTGGAATGTCAGGTGAGATAATCGTCACGGTGCTCATCTTAGTGTGGGATTTGGCTCTCTCTACTTGCTACGAATGTCCTCTACTGGTTGCAGTCCCTCGCCATTCGCTTTCAGTCCTCATTCCTTCCCATCCTACTCCAATCCTCTTCCACAGTCCATCCACCTGGGTCACTTTCATTTCTTGGGGTAGCCAGTTGGTCATAATTTATCATGTTCATCAGTGATCTGTGTTCACGGTATCGTAGTTTTTGGGACCTAAAGATGTTTACTGCTTACGATAGATTCGTGCTCGATTAGATTTTCGAGCTCTTGATTCATTCAACAACCTGATAATAGACGTGAATTATTAATACCTTAGTTAATTCAATAATGAAAACTTTACATTATTTTCAAACAGCAATAGACCAAACCAATGTTCATGCTCTATAAATATTCACACACAAAATTTTGTTGAGAAATAATTAACAATTTGTTTAAAATTCAAAACCCCATAATTTATTTTTTCAAATAATTCTCAAAAAACTCTATACATTCTTTGTAATACAATAAACCATTTTTCATTAATTATATAATACATACCAATTGCGTTATTTTTTCTTTTCTTTTTTCATTTCCCTTCCAAACCTATTATTTTTTACTATTCGTTATTTTTTACCTACTTTCTGAAAACTTTATATGAAAATTATTTTCCCACTTTTCTCTGCCCGTTTTACATGATCGTGTTGCTCTTAAAAATGTGTTACGCGAAGTATTATAATAAAACAAAACTTTATATCTTAAATCAGATTTTTTGTTTATATTAATCATTTTAAACTTCAACATTTTTATCAACAAGTCCCACCAAACACACGGTAAAATTTCATGGATAAATTTCGGAATGCAAACTTTTAAAGTTGTCATAAAAAATAAATATCATTTTAGAAACTAGACAAAATTTTAAGTTGAGATGTTTGTATTTGAAATAAACCTGAATATTAATAAAATGTGAAATTTTAATATCAAACGTGAAAATGTTAACAAAAAAGATACCGAAATATTTTGACTCGAAACGTCCACAATTTTGAAAGAATTCGATATTTAGAGAGCACATTTCTTTTGGGCAGGGAATTAGTAAGAAAACTACCATCTCACTATTTATGCCGTTCAGATAATAAAATGAAATTAATTTTCAATGAAGAAATCTCGCCAAGTTGTGATCACGCACTTGGGCATTTTTAGTCAAATGTTTCGAACGTTGTGAAACGAGCATGCGTCTGTTATTAACAAAAGGTCAAATCGTGAAATCAAATTAATAAATTATATTAAATAAATACAACACTTGTTTTTCCAGTTGAAATGCAATTAAAAGTTTCTCCAATTACGATTTTATACATGAGAAATTTATTTACCTTGTTGTAAAAAGGGAACAAATCTGAACTCCAAACTTGAATAGGCAATTCTGCTTCAAAAATATTTCGCTACAATCATTGAAGACAAAATCTTGTAAATATGATATCTTTACACCGATACAAAAGAAAACTGATGTCTCCAATTCCCAAGGACCTTTTGACTCTAATGAATTTAGATATTGGTTGAAGAACAAAATTTGGAAATCAGTCTTTTAAATAATAAATGAAAATCACGCGGTGTAATATGCCACTTTATTGAATTTAATATATATTTTAACAGCCATCCGGGTTTCGCTTGGCTCAAGTTTCGTCAGGGTTTGTATATCAACTAATTATAATTGACACATGACGGAGAGAGATAGAATAGAGGGAGACAACTGATCACGTGAGAGAGTAAATAAGGGAAGGGGTTTCAGGGGGGTTGACAAATTAAATATAGGACCATCGGTTAGATTTATTGGTTTTAATTACTTTGTATTATTAACGTAACGTAACGCAATCTTCCGAACAATGATATGCTAACTCTAAGTGACCAGCTCAGGCACGAAGCCAGAATTAAGTTAGCCTCTCAGAAACTGGGCGTACTGTACAGGACCCGTAGATACTTTAATGATACAAAACTGTTAACCCTATACAAATCGCAAGTGCGCCCCACGGTTGAATTTGGCAACCACCTATGGTCTTGAACTCCAAAATTTCTGAAAAAAAACCTCGTTTATGTGCAGAAACGGGCGGTTCGTTTGATAGATTCTCCTATCCTAAGAAAAGGATTGCAATCCCTCGAGCGTCGGGTGGCAATGCTGCCTTTGTTCTACCGGCATTTCATTGGAAGATGCTCCGAGGAACTAGCGTTGTTGATCCCCTCGGCACCGGTGCATAATCGGGAAACACGCCAAACCCGCGCCTAATATCTCTGTACACGGTTGAGATTTTTGTCACATGAGATCGCTTCTTATTTTAGTAGAAACTCGTAACGACTTGAGTTCAACAGTTCGGCTGTGGAATGATTTGCCAGGCTCTGAGTTTCCTCCCACCTACAACACGAGTCTCTTCAAGACCCAAGTTCACTCCTTATTTTCCACAAAAAAGACCCTCTACACAGCATCCCAAAGGAAACATATACCCTGAGAGAAAATATTTTGTGGAGTTAAAGTTGAAAAAACAAATGACCGCTCTCCCTACCCTATTCAAAACTGCTCTGCGTTATTTTCACTAATAAAACGATGCTTCCCGTATGGTGTGACCCGTGTTCACTCCTTCCTCTCCTCTAAAAGACCCTCCACATAGCATTCATAAAGATGACACAGGCCCTGAGGGAAATGATTAACCTTATAGAGTAAAGGATTTAAACTTAAATAGGACTTACTCTAAGCCTTTGTAAATTGTGACGACAGAATTTTTGTACTGGAAATTATTTGGTTTATTTTTTTTCAATTTCTCCCAAAATGATATACAATTGAGGCTACTTCGAGCGCACAAACACACTCACAACTTACTTTCATCAGTTTAAATTTGTTTGGTAGCCTCAGCCCGTTTAGACAGAAGTTTAAATTTTCGGTTGAAAAGACATAAAAAGATAATAACGCCGTATGTAAAGTTTTATGACGAGAACAATGTGGCATAGAGATGTGAGAAAATCTTATGTCTTCATTCGTATAAATAATTCAAACGGAAAATTCCTAGATTTGAAGGTGTTTTAGATGTTAACCCTTTGAGACGCGGGTTTCTTGAATCGAGGGATTTTTATTTTCTGTTAAGTAATTAGATTAATTAAACTTTAATTTAACGATTTCTACAGCGCCGTTTTAAACATATTACCTTCAGGGCGCTTGGGCCTAACTCCTTTGTTTTAATATTTTTATTCAGTTGTTTTTTTTGCAATTCTCTTATCACAAAACTTAACCTTACCTAACCTAACCTAGTCTAGGCTAATACGACCTAAGGTAACCTATTTTGCGAAACCCACACAGGAGGCTTCGAGGAAAATAACTTCCCTCAGGGCCCATGTCATTTTTTGGGGTGTTGCGTGGTTAGCCTTTTTAAGGCGACGCTTCCCGGCTCAAAAAGAAGATGAAGAGATATGTGATTACGAATGTTGGATAGAGCGCGCTAATATTTTCAATGACAAAGTGAAGCGAAAATTGTGAAAATGCTTAATAAAACATGATTCGTTTAAAATAGAGCAAAAATCTCGTAGGGGTTGTCTAAAACAACGTTCAAAGAAACACTGTGATTTTTTTCATACATATAACTTGTTAAATAATAGAGACAGGCTTGAAAATAAAAATTTTCGGAGCATACTTTGCAATTTTTTTCTATCGAGGGAATTTCATATAATTTGCGTTTCGGCGGGGGGTTTGTATAGATATTATCTTCAAAAATAACATTTTTTAAGAGCTTAAAAACTTCAAATGTTCAAGGGAGATATGCAAGAAATCGGTAGAATTTCGGGTAGCGGCTTAAAGAAAGAAGGTGGTGAGCCCACAGGCGTGCAGTAAGATGGAGGAAACACAGAGGCCGGCGAAACATTCCATAGCCAAACTCTTGAAATCAAGAACGAGTCGTTGGAATGACCCCGTGTACAAATATGGGCGCGCGTTTGGCTTCTTCCCTGACTGTGCACCGGTGCCGAAGGGATCAATGACGCTAGTTCCCCGGAACATCTTCCAACAAAATACCAGTAGAAGAAGGACAGCATTCTCACCTGATGCCGGAAAGCCATTTCAAACAACTTTTCAATTATTATGGTGGTCTTTCGCCATGACGATACTGAGAGTATCTACGTACCATTCGCGCATAATTTCATCATTTATCACTAATATTTCGTTTCAAAATTTTCTATTTTTAGAGTGACGAGTATTAATCGCTAATCTAACAACTGATTAAATGATATTCATTATGAAATTATAATTTTTTGTGCATTATTTACCAATTTTAAACCTAAAATCGACTTCAAAATTACACTTAATTATAGGTTGGTATGAATATCAAACGAATTTAAACCCGATTGTCGATTTTTTGTACCAATGCGCTGGAATACACAGTATATAGACAAGTAGATTTAGAAAATATGTTTCATACTTTGTTATTCGGGTAACATCCTCTCTGCACATCCCTTAGGGGTCATTTAGTTATATTTTGTGATATTAGGTAAACCGTATTTTCTCTAAACTGACTGCATATTGTATAAAAGTATGCCGGTAGCCAACTGTCAGCAGATCAACTGTCATGTAACCGTATTTTTCCCTAGAGAAAAATATACTTACGGAAAATTTTTGAAGTTTGCCAATTCAATATTAAAGTATATAATTCTTTGCTGTCGTTTGAAAGACAGAAAGAAAATTTCTGAATGAAAGTTTTTCATGTTAAAAACAGACATTTCCAATTCCACTTAGAATTATAATATTTGAATTGTTATGTTTTGTCCCGTCAAAGGGTTATGTAACTCTAAATTACCCAAAAGTTTGAACTCGATAAAATTTTATCGGGTCTTAAATTTCCATAGGTGTTTCGAGAACTAGGGGCAGGTAACTTCTGCTCGAACTTTCCCGACGTTTTGCAAAAAGTTCGGAAAAGGACAAGTACAAGGGCTGGCGAAGAACTATAATTGGTCGTTGAGTTGAAGAGTTCTCCAAATATATTTTATATTCGTCGAATGTTGTATCTTTTATTGCTGATGTCATAAAACCTTTATAGGTGTTGGTAAGTCATTGCTTATTTATTTCAAATATATTACTGGAACGTCCGATTAATATATTATTCATTTTAGGAAAATCAACAGGTTATTTACAACTATTACAAAAAGCTTATAGTCTAATAACATATTTTCACATAACTTAAAATTATAATAAAAAATAAAGGAAGCTTTACTTGTGGGCTGACGTATTTACTAAAAATACAACATTGCTAATATTAAATTAATAATTTAAAAAAGATATAAGAACACAAATACAATCACATCGCTTTGTGACCCACACGGAATGATATAGTTTTAAGAAGAGAACCCAACAACACTGTGTTACATCTTCAATACTTCACTGAGTTCTGATATGTCGAAAAGTTGACATTTGAGTAATTGAGTCTTCAATTTTCAGGTCGGTGTAACTTGCAATTACTTTTTTATTATGACACGTCTATTTGAAAAAAAAAAAAACAAAATAAGACTTGACACTATGTCACACTATGAAAACATTAAAAATCTGTAAGTATTGGACGGTTAAGGGTTGCGGGTCGGTTACTCGGCTGGTTGACCAGTAATGACTAGTGAAGGTTTTTTTTAAAATTTGATTTTGAAATTTTTTTTTTTAAATTACATCAAAAAGTCACCAGGGACCAAAATCTCATATCAAAGTCTTACTCCAAATATTTCAGGAATCACTGGTTAAAATAATTCTTAACAACCTGTATAATTAGATAGATTTTGGGCCGGAGCCATAGCGAAATAATAAATTCCTTAAAATATCGATTTTTCAAAAATAATATCTCAATTACATGTACAGCAATCTTACTATAATATACAGCAATTACTGTAATATACAGAAATCTTACTATAATAATACAGCAATTACATATACAACAATCTTACTATGAATATTGTTAGCATTCAATCTGAATTCCGAATAGTTTGTATCATTATTTTGTCAACAATATCACTAATTAATATAATTAATAATTAATATCTCTATTTCATGTACAGCAATTACTATAATATACAGAAATCTTAATACAATATACAGCAATTACATATACAGTAATCTTACTATGGATATCGTTAGCATTAAATCTGAGTTTCGAACAGTTTGTATCACTATTTTTTAAACAATGTCACTAATTAATATCTCTATTTCATGTACAGTAAATTTGTAAATATTTCAACAACGTTTCTAATTTGTATGTTTTGTTCAACAGTGCCATTATTTCGACTGCGGTGACACCGACAGCGACACGAGCGAGACATCCATCAACCTGTTCGACTGCGATATCGAAGAGATGTCGTACGACCAAACGTCCTCCAACCACAACTCCGACGTCGTTTTCTACGAGGACGAGACTAACGAAACGTGCTACAGCAGCTCAGACCGACAAATATCGATCGACATGCCGAGTGACAGTGACGACGACCAAAATCAGCGAGAAATCGCCAGAATTTTCGACAACGACAACACCGAGAACGAGGAGAAAGAGTGGAACGGCGGGAAAACTGACAGATCGGCGCCGGCCATCTTCCAAGATGGCGACGATTTGGCGCCAACGATAGAAATCGCCGCGGGGACTCCCGTTATTTTGGACCATTTGTTGAATAATCCGATGACGTGCGCGCTTCAGTGATAGATTAAGAATAATATTATATTTATTTTAAAGTATATTTTTACGTTGATAGCCAGGAAGCCAGGCACTGCTAGGTGATCTCCAATCTATTTAACTTATTTATGCGCAATTGAATTGATTACGTTAATAATCTAAGCCAGGGGGTCAAGCACAAATAAATCGATAACTTTACAATATCGGATCGATAGGTGTAACTTCATAATATGCGACATTATTAAAAAATATGTGTATAGTGATAGTTATCCGAAACTTATCGGATACTGTGGAAGTCGCGCTAAAATTTATCAATCGTTGGTTGGAATATCTGTTAACAATGGTTGACCGTGCTCGCATATATTGATAACTGACCGTAGATGACGGATTTGGTCAATATCGTATTGATAAAGGATTTTTACCGATCATCCATGCTAGACCTTCTGATCTATATATTACGTGTCACTTGATCTTCCAGATCACCAAATCCATATCACCGACATGTATGCATTAAATTGCTAAACGATTGCTCGGGTGGACGGGTATGATTCGCAGTCACACGATACCCCTATAAGATACGTGATACAGCCCGTTTCATCTTGATTCGGTGTTTGCCAAATCATCAAAAAAGATACGAATTTATTTGAGGTGTTTGTTGATACGCGACAATGGAAATTTACGTACGATAGTGGGGTCGACAACTTGGTGCTTGTTATGATACGGTGATAGGTTACGATTATCTATATGACATGATACGGTGATACGATACGATTCTCGATGTGACATGATACGGCGATACGATACGATTTTCGGTACGGTGGTCTGATACAGTAAAATGAAACATAATGCGCGTGGATCCACCATTTTTATGCTTTACAGTAGAAATATTTAAATAGTTTTTGAAACATTTTTTTTAAGAAATAATTTTATTTTCCGAGATTATCTGTTAACGTGGGTTTCCCTAGGTCCTTGCACGTGGTGATCACGACTTCAAGGGCCAGTTGTTTCACAGAAATTCAAATGTAACATTGTCATCAAATAGCCATTGATTCTAAGCCCGTTTCAGCGTTTTAACAAATTGTGATCAACGGAAAACGACAACTATCATGTTATTAAGCTTATCAGCATATTACGGTTTGATATAAAGCCGAAACGCACCTAGAATCGGCGTTTAAAACGGAGACCTTACAAATGTAAAAAAGAAAAGAAAAAAATTTGCCAGTTGAATTACCATTTACTGACTCGGCCTTAAAACAGGTTCGCTGCCGCCTATTCACAATATAACTGATCCTAGGTGCCAAATATTATTTTATGTTTTTTAGTTTTTAAATATCCTTACAAGAATAATATATCTTTATTTAGTTTTTTTTTATTTATTAAAAGAAGTTTATACAATGAACAAAAAAATTGAGTTAATTCATCGTTGCAAAAGTTTTTTTTTCAGTAAAAATCTAAAAAAAAAATAAAAAATTCACGACTCCGGTCGGAGCCGGCGGCACCACGGTTCAAAATCACTTAGCAGGTGCCGGCGGTTTCGTCCGTTTAGTCGCATAACATATGTACAAAGTTGACATTTGTCACATGTCACATTTGTCATATGTCTCATATGTCACATTTGTCACATGTGTCACTTTTTCGACTCGTTCTTATGTTCAACAGCTCGGCTAGGGAAAGATTTGCCGGCCTCTGTGTTTCCTCCTTCCAACAACGTGGGTCTCTTCAAGACACATGTTCATTCCTTCCTATCCTCAAAAAGACCCTCCACACAGTATCCCAATGACATAGGCATTGAGGGAAATTATTTTCCTCAGGGCCTCCTGTGTGAAGTTAATGTAAAAAAAGTCGCACTCTTTTCACTCTCTACTTTTTATTTTCGGCCGGCAGTGCAAGACACCGAATGGCTCCGACCGGAGTCACCGGCAGCGAACCAGTTAATGATATGGTTTGTTTTTTTTTATCGTAACTCATACCATCTTACTTATTAGATTCGTAAGCGCCGGTTAAGTGATGGCATAGGTAAACCGATCTTAATCCCGTTTTAAGGTCCTTTTTTACTATACCTGCGCCGTGGTTATAAAAAATAAAATTTCACTCTTCCGATTCTTTCGCGTCGCGTTTACACACCGCGTTTCTAAGGAAGGGGGGATAAACTATACTCTGATGTTCCATTTTCTAAAAGACGTGTGAAGATATGCATTTTTATAAATATTCCGTGTATTTGTGCCAAAATATTTGTTCTTAGAGTACAAAATTACGAAATTATAAATAAAAAAGTTTTATATAAGATTAAGAACGAAATTCATTTGTAATTTTAGCAGAAAAGCTTAATCGGTAGGGCAAAATAAGTAAATTAGTAAATGAGTCCGTGTTCGAAACCATCATAATAATACGTTATTTTTAAAATTATTTATTTACTTAATTCAAAATATTTATAAGATTCTTCCAATGCAGCAATAACGTAAAAAACACTGTTCAATGCATTTGTACTAGCCTTTATACGTGTGAAACATGGTGTCGAAGGAACGACTCCGGATGATGTGATGGCCTCTCCCTTTGAGAGTCTCTTTGACCTCTCTAGCCGGACTTTCTCGCTTCATTCATAAGTCACTCCTGTATGGACTAGATTTCCACCCCTCATACTTTTCTTTCCCATAATTTCCTCTTCTTCATAAAAAAATACCCTCCACAGAGTATCCCGGAGTTAATGAAATTTTTTTATTATCTGCTGGTTCAACTGATAGAAGCAGTAGGTACTATATTTAAAAAACTGTTATTGTCGAATCAGTCTATTGATGGCGGCTAATCACACGAAAAAGAAATCAATTTAGGATAATGTGTGTCTTATGTATTTATGCTTTGAGACGGTGATACGGGGAGAGGGGGAAACGGGAAGACGGATGATTGTAGTGAGCTATGAAATTTTATTGTTCATGTACATATTATACATAAATTAAGAAAATGCGCACAATTTTTATATTTCAAGACTTTTGATGTTTTTCATAAATAATGTGGTATTTTTCTTCAAATGTATCTACCAATCAAATGTACTCCACGCTCATACCGCGAAACTTTGGGGATGATCGTTCATGATAATCTTTGAAAAAAAAATTTATTAAAGTTTTTTGAAAAAAATCAGTTCTAACATTATTAAAACAATTATCTAGTAAGTGTAATCGCAGCTTTATTTTTGCGAAGCTTAATGCACCTGTTCGGATCACATCTAATGTATACGTTTGCGAACCGAGACACGAGCCGAACCACGAATCATGGGAAAAGAACCAACCAACCGCGAGCTGCGCGGCATTTAGCGCCGTTTGCGGTTGTTTTGTTTGTTTCCCGTAATTCGTGGCTCGGCTCGCGTATGTATACGCAGCCTGAGAGGCATTAGTAAAGCGGTTATTCAATTGGAAAATGTTTCAATTATCGTCACCAATAAAGGAGTGTAAATTCAAAATCAATGTAATTTCCAGAACAGTTGACGGAGCTCGGAAAAGTAAAAATTATTTTAAACGTGTGTACGAACGAACGATTTGTAAAAACAAAAAATTCAAAGTTCATGTTTTTTATGAACAATCAACACCCCCTCCCTCATCGTTCAAAGTTTCGCGGTATGATCGTGGAAAAAGGTGTGTACAGTCAGCTAAAATACCACGTGAACATAAAGATGGTCGCATTACAATTACCAAAGAAAATATGTAGGGCTCTGTAATCTTTATGTATGGAACTTTTGATTGAAATACGTAGATACACTTTTCATTTTAATAAAAGCAGTAATTTGTGATTAAAGAATATAAAATATATCTAATTTTAGTAAATACCTATTATTATTTCAAAAATTCGTACTTGGAATTAATGTGAAAAAAATATTTTCTTGCAAATTGTATAACTGACTCAAGTAGTTTTTTTGAAGGTGTAGGAACTTCTCATGATTTCAAATACAGGCAAATTTCATTTAATCGTCACACGTCGGGGTCACCAATATTGCGGGATTACAATTGTCGGGATCCGCATGTTGCTGCTAAAAGCGTTTAAATGAAGGGATTTCATATTCAAACATTATATTAACTTTTATAGCACTCAAATTTACAAAATCGATATAATCAGAAAAGGTTGTAAAATACGCGGGTTAGATAAATATATGAATTACAATGTTATTACGAGCGAATACTCAAAACAGAATAACGGTTGATTTCAAACTGATTGTCATTCAGAAGCGCGGTCCGACGCGGATGCGTTACTTTTTCTGATTATATGAAAATTGCCAGTATTTGATATTACAAGTTTTTCCTACAGAGGTATAAAATAGATTAGGTAGTTAATATAAATATTAACTAATTTAAGTTACTTTTGGGCATTTCTACAATGTTTTATATTATTATTCTTAATTCCATTAAAATATTCCAGTTAACTCCTTTATACCAAAAAATGAAAATGAAATTCTGAATAGTTATTATTTTATTATTGTCGACCATCTTTTAAAAGTATTGTATAAAAAATGTTCATATTTTCAATCGTGTTCATATTTTATTAATTATAAGTATGTATCTGTATTGTAAAAATTATTGCAAACCGAAAATAATACTGCCGTAAGTCAAAAAACGTTGGTTTTCAAAAACTGTATAGGTATATAATTTTACCGCGACGTCCATAGAATACTAGTCTACTGAGTGTACGTCTATTTGGGAGAACGTAGTTTGATTCCCCCGCAATATAAACAATTATTGATTTTGGAAATAATACTTACCAATAAGCCAGAGATAATAGAAACAAGGGAGCTGGGACGTGACATGACCATTATTAGTATGAAATAGCGCGCACAAACATGCGGCTTACATGGTTCACCCAGAGTGGCGCCCGCCTTTGTGTTTCTGCCTACACATAAAACGAATATCTTTCAATTTTTATTAGAGTTACTCTTGTTACAATAATTATTGAAATTATTAAAGAAAATAATACTAATAAATCCAAACTAAAATATGAAAAAGAACAAGATACAGCAAAAATAAAAAGGTAACGGTCGCATCTGGGACTCGAACCCGGGATGTCTCGTCTTGCCGGGACAAGTGCCTTAACTAACTCAGCCATTGAGACGTCTTATTTATAAGTCAATAGGTGACCCGTATAAATAAAATCGGATGTTTATCCGAAATACTAACAAAATAGTTCTTTTAAATGATAATAAATGTTATCATTTAAAAGGGTAGCTGCTAAAATATGGGAAAAAATAGTAATGAATTTAAAATAAGAGGTCTCAGTGGCCGATTTGGTTAAGGCGCTTGCCCCATTAAGACTAGGAATCCTGGGTTCGAGTCCCAGTTGCGACTGTTAGCTTTTTATATTTCTGTGTTTTGTTCTTTTTCATGCTTTTTGTTTAGAGTTATTAGTATTATCTCCTTCTTCAATGTAACATAGCAATTTTTTAAATCTCCTACTACCATCATAGTAAGCGGAAATGTTACTTGCCAAACAATAAAACTTTCGATGCGGCCCCTGGAGAGGAACCAGACGCGATGCCAACTCAATCACTGACCAGTCAATATTATATTTGTGTTTGTTTCGAGTGTCTATAATTTTTCGTGATTTTATTACAAAATTATTTCGCTGAAACCAACTGAACATTTTTCAATAACGCAATCAAATTTTTTTTGACTTACGATGCTAATTTCTATGGAGTGCTTTGTCAAACGAATTTTGACTTCTAAAATAGTTAAGATTTCGTCTAAAATATTCCAAGTTATGTGTAAATAACTATATTATTATTATTATTAACGATACGAAAATAAAATTAATATTAAAATTTGTAATATAAACTTGTCACACTTTTGTCCTAAAGATTGCAATTTTTTCGATTTGGTAAGAAAGACTTATTAATTATAAAGTTTGCAAATTATTACTGAAAAATGTTGTAACAATTATAAAATTGGAACTAATTATTTAATAAAGATGCCAAATTTATTCCTTACTCAGTAAAGTAAATATAAACAATGCGTTTTATTGGTGATATTCAGTAGAGGTCTGGCGGAGGCAAAAACATTGGGAATGTATGGCGAGCGATTTGCTGAAATAGGCCAAAACCAAATGATCTTTTACAGCTAAGTCTGTTGGCCCCATAAAACAAA
The DNA here is from genome assembly GCA_936435175.1 of Glyphotaelius pellucidus. Classification (NCBI taxonomy): domain Eukaryota; kingdom Metazoa; phylum Arthropoda; class Insecta; order Trichoptera; family Limnephilidae; genus Glyphotaelius; species Glyphotaelius pellucidus. The sequence goes on along the minus strand of OW386560.1, from coordinate 102,124 downwards.
TTAGACCGGTCAGGCTGGGCGCATACATCCGATTTTGCTTTCCGGTTGTCTGATCAGACAATCGGATCGGACTAACACCGCACACATCCGATTCGAAAACCGATTGGACGGCCGGCGTGGAAGGGCGTGGCCTATTTTTATTTCCGATCAGGTTTTCGAATCAGATGTGTGCGGGCTTTCGTAAGAAATGTCTGATTAGACAATCGGATGGAAAATAGGATGTATGCGCCCAGCCTAATAATTAGCGTTTTGCCTCCGCATTCCGCCTCCTAGTGATATTATTATTGGTGCCGTGATACTGTATTTGAAGGTGCTGCAGAGCCAAGCCAAGCCCTATGCCTCACACTCGAAGGACCAGGCTCCAAACTCCGTCACCTGCTATGTTTAACGGTACGATTAAGTTTGTATGCGTTCGCCAAACCCGATGGACAGTATTAGTCAATGGATGGACATAAGTTAACAGATTGAGTACAGGAAACAAGGACTCACCCTTCGCAGTTGGGGCCACACGCCTCCAGGTTCTGGATGCTTCACTTCACAATACGAATCTTTAAATAATGTATTGAAATATAAATTCCAACATATCTTTCAAAGTGGTTATTAAGGTAGGTATAAATAGTCCGCCCCGTCTCAGATATATTAATTGACACTGACTACTGTGATGAATCGTAATGCCTACCTACACCTACGCTATGGGAGGAAAAAGCATTTTCACGTTCAAGAGTGCCTGCGAAGATTTTTTTTTGATTAAAAAAAAATCGTGTAAATAATAGGTACATCCAATAACGTCTAATAATCAAAACAAGAGACACGTGAACTTTTATCACGATGGGCGACCTTCATTTTCGTTCCCACAAGAATTAAAGTTGAACGAACTTTATTTTAAACAGAATCAAAGACAAAGAAATGAATGTTTATTGGCCCTGAAGAGTGTTTATATAAGTGACATTGGAAACATGAGAGTTTCTTTGGGCGCCGTTAGTGTAATCAAAACAAAAAAAATTAAGGCGTAAGTACATGTTTGGTTTAACACATCAGACATAGAAGTTTACTTTAGAAAAAAACGATTACATTCGGCAGTGCGGCCATTAAAATTGAATGACAACCAAGTACGTAAAAATTCTAATATAAACAGAATTCAATTAATGAAGATTTATTTCAAAATATTTTGGACATAAGAAGGCGTTTAACAAGTTTGAACAAAAAGAATCGGGCCTTTTTCAGTTAGTTGGGGGACAGTTAGCGGCAGAGACGGTCTGGAGTGAGTGTACAATGGGCGGAACGGTCGGACGCGGAATTGAATCGCGAACTGTTGGTCTCGGACTTAGAAAATTTGTTCAAGAGTTTCTCACATAGATTCAGTGTTTTTCTTTCAACTTTGAGAAAAAAAAAAATTCATAATTAAAAAAAATCCGATTTACTACAATTTAATTTACATTAGTGAGAGAATAATAATCATGAGATAGATACGCGACATATAATTGAAAAATAATTTAATTTCACTATGAGTTTACAAAGGAAAAATAATAATAATAAAATTTCGAATTTTATATCTAAAATAAAGTTTTGATTAAGGACGGGTTGTTTCAAAAAATTTGATGGATTCATCAAATATTTGAAGTTAATTTTCACGTTCTGCATAAGTTCTATTCAAGTTCTATTATTACATCATTATAGACCAGCTGATTCACAAAACTGAAATCAACACAGAACTTGAATAGAACTTACGCAGAACGTGAAAATTAACTTCAAATATTTGATGAATCCATCAAATTTTTTGAAACAATCCGTCCTAAGAAGTCCGGCTGAAATAAATTATAGAGTATTAACGAAATATTAAACAATTAAAACTTTGGTTTTAAAACAAATAAAATAACATCACTGAAATAAATAAATAATAATAACGAATTGCTCGAAAGCGATAGTGATTTAATAAGATGGTCAAATTAAAAAAATTAAAACTTTGGTTTTAAAACAAATAAAATAACATCAGTGAAATAAATAAATAATAATAACGAATTGCTCGAAAGCGATGATGATTTAATAAGATGGTCAAATTTTCATTACAAATTAAATACCGAGTTTATTATGAGAGATGATAATAAATCAATGCTAGGAGAAAATCAGAGGTTTTAACATAATCTAATAACACCTAAGTGAAAATTTAAATAGAATCGTTTTAATTTTATAATCCAATTCTAGCAGGGAGAAGGTTTTAGACATAGTCTAAAATATCCAAGTAAAAGGTTTTTTTTTGTATCGATTCTTTTTATAATGGAAAAATCTAATATTAAAGAATGCGATTAAAATTTTTAAACACCAAAAGGGTAATTTGCAGAATTTTAGTAAGTCTTTTATCATTAAACTATTTACAGGTTCTTGGAGATAATGCAGAGCAAGCAGTCACACTTATTTATAAAATTTGCGAACAGAGCATGTCGGTAACTAACAATTTTAATAACAGCATGATACTTACCAATAGCTGTGCGTGGGAGTTATGAAATAAATACCTATCCAAGGAGTCAGGTCAATCCCATCGGACATAACATGACTTAGTTTGCTAACTTCGGCCTTCGAATTTGCAACGACGAGTATATACACAGAACTATTTAACTTTCATATTTGAACTTAAATAATTTGTTCCTTAATCGAAGTATCTAAGAATCTTTTAGAAAAATCACGTATTCTAGGGCAGTAGGACCTCCAGCAAACACATGGTTTATTATAAACAAAACATTGACATACTTTTACATTGTTTATTTAGAACGAGTTGGGGAGCAGCGGGTTTGGGGACAAGTTTATTAGTTATAGTTTGCGACAAAAAAACTTTCAGTCGATATGTGAAAATTAATATGTGCAATTTTAAAGCAATAAACCACAAGAATAAAATCTAGGGACAAGTCTATCAATTATGGTCTTAAAATTTAAAATTTAAAAATTAAATTTATCAAAATTGAAATTAGAACTTTTTGCATAACATTGTCTTTCTAGTTATCTAGGTGAATACCTACTACTTCATGAGGAGGGCTTCCTCAATAAAAATAAAGCCAAACCAAAAACTCACTTTTCCATTTATACCTACCTAATAGGATAGGTATCCCCTATCCTTTCATACCTAAACACGTGGACTCAGTGACCACATTAAAAAGCACTGGTAGTGAATGAAGACATACAGTCCAAATCCAAAAACTTTACCCACGCAGTAGACTTCCGGATTGTTGTATGCAATTATGTGTCTCTGGGGAAGGTTAGTGTGAAACGTTCCCTGAGGGAGAGAGAAACTTTAGGCCCTGTGACGGTTTTGCCAAGGCGGAGGCATGCGGAGGTGGAAGGAGACGTATGCGAGGAATACGCTGGCGCGGCGCTTAAAGAAAACTCTAAGTCATTTGCATATCATAGTCTTGTCGACCTTCGATTTGATGCGAGCCAACTGGAACGCTCCCTTGGCGCAATCGCAGCAGGTCTAAGAGGTGGTAGGAGTGCGATTCTGTCGGATCACGTGGGAGAATGGATACGACAAAAACAGTCGCACACCACATTCAACGCGAGTAGAGTCGTGATAAGGGATGCAATGAAATACCCCTTCTAGAATCAGTCGAGTTAAACTACCTGGAGGTGAGGAGGTTGGGATAGTTCTGAGATACGACGGAAGACCTGGTACTTATCTCTGGTACGTAAAGCTCCCATCAAAGCAAGGAAGCCCGCAGAAGAGGGTAAAATCCAGTCTTTGGGTATGTGTAGCCGTGCATTGACAGAGGCCTTTTCGGAAGTCGGTCACCAGAATCTATTTGGTTAGTGGAGGAGCCAACCTTTGCAGAAAACTATTTTTTTTTATCCTTGACCCAATCCCCACACACATCCTTTCCCCAAACAATCTAGTGTTTACTAACCATGAAAATAAAATTCATGTTAGGTGGAGATTTGCAGACTTCAGGTGAAAAACTGAGACCTAGAATTAGCTCATATTACGCAGGTAAAATAAATACTTTTTCATGAAATGTTGGTTATAAACTGTCAACTGTTATTCTCTTATATTTGTAATTTAAATATAGCTGTGTTAGTGAGGAAATAAACAAAACGAATATCAGGTATAGACAAAATCTAGGACGGGGTTAGTTTATCAAACGCGTTAAAAGGTATTTAAATCAATTAATTTAGAATTCTTTCACTCTTACTCTAAAGAACCAAAGTTACCACAAAACCATACATTATACTCTTTACATTTGTATGCGTTTTATTACGCGTATGGATGTAAATCCTAAAACAAAAAATTACACAACGCAGGATACGGAGATAATGTAAACAAAAATTAAAAAATCTTTATTACTGTGTGAAATTATCACAGGGATTGCAAAAAATAGGGTTTAGATTAGCTCAGGAAAATGTAGAAGTTTGAAAAATAGGTTGAGAGAAGAGGTCTTCGCAAGAGTGCGAATGACTTAAAGTTAGACTAGAAATACCCTAAATGATAGGCTAGGTACATCATGATAGAAAGCTACGAAAATTGAAGCTACGAGGGTAGGCGCGACACAGCGCATTCGGTGCCGTGATCGTACATAGGGGTAGAATCTCAACATATTTGATACAACGTAGCCAGGGTAGATTCATCACGATTTGGTGCGCGTAGGCAGGGTGTATCGTCACACTACTGAGCTTCAATGATCATAATTTCATCTTTTATAAAGTTGGGTATTTTTTCTTGCCACAATTATATTGGTCATGATGACATTTATGGATGGATAGTTGGTAGATTCAATTAATTTCCTACCCACTAAGTAATTACATACCTACCAAACCTATACACATTGCGTGAACAATTATTATAATATATTTATTGTTACTGTGAAAATAATATATTGAAGAAGAAAGATGGTATAAGTGCAGGCGCTAGAGGTAGTTGAGTATGCAAAATGTGAGGACCGAATTCCACCAATGGATTTGGGTTAAAAAAAGGTCACAGATTAAAAATGTGGATCTTGCCGGTCAATTTTTTGTCCATTTTTTTTTAACCCCCTCTACTCTTATTTGTAAAGGAAATGTATTGAGTACATGACACTAAATCATTTTAATGATTATTTACGTTATAATTTATAGTTTTTTCTAATGGTAAAAGTGAGGATGGATTCTTGAATGAAAAATAAAACGAAGATAAAAGTAATAAAATCATATTTACTAATTAAAAAAAAGATATACGTATATATAAAAACGGCGAAATTAAACAGAAATATACGTAAAGTGGGCAAACAATTACTCATTTTTATTTAGACATTCGTTATTGATACATTTACAAAGAGAAATACAAAATAATTCTGATTTTTTGCAACTGCAAGACATTGTACGACATTTTGCAGTACATTTACAAGGTTGAATTAAGGGGGTATTCTAGTCTAGTCTAAGTGACTGTACTATGGTTGAAAAACATGCTCCAACATAATATGTTCTTTGGTGACAAATGTACATATTATATACATTTGTCACTAGAGAACGGGTCGTTCCTGCTCGACTCGTTTTTAAGTTCAACAGCTTGGCTGTGGAACGGTTTGCAGCATTTGTGTTTCCTCCCTCCTATAACATGTTCAAGATCCATGTTTACTCCCTCCTCTCCTCTCAGAGACCCTCCACACAGCATCCACAAAGGTGAGGGAAATTATTGTCATCAGGGTTCCTGTAAGAGTTAACGTAAAATAAAGTACACATCTATATACATAAATAAATGTTCACTTTTATAATGTACGAACTTTTCGGACAGATCTGTCCATCAGAGGTTCTAACGGAATATGATGTTTCTGGCCAGTAATATCCTTCCGAGGCTTGAAGGGTTAAGGTTCCCTGTTCCAGAACCCTTCTCTTTCTGTTCTCCTTTCCCTCGGTATAATTCAATAGTGTCCGTCAAATAAGCCCTTCAGGTAAATAAAGTGAAAATTCGGCGTACGTGCTCACAAGGCTGTCCCGAAAGGAAAATAAAAATAAAACATTTTAATGATGAGCAAACAACGTAATGAAATAGTGCCGTCTTTTTGAAAGGTTTCACAAATAAAAATAAACTTTATTTATATTTTGATCGTCCGGTTGATTAGTCAGACATTCCCTCAACATTGATTACATTTGACGTCAGATTTCGTTTAAACAATCACGGAACGTTTATACTCTATAGTTCTGTAGCTTCCTGAAAGGTTCATTAATCTGAGACTAAAAATATTCATATACATACTAGCAGTTAAATATCCGCTCGGCAGGTTTTTGCTGCTAGGCCCTGCGGGCGGCTTTTAATTCGGCTTCGCCCAGTTAGTGTTGGTGACCATTTTATAAATCCGATAAGTACTGATATTACTATTTGATACACAGATGTTATTTGTGGTATGGCGCGTTCGGCGTGGCGTCAGACATGCACTCGAAGTCAGGTTCTTAATTCTACCACGTTCGAAAAGTATTCAAAATCAGGGAAACATGAACATATTTTTAACTCAAATTCCTTATTTTTGAAATCGATTTCCCATTTCAATGAAAGTTAATATTCGTAATCTCCATAATCCTTGAAATAATGGCCTAAAACACCATTGAGGGATGAAAATCAGATATTTTAAAAAACATAAATTGTTAGTTTGAATTTAGTCTTATTTGGTGTTTTTTATAAATATTTTTGTGTTTATCACCTGTTCTTTGATAATTTTTCGAAGAAAATTTAACCTTAGCACTAAACACAACTGCTGTATTATACAAGTATAGTAGTTTGACCCTCCTCAACATTTCTCACCTGAGAACCCAAAAGTGGGTGAAAAAGTGATTATTTCCGCTACACAATGGCCATTTTTCACTTCTTCCTTCCCGATCCCTTCTTCCCTATGACAAGTCCGAAAGGTTAAATCATTCATTCTGCACCTTCTATCTTTCATGCGTATTTATCAACGTCCCCCAAGACAGCTCTGAAACCATTATCGTGTTGAAAAGGGTTATTTAATAAATTTAAGTTTACGATTTGCCAATTTATTATTGTATTATGCGCCCGTTTGGTTTTACGTTATATATTTTTATCTTTTCGGAAAAAATAAAGTACGAAAACCATACATCGTAAAGGTCAGAGGTTATCACTAAAGGTTGAAATTAAAAAAAACAAGTTTTCAGTTTCTTCATGAGCGAAGACCCTATCAGTATTAATTGAAAGAGCATTTTTTTTATTTATTTTATTTCAACTCTTGAACATACACCTCACAAATTATTACTTTGGTTTACATAGTAATTCATTTTATGATTCTACTACTCCATAAGGTGAGCTCTAGGAGCTCGTGTTTATGTTTATGGTTTCTATAATCTTTAAAATAAAAAGTAAAATATTGACCCCGAAAGATTATTTGCCTAACCCTTCAGGCTAATTTGCTTTTGGGAAAAACTCGTATAAGTCTCATAGAAATCGTTGTGTCTCTCTTACTATCGTAGTAAGACAAACATGAAATGACGAAAAAGTGATGTGATGATAACGTTTATAATACATTTGTTTAATAAAATATTTTTGAAACTTTTTTATGTGTGCGTTAAAAAAAATTGTAATAAAAAAAACATATTTCTTATTCTAATAATAAAAAGTGAAAGAGTATTTTGTTAACTTTCAAAAACAGTTTTTAGTTTTCGGGTACATTCTTAATAATCTGATTAATTTGGATTTTATTGCGAAGCGGAAATATTTTGACCTTCTGACGGTATACGCCCGCCTGAGGGGTTTAAACGAGGCCTCAGGGGATAAAACTTTCTCACGAAAAGTAGTAGATAGACTTTGTAGATATTTCTCTTTGCGAAAACGCTTTTCAATTATTGTTTCGCCTTATCCCGTTACCAGGACTATTACATCTCCCAATTTGAGAAATATTTTGATGCTGGAGGATGTCGGGAGGGTGAGAAAATTTGAATAAGAGGAAGGTCGGGAAGTGTTCGAAGGTCAAGTGTATTATAAAACCTACCTAAAAGATTACAGACTTATAATAAATGGCGCACGAGTGTGTTCCGTATAACAAATAGCAGAAAGAAATCGCCACTCTGAATAAAAAGTGTCCCGAACACAAATGCGACCATTTGTCTTGCACGCTCGGGGGGTCCCGATTTTTCCGGAGAAAAAATTAGCAGGGCAGCATACTCACCCCACCAGGGCAGCATACTCACCCCACCTCCACTAGGAGCGCGCTGTGGCCTTATCGACCTCATAAAATGTACCTTCTTGGGGTTAATGATGTGTCTAAAAAGATCTTTTAATCTTCAAAGGCCTTTTAATTTCTCGCTATGCACTGCTACTGCCAGTGCTCCAACGAGTAAACTTATTTTGTTGAGGTTTTCGATTTATATATTTTTTAATTTGAATTCTTCACAAGATTCAATAGTCCCAACTGCTCCCGTCTGGAGCCAGCAAGACTATGGCATCCCCAATTGGGGTATGTTGTGAAGCTGTAGGTAGAAGGGAGGGAAAGGAGATGGGAAAGGTGGTGAAGTACCTGGCTTTTCAGATCTGGTCAGTTAAAGCCATTTCAATCAATGTTTTAACGTTTTTTGTCTTACACCAGGGCTATACTAAGAGTATGTGGACCGTGCCGCAAGTACACCCTATGTTTTTTAAAATTAATTCATTGTGAAATAACACAAAGTAATCAAATAAAATATATTAGCCCACGCCACGGCATTCGGATTCATCCCCCACGACCTTCGAGTTGCGAGTCAAGGGCCTTACCGCTCGACGGAGGCCGTCAATTTATTTTTTTAGGTAGGAAATTTGCAACAATTCTGTCTACATTTAAGAACGTTTTAAAAGTTTAATAACTTTTAAGAGGGCGGCCCACTGAGCGTGTTATTTTTTGCGTGCAATTATTTTCAAGCAAACGATGAATGGATTTTTAAAAATTAAAACTCAAAGTCAATATGTACATATAGAAGACTGTATACAAATTTTTGTACACGAATCTAAAGTACGGTTTGCGGTGTTTGCCGCTTTCAACAGGACACTTGCTTTTCGGTGGTTGACAGCGGTTAAGCCATACGGTTCATCAGAAAAATAAAATAAAAATATATTTAGAAACTAGATATAGGCACCACGAAGGGGAATTTTGGTATCTCGAAAAAAATGGCCGACCAGCGAATTTTATTTTCGATTTTTTGGAAAATTTTCATCGTTCAAAAAAATATAGAAGGGAGTAATCTCCCCTACGTGGTGCCATAGGGACTGGATTTTTAAACAGTTAAAGACTTGATGCATGTAAGTCGGATGTACAGTTTTTTTTAATATGATGTCAACCACGTTGAAAAGTGGTTTCGAGAAAAATGCGTTCAAAGTTTTGCTGAAGAGTAATTTAAAAACTGTTTCAAATGGTTTCACATAAAATGCTGTATCTCTGTCAATTTTGTGAATTTCTTTAAAACATTTGGTTAGAGCATTTCTAACAAATGCGTCTTTTAGAAAATGTAATTTTGAAAAAATGCCAAGGAAAATTGTTCACAGTAAGCAGGTGGCTTAAAGATAGGCACAATTTATTTTTCTGTTATCTTTTATTTATTGGTACTTACATATGTTGTAGTATCATGAGAGGAAATAATTAAACTTTAATTTATGCATCGTAACTCGAATAAAAGATTCAAAACAATGTGTAATGGTAAAAAGCGTAATGAATAAGAATAAGAGATGGACGCTTAGATTATTTTGGCAAGAAGATCGGATCAATGAAGAAAGTGGAAAGTGAGGAGAATATGTGAAGCAAAAATGCGCGGTGGAAGAAGTCGTGAACACCCGATAAAGACTTGGCCACGATTAAGTGAAACAAATAATTTTTTTTGAGGAATGGGGAAGGGGAAGTGGGAGGGATTTCGAGTGGTAAGGGATAGCGGGGAGTAAATTTGTAAAATAGACGTCTCACACGAACAGCTGTGTACGACCTGCTCACGTAGGAAAATCGTCTGATCTATTGGTGTACGCCCCAGACGGAAAAACCAAAAATGTTGTGTATTCAAAAATAATTTCATGCAACAGAATTAAATCCCAAACACTTTCTTTCCTTGAGTGGCATTGCAACGCATACCGGGTACTCGTTAATACATAATAAACTTCTCAAAACGAACGGGGAAAACACATAACACGTAATAGTAAAGGGGAAATAACAGAAAGCAGTTAATCTTCACGAACATAAGACAAAAGAGTGAGAGATGGATGACCGCGAGGGATTTAGAGTGTTTGCCGTACTAAGGTTTACGATCCCTCACAATACAGGCAATACAGGCATATATTATGGCGTAGCACATATATTCACTTAAATACCGCACAAGAGTCTCAACTGCTCCCAACCGTCTGGATCCAGTGGGTCTATGGCATCGCTGATTGGGGGGTGTGAGGTTAAAGGTAGTGTGGAGGGGAAACAGATGGGGCAGAGTAAGGTGGGAAAGTATCTACCACCCAAGCTATTCAAGAGTGGAACGTGCCGCAAATATAGTTTGATATTATATTTAATTAATAAATTGTGAAATAAAAGCTATTGCGCAAATCGTGATTTGAACCTGTGACCTCCGGGTTCGTAGTCGATAATCGTAAGCACTCGACCGCGGAGGCCGTCTTTCATATAATAAAAATATTTTTTTGTTTAGGTATTTAAGTTGGTTACCGTCAAACCCGTTTCATGAATCCGAAACAAAATATTTCTGCTTTAAAAAGTCTATCTTCAACGCTTTTTCTGAATCCTTTGAAAATTTGAAAAACAAGTCACGCCAGCACTACTCTATAAAGCCTAAGCGCGACAAAATCCTCCTCACGTGTTTCAAAATTCCGGCGCGCATAATATTAACACATAAAACATGTACAATGTAAATTCTCGTAAGTTTATATTTATCCGTGTTATAACCGGGAATTCACGTTGGGAAAGCGGAGTAAGTTGTTCATTTTTCGAGTTCACAAATTACAATAAGAGAGACTGCCCCCTCGCTACCCCCCATCCCATGCGTGGGCAACCCTCTCACACCCAATTTACATACTTTCGTTGTACAAACTGTATCAGAACTCGAGCCTGGAATCTCAAATTTTGGGGACTTTTCGTTTGGCAGAGCCCTCGTATAGCGGCGGTTTATAATAGCGCGTTTCATTTAACGCGGATTCTACAATTATAGCTTGGAAATTGATAAAAGTATTTTTAATACTTTTATCTTACATACGTCTGTGAACGTACACTTCTTACACGCGAACGAAACGCGATCGTACACGTGAAGTACACTTCTTTGCGATTTTTTTTCTTGGATAAATCAAAACAAGCGGCTGGTGTTAAACGGGAATTTAAACCTTATTGCCATTTACATAAGGAGTGTTCTTGTTAGCGGCATATTCCCGAATTTTAAACAAGGGTGTTGCATCGCCTTATGTGTGGGCTTACGTGGTGCACCGCCTTATGTGATCCGCAGCCGCGTAATATGCCGATCTCACACGATAATAGTGATGCGGCCCGCTCCATCTCGAGTCGGTTTTGTCCGATTATCAAGGGTGATACGGATTTATACGAGGTATTATTTGATACACAATAAAAACTACAATTTTGAATAAAAAAACAAATTTAAAGGAACACAAACTATCACTAACAAACCAGTTAGACAAGCGTACAAAGAAAACATAAAAACTCAGATGGTAAACACAAGCTTTGAACAAAGATATCAAAAATACCGTGCAATAAAAGCATTCAGCAGTCTTTTGTTCGATACAAAAATTGAAGAAAACGAAAATGAGAAAAATAAATTCTGATACAAAATTTAACGATGGATTAAAGAACAATAAAACAATATTACCAAAATTTTATTACACAAAAGAACAAAACATTTTAGGGAAAGGGTTTTTGATTTGGTGAATTGTGTATTTAATCCTGCTTTTGATTGTGGTGAATTGTGTATTTAATCCTGCTTTTGATTGTGGTGAATTGTGTATTTAATCCTGCTTTTGATTGTGGTGAATTGTGTATTTAATCCTGCTTTTGATTGTGGTGAATTGTGTATTTAATCCTGCTTTTGATTGTGGTGAATTGTGTATTTAATCCTGCTTTTGATTGGCAGCTTGCAGCCTTTCCTATCACTGTAAGCTGCGATGCGTGTGTAGGGAGAATTTAGCCAATAATAATTCGGGATTATGCGGTCAAATTTATTTACAATAAAATTTTGTACAAAATTAAATTTGTCGCGACTAGAGTAACACTGGAGGGAATGTATATAACAGCCGAGGCTGAAGAACGTGAGAACCGGAATGATTTTGCAATCTCATCCACTCGGCCAGGGAGCGACTCCCGGGGTTACCAGTCGGTAAAATTTTATTTTTAATAATTTTATGGTTGTTCCGCCACAACATATACACAATAAAACACACATCACTCATAAAATATGCCTATTTTTTTCCTCACTGACTATAAAGTCTATAAAATTTTAATGAAATTTATAAAAAAATTATTAAAACTTATTATGTACTTCATCTAATTGAATTTTTATATTATCAAATGTAAATTACTGTATCAAAATAAATAAATAAGTTTCCATGAAAATTTAGTACGACGGGAGGGACGTCTAAAGCTTGGTACAGGCTTGATACGATACGTTGACACGATATGATTGTCGATGCGGTGGTCTGATACATTATTCATTGATATATTAAAAGCCCACTTTAAAGATAAAAGTTGGTATCCGAGTTATCGAAACAAAAATCAACGCTGATAACAGCATCTATCGTGCATTAGTATAATTTAATGTAATTTAAAAATGAAGCACAAATCTATATTTAATTTGTTTTTTTTTTCAATAATTTAGTACAACATTACTTTATTTTCATTCAATTTATTTTATTTATTTGCGCCCACCCATTCCGACAGCAAACCCTTTTTTTGTAAAAAAATGGCGCAAAGTTTTTTTTGCACGATATTTCGATACATTAAACACACCGTTTCCATTTAATGTATAAAATGGAGAGATATATTTTTATCAGTCGTTTTATTTGAATACAGAATGCTGGGAAAGTGCGGAGCCTGTTTGACTTTATGATTATTCGTTCGAGTGTTTGAGGAAAATGCTAAACAAATTACCTAGTATTGGGGAATACAAAAAAATGATTAAAAACGACAAGAGGACATGATATTTTTTCTCGCCATAAACATTATATACATTACTAGGCTGACATGTGAAAAATTACGGAATATTATGGTTGCAGAATTTGTGACGTTAAAACTTTATCTGAAGAATACCTCAGAACAAGGACAATATTATTGGTATCGCGAAACTGCGGCTCCACTATATAGTGGAGCCGCAGTTTTTAAGGTGCTGCAGAGCCAAGCCAAGCCCTATGCCACACACTTGAAGGACCAGCCCCAAAACTACGTCAACCGTTAAGTTTATATGGGACAATAAGTGTGTATGTATTCGCCAAATCCGATGAACAGTATTAGTCGATGGTTCAAATCCGGGCTTCTGGAAAAAAGATAAGCCCAGATTTTAATAGGAATATAGGAAACAAGGGCTCACCCATCGCAGTTTGGACCACACGTCTCCAGCTTCTGGATGCTTCACTTCACAATATGAATCTTTGAAAAATATAAATTCACAATAATATATAAATTGAAATATATTTGGCAGCAATAATATTATAAATATTACTTTATATATTATTATAATGCCCGCACAGCCAACATAGTAGCCAACGTCTATTGAACGAAGAGGACACGAGAAGAAGAAGAAGAATATTTCTTCCACTGTCGTTGTTAAGGTTTAAATAGTCCACCCTAACTCAGATATGAATTTACACAGTTCTCTTCAATGAACATAATGTCACAGTATTTTTCTTGCCACAATTATAACGTCCGGGGCTGCTTTGGCATACTCTAATAAATATGATGTGTATATTTGTAAATAAAATGGAAACCACACACAAACAATAACAAACAACGAGAGTTCCAATATATTTTTTACCTGAAAAGGGCCTACGTTGAAATTTTTCGAACTAACTTGTAAAGTTACTTATAAAGTTTTTTCTTTTTTTTACACTAGCTCCACATAGGGGGCCCTAAGAAAAATAAATTTTCTTAGGGTCTATGTCATCTTAGGCTGTGTGAGGGTCTTTTTAAGGAAAGGGAAGAGAGGAAGTTCTGAGAAGGAAAAATGTATGAAGGGTAAGTAGGAATAGTAGTAGTCTGTATGAGTAACGGGCGCACGAATCCATCCCTCCAACTGTAGTGCAAGGAAATGGGTCGAGAGAGTCCGGCTGAGAACATGCTTTCCTCAACCAGTCTCTCTCGATGCGGCCCGTCATGCGGAAGTTGGGCAAACACATCCGCCTCCAAGACTTAGACAAACTTAGCGAACCACTCCAATAATGGTTCACGGGGCAGTGGTACCATACTCGCCTTCCAAATTGTATCCACGGAAACCACACACTAACTATAACAATCAATGAGAGTTCCAATATTTTTTAAACGAAAAAGACGTCCTTGGAATCCGAACTTGGAATTTTGGAACAAACTTAAACTTATCTTGTGAAGTAAGTTATCTATTTAATCTTGTGAATGTTCTAAAGTTAGTTATCTGTTTTGAAGTAAGTTATCTAGTTTATCTCGTGAAATGAGTCATCTGGTTTATTTTTGTGAAGTTAGTTATCTGGTTTAATAATAATAATAATAATACGTTGAAGGTTAGTTATCTAGTTTATCTTGTGAAGTGAGTCATTTGGTTTATCTTGTAGGGTAGATATCAAGTTTATCTTGAGAAGTTAGTTATCTAGTTTATCCCGTGAAACAGGTTATCTGGTTTGTATTGTTGAAGTTAAAGTTAATTAATGAAGTTGAAGTTAATTATCTAGTAATGACGGCCTCCGTGGTCCCCAGGTAAGATCTTCACTCACACTCCGAATTGGGGATGCCATAGTCTCATTGGCTCCAAACGGGAGTGGTTGGAGACTCTTGTGCGTTATTCAGATAGAAAATAAATAAAAGTTTATCTCTGTGAAGGTTAGTTATCTAGTTTATCTTGTAAAGTTAGTTACATCTTGAAAGTTAGTTTTCTGGGTGAAGGATCACCTCCCGAAGTACACAATTATCAAGAAGTGTTTTTCAATCATGTCGCTGAATCTTTTTATTTTTATATTCTCACTTAATACAAAAAAAAACAAATCCAAAAGTTCAATTTTCATTAAAGTTTAATAATGCAGCATGTCGAATAATCTGACCCATGTCGAATTCAAATAAATAAAGTTCAGCGCTTATTGCATTCAATCGACAAATTGCATTTCAACGTGAATTTAACTCATACAACTACTAAATACTTGAAAACAAATTTAATTATAAATCCAATGGGCGCTTTTATTATTATCGTGACGGCTCACGTTTACGTTCAAAAAAGGCAACAAACATATGTACATGCTGCAGCTCTTTCTTACACATTTAATAATGGTGAGACAAAAGATGAGACATTTCCTCCAAAGTACTACTTTTTCTTTTGAAGGAAACTGATATATTTTTGTTATTTATTTTTGGGGTGTTATGCCGTGTTGCGCTACCTCCTTCTTTAGCCAACGTTTCGGAGAGCGTTACAGTGTCCATCATCAGGGCAGATGAGTAGACTCCTCATTAGACTACTCATCATCATGAGTAGACTACTCATCTGCCCTGATGATGGACACTGTAACGCTGTCCGAAACGTTGGCTAAAGAAGGAGGTAGCGCAACACGGCATAACACCCCAAAAATAAATAACAAAAATACTTTTGGCCGTGAAAACCTAAAATCATACCTGAAACTGATATATGTTATTACGACTCAGCTACGGCGATAGGAAATGCGTTTCATTTTCTTTATACGTGTGAGGGAGATGTATGATAACGATTGTATGTTTCCTTTGGGGGGGTGTTCAGACATACGTTCACCCTTTGTCTCATTTTCGATTATTGTTATTTAGTGTGTAAGAAAGAGCTGCAGCATTATATGTTTAAGAACAAAAGCAAAAACATCAGCGCATTCACGTTTGACGTTATTGAATTTTTGGAATTCACTCACACTTCAATATTATCCTTGAAATTTTATTCCATTATCCTCACCGCTAGTAGTATCGTAGGGGTCTTGGGAGACGTCACGGTGACTTGTGTTAAGAGTGTTAGAAAGATAAATATTACGTCCTTCCTTTGGAGGATACAGACCTACATACTTTGTGTATCTCATCTTTTGGGAGAGCTGCAGCGTTATTGTGAAAAGGAAAGTATGTTTATTTCCTTTTTTGTGCCGTCACGGAACCGTAATTGTAAATCGTCATGGTAATAATAAAAGCGCTCAACAATAACTTCCAATAATTATTTAACTATTTCGAATAACAAGGAAAAGAATCTCATTCTTATTTCATATTAAATGGTAAATAGTGTTTTAATGGTAAATAGTGTTTTAATGGTAAATAGTTTTTTAATGGTAAATGTGTTTTAATGGTAAATAGCGTTCACAAAATAAAACATCGATGATATTATCTATGTTAACGTTATTTTTTTAATATTTGCGTATTTTGTCTGTTTTTTTAAATATTATCTGAACGAATCTATTTGAAATTGAATGTCAAGCTTTGGCCTCCGCAGTCGAGGGGTTAAGCTCTCGACTTACCATCCGGAGGTTGCGGGTTCAAATCCCGGCGTGCGTATGTAAATTTATAATATTTCACAATGTATTCAATGAAAATAATATGAAGTATATTAGCGGCACATACCAGAGTGAAAGATACTCTTAGTATCGCCCTAGTGTAAGACCACCATTCAGAATTGAAACGTTGCTTGAAATGGTTTTAGCGGTGTTTGGTGACTACATCTGAATAGCCAGGTACTCCTCCGCCTTCCATTTTCCCACCTCCTTCCCCTCTCCACTACATTCAGCCTCACTACACATCACAATCAGGGATGATATAATCTCACTGGCTCCAGACAAATGGGAGCCATTGGAACGCTGCAATATTTGACGACATTATATTTTTTTGTCTAGACCTCAGAGGCTAGACGAAGTGAGGGATAGCAACTCTGCAGAGGCTGGGCCAACTTTAGACAGAGGCCGCTAAAGTAGCCCAGGACACGGACGCCTGGAGGCGCCTTGTCGAAGCGACGTCCCCGATTCGAATAGGACGAGGGGAAGATTATGAGGTGAGAAAACTTTGTGTGTTTTAAAATGAATGACAGAAAATTGCTTATTACACGAATTTTCCAAAATAAAACCGAACGATTTTCGTTTTAAATAAAAGCTTTTTAATGGGAAAAGGCTTTGCGATTAGTTTTCCAAAAGTTACAATTCAGAAAAAACTGTTACCGTAAAAATTCGAAAAGACAACTTTTCATTTTATCTCCCTCCGGTTTAATGACTTTTTTTGGAAAAATCCAAGCGTTCCTTTGTTGTAAGTTATAATAGGCAATAGAGATTTTTTGAGGTGGGAGTTTTTTTATTTATAAATATTGATTTTACCGGATAGTATCTTAATGATAGTCAATTGATCAGATGCGTCGGGTGTCGGCGTCGACGCTGGTTATGTTTAGTGAAATGTTCTGCACTGTGAAGGGGAAATATAATAAAATTCATACATTTTTACCACACTGGGAATTGAACGCGCTCCTCCTCCTCTAAAAAAGATCCCGCGAAAAAAAAAAATAAACCGAAGAAAGAGGCAAAAACGTTGATGATGATGATAACAATATTAATTCTAATAAGAAAATAATAATACTTTCTTAAAAAAAGGAAAAAAGGCTGAAAAAATATTTTTCTAATAAGATTAAAATTCATATTTAAGCCCCCGCCACCTTTACGGCTTCTGCCAAACATTGGCCACAAAACATTCATGAAAAACTGAATGCTGCTAGTCTTGTGGTGATTATGGGATTAGCAGAGAAATACTGGTGACTAGATGCACCCTCTTGTTACTAATTTTACTTCGATGTAATGAAACAAACTCCTGCGTCATCAATTGCAACAACAATATATATATAAATGAATTTCATGCTTACTTACTTGTTTGTTTATACTTAATGTATTGCTATATTAAACATTGGAAATATTTGGAGGTGGAAGGCAGGGAAGTTGGAGGGGAAACGCGGGAGAGGCAGAGGGTGTGGGTGGGGAAGGGGAGGCGGAGAGGGAACGGGGACAAATGCCAAAGGACGCAGGGAGAAACTATTTCTTCATTAAAATGGCATTTCAACGCATGCCGGGAACTCGCTAGATTAAATACAATAACAATATCAATTGTTAACGCATGCCGGGAACTCGCTAAATTAAAAAAATAACAATATTAGTTGTTAATTGACCTAGACAGATGATGATACCCATGAACCCGGGCACCCCTGCTAAATCACCAAACGTAGCGAACCACTTGGTGTGACCTGTGTTAGAGGTGTTGGTTATCTAATAAATGTATCCCGGTGCTGCGGTACCCGTACCCGCCTCCCAATTGAGTGCAGTCATAATGACGATCGTTACGTTTCATGTTGCTGCCCATCCAACATCATTTTATTAGCAGCGACGCGACAATTTGCCTCAGTATAATTATCCCCTTTATTTCTGTGTGTGATCCCACCATAATTACTGTTAATTACTGAAGTCCCACCATATTAATTATTGTATCATGTGACTGGGTGACTACCCTTTGGGGTCAACCTTTTATCCCTAGAAGACTCGGAGTCATCAAAAGTTTCATTATTGATTTCCCCATGATTCCATGTAAAATGATGGTCATCTCGTCATATATTTTTATTTTTTCATTACTTAAAAAAAATTATATACGGTTTTTACAAACATACGATATACCTACGTAATAAGTTTGTTGAACAGTAATCACAAAGTAAGATATGCTATTTAAATTAAATAGAACCCACGCATAAGAAAGTTTAGGCTAAGGTTTATTATTATTATTGAGGTATACCCTTCTTATAACTACATTCTGTGCAGTTGAACACATCTACTACTTCCGAGAAGTATTGCCAACTGTATGCGATCTACATACAAAATAATGACTATTTCAGTAAACGTACATAGTATAGAAGTATATTCACAGTACGTAATCCTCACGAGGGACAGTTTTATTGCAGGGCGGACTATGGGTTGTTGTATTGGTGTTACGTCTTTATTTTCTCACCTTCATGTTTTTTCCCTCATATGATTTGATTTCCCCATCTTCATGTTGGTTGATTATGTTGTCTTCATTTTTCTTGAGTATGTTTGTTGATTTTGGAATCTTAATATTTATTGACTATGTTTGTTGATTTCATCGTCTCCATGTATAATGATTTATGATGTATAATTCGTAGATTTCGTCATCTTAATTTGTTGATTACCCACCATCATGATTGTCGACCTCGTCTTCATTTTGTTATCATCATGTTTATTGACTATGTTTGTAGATTTCGTCATCTTAATGTTTGTTGATTTTCCAATCTTCGTGTTATCGTCACGTTTGTTTCCTATATTTGTTGGTTTCCCAATCTCAATTAATATTGATTCCCTAATCTTTATGTTTGTAGACCTTATTCTCCAACCATCAAACCAACGCAGGATCTCTCGTCTTACCGGGACAGTTGGTCGGGCATTGGACAAATTTATTTTCTTTTGATCATTTTGGCGGTTGTTCTGTTTTATGTTTCGTTTAGATTTACCAAGTTCTTCTGCAATGTTAGATAAAGTAGACAAGAGGAGACCGATTATAGATCGGCAGGCTAAATCATATAGATGTTTGTGCTTATCTCTTTTAAGTGTCGCTATTTTTCATTTTATCGAGTTTCAAATCACATCGGTGCTGAAGAAGTTTTCACTTCAACAGTTAATCCGATAAAATTGATATTTCTTTCTTATTGTTACATCACATAGGTTTGTCAAAGTGTTTCTTGTAGCATTATTCTCAATTTAAAACATTACATAATAGGCTTTTTGTCTAATTCCTAATAATTTTGTCACAATTTAATATGCTTAGTTTTAAGGTTTCGTGATCAACTCACCAGAAAACCCCATTCTGAGAAGTTGACGTGTTTTAATTAAAGTCTGAGATATTGTTGCTAATAAGTATTTTTTATGTATTTAATTTAATTTTTTTTTTAACTTCTACAAACATATTGTATGATTATGAGTAATTTTCTGTCATAAAAACACTCAAGTATACCCACGAACTGGCGATGCCTGTGTGGGATTTTTTTGGTTAATCTGCTAATCTATTTGTATTATTGTCTACTTTTTTAAAACTGTCTATATAAAAAGTTTGTATTACAAAATTTTACCAATTGTACCAAAAAAT
Source organism: Glyphotaelius pellucidus (assembly GCA_936435175.1). Taxonomy (NCBI): domain Eukaryota; kingdom Metazoa; phylum Arthropoda; class Insecta; order Trichoptera; family Limnephilidae; genus Glyphotaelius; species Glyphotaelius pellucidus. The sequence continues at coordinate 81,860 of OW386560.1, read as the reverse complement.
TGTTAATAATAAAAAAAAAAAAGTTATTAAAAACCAGTTTTTGAATAAGTGCGGAGATTTAACTAAACCCCAGCCCAGGCGGGGTTCATCTGACGCTATCTAATTCAATGAAATTCGCGAATAAAAAAGGGTATTATTCGCTTCCTTTTGAAGAATGTAAGAAGAAAATAAGTTTCTGTCAAACGTCTAATGTCAGCCCAAAGGCGCAGCCGGTATCCTTTCAGAGTATTTTATTGAATATTTGGAAACTTAACCAGGGTCCTTCCCAAAGCAACCAGAAAGTGGAAAAGGCACCATTCCTAATTAACCTCACTTTATCACTCGATGGAAAGTAAGTATTTGAAAATTCAATAGCAGTAAACGTTTATTGAATGTACTTTTACAGTATCAGTTATTAGCTTTTATGTACGAAGCAGAAGTGTTCGAGGTTATGGATGGTTTGGATTAAAGTGTAGTCCTCCTTTTTACCGACAGGTTGAAGTTTTTTTACATTAGGCCATGAGAAAAATATTTTCCCTCAGAGTCTACGTCATATCTGGCAATGTAATGTGAAGCTCTTTATCAGAAAAAAAAGTGAACACGGGTTTTGAAAAAACTCACTATGTAGGAAAGAGGAAACAGAGAGACCGGAAAATTAATTGTTCCACATCCGAACTCTTGAACTTTCATCGACATTTTGGTGAAACATACATACTGAACTATATCCAAATTTATATCGCATTTAAACAAAACTGATGTCAACAATTCAAGTAAGATCATTAAACTCCTAGGCCCCAGACGGGCTAACAAAATTGAGATTATCTCTACAAGAAAGAATTTCGATATGTGAAAAGATTTGAATAATTTAAAATCCTCAAAATACAGGCTCTTGATGTGCTCCGGTTCAGTTACTTACTTGGTTGTCCCATAATAATAATTGGATAAATTGTAAAGCGTCGTTTTTGTGAAAAACGTACTAACCTGGCAGATCACTTCCGATAAACACACTTCAATTATAAAGTTTATGCTTGGAAAAGACACGGCTTTGCAAGCGGAGGACAATATATTTAAATCACCGGACAAGATTAGTGACAAAAGTAGAGTTGTTATGTATTTTGAAAGATTGGAGAATTTGGTACGCTCTAGAGCTGGAGAATTGTTGGAAAATGAACTTTAAAAAAGCTTCCGAAAAAGATTTTTTTACATTTTTACAGTGAAGGTTTATGGATACGACTGTCTGGAAAGGTGAGTTTTAAGTTTAGTAGTCTATTCCAGGCTTTAGGTCCCGACACTCCGAAAGCGCGCTCACCGAACATAGTATCTGTTGTGCGTTTTGGTTCCTTTAACCTTCAGCTGATAACGCTGCTGACCTGAGGGTTGACTGTCCATTGCAAATGGAATTTTCTAGAATACACAATTCTGATAAGTAAGCCGAAGCCGTTACGTTGAGGGAGTTACCATCCAGCAGAGCTTGAACTGTCTACCTCGGGCGGATCTGACTTCTCGTAAATAATAACATAAGAATTCTTTTCATTTTCGTCCCTGTTCCCATTGTACTAGGACGATTCCGCTATAAACGATTTTTGACATTAATTTTTACATTGTGGTATTTGTTACTTTTTTTATATCAGTGCAAATCGGAAGGTCAATATTTAATAATAAAAAAAATAAAAAAATTATCTTACTTCATTATTGAAATTTTTGTGCGCTTGGAAACTTTAACGTTTGAAGAATTGGTATGAACTACAAAATCACACCTTGCAACATTGCCGCAAAACAGCTGTTACTGATAGCTTGAGGCTAAATGTGTAGTGACAATATTAATTTATTCTTTTGTGCCTAAAGACGTAAGTACTTGTTGTTATTTTTTAAGCATCATTGACTGAAGTCACTGTTAGCTTGTTGCACCCGCGATACGAAAGATATAAAAGTTTGTGTTTTTCACAGAAATAAAGTGCTAACGTTTTGAATGTTTTGAAAATACTGAGCCTTCAGCATCAGCATCATTATCAGATCAGAATAAATCCCTCGGTCTTCTAAAACGAAATTGCGCCTTTCTGATCATTTCTGATTTACATCGACGAACCTCCAACGTCTCTTTATCTTTTAAAATTAAGCAGAAGCATTAATTAAATAATTATATCAATTGTTTAATTAATATTAACAAAGAAAGAGATACGAATATTAATTAAATAATTATGAAAATCGCGAATGACGTAACAGACGAATTTGAAGACATTACCGTGAAGTTGGAAGCGCCAGAGAAAAGGATTGATGGATGTATGTTCATAGAATTTTCTGCGAATATTGACGTTTTCGAAAAGAAACAATTAAAATAAACGACCAAGAAGCGTACTGATTAGTAATAAACATTATTCGATCTCTTATTTTGTTCCTCTAAGTGTTTAGTAATTTTTTTTTTTTTTTTTTCGAAGAAAACTTCTTCTGAAAAGTTTTGACTTTGTGATGGCATTGTTCTTTATTTTATTAAAAAAACATTTGTATACATCACTTTATTTTATATGCACTCTACATGTTTCATGAACAATGTTCACTTCATCAGGATACCTTTCCCCTGATGAAGTGAACATTGTTCATGAAACATGTAGAGTGTATATAAAATAAAGTGATGTGTACAAGTAAGTTATTTGCCTTTTAATAATATAAAAAGGTTTATATTTACTTAAATTAGACGGATTGCACCCGTGATAATTTGATATTGCACCCGCGATTGCTTCAAAAGCAAATATATCATTGTTTATTTTTGTTTTCTATATATTTTTAAGTTGATTGGTTTAACGCCTTACGAAATATCAAGGCATAACATAATAAATGTTTCACAAATAACAGACTTTTGTGTTTTTGTCTTGTGATCTGGAAAGGCTGGGCCAATTTTGTTACCCGGAATAGCACTTTGAACCTCCCTCCTGACAATTTAAATATTTCAATAAAATTCTTATAAACTAATAAAAAGTGAACATGTTAAAATTTAGCTCTCCCAGGAATAATTTCAAAAAAAAAAACTTCACATGTGGCTAAATGTCACACCCGCGATAATGGAATCACCCAATAATATTAGAAACATATATTCCTACAGTTTTTACCTTCAAACCCGGCAGCACCCTCGCCTCGCATCTTAAGCATTTCCATAAAATATATTCCAGGAACATTTGTCATTGATATCATTACAATATTTTAACCCTTTTGGCATTAAAGCAGGGGTCACGAGTCACGAGACAGCGTTTATTTATTTTACTTATAATGGACACAACACGTCATTTGGACTGAAAGTGATTGAAATTGGGATAAACAGTACAAAAAGATACTAAAATACTCGTACCGTCCGTTTAATAAAGGTGTACAACAGAAAAATACACGTGGAAAGAATAAAACAATAACAATAACAGCCTCAGCCCAAATATGGAAAAAACATAATATGAATGGCGCGTAAAATATCGTATTTCAAAACTGTTATTTTTATTTTAAACATGGCGGACTAAGCGGACTGCACTTGCGCACATCCACCGAAGTCAAGTGTGGCTAACAGAAAAAAATCTAAAAAAATAAAATGCACAATCTATACACGGAGTGAAATAAAAACACCGTTAACGGTCGGTAGGTGTTTTTTTTATTAGTAAGACTGTAAGTATGTAAAATAGCAATAATGACAAAAAACCAAGAGAAAAAAAAGTTTGAGTCATTGGAGTCAAGCAAGAATTTCTTTTCATCTCTTGAGATTCGAGAAATTTTATAAAGTTCAGGGTATCTAGCACGGTCGATCGATAAAGGTTTTGTCAGTGATTTTGGTAACTTGACATCATTTTCGAGCAAGATTGCAGATTGCTAACGAAGAAACAGCAGTTCAAAACGATGAAGTGTCCTTAATTTATTAGAAGTGAACTGTTGTTTGTACGTTAGCGATCTGCAGTCGTGTTCGAGAACGATGACAAGTTTATCAACATTATCGATAAATCCTTTATCGACCGACGGTTCTAGATCCCCAGGGGTCTACCGATAAATATAACACTTCATGATATATTATGTACAATCTACACGTACGGTACATTTGGCACGGAAAATTATTATAGTTACAAAATTAAGCCAAAAAAGTTATGCATGGATATTGGATACATAATAATATGACACGATATGTACAAAATACTAGGAGGACAAGCTGCAATACAGGTAGGAAGGCATTATGGCCCAGTCAACATTAGTTTCTAACTAGAAGTGCCTTTTCTAAGAAACAAAGATTACGGTTGACTTGTACGCTGTTATTGTTTTAGTTATTCTGTCGTCTGGTCTGTTTAGTTATCTGGTCGTCACATTCGCACAAGAGGTTGGGAGAAGAATAAGTTATTTCCATGGAAAGGAATATGGAAAGTTTCGGGGTTTCCTAGTAGACGGTGATTGATACGTTAGACAAATTCATAAGCGTCTCTCTATTGGTCGCAATCTTCCAAAACTCTCCTATAGTTCTCTTACCGCCGATTTTTAACCGATGTTCTGATCTTTTTTATATTAACTTCATACAAGAAGACCGGGGGGCCTAGCACGGTCGATTGATAAGGATTGGTAGGATAACTTTTGGTAACTTCTTATCGTTCTCTAGGACAACTGCAGACGCTAACGTGCAAACAACAATTTGACTTCGAATATATTAAGAATTCTCATTGTGAACTGTGACTTATTCGTTAGCGATCTGCAATCATGATAGGGAACGAAGAAAAGTTACCGAAAGTTATCCTGTCAACCATTACCGGTCGACAGTGCTAGGGAGCATGGGGGAAATTGTTCGCTGTGTTATCTTGGTAGATGCTAAGTTTTGCTGTTTTGAGGAAAAGAAGGAGTGAACCTCGGTTTTGAGGAGACCCATTTTATAAAATCATTCCACAGCCGAGCTCTTGAATGCAAGAAAGAGTCGTAGAAGCGATTCGTTCTCATTTGATAATATGTCAACCGTGTACAAATGTTGGCGTGTTTCCGACTCGTACCGGTGCCGAAGGTAAGACTCTAATTACACATTAAAATAATATGGTTTTATATTTGCGGCACGTTCCAAAGTGGGAGATACTCTCAGTACCGCACTCGTGAGTGACCGGTACTTTCTCCTGAACGAAGAATCAAATTTAATTAATTTTATTTAACTAAATAAACTAGGTAGCTCTGATTCGACATATCTTACCAATATTGTACTTTTCCTAGTATACTATTTTTCCATCTTGCATGTTGGGTTATTTTGTTTTAATTTTATTTCGTTTTTTACTTTGTTTTTGTTTTAGATTATGTTTTTGATTTTGCTTTTTATTTTGTTTTTGATTTTGTTTGGATTTTGTTTTTTTATTTTATTTATTTTGTTGTGCTTATTTAGATGTTCTTTGTAATAAAAAATAACATGTAACAAGCTCAGCTCGGCGTGAAATTCAAAAAATAAATAAAATTTAAAAATCACAGGACGGGCCGGCTCCTAATTTTTCAATAATTTAAGTTGACAACCCCTGCATTAGACAGATGCTTTTCATTCATCTTGAAGAAATATCCTCTTTCAGATATAGGAAAAATACCCCGAAGACAATGGTAATGTTTCGGCCACTGGACAAATAAAACGATAGAAGTGTAAAAATGAATGTACCATTAAAATGCGAATCCAAAGCACGTAATATTTCGTTGTGGGGAGGCGCGCAGTGCAAGTAGGGGACAAATTATTATAGGTCCAATATGGTGCGGCTCTTTCCGGCACCGAAACGAGGCAATGCACGTACCGAGTATGCTGCCCCGCTGTGGCGGTTGCAAATTATAAATCTAATATTTCGATGTTGACCTTGTAATAAAGGCAAGCCAGCATTTTATTCGGTTATTCGCTCGGAATTCTCAACGGATAATAACACCTCTCATCGAGGTGTACAGCGATATTTTAGTGATATGGTTCATAAGAACTTGTGTCCTTTGCGGCGAGCTAAATTTAACTGAATCGTCGGCTGGAGGGCATTCGGTATTTCCCAAAATACAACAATGCAATAATAATCAAATAAAAAATTCCTTTAATTTTTTTTTTTAATATTAATAAATAACCTCAAATTACTCAACACACGTACATTATATATTTTTAATATTAATAAATAACCTCATATTACTCAACACACGTACATTATATATTTTTAATATTAATAAATAACCTCAAATTACTCAACACACGTACATTATATATTTTTAATATTAATAAATAACCTCATATTACTCAACACACGTACATTATATATTTTTAATATTAATAAATAACCTCAAATTACTCAACACACGTACATTATATATTTTTAATATTAATAAATAACCTCAAATTACTCAACACACGTACATTATATACTTTTTCGTATTCTTCTGTTTTCCACAAAATGTTTTTTGGTTTAATTTATTTATTATTTTGACCAATTCTATGTCTGCTTCGTATTTTTCACTGTTGTGTGTTAAAAATAAACATTTTTACGATTTTTCTATTTGGACATGGATCCCTCTTCAAATACAAGAAGCTTGTTACTTTATGGTGAGGAACAGTATGTATGTATACTTTATACTGCACTATTTAAAATACGTTAAACATTTATTTGCAAAGAAATCCGATCCGATGCGATCGCACTTCTAGGTATTATCCGTTCGATGGATGGGGTCATATTTTTCGCACCGAGTCCTAAATCATGAATACGGCGGACGCCGCAAACTCCGCAAATAATATCACATTCTATTATTCATACGAGTGCTTAAACTATTCGCAGAAGATTTGGAAAAGAGATTATTCACACGTGTCTCGCATTGATTTCACGTGAACTTTATTGCTTGTAAAAACTAACGATGTTAGAAAGAAATTACACAGAGGTGAATTTCACGTCAATTATTATTGCACTGACAGAATTACACATTGACGAAATTACTCATGAAAAAAAAGATAAACATCTACTTAAATGACACATATTGAAATTACATTCTTTAAAAAAAATCTGTTATCAGGTTAATATTTAGAGTGTTTATTGTGTTTTAAACAAATTTCGCAATAAAAAAGAATAGTTAGGTTGGGTTATGTTAGGTTTTTTTGTGTGTAATTCTTCCACGTGTTTTCGTCCTTATGTAATTGTGGCTCCATAATATAACCTTGTAGATAGGTACCTTGTTCTTTTAGTAGAATTTTTTGATGGCAAATAAACATGTGTTTTATAAATAGGACACAATGTGATGAGCACCCAATGATCGAGACATTTATTTATTATTCAGTCCACAATGGAGTACTGATATCAATGAAAGCATGAACACAGCATCTGCAAACAAAATTTGTTCAAAGCCACGCCCCCTTTGACAAAGTTTATAGTAATGTTCAAGCGATTTTTCAAGTAAATTTTCATGTTGGAAGTCTCCAGGAGAACAATTTACCCTAGTTTTGAGAGCATGTATAGGTCATGCATAGGTCCTTTCGCTGGCACTGCAAGACCTCGGGAAGCGAAACGATTATTGTCTATAAGCGTTGTTCTATTGTAAGACATTCCATTGGGCTTGGCTACACAGTAAACATATTGTAAAATAGGTCTTCCGGTACAGAATGCATTGAATAGCACAAAATATCTGACCAAAGATATCTTCACTAAGCAAGGCTGAAGCCAATTCAGTCAACGCCAACGTTTCTATTTTTGTCTGTGGTTTTTCACGACTGCGATAATGTGATCTTCCGCTACAACATATCGATCGTTCAGTTGATTACTCAGACATCTACAAATACTATGTTTTGAAATAATGAGGAAACCAATTTTCAGTTGCTCGCCATAAACCAAACAAAGATAATAAGGAAAGCTATTTTTGTTGCTCGCCATAAATCAAATTATTTACACGTTTTTGTGTTTTATATATTAATGGGTTCCATGACAACTCAGAACCAACTCAACTCAACAACTCTTTGAAAAGTCGTTAAAAACTCGAGTGCAGTTCACACGCGGTAGAAGTGAAACTTTCACCACCCAATCTCAACCAATAGGAACCTTGAAAAGTGAGCACATAATCAAAGCGGCCAATCTGGTATCATTCTATCTCATTCTCTCGTAGTCTAAATTCTATAGACGTAAGTGTTTGTCTCTTTTTGTGTCATTTCCGTTTCACCGAGTTTCAAATCACAACAGCGCTAAAGAATGATTTTTTTGTGTTTAATTCGTAGAACTCGATTCAATTTAAAAAAAATAAATCTATTTAGATTTAAATAATTTTAATTGATTTTTTTAATTTTGATAATAAATTATCGAAGAAAACAAAAACTTTGTGGCTTGATATTTCGCAGAATGAAACAATTTCTTTGTTTAAAACCACTTTATTTAAATTTATATTCGTCGACCGGTTTCGGTCGAACTCGACCTTCTTCAGAACAATAAACATATAAAATAAATTACAGACAATGAGGTGAACACAAAAGAAAGGGAGAGAACATCAGATAATGGTTGGGAGAGGGGTCAAGGGAGGAGGGGTCAAGAGAGGGTGGGGGTTAGAGAGGGAGAAAGGGAATAACTTTAAAATGGGACTGTCGGTTAATTCTATTTGTTTGTTTAAAATTTGGCAATTATTTTTCTTTGATTTTAATATTTCTAAAGCTTAAACGTGGATATCAAAGTAAAAATATATTTACGTTTACTGTGTTTTCCAAGCTTTCAGTAAAGACAGCAATAAAATTGTCACGGGCAAACTGTTTTCTCTCAATTGCGCTATCTTGATAGGTACCCGGATTTACATGTGGAATGAAATCTCCATTTTGGAATACAATTCCCTCAAAAAAAAGCTTTTAGTAAAGTGGCCGCCGGCCGCAATTTGAATTTCGAATTCGGAACGAAAGAAAAGTGTTTTTCAAATATGCCAAAGGAAACTTTGGACTTTGAGGGTATTTATTTTAAACAAAAAAGTGCCGGCCGCGAGTGGTCCGCTCGCAAAAAACTTCGTTTTGTTTTAAGATTTTCAGAATGAAGACAAATTTCAATTTTATGGGATGTAATAGGCAGTCTGGTTTAGCGGTTAAGATCCTCGACTACGAACCCGGAGGTCGCGGGTTGGAATGAGTTATATAATATATATTTTTTTTTTAATGAAATTTTTTGTTACAATACATATAATAGATAAATAAAATAATGTAAAGTATATAAAAAAGCTTAATACAATAAAATGTATGAACAAAAAATCTCACAAAGGCAATGTCTGTGCGTGGGTATAACGTTGATTTTTTTTTTCTATGGTTAAAGTAAAGATTTTAAGTGTTGGTACATTAATTAGGGATTTAAAAAGAGTAACTGAAAAATGCAATTAAAAACTACAACATAATAACAGTCTGCACTGTTATTATTGCATTTGTGAAAGTTTTATAAGAATGATTGTTACAAGCGCCTTATATTTCTTTTATTTCCCAAATGTTATTTCCTTTCCGTTACTGTTTTTATTGTATACGTACTTTTATTTACTATATTTCTTTTGTTACCCAAATGTTTAAATTCTTTGCCTTTTCTGTTTTTATTTCAATCGAAATTCGAAAACACTATACGTTTTATATTCGATGCTTAACTAATTATAAAACTGTAACATATATTATAATTTTAGGTAAATGTAATTTTTCAATTTTAATTAACACTACTTATATTAATCATCATGTACCTAATGCATTCGAAACCTATCAATTTGACTGTCCTAGAACGGGAGTCCTTCCTAGTTGGACAGTCAAAAGCTTCCTTGTACTGTTTTTGTATTTTTTATAACAAAAAAATAAAATAAAAATAAAATAAAAAAAAATAAAAATAAAAAAAGTGCAATTAAAAGACAAAAAAAGACATAACACCCAAAAACATATTTCTACTCTAAATGCTGCCTCATGATACTTACAATTAATGGCTTTGTTAAAACTTATAAGAAAAAAAAATATCTGTTTCAGTGTTTTTTAGCCAAATTTTGGTATATTTTTTAAAAGATTGGAGATTTTAACGTGTGTTCTCTTTAAAGGTTGTACATAGTAAATTATACATTTTTGGAGCAATAAAACTAATATGCCTTTGGGCCAACATAGTTTTGTAGTGGGGTACAGCATAAATTTTCAATTTTTGTCGTTGCTCTTACCGCTCGACCACAGAGGCCGTCAAATCGTCCCATCGTGCGATACTAGCACTTATTTATAGTTTGAAACACATTATCTTATTGTTTTATTGACTGTTATATAAGGTAATGTGAAGCTAGGTTAGGTTAGAAAACCGGACAAGAAAGTTTTTAATGTTTTTTTTTATGTGAATACCTCACAAAAGTCCCAGCTATTCCCGTCTGGAGCCAGTGAGACTATGGCGTCCCCTATCGGGAGATATTGTGAGGCTGAAGGTAGAGAGGAGGGGAAAGAGATGGGGAAGAGGAAGTTGGAGAAGCACCTGGCTATTCAGATCTGGTCACCAAACACGGCTAAAGCCATTTCAAGCAACCTTTCAATTCTGAATGGTGGTCTTACACCAGGGCGATACTGAGAGTATCTTCCACTCTGGAATCTACCGCAAATATACTACATATTTTTTAAATGACTTAATTGTTAAATAACACAAATCAATCAAATAAAATTTATTTGAATCCGGGATTCGATCCCGCAACCTTCGGATTGTGAGTCAAAAGCCTTATCCCTCTACCACGGCCGCCGTGCATCACGAGGAGTGTTAAATATATTATAAGTAAACAACCTCCCTACGTCATCGACACATTAAAGTTATGGAAAGTATAAGCGTTAATTCCCAATCGGTATTGAAAAATTTATAACGCTTTTTAGCAAATAATAAAACTTTTCTCCCGTCCGCGACACATCACGTCACAGTCATAAATAATCCATGGATCACAATAAAACATCAGCGACAACTTTTTAATCCGCCGATAATCCGACATGATCCGCCATACTGACAGGGAAAGTCCATTCTCGGCGGCCATGTTGGAAAATGGCTGTTTTTCGCGCGCTTTTCGCTGTCACGACCTAAAAATAGAGATTACGCGGGGCGCGTGATTTATGACTTGAATTTAAGTCTAGTGTTTGAATAATTACTTATGTATACATTCTTTGTAGAGATTAAGAGTGATGATTTTGGATCCTAAGGTCATTTGTTTGGTTCCTGACACAATATCTTCGTTTGATACGGAGAAAAACCAACATTGAAAAGTGGTGGCTCGAAAGATTTAGATTTTTTTGAAATACACTAAAAGAAACTGCTGAATAATAATGATAAAAAATTAAATATGCTGAGAGATGAGTGATGGAAATAGATTGTCAGTATCGCCCTGGTAGCTGTGAAGCCGATGCACAGTGTTTGAAACGCTTTTAGCGGTGTTAAATGATCAACACTAAAGAACTTCTTAGACCTCGGCCATATTTTGTCAGAGGATCAACATTATTTCACTTTTAAATATAGTCCAAATCAGTGGAATATGTTTGAACGCATTTGAAAACTAAAAGCTGAAATATGATCTCAAATTTAATTTATTTATTTATTTATTTATTTATAAACATACATATTTCAAAATGAAACAATACAAAATGGTCCTTTGTCTATCCAACTGGGAAGGATTCCCGTTTCAGGATAGGCAAATTGCATTTTTAGTTCATAATATTCTTAACTGTCCAAATAACTATTGAGAACATTAAAAATTGCATCCTGAGCGTAGGAATAGATTCTTTATGTCCTTGAAAGAGTCGCAAAGTTGCGATTATTCTAAGTTTGATTTGGAGAAAATTAATAATTGCATTCAGGAAAGTGAATGGTTTCTTATGAGAAATCGCAAGGTTGAGACTCTTTCCAGGTCATTTCGGAGAACAATTACAGTTTTATATTTGAAAATATGGTATTTAAAAAAATATAGTTTTTAACTAAAATGTTTAAGCATTTACTAAGTATTTAGAAATTACAAATTTATAAACTTATATATGACAGTGAAATCCCAATGTATTTATAACAATTGAAATGATATAAAGTACTGCAATTTAAAAATTTTTTTTTTTTTTTTTTATGTTTCCCAAGTAATGTAATTTACATATTTTAAAACCCGAATATATGGTATATAATATTTATAAATAATATACAAACCAGAATACATATTATATTTCCCAAGTAATGTAATTTACATATTTAAAAACCAGAATATATGGTATATAATATTCATAAATAATATATAAACCAGAATATATGATATTTCCCAAGTAATGTAATTTACATATTTAAAAACCAGAATATATGGTATATAAAATTTATAAATTATATATAAACCAGAATATATAATATTTCCCAAGTAATGTAATTTACATATTTAAAAACCAGACATATGCATTCCCAATGTAATTTTGACTATTTAATTAATATAGAGAATATCCCAGTTTAATTACATTTGTTTTATAGGCAAGTTTGAAAAGGCAATATTGAAAACTTAAATTTTTGAAATGGATAGTCATTATTATACAAGAATCAACAAAGAGAGCAAAATATTTGTAAGTTTAAATTAAATATTAACAAAAACGGATATCAAGTTATCAGGTGCATAAAAAAAAATAATAATATCATTTTTAGAAATTAATAAAAGTAACTTTCTGATTCCTCTAATGTACAGAAATAGCCTCTGTGTTACAATTTTTGATAGTACATATTATTTTACTCATAATTTATTTTTATCATTAGTACAACTTTTTAAAATATTTTTTATACCTTTTTTTGTAACCTAGTAACTTTTTGATTGAAGAAAACAATATTAAAAAAATACAGATAATATTATACAATCTATATTATACCAGCTAATAAGATGAGTACTTACAAAATTCTTATGGATTAACGTAAACCTGATAGTACCTATTATTAGGTAAGTAAGTTTGTGTGAGCATATGTTCGCTCTCGACTCTCCCCATGTCCAGAAGCCAATTGCTAACCCATTTGCGCAGAGTGTTTGCACTTTTCAATTTCCATGCATCGGGTACGAGGTTGAACAATTTTGGCCCTAAGTAAGAATATTGTCTTTGGGCATGTGATGTGTTGGTATTTGGTGGAACTACTGGATTCCTCCTTGCATGACGGGTGTTGTGGAGATGATCAATGGATGAATAGTGGTGTCGATGTTTTTGTGTATGTAGAATAGTTTTTCTTATGTAAAGTTGCCGTACGTCAAGAACTCGTATCTCTTCAAATAATAGATCACTGGGATACCTGAAAGGTTTCTTAAGGATGACCCTTAGAAGTGATTTTTGTGCTTTTGCTAAGGGATCAAGTATTGTTTTCGAACAGCCGCCCCATCCTAAGGATGCATATTCTAGCAAGGAATTACACATGGCATGGTACATTTGTTTCAGATCTTTTACGCAAAGAATATTTCTAACAGACATGAAAAGATGAGTAAGTTTTCTGATCTTAGTGGTGGTAGAGTCTATGTGTTCCTCCCATCTCAGAGATTTATCTATTATGATTCCTAGATATTTTATGCTATCGACACATTCTAAGTTATTGCATTTACAAGTGGTTAGGTCATTACAGTGGTGTATAATGATGTTGTGTGTTTCTTTTGGTTTTCCTGCTTGTGTTGCACTGAAACGGATGTATTTGGTTTTATCTAAGTTGAGGGTGAGGAGATTATTGTCTAGCCATTGTTTGACCTTGTTTAAACCTACTTCTGCTTTATTATGAACAATATTCCAGCTTTTGTCTTCATATAGTAAAACTGTATCGTCGGCAAAGGTAATAATGTGGTCGGCAAAGGAACTGTTGCATAGTTCATTTATATATATGTTGAATAAGAGTGGTCCTAGAGTACTTCCTTGGGGTACACCGAATTTAATATTAGCTGGAACGCTTATAGTGTCGTTGATAAGTACTCTTTGGCTCCTGTTTTCTAAATAGCTACACAACCATTTGAAGAGCTGACCTTGTATACCAATACGCTGTAGTTTATTTAACAGAATTTTGTGAGAGATAGTGTCGAACGCTTTGGCTAGATCCAGGAAGAGAGCAATGCATTTTGTACCTCTATCGATGTTATTAGAGATAATTTTTGTTAAATTAGCAATGGCATTTTCAGTCCCTAAACCTGGACGGAAACCGTATTGTCTATTGGAAAGGATGTCATTGTTTTCTAGATATAGACTGAGCCGATTCTTAACAATTTTCTCAATAATTTTAGATACAGAATTGATCAAAGAAACCGGTCGGTAGTTGTTAATCTGAGATTTATCCCCATTTTTGTGCAGTAGAATAACATTTGATTGTTTTAAATTATTAGGGAAATTTCCAGAGTTAAAGCTTAGATTGCATATGAACGATATCGGTGATGCTATGACGGATTTAATATTTTTTAATAGATTTGATGAGACCTTATCAGGACCGCATGCATTGGATGACTTAAGCTCGTCGATTATTTTCATCACTTCGTGTGACGTAGTTCGAATGTTATCTATTTTGTGACGGAAATAACAGCCAGTTTGCTTCGCGAGATCCTCTTCAGTTGTGTTGTTTTTATCTAAGATTTTTTTTGCCAGTGTGTTTCCCACCGACGTGAAGTAGTTATTTGCAAAATTTGCCATCTTTTTTGGATCTGACGTAATAGTGTTATCAATGTACAGTGATTTGATTTCGGAAGTTTTATTAGTTTTAGTTTTAGTTATATTACGGAATGCTTCCCATAGCAGTTTAGGCGTGTAATTATTTTCGTAAATAATTTTTTTAAAATAGGTTTCTTTAGTTGATACAATTAACTTTTTGCACAAGTTCCTATACTTTTTATAGCGAGTTTGTAATATTATATTATCTGGGCTCCTTTTTGCCTTTTTGTGGAGTTGGTTCCTTTTGTTAATTGACTTGACTAGACCAGGAGTGATCCATGGCGTGAGTTTAAATTGCTTATTAGATATGAGTTTGTTACTCGTGTGTTTAGATATATAATCATGTAACTTTGAGATGAATTCCGTCATTGCTGAATCAGTATCCCTTTGGTCTAAAACGTTTCCCCATTTTTCTGAACTTAAGTCCTGAAGTAAGTTGATGTAGTTTATTCGAGGTATGTATTTAGTTTTGGCAGTGGTGGGAGGCTTATTTTTAAGGCAAAGAGCTGTGGTGTAGTGGTCAGAAATTGTGGTGTGGATAACAAATGAGTCGATATGTTTGATTTTTTTAACGTTGATGTGGTCTAGACAAGATTTACTTGTACCCTGTTCTCGAGTAGGACTGTGAATTGTCTGCATGAACCCATTTTCCGTAAGCATACATAAATAATCTTCGCATTGACGGTGGTACTCAGGAATCGTGTTTATATTTAAATCACCTAAAATTATTTGTCGTTCAAATTGTTTTGAACTGTTGATGAATGTTTGAAGAGAATTCAAAAAAGTGTCAATATTTTGGAAAGAAGGTGATCTGTAGATTGCAAAAATACACAAATTATTGTTCAATACAATTTTCATACAGTTAGCTTGTGATAGTGAAATTTCGTCAACTTGTGCATGTAGTCCGTCTCTGATATAAACTACGATTCCACTGGATTTATTTAAATTTATGTTTGTGTGATGTTCTGAGTAATTGTGAATTACTTTGGAGGTGTATTCTTTATTTATCCAGCATTCCGACAAAATTATGACATCGAATGCGTAATTAAATTGATCAAGAAAAATTAAGAAATCGTCAAGTTTAGATATACTTCTTATGTTTTGATGTATAATTTTTAGGCTGTAAGAGCCCCAATTATAATTTTTTATTTGATTCAGATCATCAATGGTATTCATGTTACAGAATATATCTGAATGGTTACCAATATCACAAGTTAAATCAAACATAATTAAATATTAGTTGAGTGTGGAACAGCGAACCGTTTACCAATAATATATTATTAAATCCATACCTAACGTTGTTGCAATTAGGTGTGTATGGAAATAAATTGACGGTAATTTGATAATATAAAGCAGAATGTTTAAGGACGCTGAAACGCCGTGCAAACAAAATATTATGAATAAATGATAACAATTTAATATTTGTGAATGATAACAAACTATTATACGTAAATGTAAACAAAATATTATATATAAATAATAATAAATTTTTATATATAAATGTTAGCCAAGAATCATAAATAAATGAGCGAGACGGGGTGTACTCATACCTACTTAATATAGTGAAATATGAAATTAACGCTAATCGATTTAAACCTTGGTAAATAGTACAATGAAGACAGGTAAATTCGCTGGTTCGCCGTGTTAACAATTTCATGCATATACCTGAAAACGAGTGAGACGGTACATACCTAGGTAGTGTAATTTGTTCAATTGTATCACATAGATTCAAGTTTTGTTTCATCGGATATACAAATAGCATTAGTTCCCGTAGCTCGTCTGACGTATATCTGTCCTTGTCTCGTCCACGTGTATCTATAGCCTTTCGTGATAGCTGCCTGTCTCGCCTTCCAATACAGTTGTTTGGCTCGAAACGTCAGATGCTCGGAAACGTAGATCCGCGAACTTGGTCCAGCAATTCCAATGTTTGAGGTATTTAATTTGTCTTCCACATTCGGGTTGTTTTTGTTATATAATTTTACATCCGCTAATAGCTGTTCTTTAGCTATATTCGATTTTAGTTTGATTATAATTTCTCTCGGATGAATATTATTTTTTTTTTTGCTGCGCGATGAATAGCGTCAATATCTTTGATTTGGATGTTAGACTTAGTTTTTTGGCATATGTTAAAAATGACGTCTTGTAGAATTTCTCCTTTATTTTCCGGGATGCCTCTGATTTCTAAGTTGTTGGCCTTTAGAGCCCGCTCCTGGAATTCGAGACAGTTCTCCAGTACATTAATCCTGGTTTCCAAAGTGATGTTCTTTTTTGTAAGCTCCTCATTCTTTGATTCAATTTCACGGATCCTGCCTAGGAAGTCCTCGTATTGAGCACTCATGAATTGAATGCTTTCTAGAATTTTATTATTTTGTTCGAAGATGTCATTTTGTTTTCTTTCTAGATTCGACGTCTTATCCAAGACTAACTCTTGCAGATCTTCTAAGTTTGACTGGGCCTGAGCGGTGGTGGCCGGTCTTTTGATGTTCATTTTTTTTCCTGGCTCCAAAGGTTCGTTATCGCTGATTGACTCCTGTAGGCTCGAAGCGCCCGTCGTAGCTGTCTTCGTGTTTTTGCATTGTTTACATTTCAGCAGTGCACGCCGTTCCTGAGTGAGTCTACGATAGCCACTCTCAGTGATGCCCCCACAGGCTAGATGAAATGTGCCTATGCACGCAGAGCACACAAAAATTGTTATTAATTATTCTAAAAAAATATATAATTTTTTAAACGAGGGGGGCTTGCGAGACGATGGAGGGGAAAAAGGGGGAAGGAGGAAGGGGAAGGCTGAAAGAAGGGGTTCTCGGGAGGGGGAAGGCGCGGATGGTAGAAGGGAAATGCGGAAAGGGAAGGGGTTGGGGGAGGGAAATGGGTCGGGAACTGGTACGCATAGGAAAGGACACGTTGGGGAGGGGTGGGGGATGAAGGAAGGGCAGAGGGAGGTTTGTCGAAGGAGACATAGTAGCGGTAAGGGATGGCAAAAGGAATAATTGGAAAATCCATGCTTCTCACACGCACAGCCGTGTGTGGCTTGCTCGGAAGCATTTCAAGCAACCTTTAATTCTGGAGTGTCAGGATCATCGCTTAACCTAGAAAAATGCAATGGCCGCCTCCGCCTCCGGTTAGGTTCCAACGCAAATGTAAAACGTGTTCAAGATATTATACTTTCGCAAACATTACCTTCAGCTTCGGCTTCAGCTCTAAATAAGCATATCTGTTTTCTGTGGTGGAAATGATCTCGGAATAAATGCATCTTGATAAAGAACAAAGTTTACAAGATAATTCACTGAAAAAATCTCAACCAGTTGTGAGTTGTTATCTTCCTTGAGCCAAATAATGGTGCCTGGAACGCTATAAACATTTTTCGAATCCTCACACATCAATCTTCCTCTTACATCACATAAATATTCTCACATCACATAAATCCACTATTGTACCGCCCATCATAAAATGTTGCTTTTGCTTTCCAAAATACGCTCATTAAAGAACATTATATATTATTATTATTAAAATATATATCAGGATTAAATATCACGTGTTCCTAATTATGTCCACTGTGTGCAAACTGTGCCTAAATTTCTCTAAATAAACGATAAACAGCGTTAACTCAAGTGACCTCCCAGGTAAGTATGGTCCTGTGTATTTTCTGCCTATACACTGTACAGTACATTTTTACGCGGCATCGCGTACATAATATATGGTTTCGTATCAGTGATCGATGAACCGGTGAATACAATTTTAAGCAATAAATTTATTGTTATGGTTTGTCTAGTTTGTATTTAGAAGTAAGGTTGTAGAAATATATTATAATAAGTCTGTATAGCGCCCTTTCACAAAAACGGCGCTATAATTATGTATGTATGTGACAATAACCTGTCAAAGACAGCTGTCGAGTTTTTGTTTTGCTCTCAAATAATTCATGTTTTTAAACAAATTTAAGTAGTTTTTTGCAGCATTTGCCTGCTCGGGCGCAGGATCGAATTGCATGTGCCGCCGCAGTTTACGAAATCAACATGAATAACACGAAAAAAAGTGACAAACTGTTTATTAACGAACTTTTAACGTTTCTTCAAAACAAAATTGACGTTTTAGATGAACTAACCGCTGTGCAAATATGCTCCTCTCATTTCTCAGAAGATGATGTTGAGGCAGCGAAAGATATTCTGTGCAATGAAACAGTTGGGCGCAGAATTACGAGAAAAGGCGAAGGTAAGAAGTGCAAGAACCTATACGATATAATTAAAATACTGAAGGAAACAGAAAATGAAGCTCTACCAACCTTTGTGGCTCAGAATCTGCACAAATTACCGCCTGTAAATTTCGATCATATAGATGTCACTTGTCTATTAAAAGATATCATGGCACTAAAGGGTGAATGAACTTGAATTAACCACAATTCAATCGCAAATGTCTAAACGAAGCGATCTGGAAGCTGTGCGCTCTGAAATGGCCCTTTTAAGGAGCGAACTGAAAACAAACAATCACTACCACGATCAAAACCAACAAGTAAACACATCGACATCCTCGAATAGAACAAAGGTCACCATACCGGTAGCGCTGGATAAAAAATCGCCACTTAATGAAATACAATTTGACGATGCCCACTGTAACAATGTGATAACGCCGTCCGCGTCGCCCCTCTTGCGCACTCCTCAACCGTGGAATACAGTAGCTGCATCTAACTCTCATGCACAACAAAAACCACTACAGGCACAACATCTTGAAGTACCTCAAAATGCACGCACACAATACGACAAAAATATGCATAAACTAGAGAAAACGAACTCTAATACTGAAGGTTTCAAAACTGTTACCAGAAAACCACGTAGATCAAGAAATATAACAGGCACAGCGGCAGATAACTCACTCAAAATAGCTGAAATAAAAACAACGCTCTACGTGTCGAGGTTCAACAATAGCGTAACTGAGAACAATATTCGGAACTTTATTGATAGTAAAATAACAGGAAATAACGTCCAAGTGGAAAAAATAACACAACGAAATCCCACACAGTTTGGATCCTTTAAGTTGACTATACCGAATAAAGATTTTAAAACCTACATGAATAAAGAATTTTGGCCAATAGGTACTGTTTTCCGAAAATTTATTGAAAAAAAATACAATGGAAAGGAACAAAATTAAGGTAATCTCAATAAACTGTAAAAGCTTTAAAAGAAACATTAACTTTATTGTAGATATGTGCGATATCTATGACGTAATACTTTTGCAAGAAACTTGGCTATTACAAAACGAAACATCTAACCTATCCAAAGTTCATCCGAACTTTCAGGGATGGGGCACGTCTGCTGTAGATTTAGCTAATGGACCTCTAAGGGGACGACCCTACGGAGGAGTCGCGGCACTTTGGAGGAATGAACTGCAGGCTTCTGTAATACCATGTGGAGATGAACGCATTGCTGGTATACAGATAACCACCAACGGAGGAATAATATGTGTATTGACTGTCTACATGCCAGTATGTCATGCGGATAACCTTACCGACTTCACCAACTACCTGTCCAAAATACACACGATCATTCAAGAGAACGAATACTCTGAAACTATCGTAATGGGAGATTTCAACGCTCACCCATCTTCTGTATTCGGGAAAGAACTATCAATTTTTTACACTGAAAATAATTATAGTTGTATCGATATGGAAAGGCTACCCAACGACACATATACATATATTAGTGATGCACACAATACCACTTCCTGGCTCGATCATTGTATATGCACTAATAATCTCAAGGACAAAATACATAATCTGCAAATACACTACGATACTGACTGGTCTGATCACCGGCCGACATCTTGCGTAATCGCTGCTACCTACCTGCAACTGTCTTAAATGTACCGCAACAGCCTAATAACATAATATGGCAAAGGATTAATAACAAGAAAATTAATGAATATACGTCTGTGGCAGAAGCATTACTCAGTGTAACTTATCAAAGACACTCCGAATCCATATGTAACTCTGATTCTATATGTGAAAAATGCGATCACATACAAAACGTGGATAATATGTATACAGATATTGTAGAAGCCCTAAGAAAGGCTGCCAATACTGTATTTCATCGTGAGAGCGATCAAAGCAGACATAAAACATATCGTCATATTGCCGGGTGGAATCAAAAAGTCAAAGAACACTACGAAAAATCCAGATCAGCGATGATGATGTGGATTCAAAATGGGAGACCATCCCGTGGCCCCATTGCGGATGAAAGAAAACAGAAAAGGAAGGAGTTCAAAAGAGCCCTCAAACACTGCCAATGCTCTGCCGAACAAACAAAGATGGATGATATCGTAAAATCGCTTGACAAAAAACAGTTCGCTCAATTCTGGAAGAAAAGCAACAACCTGATCAAGCCACACGCTCGAATCGCCAGCCAAATTGACGGGTCCACAAATATGGAGGAAATAGCCAGGACATTTAGAAGAACCTTTGCAGATATTTCTGGAAACGAAGCACCGACTGCTCCTGATATCAAGGAATATGATGGACAAAATGTCAAACTCTCTGAAAATAATATAATGAAGGCCATCAAAGCTACTAAGGCCGGTAAATCTCCGGGACACGATAGTTTAAGTATTGAACATATAAGGTATGGAGGTAGATACATACCTAAACTACTAAATATTCTGTTCAACGCAATTCTCAATCACAACCATTTACCGAGTGCAATGACAAAAACCATTATAACCCCGATCCTGAAATCGGGACAGCCCGACATGACCAACTCAAGCAATTACCGGCCAATATCCCTGGCAACTATAATTGCAAGGCTATTTGAAAGGGTAATTCTGACTGAAATAGAAGGTAAACTCAATTCTAAAGACAATCAGATGGGCTTTAAGAACAGATTATCCACTAATATGGCAATCTACTCTGCAAAGCAAGTAATAGAATTTTACAAGAAACGAAAAACTACTGTTTACGGGTGCTTCTTAGATCTAAGTAAAGCGTTCGACAGGGTCTGTCACGAAACCTTATGGGAGAAATTGAAAGCTAGAAATATACCTACCATGTATATCAACACACTATCCCGATGGCACTCCCAGCAGGAAAACGTTGTACGGTGGGCAAGTACGTACTCCCAACCGATATACTTGCGATCAGGAGTAAGGCAAGGAGGGTGTATGTCCCCAATCCTGTTTAATGTTTACATGGATGAATTATCTAATCGCCTGGACACCAGCAGGCTGCCGTATCAATAATCTGTGCCTAAATCACATTAGCTATGCGGACGACATGATTCTCTTAGCTCCGTCGATCAAAGGGTTGAGAATTCTATTAAAAATCTGTGAAGAATATGCAAATGACCACCACATGATGTACAACCCCAAGAAGACGGAACTAATCGCATTCCACCATGGAAAAACTCTCGAGAAGATGCTCCCCCTACAACTCAATGAGGAAAACATAAGTATATCAACGAGTGTAAAATACTTGGTCACATCATCACTGAAGACCTCTCGGATGATGGTGATATTGAACGACAGAGGAGAAGTATCAGTGTATTGTCCAATATGATTGCCCGAAGATTTTTCCAATGCAGTAACCATGTAAAAAAAACATTGTTCAATGCATTTTGCACTAATCTATATACATGCGAAACTTGGTGTAACTACCGAACCACCTCGATGGAACGACTCCGGATCCAATATAATGATGCATGTAAAATTATATTTGGATTCAGAAGATATAGCAGTGCATCGACAATGTTCACTGAACTAGGACTGCACGGATTCGCCGGTCTAAAGAGACATCGGGTCACTGGAGCCAGGATGCGGCTAATGGCTTCCGACAATGCAGTGGTGACCGCAGCGTTTCAGCACCAAACCCCACTCCTGAGTGAGCGCTGGGCCCGAGCTTGAAGAATAGAATTGATTAGTTATTTATTTTTTTATATTTAATTTTTATATATATAAATATATATTTTTTTTATTTTGTTTTTTTTTCCTATTCTATGTTAAAAAAAAAAAAAATCTGTTGTTTTAAAATGTTATAAAATATATTATATAAATATGTACAATCATATGGGACGTGTGGGATTGCACTATCCTCCCCACATCCTGGAATAAAACGTTATTATTATTATTATTATTATTATTATTATTTAAAAATTACATACCTACACGCGGTGCCTGGAAACTAGTGGTAGAAGCAGAAAACTGATGAAGCTAAGTCACAAAGAGTACCAAAAAAGACTTATTAATTTTTCGGTTCGAGCATATCGATTTTATTCGGTATTTAAAGGATTAAAAAACTTTGGGAGTCGGGTCTGGGTTTCGACGCATTTTAAAATTAATAAAGTTGAACTTAAGCTATGACGACTGTCGCAAATTCAATTATGCATATTAGAAGATTTTTTGTACTTTTTGTATGAATTCATAATGACTGCTATACCACTTAAGCCATAACTTAATGAACAAAAAAAATTAACTCCACACAAGAGGCCCCGAGAAAATGGTTTCCCTCGGGGCCTATGCCTTTATGAGGAGATGAAGGAGTGAACATGTGTCTTGAAGAGACCAATGTTGTAAAAAGGAGGAAACACAGAGGCCGTCAAATCGTTCCACAACTATATCGTAGCACACCAACTGTACTGTAACAAGGATTTTGCACAAGATGTGTGGATCCTTTTACATACATTAAATATAGGTATCTTTCCGGCGTGTGGCGCATCTTTCATCTTTGTGTATTAAACTAAAGCTATTTAAATGTAGTTAAATTGTCTTCTATTTCGTTTTTAGTGTCTTCATTAGGGTTTTTTTATATCGATCGTCCATGCGGTACCCTGGAGGTAGGAGGCCTGAAGTCGGCTGTGAAGGAGCCTCCTTGGCTGACTTCTTTTGTTTCCAAAACCAGGGTTGATTCGCATAAGATGTTGAGATTATGTTTGTAACGATACACTTGTGATCACTTAACACGGGGTATATTCAAAATTGCTTTTCAAAACAGTTCACATAAACTAGCATTTCGTGATTTTAATTATGATGCTGTCCTCAAGGATCTCAGAAAAGGAATGCGATTAGTTTTAGAAAACAGAGTTTGACAACAAATTTTATTGATTATCGTTAAAATCACAGAAAACTATCTAAAAACAAGGTAGAAAGTTGAGAAAACGGCAACACAGACGTTGCGTTCAAGTGAGGGGATCATGGACCCAAAGACAGAAAAGAAATAAATGAAATTCAATCAATTTGGAGGTGGATGACCATTTCTTGGATAACCAAAACCATCCCTCCCTTCGCGGTGTAAGCCGATGGATCGAGAGATCAGCTATTCCCTCGATAACAATACCTTTAAATGAAAAAAACTCTTTAAAAAATTATAATGACAACGGTATGAGAGTCCCATCATCTCGTGTTCGTACAAGACCTCATATACAAAATATCCTCCATAGTTTAGTTTCTTTTTTCTGATTGAGCAATATTACTTTTTAAAACTATTGACACTAAATTCAAAATAGATGACCTTGTGCTCTCATCACCCAATGTCCTTTCGCCTCATTACATTTCCCAATATCGTGGAAGGGGCGATATTGTCCCACTGCATCCAGTGGCGTACCGTGACCTATATTATTTATTTATTATATTATTATTTTTAAGGGGGCAGAAAGGTTCAGTCTGTTGCTGAAAATAATTTCTGCAAATTTAAATAATATTTCTTAAAAACGAGATGAGTATCACGCGTCTCCACCGAGATTAGTACCTATCCAATCCGAGTGGTTCATTGAGAAATTGAGCAGTTAGCTCCTGGCCTCCTTTTTACGATAAAAGATAAAGCTCACACCGAGGGCAAACCCGGTGGCTCGGGAAGTGGCTCAGTAGCAGGAGTACTATTTTAAGCAGTTAACTACCTGGGCCATATGTGTGAGCACACACCACTTGTTTCCTTACATTCAAACATCATATGGCTTTAATTGTAGGTACGCACTCCTTGCTTCATCGTCATTCAAACATCACATCACACACCACTTTATCTGTTAGTTGCTATTAGTAGTTAGGGGCAAATAGTACGTCTTTAAAATTCAGTATAATTCAATTCGAACATTCATTGCTTTTGATTCAAAACTTTTCTAAAGATTAAAAAATCTAAAGATTAACTTTCCAAGGTGTAAATAGTCGCGTTAAGACTCGGCATCCCGAATTTCTACTAATTTATAACATACTTTCCTTTAACACTTTTAAGTTTTTAAGATATTGAAAAAAAAGTTATTTTTGAAGATAATATGTAAACTTTTCCCACGCCAAAACGATAATGATACGAAATTCCCTCGATAGAAAAAAAATCGCAAAGTATGCTACCAAAATTATTATAAACATGTTTTTTCTGTTATTTTACAAGTTACACGTATGAATTTTTTAAGTGTTCGTTTAAATGCTACTTAAGCGAGAGATTTTTGCTCTATTTTAAACGAGTCGTGTTTTATCAAACATTTTCACAATTTTCACTAAATTATTATCGTTTTTTTTAATATGAGCGTGCTCCCTCTAACGTTCGTATTTACATATCTCCCTTTAACAATATTATAAAAGCATACAAAACTTATTTGCATTTAATTTGGAGGTGTTAACCTTAATACATCACTTTTCATTTTAATTCTAATTCATATAACTTTTTTATAACTTATAACTATTGTTAATTGTACTTACTGATGTATGCATTTTTGTTTATATTACCCACGCACAGGCAGTGCCTTTGTGGGTTCCCATCACCTACTTTTTACTTTACGTAGATTTAATTATTCCTAACTTTTGATTTATTTGTTTCTTATATGTGTATTTTGAAATGTTTATAATAATGGGAAAAAATAAAGATTAAAAAAAAAAAAATAAAATTATATTTTGACCGTAACCGGTTTAAGCTTGTTAAAGCCATCTTCAGACTGGTACAAATAATTCTTAATCTATAGTTGATACACATAACATATGGGGGAGAGGGAGGGGGTAGTCTTTAATGATTTTATTTAATTCAAATGTTTTTTCCATGTTTGTTGCGATGTGGTCTTAGATGATTGGATTTTTAGTTAGGGACCGTTCAAATATTACGTAAGCAGATTTTTTGCAATTATTAATTCCCCCCCCCCTCCCCCTCGTTAGCAAAAGTAAGCCAAGCTCGTACCCCCCATTTCATCGGAAATAAGCAAAGCAAAGACCCCCTGCAGTGCTTACGTAATACATAATGGCCTCTTACTTGACAATTAGCAGTAGACATAATTATCTCAGGTTTATAGATTACTTTAATGTTGTGTGGGGAATAATTTACTGATAAGTAATATGAATTATTAATAACCGATATTATTGTTGCCATTCTAAGACAACATCTATAAACCCGAGATAATCATGTCTACTGCTAATAGCCAAGTAACTAAAAATTCAAACGTTAAAGACGACGTGGCAACAAAAAACGTGGAAAAACCTTATAAATCGAATAAAATCCTTTCTTATGTATTTTAACTTTTAACTGTAGATTAAGAATTATTTGTACCAGTCTGAAGATGGCTTTAAAAAGCTGAAACCGGTTACAGTAAAAAATAAATTAAAAGAAAATAAGATTTATATGCGTTTGATTATGTTGTTGTAATGGATTTCCACAACGAATTGTCAGTATCAAAAATAGAAATATCTTTCCTTCTCTTTTTGTACGCTAACTACCGGGCCTTAAGTCAGATATTCTAGATTAGTGCAAATTTCACGAATCCAGACATTTATGAAATACAGATATTTTGTTACTACCAAATACCTACCAGTAACAGAAAAAAAGTTCAGAGCGCACGGCTAACCGGTAACCATGTCAGTAAAAGGTGATAAACTTTTTGAATTTCCACCATCATATCTGCTTTCCATGACTTGTACCTTTTTCCACATCGGATTATGACTAGTAGAGAATTGTTAGAGAATCTGGCAACATTTGACGGTAATAAATACTCCGCACCTCTTTATTTGAGTTTGGCCTAGACCAGTCATTTAGTGAATTAAATCTATTATTCATACATTTACACCGTAATGTTACACGGTAAAGGCTGGCAGATTTTATTATTGCAAAAGTAGAGAAGACATCGTGATATTAAATTTAAATAAATTACCGTGTAAACACCATTATAATCAAAATAATCGACGTGTTTCGAAACCAATGCATGAAATATTTTATTTCCGTTCAATTACAAAGTAAATATAAGATTTTTGAAGAAGTATCTTTTTTTATTCTATAAAAAATATATAACGGGACTTATCATCTCTATCAAATTGTGATGCTACCTAGCATCACAATTACGAAAAACGGATTCTATGAAGTGTTGTTTTTATTAGTATGCCGGAATACAGAAAACTTGATTTGAATATCTATATATATAGATACAACGGCCGCAAAAGTCCGACCAAATTGGCTAGAATCCTGCAGTCCTTGAAAATTTTCTGATACATGAAATTCAACAAAAAATCGTTATGGTGTGAATGTAAAATGCGCACGAACCACAGTTTTCAAATAAAAATGTTGATTGCAAAAATGGCGAACATGAAAATTGACGAAAGAAATCGGCCTAAATTTTGCAATATCCTCGAACCATAATAAAAAAATTTCATAGGTCGACGTTCATCCGCTTATTAATTAAATTTTCTTTAATTTAAACTTTGAATGAAGTGAATCGGATGAAAATTCCCAACTTGAAAAGCGTGCTTTTGAGAAAAACGGGTTTAATTTTTTTTTTAATCCGGGCCGCTCCGTTGTGCGTTCTCCGTTCTACCTGGTTGGCGCATTTCGTCCCTAACTATATTTCAATGTCGAATTTGATGCTATTATTTTGAGAATCTATTCTCCACAAATGTAGGAATATTTTAAGGCAAAAAAGTCAATTTTGTGGATCGGTTGGACCAGACTCCCTCCTTAAAGGAATCGCAATACGGAGAACATATTAAGCCCGTGTTCGCAGTATCTTTATGCAACGCTTAATTATTTGGCCTCTTTCTGAACAAAACCATATCCTAGAAATATAAAAAGGTGAATGGTGGAAAGCATGAATAAATATATTCCCAATAGGGGTGAGGCTGACGAGCCGGAAATGAGGAAGAGGAAGGTTGGCTATTCGCGCAGTCGCCTGCTCAATTGTCCTCTTAAAAATGTCAAATTTATTTTTCCCTCGGAAATTAGAATAGATTAGGCATTTCATTTGACACTGAAAGCTTTTTTGGAAACTAGTGTCCTGAGAGCATCATAACTTATCTAAAATCGGGAAAATAATGCATTTGAGGAGTTTTCCGACTTTAATGCGGCCGAGAACATTAAAAGTTGTACCCCGACAATACATTAGTGCCGACTCTCACGAAACGTTATTTTACATCACGTTTTCTACGGGACTGGAAAAGCTATGAAGGATGTGTGCCGACTATTCTGAGATATCCGTAAGATAGTTTTGCTAATTTCAATAATTTGATTTTCTTCCAATTTCCGTACATTGCCACAAAACAACTTATTCTTCTCTCACGTCGTTATCTCAGTGCTAATTTTTATAATGAAGATGAGGATAAATTCTACCAACATAACCATGACTATGTCATCGTTATGTTGGTAGAATTTATCGTTTTATTAAGTAGTTGGTTTACACACATATTCTAAGGAGTTAGAATAAGTTTTTTTATATAATTGGGTTGATGTTGGATTTATCTAGTATATCTTCAATGATTTTAAGGTATTCTTGGACAGGGACATTGCTAAAAAGCTCTTTTAAGCAATGTCCAATTATTATTAATAAATTTTTTATTTTTCATTAAAACACAAATAACTTTGTATACATCACTTTATTTTATACACACTACATATTTCACGAACAATGTTCACATCATAAGGAGAAAAAGTACTCTGAAGTTACAAATTAAATACAGATCACAGATTAAATACAGGGAAGGAATAGAAGGAAGGGGGAGGGGTATTAGTGGGGGAAGTATAGTGGAATTTGGGATTCAGGGTCAAAGGTTTTTCCGAGGTCTCTTATTTCGGGTGACAACAAGAAAAGTTCAGTTCAGTTCAGACAAGTTCAGTGCATAACTGTATTTAATAGGATTTTTTATTCTGAAAAAAAAAATCATATTTGACATTTCATAATGTTCAGTGTAAGTTTGTTAATGGTACACCACTCTGTGAATTTTATAAAATTTATTTGTTAATATTTTTTTATGATTTTATATCTTTTCTTTTTATCAAGAAATAATAATATGTTAACATCAGAGAATATGGAAGTGACATCATTTATGTATTGTATTAATAATATTGGACCAAGGTGCGAACCCTGAGGCACGCCGCTAGAAGTTTCAAATTGGATGTAATAAAAAAAAAATTTATCCAAAAGACATACATATCCATTTTAATACAACAGTCAGTTTAAGCGCCCTTGAGGTGATTTTTCACAAAAATGGCGCTCTACAAATGAAATCCAATTATTAATATTATTACTATTATACGATTTGTTAAATAATGCTTAATCCAGCATAATAATTTATCACTTATTTCCAATTTTGACAAAACGCTTTGCTAACATCAATATAATCGTAATAATGTTCTTGGCCACTGCCTCATATTATCAACGGTCTTCCGAGGTATTACATAACAGTCCGTTAGCTCGGCGAATGAAAGAGTCATTTTACGACAGGCAGAGACATAATAATTCTGCATCCTCTCCGATTGTGCAGTTGTTGCTGTTTCCTCTCGCAAATAATTATCGCCATGATTTACTGGAATTTAGGTTATGTTGTTGTGTTCGCATTATTATCCCAAAAATACCCAAATAATGTTTTCTCTGTCATTTCTCATTTATATCAGGCGTTCTATGCAATCCTTCCACGTAATAAATGTGTTACTCCCGACTAAAAATATACGACCTATTAACGACCAAATTCCTGTGTTTGATGGTCTCCGTGGTTGGTGAAGTGACAGTTTCCAGACAGATGAGGTGGCGATTTCGAAGTCCAGCGCACGCAACAAAGTTTTATATGATTATGTTATTTAACAAATAATTCACTAAAGAGTTGTAGATATTTTCAACATTGCCCTGGCGAGATATTACTATTCAGGATCGAAACATTGCTCTATATGGCTTCAGCCGCGTTTTGTGACTAGATCTGAATATTCAGGTACCCCGCTTCAGCCTCACAATATACCTCAATTATTTTGGATGCCATAGTCTCACTGGCTCTAGACGGTTGGGAGCAGTTTTTTTTTACATGAGCTCCACACAGGTGGCCCTGAGGAAAATAATCTCCCTCAGGGCCTATGTCATTTTTGGGGATGCTGTGTGGAGATTTTTTTTAAAGTAAATGAAATGGAGGAGAATTCTGGGAACGAAAAGGGTTTAAGGGGGGGGTAGGAATCTGGGGTTCAGTGTGTCCTGGTCATCCAAGACCAAGACAAACCTCACCCCATGAACCCGGGCAATAAAGGTTCCCGGGGCGGCGGTACCCATTCCCGCCTCCCAAATAGTTATTACAGTTATACGGTATTTATATTAAAAAAATGTTACCGTCCAATTCTTATGTACTTTTATCGCTATATACGCATGTATACCCACTAGAAATACCATCCATTAGAGAGTAGGTTATAATGGAAACCATCGTCAGCACAACTTAGTAACTTTTGGTTGCAGTTCATTTAGCAGGCGCTCTTTCTCTTACACCGCCTGACATCGAACACACGAACGTTCAAGATGAAAATTTCACAACGATGATGAAACAGAGTTCTGTGTGTGAAATTTAAGCAAAGATTGGTCAGACTTTTGAATCACTAAACACGCCCACTGCGCAATTCTTGTGTTAGTCCTTTATTCGATGATTTTTTATATACTCGTGTTCTCCACTCGGACAATGTTATCCGCGTAAAATATCATTAAATTGAATAAATTTGAATTTATTTTCGTAATAACGACGTGGTTTCATTTTGCCTTGTTAATTTCGTGTTCTTGTTTCAGTTTTGAAAGGTTAAATTTTGTGTTATTATTTTTAGATGTGTTCCGATGCTAACGGACCTAACGGACGCATGCGGAGCCAGGTTTTGATTTAGGGTGGGGCAAAAAATAAAAAATTTAGAGTAGGTACTGAAAAAAATAGACTTCTACAACATATTCATACTTTACACTCTATGAATACAAATAATTTGAACGGAAAAAGGAAAAACCATCCTATGAAGTGCTGTAAACTTGAAAACGCGACTCGGTCGACAATTCCAGAGGTCATTCATCGGCAAGCCAGGGTGGGGCAAGCGCCCCACTTTGCCCCACCGTGCCTTCGCTTATGTGGTGTATGGTATATGATATTATGCTCTCGGTATCGCCCTGGTGAAAGATACACAAAGAGCCGTTCTAAATCGAATCACTTGAAATGGCTTTAGAATTTTTTGTGTTTGGTGACCAGATTTGAATAGCCACGCACTTCTCAACCTTCCTCCTCCTATCTCCTTTCCCCTTGCCTATAAGACTCATAGCCTACCTCAATTATTTGCTCACTGAATTCGGAAAGTAAGATTGTCGTGCAGATTTATTTTTATAAGTTACCTATTTGCTTATTACAAAAAACGGAACAGTAATATAAATAAACATACTACATATTAAAGGTTAGTTAGATATTGCAAATTATGTCATGTTCAGGTTTTCTTCAAAACTAAACTACTATCTAACCCGGGGTAGGCAGAGAAGACGGACCGCCAAACAACTCGGCCCTGGCACACACTCGTCTACACTGGTCTGTGGTTTACCAACACATATTTTAACATGTGAATTCCTATAAAACCCTTAACTTATTAGTACCTACAACCTTACTCATCGACCATCGTTAATTTATTTTATATATAGTATAAAGCATACAGCGTAGAGAATAGAAAAGAAGGGAGATATGGCAAAGAAGCGTGTCGACTGTCGCCGAGCTGAACCTACAAAGTTAGTGCACAAAACTGAACCTACAAAGTTACTGGACTTGACAGACTTGATCTGCAGCAGAATAATACTTGGTCGGTGCGTATGGATGAACGATGTTGGCGACTGTTGTAAGCACAGGTTTCATATTAATAATGGCTCAAGCCCCATTGACCTTATTACACTTATAAACTTTCACCTTTCCATCAAACTCCGAATGTTTTAGCTTCTTTCAAAACACCAATCGTTCTACGGTTTAGATTGGTTAAGATACTATAACAGAATGCACATAAATAAAATTTACAAAATTTAAAGAAACTCCCGACACAAAAAAAGGCTGATAACCTTGAAACGCCTAAACAGATTTTCATTAATTGTAGCTAAGAAACATCTCTATAACGTCAGCTTTCAAACAAAAAAACTGCATCACAATCGGTCCATTCGTTTAGGAGCTACGATGCCACAGACAGACAGACAGACAGACACACAGACAAGTCAAAATTATAACACCGCTCCTTGCGTCGGGGGTTAAAAATACTGACAGCTGATTCCCCGACAGTTGGCCCTCCGAAATGATATTTATTTTGAAATTATAATTGTTTGTGCATTGTTTACCAATTTCAAACCTAAATATACCTTTAACAATAAGTTGGTATGGATATCAAACAAATTTATTTTCAGTGTCGATTTTTTAAACTTATTTGCTGATTGCTGATATACCAAGGAAAAAGGTAATTAGTTTTATCATTATTGCACTTGAATGAAAATAAGTTTATTATTGTTGTTATTCGGCGGTATATCCTCTCTGCGCACCCCTTCATACACTATATTTTATCTAAGTAGATGCACAGTATTTTCTCTAAACTGACTGTATATTGTATATAAGTATGCTGGGGGGGTAACTGCCGGGGGATTAACTGTTATGGAACCAGCACGGGCATCGATATAAAATAACTTGGTCGATTAGTACGGATAAACTATGATACGGTGACATTGCTGTAAGCACAGGTTTCATTCTAATAATGGGTCATGGCTCAACGACCTTGTTACAGATATAAACAAACTCCCAACACATAATATTATGCATGTAGTCCAGAAGATATTTTACATTCTTTCAAATATTTTCGAAGCCTCCTTAGTAGGTTCGCATTATAACTTCCATAGAGCCTTGAATAAACAACCTCTTTCACTTCGGGAACCCTTTAAATCATATACACACACGGAAAATATATGGAAATTGAGCGAGGTTCCATATTATACGAGAAGTTAGGTAAAATATCCCCTCAGATATGGTCAAACGGGCGTATTTCTGACCCGGAAAATCACCTGAAGATCTTTAGAGAGATATTTATTACTTTCTCTAGTACCTACCTTGAGACTATCTGAGGGCGCAAATATTGAAAATTCGACCATTTTTCGAGGTTAGCTTCAATTTGCGTCGGAAATTTCGATTTGTCCGTGGAAAATTCGTTGTGTTTCGCGAATGAATTTTGTTAGGGAAGGAAATAGTGTCAGAAAAAGGGTTTAAACCTATTTATGTGAAGTTTTATTGGAGGGATTATTGTACAATATTACAATATTCCTGTTTTGCTGAGAGCTCAGACTATTGGAATGGATATTGAATATTGTAAACTACAATGCCGATAATCAGTATTTAAAAAAAAATTCTTTATTCATTACCTTGTAGTCACATAATTTGAGGATTTTTCGACCATCATGCTGGGTACAGTGCAAATGAAATATAAAAAGACTGTAAAATAATATAAAAGACTACAAAATGAATATAATATTAATTAAAACTAAAGAATAAAAAGAAATGCCAATGAATAATAAATTAATACAAAAGAGTATGAAAGAATGTAGAGATAAAATATATATATAAAATCAAAGTAATGAGTGACTATGTGGCAAACAGGAATGGATTATTATAATGATGATATTTTATATGTGCGTGTTAAACTACATTATTAGGTTTTTTATTTTTCAGTAATTTTTTTACAAATAATTGCATTTCTGACGGCCGGTGTAGTATTGCGGTAAGACTCTTGACTCGCAATCCAAAGGTCGCGGGATCGAATCCCGGTAAAATAGATATTATTTGATCAATTTGTGTTATTTCACAATTAATTAATTAAATAAATATTACAATAAAAACAAATATAAAACTTTTTTACACTTTAATTTTACTGACCGTAACCGGTTTCAGCTCGTTAGAGCCATCTTCAGACTGGTACAAATTATTCTTAGTCTATGGTGCATTGATGGCTCTAACGAGCTGAAACCGGTTACAGTCAATAAAATTAAAGCGGAAAAGGTTTTATATTTGTTTTTATTATAATATATTATAATGGTATTCCACCGTGAATAAGTTTCAAAATTATAAAAATTAAAAAATAATATGTAGTATATTTGCAGCCCTTTTCAAAGTGGAAGATACTCTTCTTTTGTAAGACCACCATTCAGAATTGAAACGTTGCTTAAAATGGCTTCAGCCGTGTTTAGTGACCAGATCTGAATAGCCAGGTACTTCCCCACCTTCCTGTTCCCCATCTCCTTCCCATCTCTTTCCTCCCCACTACCTTTAGCCTCACTAAATACCCCAATAGGTGATGCCATAGTCTCACTGGCTCCAGATGGGAGCATTTGGGACTCTTGTGCGGTATTAATATTAATTTTTTTTTTTTTTAAACTGCAGTGGCACAATAATTTTGAGTGAGGCACAAGAGTACCATTGTAACATATCGATGGTGTCAAACACTTTTAAGTAATTTTGGTAAAAAAATATTTTATCTCTCGGCTATTAATATTTATTTATTTACAGAAAAAGCTTTTATTTGTGGTATAAATACCTACTCGTTTGCTCTTTTAAAGAAATTCTACGTTCTTCAACGAAATTTTCCTATTTAAAGAACGTGGTGTAGGACAGGGACGCCTTGGGGCGCCTCGTCGAAGCGATGGGTGCAACATCTGAATAGGACAAGTGGAAAAAGAGAGATGTCGTAACTAACTAACCATCACACCAAGGATGAACAATAACTCAATATTGTTACACACTCCATGATTCATTCACATACACATACATGCATATCTTAATTCATACATCGTCTCACACATATCTACTCTTCTGTTATTCTGACCCTCAACATGGATCGACACAAGTATTTGGTTAACTATTCAATTTTCAATTTGCTTTAATATATTTTTCTGGGCGTCCCCGATGTTTTCTACCATTTACAATCCCGTCATGTTATATTCTCCTTACACTTATTTCTTCATTCAATCGTTCTACATACCCAAACCTTAAATCCAAGCGTATACATGATTTAACGACATATTTCTACAGCATTTAGTCTACTTTCATCCTTCCTCTGCCAGTTCCATGACTCACTGCCAAACATCAGGGTCGTGTGCATATTCCATCAATCTTACCAGTGGAGTTTTGTTTGATAGTTTTTAGCGCGAGAGAAAACATAACATAGCGCAAATAATTATAGCATTTTCGATTTTTTTCTTATCGATAAAAATATCTATAAGTTAAATTTAAATCTTTTAGAAATAGAAAGGAGTGAAATTGAATTTATTTCAAAATAATTTATTTGAAATACAATCAGGCTGACATGTAACCTTTTGTCTCTGATCAAGGTCTGTAGAAAATGTATTCTTAAAACATTTAAATAGAATCATTGAAATCTGCTCTGTTCAATAATCAGTACCAATTATTTTGAGCACGTCCTTATAATAATGTGTTTTCAAAATATTTTTTTTTTATTATAGTCTTTAATCAAAATCCATTTTATTATTATAGTCTTTCATACAAAAAAATAATGAAAATAAAGGTTCTATTTATTTATTTTTTTGCAAAAAAAGTATAAAAACCTACACATTGCAAAAGCGGTAATAATAATAACATAATAAATACATTTACATTAAAGGTACGTATAGTTAAAACATGTGATATTTCACGCTTAAAATCGTTTTAGGACATGGAAAAATCCACATTTCCTGCGAGGCAGTTAATTAACCTAGTGAGTCTTCCCAGGGGCATCACCATTGCTAAGTTAGTTCTGCACCTGGGAACAATCAAAAGCCTGTGATGGCGACCTCGCGTGAAATAATCCGGGACGTAAAATCTTATTTTAGCCAAAATCTGGTACTGATATAAATTCATTTAGAAGCTTACAAGCAATGGCTTGTAAGCTTGTAAGATGTCGCATTACCGCTAATGAGCGGTAATGCGACATCTCTTCTGGAACTGAGGCTGCAGATACCCAGCATTCCCGAGATAAATGCTGTTGGAAGCAGCCATTGGTAAAAACCTTACTCTCTCATAACTTTAGTATCGCAAAAATGTCTTAGACGATGTCCTCTGGCCCCCAAACCTGAGATCCACTCTCGAGAATTACGCACTAAGCTAAAGTAACGCTAACACTAAGCTAAAGTAACTGTAAGGTTGGCGAGCCTTTGAATTGTGTATGACAAAATACAACATCTTTGTGGCTAATTTACACAACTTTTCAATGCATGAAATGTTAAGCGAGAATCATATACAATTCCCAAGTCCTTGCAAATCGCCATGTGTTTCAATGACGTATCTTTGAAACACATAGCGATTTGTATCTTAAAATTAAAATATACGGTATTTTGTGACCCCGTAAAGCACATAACTGAACATTTTTGGTAGTTGAAACCGAGTTTGTTGCCAAAACTCCAGCCGTATCAATATAAAGCCCATTTAACACGCGCTCTGCCTCACTAACTTGCCTGACATCATATATCTCTATCCCGTTAGATGTTCATAATCACAGTTTTGTTTCGGAAGGCACGATTAGGCCCGGATGGATCACGTGACAGTCCACGAGGCAATTCTTACGTTTTTCTTTTACGTTTCCAACAAACCGGAAACGAGAATGTGATGTTCTCATATAATTTAATACATTTTTTAAGAACATTTTTTCACATCTGCATTGTTTTGAAGCTATTATTTTCTTTAGTTTAACACACAATTAGGTTTATTCCGAACCATTATTACAACTCAATGCGTCCCTTGTAACTAAGTAAGCTTTCTTTTGGGAGCTTCTCTGTACCGAGAATACGGTTTTATTCCTACCTCCATAATTAAATCTATTCCCCTTCGTTTGAATAATAAATCCGTTTGTCTGTAACAAAGAAATTGAAACGTTACCAAGAAGAAACAATATGACAAAGTATTTATCGTTCACTGAATATTTGTAACGAAATTGAGGTTTACATTTTCTTTGTAACTTTTTTCTGTATTTTTAATGTGCTCTATTTGTTATACTAAACACAATCAAAGGATTTGTTGTTTTGGAATCGAATAGAAAATATCATTCCAATCGCTATTTTAACCATTTACCATTTCATAAAATGATTAATGAAGGAAAAGATACGCTTGGGAATAAGTAGACGTAAAATATGTTTTTTTATTTATTTAATATTTGTATGTTTTTTACAATAGGTATACATTTTTAATATGTTATACAGTGCAGTGTTACAAAAGAATCTAAAAATAGCCTTTCGTCACTACAAAGAGAGAAAGCTCTTGTTTTTGGTGAGGGATATGAAATCATGTAATAAATGAATATATTGCCGTAATAATAAGAAGTATTGCCGTAACAAAAAGAAAAATAAGAAACACTCAAGATTTATCAACAATAGATTTTAAGATTCAAAAGAAATAATAATAATAGATATGAACTCGTACAGAAGTTTCATAAAATTTTTAAATTTAAGCTAGAATCCATGATTATTTTCGATAATTTTTAGAATTAACGGGAGTTTATTAAAATAAGTTATACCTAGATAAAGATGGGTACTTGAAATGAGCTTGGTATTAAATTTTGTGATTTAAATATTATTCTGATATCTTGCTGATATATTGAAATGTAAGTCATCTAGCAGTATTTCGTTGTAAGTTTGTAGTATTGAATATTTTTTAATACATATTGTATAGTACACTCTTTTTAGGTTTTCTAGTCTAAGAATATTTCTAAGTCTCATACATTTATATATGTATCTATACATTTCCAAATTATTTTGACGAGTTCACAAATATGTGTCTTCCATTTAAAATGTTAATTTATATAAACAGCAAGATATATAATGAGTGTAATTAGGGACTAATGTAGAAGAGAGAAAGAAGGTGGAAATAGAATTTTTCTCAGAGGAAGAGTTTTGTGTAGCCACGCAACACCGTGTAGGTATGTTGTTTAGATTCAATCTCCTACAGGGTGACAGATAATTGATTACCTGATTACTGTGTTTACTGGGAAATGTTACCCAAAGTGTTATCACTTATGCTGCGCAAAGTCAAAAGAATATTAGAAAAAGTCTTGTTTTTGAAGGCATACAGGAAAATGGGTGGGGAAATTTGTATAAAACACTCATCTTTTTGATTTTGCGAAGTGAAGCTTTTAAATTTTCATGTTGGAATTTTTTTTTCAAAAAAAAATTCTTCCGAGAAAATTGGAAAACAATTGCTCGTGAAATAACCCTAATTATTTAAGCACGCCGCGCGCCGCCCGCCGGGTTCCCGATACGAAATATGGTGCGGCAGGAGGAGAGAGGTTAAATTGCGATTACATCAAAAACAATATCAAATTTTTTTGATACATAATAAAACGATTTAAAAAAAAATGGTAAAACCATAGATGCAATATCAATGGGTGAAACATAAAAAAATTCAATACGGAATAACTTCCAATACTAGTCCCAGCGAGAGCTCGTACGTACAAATAAATCGGCGACCGTCCTCACCCTTCTCATGCGTTTTGCATCGAAACCGAAGAGACAGAAGATACTTCATGGATGAGGTCACGTACGACCTCTCGCTGCGACTAGTGTACTGTACAATTTATAATAATACTTGCTTGTAAAACATAAATTATGTTTTGTATCCTTTTTGCCGAGTTCATATTGAAAGTTCATAACTTTGTCATTTTAAAGATATCGAAAAATTAATTTTTCTGACGTAATCTATTTATTGTGACGTCACCGATAATCACTTGACTTAGCACGGGCATAAATCTCCATTTGAATTGATATTAAGAAGTGAGAGATCAACTCCTAAAATAAAGTTGATCATTGCCCTGGTTCCCGTGATGATAGTGCCCGTTCAGAAGGGGCGAATAGGCCGCGTACTACTACTACTGGGCGACAATGCATTGCGTCCAGGTAACGCAACAACAACGCGCTGTTGGAAATCCAGGTGAGTCAGATTCCGTTTTCAAGTCCATTAGTACTAGATGAATCATTGAAACACCATATTTTTTATAATTAAATTCTAAATTATTGATTACAGTCCCAATTGATTCACAATATATCTTAATCAACACAAGATAATCTCATTCAAAATAACTTTCTTAATAAAATCCAATAAATCTCGACTTTGGGGAATTTATCGTGAGATCGGCGAATATTCCCGGGTGCACAGCACTGTCCCGTACACAATACATATTAAGGAAAGTCTAAATGTTCCGTTTCATATTGCTGGTACATTTGCGTTTTGCTCTCGTGGCTTGATCTATTGCAGCGTACGATATGCTGAAATGGGCCAAGCCGACACAAACGCAATATAAAGTGGTCAACATTTGTTGACCAGTAAATAAATAATTATTATTTTTTCCAATCACCCTGTAAACAGCACACTTGGAATTTACCCGCGCGTGGGAGATGATCTCTGATACCTAAACAAGCAAAGGAGATTAAGGCTTGATAAAGATTTCATCTCGTGTGGGCTGTTTTTCTAAAATATTATGTTATATACTCGTACGTGGATACGCTGTTACCACTTAGACGCGTCGTTCGTGAGATAACTTTTTACTTTGTCACTCATTTTCAATGTGATGCTCTGACCTTTGTTTTCTTCTTGGTGATCGATAAATCTACTTTATTTATTTTATTTTGAGAAACATTACATATTTTGTTATAATGAGCTTTGGCCGTCCAACTAGGCAATTTGCCCGTTTTAGAACAGTCAAAATGAACAGATATTTTACATGTAAATAGTGTGTTGACTATAATATTGTCTTAAACTTAAATATAACATTTGATAAATAATATTAAGGTTTTGATGGTAGATACAAGAAGTTACTTATAAGTGTAAATTATATATTTATCAATAGAAAATAAAATATATAGAAGAGAAATAACAAGAACATTCCAAAAGAAAATAAAAAAGTGTTTTTTTAATTTTTTATTAGCACTTATGCTCTTCAACCAATTCAAGAAATTTTAGTATTGATTTTGATGAATTAATCAACTCTAAAATCAAAAAATGGGTAAGAAAAAAAAAATAATGGATTAAAAAAGAAAAAAGAAAGTAGAAAAAAGAATTTTTTTTTTTGTAGTTTTTAAACTTAAATTGTATAAAAATAATATTAAGGTAAGAAATACCAATATAATACCAGTATATACGAATGTCAACAAAAAAGAAAATTTAATGGCTGTTGTTTAACATATTTTCGCATTCAGTTGTCCCCAAGACCAGAAGCCAATCATTTACCAGATTACGCAGAATGCTATCACTTTTTGATTTCCAAGCATCGGGTATAAGATTAAGCAATTTAGGGCCTAAGTTCGAAAATTGTCTTTGAGCTAAGGATGAATAAGTGGTGGGAGGAACTACTGGGTTCCTCTTTGCATGTCTGGTGTCATGATAATGGTCTATGGAAGTGTAGTGGAGCCGCTGTTTTTGGGTATGTATTATGATTTTCCTAATATATAATTGCCTTACATCAAGAACACGAAACTCTTCGAACAATGAATCGCTGGGGTATCTGAACGGTTTTTTGAGTATGACTCTTAGAAGTGATTTCTGAGATTTTGCTAAGGGATCAAGTATTGTTTTAGTACAACCGCCCCAACCTAAGGATGCATAATCTAATATGGAATTACACATGGCAAAGTAAATTCGTTTCATGTCTTTAACGCAGAGAATATTTCTAATTGCCATGAAAAAATTTATAAGTTTCCTGACCTTTGCGGAAGTTAAGTCTATATGTTTATCCCATTTCAGAAATTTATCAATGATAATTCCAAGATATTTAATACTGTCTACACATTCCAAGGTATTGCATTTACATGTAGTTATGTCGTTGCAATGGTGTATAATAATGTTATGAATTTCTTTTGGTTGACCCGCTTGGGTTGGACTGAAGCAGATGAATTTAGTTTTATCCAAGTTTAGAGTGAGGAAATTGATATCTAGCAACTTTTTGACTTTGTTTGTACCGATTTCTGCTTTACTGTGAGATTCATTCCAGGTTTTGCCTTCAAATAATAAAACTGTATCATCTGCAAAGGTAATTATGTGGTCTGCGAAGGAACTATTACATACCTCATTTATATAAATATTAAATAAGTGTGGTCCTAGAGTACTTCCTTGAGGTACACCATATTTAATATTGGCTGGATCGCTTAGTGTACCGTTAATATCCACTCTTTGGCTTCTATTTTCTAGGTAACTAACCAACCGTTTGAATAGTTGACCATGTATTCCAATTCGCTGTAGTTTATTCAACAAAATTTTGTGGGAGATAGTGTCAAATGCTTTGGCTAAATCTAAAAAGACTGCAATGCATTTAATCCCTTTGTCTAGATTACTAGAGATGATTTTTGTCAAATTAGCAATAGCGTTTTCAGTGCTTAAACCATTGCGAAAGCCGTACTGTCTACTAGAGATGATGTTGTTAATTTCAAGATAATGACTGAGACGGTTCTTTACAATTTTCTCAATAATTTTTGGGACAGAATTGAGCAGGGAAATATGTCTGTAATTGTTTATCTGTGATTTGTCCTCATTTTTGTGCAGTAATATAACAATCGAGTGTTTTAAATGATTAGGGAATTTACCCGTTTTAAAGCTTAGATTTGAAATGTACGCAATCGGTATGGCTATGTATGATTTAATAATTTTTAGCAGATTTGATGAAATCTTACCGGGACCACATGCTTTTGATGACTTGAGGTCGTCAATTATCTTCATGACTTCGTTTGATGATGTTTCGATTGAGGCTATTTTGGGACCGAGAATAGGGATAGGTAAATTGGCGAGATCAGTTTCCGTTGTATTACATTTAACGAGAATTTTTTTAGCAAGTGTGTCTCCTACAGATGTAAAATAGCTATTGGCAAAGTTTGCCATGTTTTTGGGGACTTGAGAGTTTGAATTATTGATGTATAAAGAATTAATTTCGGA
Organism: Glyphotaelius pellucidus; assembly: GCA_936435175.1. Classification (NCBI taxonomy): domain Eukaryota; kingdom Metazoa; phylum Arthropoda; class Insecta; order Trichoptera; family Limnephilidae; genus Glyphotaelius; species Glyphotaelius pellucidus. The sequence continues at coordinate 40,168 of OW386560.1, read as the reverse complement.
AGTTTTATTAATTTTAGATTTGGTTACACTGCGAAAAGTTTCCCAAAAACGTTTTGGACTGCAGTTATTTTCGTAAATTAGTTTTTTATAAAAGTTTTCTTTCGAGGATTTAATTAAATTCTTACACAAATTTCTATATTTTTTATAATAAGATTGTAATACCAAGTTATCTGGATGCCTTTTAACCTTTTCATGAAGATGGTTTCTTTTGTGGATTGAATTGACTAGACCCGGGGTGATCCATGGCGTGAGTTTTATTTGTTTATTTGCTATGGGTTTATTGCTTGTGTGTTTGGATATATACTCATGTAGTTTGGTAATAAATTCCTTCATTGCTAAGTCAGTATCTGATTGTTATAGGACATTTTTCCAGTTTTCGGAACTCAGGTCCTCAAGTAGATTATTGAAGTTAGTTCGAGCAACGTATTTAATTTTAGCTAAAGTTGGAGGCTTGTTTTTGAAACAAACAGATGTAGTATAGTGGTCTGAAATAGTAGTGTGTATAACAAATGTGTCGATAAAATTAATATTTTTCACATTAATGTGATCTAGACACGATTTACTCGAATTCTGTTCACGGATGACGCTGTTAATTGTCTGAGTGAAACCGTTTTCCACAAGCAGACACAAGTAATCGTGTATTTGACGGTGGTGTTCATGGATAGTATTAATGTTTAAATCTCCTATAATGATTTGCTGTTCTACTTTTTTGAATTGTTGATGATTGATTGTAATGAATTCAGGAAGGAGTCAATATTTTTGAAAGAAGGTGATCTGTAGATTGCAAATATGCACATGTTGTTATTCAATACTATTTTCATACAGTTTGATTGTAATAATGAAATTTCATCTAGAGCTTGTATGCCGTTCTTAATGTAGATAACAATCGCGCTAGATTTGTTGAGGTTGATTTTAGTGTGGTATTCAGAGTAATTGTGGATTGACTTGGAGGTTTAGTCTTTATTTATCCAACATTCAGTTAATATTATAACATCAAAAGAGGAATTAAATTGATCAAGAAAAATTGTAGTCATCAAGATTCGATATGCTTCTGATATTTTGATGTATGATTTTTAGTCTATACGAGCCCCAGTTATAGTTGTTTAGTTTATTCAGATCTAGAATTGCATTCATGTTAATGCTAATACCGGAATCATTGCAATTATCCAAAGGTAACTGAATCATTATTGTGTTTTAATTTAGAATAATAAGAAGAATAATAATGAGTGTACATTAATTTGAGTACGTAAAAACTTGTCAAAGATGTTGGTATGTCCAGTGAAAGAGAAAGCAAAGGAAATTATGTTTACATAATTATCAATCTTACAGTATATATTAACAATAAAGTGAATTACAGCTAGGAAGATGCTTTTGGTGGTACCTTGTTACAGTACTTATATTCGAAACAGAGTTAATAGTACTTTAATCTTTATTGTTACTAACACAACTGGGAAAGACATACAAAATGTAATTTTTTTCCCAGTAAATAAGAACACAGGCGGGTGCGGGTACCGCTGTTCCGGGAACCATTTATTGGATAACCAACGCCTCTGCCATTTGGTCACCCCAAGTGGTTTGCTACATTTGATCACTTAGCAGGGGTATCCGGATTCATGGGGTGAGATTTGTCTCTTGAGTCTTGGCAACGGGTGTGTTAACCCATCTACAGCGCGGCAGGCAGGATTAGAAGAAACTGGTTAGGGGAAACGTTTTGACCACTCCAGCCGGACTGTTTTGACTCATCACATTATCATCATCTCCTTTGTCCCTCTCCTTTCTCTCAAAACCTGACTCGGCAGAAGATGACTAAATGCTACCCACCGATGCCAGTTCTAAAATATTATTTGTACGTGTCTTAATGTTATTTTTCTTTCTTTTCTTTATATTCACTAAATAATTTAATACACGTCAGTGAAAACCTGTTGTTGGTCAAGTAATTTATACATATTTTATCATTCATTATAAACTATTGTATCTGTTGGTTTTCCAAATAAAATAAAATTAAAGTATGGAAAATACCCACATCGAACAGTATTAATAGGGTAGCATCTGCGTGTTTAAATTTCAGAACCCGGCTTCGAGTGCATGTCTGACGCCACGCCGTACGCGCCGCGCCACAAGTAACATCTGTGTACGTGAAATTTCAAACAAAGTAATTCGGTTTTTTCTTCCTCTCAAACCATTGTAATTCGGTTTCGAATTCAAGAATTCGTCAAAAGATGTCGCCACTTCCGTTAGCAGGTCGCGTAGGTGTCCTTGGTGGGTATAAGTACTACGAATTTGATAATTTGAGTATCTCTTAAAATAAGAAAAGATTGACGGTAATAATTAGTTGTGAATAATAGTATCAGGCGGCTAAATATTACATATGACGTCATTGCTTGTCCCGATTACTTTGTCCCGGTGACTAGCTATCACTGGATGACAGTGGATCTGAACGAGTTTTTAACTTCTAGTTTACATAAATATATCTCCTTCAAACAGTTTTCATTAATCTTTTTTTTTCTTTTCGAACGATTAAAACTGAGTCTCAATTAGATAAAATCATTTCTGAATGAAAAAACACTGGTTTAGTTTAGTTTCCGACCAACAATTGGTGACCCCGAGTCAACAAAGCCGCCCCGCGCTGTTCCCGAACACGTCGCCGAGCAAGTTTAGCGAAGGCGGTCCGCATTACGTATGCATTGTTTTACGTGTTACGCCCTGTTTTACCCGCGGAACAATAAAATTAGGTTCCGGACTCGCTAATGGACTTGTGTGCAGGGAAAGTTACCCGCAGTTTTTTGCCATAAAATAGTTGGGGACCCATTACAACAGCCGGTAGGTCTTTTATGTCGGTTTTCAAGACCTTCAAAAGAGCGGTGCTGGTGTTTTGTGCGCGCTGATGCTTGCGATCTTAAACTAAATAACTAGAAAGTTTGAACCGTGACACCAATCTCCTCGTATCATTCACATTCATATTATTAGCTCTCATACATACTCTTCTGTTAGACCAGTCAAGTATTTGACACTCTTTTTTACATTAACTCCACACAAGAAGCCCTGAGGAAAATAATTTCCTTCAGGGCCTATGTGATCTGAGATGCTGTGTGGAGGGTCTTTTTGAGGAGAGGAAGGAGTGAACATTAGTCTTGAAGAGACCCATGTTGTAGGAAGGAGGAAACACAGAGGCTGGCAAATCGTTCAACAGTCGAGCTGTTGAACTCATGAACAAGGTGAAAAAGCGACCCGTTCTCGTGTGATAAATGTCAACCGTGTACATATCTTGGGCGCGCGTTTGCCGTGTTTCCGGACTATGCACCGGTGCCGAGGAGATCAATGACGCTAGTTCCTCGGAGCATCTTCAGGTATTTTGGAGCTCCAGAGGTGGCTGCCAAATTCAACTGTGGGGCGCACTTGCGATTTGTACAAGGTCAGCAGTTGTGTATTATTCATTATCGGCACGGAGAAAAATGTATCGCTAAATTATTAAGAATTCTCTTCAAATAATTCGTAATTCCGGTAAAAACGGAATTGCAGGCCTTACGAATGAATTAACAGGACGAGGTGGCCTAATAAACAATAGGAAGCGAATTATCAGAAAATATTATGAAATTACGAATGTTTTGTCGTGACGAAGAGGCGCATCGGTGTGAAATTCCTAATAGTTTTGCATTACAATTAGCGACGTGAAGGTTCAGCTGGAGGGGCTCTTGAACTCGGGTTCTTCGCGGGAAGCGGATCCTACTCCTACTCCTTTTCCAAATCGACTCCCAGAGAACCCGGTCTAGTACTCGGACCCAAACCGGCGCACAGTGGTTGCGAATGCTCATTATTGTCTCATAAATCTGTAACTTCTTTGTTTCTTATAAAAAAATGGTGTGCTGATTAAAAACTTAACAATCTTTATGTTGCATATTTTTATTAAGTGAATTATTTTTTTTGATATTAAACATGTAATTTCAAAAACAATTTATCCTTTTTTAGTACTGCGACAAGGTAAGTTTCTGATAAAAAAGAGCAGCGGCAAATACGTGATTTGGCACTGTTGCGCAAAAAATCCGCAAATTTTTTTCATGAACATATTAAAATATAATATTATTAAATATTCCTCATAGAGAAAGTGGGTTAATTTTGATTGGGCAAATTATCACGACGTCTTTTTAAATATCCGAGTATCCGAATAAAATAAAATTGTGATTTGGGACTATTGAGATATTTTGTTACGAAATTGAAAGAATAAATTATTAATTTTCAAATTTTGCTCGTATTAATTTGTGTTTTTTCTTCGTATCGTCACAAAGTATTGTTTTTCTTATTAATCAATCCCTGGATAGTGGAATCTTCCCAGATCAACTAAAGATAGCAAAAATAATTCCGATTTACAAAGATGATTGCAAAAAAAATCCTTCTAATTATCGTCCTATATCCATCCTCTCTGTCTTCTCTAAAGTTTTTGAAAAGGTTATTAAGCTTAGGCTCACTAAATATATCTTATCAAACAATTTACTCGCATCCCAACAGTATGGATTCAGAAACCAATCTAACACAAAATGTGCTGCCTTCGATTTTGTATACGCCCTCCAAAAGCATATAGACCAGGGTAAGCACGCTGCAGGCTTATTTATAGATTTAAAAAAGGCTTTCGATACGGTTGACCATGGGATACTACTAAAGAAGCTAGAACACCTAGGCATAGTAGGCACTCCCCTGAAGTTACTGTGTAGCTACCTCTCTAACCGACACTGTCAGACCTTTGTTGGAAAAGGGACAAGCAGCATGGGAACGATAAAATGTGGCGTGCCTCAGGGCTCCGTACTTGGACCATTACTATTTTTAATATATATAAATGATATTGCTAAATGGGGACTTAAGGGTACAATACAACTCTATGCAGATGATACAGTGATTCTTTATCACAATAATGATTTAAACGAACTTGAAAAGGAAATGGAAAGGGATATAGCTTGCCTGGCAAACTGGCTGCGACTAAACAAACTTAGCCTAAACATAAAAAAAACACATTACATACTGTTTGCAAATAAAAAAAAGTAAGTCTTAATATAAGTCTTGATAATAACCGCCTTGAAAGGGCTGATGTTACAAAATATCTTGGCCTTTTCATTGATTCACAACTCACATGGAATCACCAATTTAAACATGTTCTATCCAAAATTACTCCTATAATTGGTGTTTTATATAGAATTCGCGGGTTACTTCCTCCCTCTCTATTAAAATCGATTTACCATGCTATGATTCACTCACATCTAATATATCTCGCCGGAATCTGGGGATTTGCTACAAAAAAAATGATTTCAGAAGTCCAAGTCGTCCAAAATAGAGCCCTGCGAAATATTTTCAGTCTACCTTGGGACACACATGTCAAAGACATCTACAGAAACACCCAAATACTTCCTTTTAATACCATTCCCACTTTTGAAATAACTAAAACTATATTACAAGTAATTCAACACTCGGCACATTCCAACACTACACTCTATTACAATTGCGACGTACACCAACACAACACAAGAAATCACAACAAACTTCATATACCAAAAATCAAATCAACAAAATATGGACTAAGATCCCTAGAATACATAGCTCACACAAAATATAATCAACTACCCAACGAGATCAAACGTGCAAGTCAATGTAAAAAGACCCAAACTAACATGCTCAAACTTCATCTTATTAATGACTATCTGAAATAATAATGTTGTGTATGTCCCCATCATATGTCCATTTAATACATACAGCTATAAGTTTCATGTAATGCGTATCATTCCCGCAATGAGTTTATTAACTCCTGGGAGTACAATGCTTTATATAATATACTATATTCTGTATTGTATACTTTTGATAAAAAAAAAAAAAAAAATTATCAAGGCAAATCGATAAAACATCCTTAAATTGATATTTACAATTAATGATTAATAAGGAATAATAATTTAACGTGAGTGCCAATATCAATTTCTTTCTGGGGCCTTCACGATTTCTTGCCCAAATTAAGTCTTTCGCGCCAAATATGCTCTTTACACTCCTTTCTGCGTTCGTTGGCTCTACTGCGCCTTGCATTTTTACCGGATCTCCACAAAGTTGTAGCACGCATACGCCCCGGAAATCTCATTTCTACAGCATTCAGTTTACTTTCATAATTCCTCTGCCAGTTCCATGTCTCACTGCCGTACATCAGGGCTGGAATCAGCACTCCAATGTGGACTGGTAGCTTCGATTCATGTTATTGTAAAATCCTTACGACCATTTCAGTACCATATTCTTTTAAAATGTATAATATTCCTTCATATAGGTATATAACTTACAGCGAAAGCGATTTTTCACAAAAAAACGAGTGTGACCACACGACTGAAGTAAAACTTCTTTATTGTACTTCGTTCGCCTCGCCCGATCACACTTTTCGTAACGCTCGCGTCACGATTCACCAGCTTACTCCCCAAGTCAAACGTGCGTAAAGAAGTTTTACTTCAAAAATGGACCTACACAAATTATGCATGTATTATTGTTACAAAGCTTGTCATGTTATGATAGTACATTTTAGTAAAATATAGCCGATCACAAAGTAAATTTTTTGTTGAAAGGTTGTTGTAATAATTAATCTTGTTTATGCCCTTAACTACAGAATTGTTTTTATTTCATTTAGAAAAACTTGGTCGCCAAGAAATTTAAACAATAGGTATTTTAACAAACTATTGCTGTCACTGTCGCTCTCACTCCCTCGAATAGGGAGCAAAAGGGACAACCGCAATTTAGGCTGAAAATACCTGAATAAAAACATCAAAATCGACGCTTTATGTTTCCCATTTTTCTTCTACAAGAGTAAACCGATTTTTAAGATTTTTTTACTAACTGTATTAGAAGAAAACACTAAAGAAAATACTTTATCTAGTTGTATAATGAACGTCTGTTGACGAGTTTCAAACCAGGTAATTTTAACAATTTTTGGGGGGTCCTAACTCCTATAAGAAGTAACTTATCAAAAAAGCAAAATATACCGACATAATAGTAGTCAACATCTATATAATATTAAAAATGTTTGCAGTAGTATCAAAATCCAGAGGGGAATTTGAGAAATACGTTTGTATAGACAAAATGCTGGTCGATGTCCTCTTATTAATATCAAATACTTATTAATCGATTGAAAACCAAAACGATTATAATGATAATACGAATGCGTTTTACGAAAAACAGCGGTCGTACGCTTTATTACATGTTCATTATAATAATAATATTAGTTTATTCCAGAATGTATGCAGGGGTGGTGCAATGCAATACATTCCACATTTGAAAATACCAAAAATAAGAAGAAGTAAATAACAATACGTACCTACATAAAATGAAAACGAAACTGAAAAAATATTAAACACAGAAATGAATGCAAGAAGCCGTTTACGGAGGGTATTTGACCGACTCCAGAGGGCCATCAAGTAGATTGGGGGGATTCCATCCAGGCAGTCTCATGGAAGTGATGATTGCATACATCGATTGGCATAGTCTGCGCCGTAAGCTTCCCGTGCGGTGGCGGAGAAGTGCTCTGAAAGTGTGCAGTTGCAACCAGGAACATTTCCGTAGCGCTGCAGTATATCGGTAGGCGCAAAAGTTGGCGATAAGCATTATTTTTTTTATTTTTAAGGAAAGACAAACATTCCCGGGTTACGAATAACCCTACAATGTTTGAAAATCTCCTACTACCACCACAGCAAGCCGAAAATGTTGCTTGAGTCGTGGTGGAGAACTTAAGTCAGCCGAGGAATCGAACACGCGACGCCCGGGTGGGACCCAAGCGCGCTGCCTAACCAACCACTGACCGGTCAAATTATTGTTGACGACTTTATCTACCCATAATTCTGACGTGTACAGCAGTGTGCAGTAAGTTGGGTCATTTAACAAAAAATGTTATTTTAAAATTCTAATAGCGTTAAAAGGGTGCCAAATGGGTTCAAAACAACGTGTTTAATTTTTTTAAATTTTCTGATACGATCTTCTTCCTCCGGATTCACTTCAAAGTTTTGAAAATTTTAATATTTTTTTGAAAATTTTATTTTTAAAATTTATATTTTTTTTATCAAACCATATTTTTTGTAATCTTCCAGAGCAAATGTAGTAAATTTCGACGAAATCATTTACAAAAAGTCTCAAAATTGAGTTTCACAAAATAATGCCGAAATTTGACAGTAAGAAGGATTTTGCTGGTATTTGAAAGCACTGCCTTGAGATAATTTGAATTAAATTCAAATGTACTTTTTAACAAACAAATTAAAATATTCCCTCTTTTTGTGTTTTATTAAAAAAAGTTCATTTTTAATGTTTTATCTAACATTTTTTTAAGATTTAACAAGGTTGGGTTTTTCTCTATTTTGTGAAATTTCAAAGTCAATCCGGAGGAAGAAGATGTTATCCAAATATTTAAAAAAAAAATGGTATGATTTTATATCTCCATTTAACACCCTTTTATCACTATTAGACAAATCAAAACAATAAATTTTTTCCCCATACAGTCGTGACCCACCCTAGTGTGCAGAATGTGCGTTGAATAGTTTTTAATTTTTAGTAATAATTTTTTTGGACTGTAAAAGTGAAATCGCCTTGACAGCATCCTGCTTTATCGGATAACTCTTCTTTATGATGCTGCCGCACTCACATTCGTTTCTCTTTTTCATAAATCTAGACACAATTTCCTTGTGTTTTCTTTGACTGTTCATTTTGGAGTGGTTTGAAGATTTTATTTATTTTATTTTTTATTTATTTTATTTATTAAGTTAAAAGAAATATAATATTTCGCTTTCTTAACTTAAATACAGAGCATTACATTATGTTATTAAAAATTCTGATTTTCAGTTCACCCCGCATAAATTCTTATAAATACTCGTATTAAACAATATTTAGCCTGTTCCATCTTCTTCTTCACCGTTTGACAAAACACCAAAACTCCAATAAAACCCTTTCAAGCAATATCTCCAACTTACGTCTCCTCACACCGCGGATGTTGGGATAGAAGTGGATACCACTGGTCAAACATCGATGAATGATCTGTTTGGTTGGACCGCAATATAATATTTAAAAAAAAAACTTATTTTCTGTTCTTTGGAATCTACCCCGAATTCCGAAATTCTACTTTCATAATATAACATTCTTCCCTTGAACATTTAAAGTTTTGAGCTTAAAAAAATAAATGTTATTTTTAAGGTAACAATTTTAAAATCTTCAGAATAATATGTCATTGTAAGCTAATACAAATTAATTCTTTCAGTAAGCCAAGTCTTCAGTAAATTCACTAATTGTTTGTTGGGCACAGTTTTAAATTTTAGCAGGTAACATATTATTTAAACAACTGGGAATCATGTAATTTAACGTTCTTTGTCCATATTTATTTGTATGGTAAATAAGAAAAAAATTCAAAATTTTAAGTAACCCCCGACTCAAAAGAGCTGATGACCTTGAAACGCCTAAACAGATTTTCATGAATTGTAGCTAAGAACCATTTCAATCATGTCAGCTTTCAAACAAAAAAAACACATCACAATCGGTCCATTCGTTTAGGAGCTTCGATGTCGCAGACAGACACACAGACAAACACACAGACACGTCACACTTATAACATCGCTCCTTGCGTCGGGGGAGCGGTGTTAAAAATGTTGAATTTAGGATAAAGGAGCAACTAAAGTGTTTAAAACATAATATTTTCTCGAAATTTGCTGAGTATTTATAATAGGAAACTAACCATAATTTTGATTTTAATATTGGTATAGATATTTTGCATTGTAATGTTAGTGAAATCTGTTTAAATAAACTGTAAATCTATAAATTATAAACGGAGTAAAAATAAATAAAAATACTATCAATGGTGAATGATGCTCTGCAAAATTTCTTTCCACTGTAACCCCTCCTCCAAGTCCATTCTCCCATCATATTATTATTTCTACGTAAAAAAAACTCCCAGGATCTTGCATCATTGATCTCTCGGCACTGCCCTCTGCGCTATCTCTGACGTAGCGGTAGCAGTAAAAGGGAAGATTTCCTTCGACCCCGATCTCCAGTTCTCTTGCAGTCCTGTCGGCTGGAGTGAGTTACTTAGTTCCCAGGGTTCTTCAGAAGTCTTTTCTCCACATCGCACCGTCTTTATAGGGGTCACGTCTGGCCACTGTGCTGCTGGGGACGGTGCGAAGAATTTGAAGGATCACCTTCCTATCCCACTGCCACTGTCTCGCATCGGCACTGCCTGTGCGTTGATGACACCAGGGGCTGCAGACTGTAGATGCTGTTTTCGTGTTGTTCGCTGCCATGGAAACGTCTTTGAATTTCCTTTTCCATTCTCTCTTTACATTCTAACGTTTGTTCCTTTATATACTCGTAAATGTAGTCTCTTCACCAGCTTCAAGAACAAGAACAAACTGACTCAGATGAAAACAGTTAAAAGTTTTTGGTATGTATAAATGTATGTTGTGTCGTGTAGGGACAGTCAGGGGCTTTTAGATTCTTAATTATTTGTAAGTAGTAGCTTCGTTTATTGAAAAACTAAAGTGAAACTTGAAGTAACTTGAAGTCTAAAGTGAAAACCGATAGAGGTACCAATATGGTCTTTAAAACGGTTCGGAAAGTGGTGGGTGCCATCGACTGATCCCTTCGGTGACAGTGCACAGTTGAGAAATACGCGTCCAACATTGTACATGGTAACACGGTTGATAGAGTCACATACTCGACGGATCGGAGGTGGAAGATTATCCGACTTTGTATTTCCTTTTTCCTACAATAAGGGATTTCTTTTCAAAACCTAGGTTCACTCCTACTCCATCCCCAAAGATGACGTAGAAATTATTTCATCTTGTGTGAATTTAAAAATCAACAGTTGCGATTTCCATGGAATCTAACTTATATGAGTACCATGCTTTTCCCATTTCGGTTTAATATTTTAGGGGAAGTATGAAGCAAAAGTTTGGCATTAAAAAAAATCTTTTTCAGTCAAACTTCTGGTTCTTTGAGGCTTAAAATGCGTTGTTTTTTTTGTATACGCTTCTAAGAATATGTTTTTAATCGTAAATATTTTAAGAGAAAAGCTCTCTAACAGATTATTTATTCAAAATTACGTCAAAAATTTTTTTAGATTCTAACTGTTTTATTTTATGTTTTTACCGAAAAAGAGCTGGAAAAGATAATACTAGTACTATGAATGTTTTGATAATTGTTAAGTGAAAAATCATTTAAAGTAGTACTTTTAGCAATAGACCTCGCATCCAAAAGACGAACGTTCCTCATTTCCTCTAAAATTATGACATTTATAAGTAGGTATTGAAATACCTACCTACAAAAGTTTAAACCATAAAATACTTGTTTTATAAAACATTTTTAAAATTTCTAGCAAGGAACTGTACAATTTGTTCGGAATTGTGCAATAATATTCGTACAGTATCGTTTCAATTCTGAATGGTGGTCTTATACCAGGGCGATACTGAGAGTATTTTCCACTCTGGAACGAGCCGCAAATTTATTATATATTATTCTAAATTAAATTAAATTAAATTAAATTAATTTAAACAAGTAACGGTTATTTTATGTTTTAATTGTTTATTTTATTTTCTTTTATTCTTTATCTTCTCTTTTTTCTCATTATGTAATATACGTATGTAGGACTATAATATGCAATGTATACACCAGTTGCCTTTATGCTTTAATCCTCTGTTTTATAACAGATAATAACTTAATAGCACATAAATATCGAATATTTTTTATAAGTTTTATTTTTTTTTATTCTTTTTCTCTTTTTTATTTTCTCCATTTTCTTTTTGTTAGTTCAAAACATGTTCCATATGTTCATACTCATCCTAATTTGACTGTCCTAAAAGTAGTTCTTAATTCCAGAAGGAATCCCCGTTTTAGGACAGTCAAACTAGAAAGTTTGAAGTAAAAAAATAATGTAGGTATAGTTAATGTATAATCTTGTACTAAATAAATATATTTTTAAATTAATTAACTGTGAATTAACACAAATTAATCAAATAAAATTTATTTGCGCACGCCAGGATTTGATCCCGCGAACTCAAGCTGCGAGTCAAGAGCCTTACCCCTCGACTATATTGATGCACAAGTCAAGTCTCACGACATAAACGATTCGCTTAGATAATGATCCCTCCACCTCTCCAGAGGTCAACACCATTAATTAGACAATGACGGGTCGTGACTCCGTGTCACCAGTACAGTCGCCGGTCGCCAGATTGCCACTCCATAAATCGCCATCACCGCCATTGCCGGCGCGTGATCATCTCCCGATGATCTCCGCATCATTAATTAAATCTCGGACACGGATATATTTACGAGCACCTCGGTACTAGCCGCCTGGTACAAGCCGCCCGGCATATTTTAAATGATAAAACGTGACTGACTGCGTAACAGCATAATACATTCAAACTTATAAAAACCACTTTGCAACCGGTGACAAATGTTTTCTGTTTATTTATAAATAAAATAAGATTATCACTTTGTAAAACATCACTTGTTTAATAAAAAAAATTATCTCCATGAAAAAAACCAAAGGTTTCTTTGTCGAGAAAAGATTAACATTAATAAAAATAACAAAAGACAAACAAGAATAGACAAGTAAGAACTTTAGACAAGAATACGATACAGAATGGTGATTAATTACTTAAAAAGTGTCATAAAACAATTTTGTAAAATGAAATATAAGAAATAACTTAGAATATGTAAAAATTGCATTTATACTGAATATAAAATTATAAAGTTTGATTTCTAAGCTATTAGTTTGAAGACTAATCCCTGGTCATGGCTGGAAGGATGAGCAGGATCACTACTGCCTTCGGACGATTCATTGAATCTTATCTTTACTTTTATTTTTCCATAATAAAAGTATTTAGTTTTGTTTTAGTTTTTAAAGAGAAATCTGCCTTCTTAGTCAGACACCCTTTCTGGGGGAGTGTTATGTTTAATCATGTTTATGTATCAATAGATATCTCTGTAGTTCTATTTAATTTTCAATATGACGTCATTTCATTTGGATAGGGTTCTAACTTCACTTCACCTTGTTCTGAGATATGAGGTGTCAAAGTTTGCGTAGACGATTTCTCACAATCTATTTACCAATTTCCGATTTCGAAGTTGAAAATTGTTTAACGAATTTTAAAGGAAAGTATTGTACAAATTAAAATACACTAACTAAAATAAAAATATATCAAAATGGATAAAGCACTAAAATGGAAATTTCCATTCGAATCACCCGTAACGAGCATTCTAAATTTGAAATGTCTTAGTCAGCGTTTCGGAGAAATTGGATAATATGATCTACTTTGAAATGACCTTTCGTCTTGTCATCTCATTGAGTGTAATGATTAAGCACGAACTTGACAGAAACAGCAAACTGTCAATCACGGCAACAGTTACTCACGACTATTGTAACTTATATAAATACCTACCGGTTGGTGTCCGGCATTGCACGGGATTTGAAAATTTAAAAAGTGTATCAGAAAATTAATTTTATTTTTTTTTCGTAAAAGTTGAGTTATTATTATATCCTGATGAGCTTGGTCGAAGCGAAACCGGTAGATTATAAAAAATAATAAATTCGAGGTTTAAATACAAAGTGTTTTAATTCTTTTAAATAAAATATATATTGGTAACATGGTTGAGTGGGGTTTACTCGTTGACACGGGCACAAAACAGAGAGCGAGCAAAATAAATTTTTCAAAATGTGTATGTGAATTTCAAGATTCAGAAATGAAACTTTGTCAAAAATATATACTGCTTATTGCTTATTGCTATGCTTAGTGACCACATCCAAATATTACATAATAGTAACCCACATAATAGTATTTCACAACCTTCTTCTTCAACTACTTGGACTTGGACTTGATATAATTTATTGACAGAGTTCTTAAACAATGAATTAAAATGGATTTTCTATGAAACGGTTTTTTTTTTGGTGATCAGAACTGAAACTTAAAACTATACTGCGACTTGATGCAGGAATTATTATTATAAGTGGTATTATTGTAATTTTTTTTAAATATGTACTTAATTGCCTACTCCTTGCGGAGGATTATTTTAGGACTTTTGTATTTGGTAATTTCATTCTCACTATATTGAGTGAGAGAGTTAATGGTCGGATTTTCATGTCCGGCTAGGCCTGCGTACAATTTTTCCGATTGGGAAACAATTAGCTCCTTTATCAGAGGAATTTTTTGGCTTTATGTAGAGTGTTAACCTTAATACTCACTACCTCAAAACGCGAACGAGTAATTTTATGTTTGTCGAGTTTGGATCCCTCCGCGGGTCGACGTGTGCACGTAATCGTGATAATTCAACTATAACTACTGTGTTTTTCGGAACCTTTATGATGGAATCTAAAGAATCAGGTGATTATCATAACCATTTAACTTGTGTTTTAGGGTGATAAAAAATGTTGAAGTAACTATTTTTCAAAAGGTATTTTTTCTTTAAGTTTAGAATTCATCGAGACTTTTAAAAATGTATCCGAGATTTGCGAATGCAAACACACGGAACCCAAATTTTTATAAATATAGATTGCTGAAGTATTAAAAAGACTGTACCAGGTTGAATCGCGCAATGTATTTTTTTTTTAATTTTTTCATAAAATGATAATTTGTATTGTCCCAAAAACATACTAAAATAATAAAGTTACGCTAGATACTCAAAATTACTAATTGTGCGCAGTGGGAGAGATGGATTCATTCGTCCGTCACTCCTGGACACACTGACCCCAGATTTCTATCCACCTCCCATATCTTTTTCCTTCCCATTCTCTCGCCTTTCTCTCCTGAAAAGACCCCCTTACTGCTGTAAAGCAGCCCCAAAGCTGATGCAGGCCCTGAGGTAAATTATTTTCTTCAGAGCCTCCTGTGTGGAGCTTTTGTAAAAGAAATAATAGTGTTGCCAACTACTTCCCAATCTTACTCTTCCCCTTCACCTTCTCTTCATCACCGCCTCCAGCCTCATGACATAGCAAAATTTCCTATAATCCCAATGATTTCAAACGTTTGGGAGCAGTTGGGACTCTTATGCGCTGTTCACCCATAAAAAACCCATAACGTTTATACTATTTACAAAATGTTTCCTATAAACTACTCAATAATTTTCAACACATTTTATTGAAATTTATTCGAACAAAAATGTCAAAACCACTTTCATTTGATTAAAATTGAATGAAATTCTCAGTGAAGATGAAAATAAAATCTATTCGTCAGTACCTCCGAAGTATGATATAGGGCAAATAGGGAGAGGGGGGGAGGGGGAGGTGTGTAGGAAGCGGTTAGGTTCTAGGTGCCTACAGAGTAAATAATTTATAGGTATAATACAAGGCAACTCTCAACACAACGGGGCAAATATATTTGATATTGATTTTTAATTTTTAATTCCGATTGGATTCCGTCTATTGTACTTTATTGGATCGGATTCAATCGAAAGAATGCTGATTTATTCTCATTTATTGTCATACAAAAGCTGTTGTGTTCGACTTTTTATCCGCCCTCGCGTTATAGTTTTGTGAAACCAGTATTTATTGGCATATTATTTGGGTTTTTTCGGTCTGATATTGTGATAAATAGCATTTATTTAACAATCGATGTTTTTAAAGTGAAAACTTCTTTAGTGCCGTTGTGATTTGAAACTCTATGAAACGAAAAAGCGACACTAAAAAGAGACAAACATACATCTACAGGATTAGTCTGCGAGAGAATGAGGTAGACTAATCGGTCTCCTCTTTATGCGGTGCTTGTCAACTTTAGTTTTGTGGTAGATGCCCACTCTTGTCTACTTTAGTTTTGTGAAGGTTTCACTTCTACCGCGTGTAAACTGCACACAATTTTTTAGCTGACCAGTCTGAAAACGGCCTTAACGGGCTGAAATCAGCTTTGGTCACAAATAAATTAAATGGTAATAAGTTTTATTGTTATTACAATATATTATTATTATATAATGTATATTTGTTGTATTTTCTTGTTACTATATTATAATGTATATTTGCGGCACGTTCTAGAGAGGAAGATACTATCAGTATCGGCCCGGTGAAAGACAACCGTGAAGAATTGAAACATTGTTTGAATGACTTTAGCCGTATGGTGACAAGATTTAAATGGCCAGGTACTTCTCCACTTCTTCTGACCCATAGCCTTACAACCCAATATTTACGGATGCCGTAATTTTGACGTATTTGGGAGCGGTTGGGACTCTTTGGCGGTACTCACATCAATAATTAAATCAAATCAGCGTTTGACAAGTAAAGCCTTACACCACGGAGTGTGCATTTATGTAATGTGCCACCAAAACCTAGCTCTGCTGTGGAAGTCGATGGCAACCGGAATCAGTTAACGGAACGTGGTTCAGGAAAACGCCGCCAGAGCTTCGTGTGTTTCCCGCTTTTCCCGCTTTCCAATTTTCCCCACCGACAATCATTAATGTCAACTTTTTATCAGCAAAATGTCGCTCATTAATGAAGTTTCTTTTTGTTTATGCTGTGCTTCTACTAGTATAAGACAAAAAATATTATAGAAGATGTGTACCTATCGTCTTTTACTCCATCTTTGGCCTCTCGTAGTGAAACTTAATCAATATTTAACAATCTTAGCGCAGCGAAGTTCTGTTTTTATTTATTTATTTGTAAGATACTTATAGAAGTTAAATTAAGTCAAGCCAAAAAGGTCTCCTATGTTAGAGTTACTTGGAAATGTAGTTTTATTATAACAATTAATTTTAGGGGAGGAGAATAGGAGGAGGAAAATAGGACAAGGAAAGGAGATGTTCCCGATACATTCCACACTCTTGTATTAATTTTAGATCGTACGCGTTACTTCTATTCGGTATTTCTGAAGGGTATTGTTGAAGATGTTTATTTTTTTTTTTTTTGGTTTAAGGCAATTCACCCTGGAGAGAGTGCTTTGTGCCGGTAATATTTAAAATGGATAAGAAATTTCGGTTAATCTAATGGGAAAATAATAAAACAAATTAAATATTGGACTCATTTAGATCACTAAAACAAATTAAATATTGAATTCATTCAGGTTAATAAACTTACATAAAGCTGTATGAACACGAGAATTGTTAAGAGATAAAAGGTATGAAATGTTAAGGGGGGACTGGTGTGTGATTTTAATAAGCCGGCGGTATATGTTCTTGAAAGATGAATGGTTTTTACAGTTAAAGAAAACGTGGTCGAGGGTTTCCTCTTCCACACCGCACTGGCAGAACGGATCATCTAAAACTCTAATTCTAGACAAGTGAGATGCAATTGAACAGTGGCCAATTCTCATTCTCGAGATACATGAAATGAATCGTTTTGAAAGTTTTTTACCGTGGAACCATGGCTTAGCAGGGATATGGTTTTGAATTCCCGCATAGAAAGATCCAGTTCTTATTTTGGAGACTGCCCAATTTTCTTCCCAGGCACGAGTCATATTAGATTTAAGAATCGGAAAGACATCGGTTATAGGAATTCTAAAATTTAATGGGATAGTTCCGGAATCTGAACCAGATTTGGCGAGAAAATCGGCCATCTCATTACCCTCGATACCCAAATGGGCAGGGACCCAGGCCAATATCGTCTCAAACCCAGATTCACTAAGATAATTGAGAAGATTTTTTATTTTACATATAATATTGTCTTCCGGATAACGTAAAATATTTGACCTAATTTTAGTTAGAGCACTTAGCGAATCAGTACATAGTAAGGTTCGATGAATGTTGAGAACCTGGATTTGATTTAGCGCTTGTTCAATTGCAAAGCATTCGGCTGTAAATATGGAAGCTTCTTTCGGTTATTTATAAGTGAGATTGATGTTGAATTCTGGACTATATATAGATGCTCCACATATTTTATTTTCAAATTTGGAACCATCCGTGAAAAGGATGGAAAATCCAGGGAATTTCGAAGCCACTATGCTTTTAAAACAATCATCCACATTTTGAAATTTATTTGGGGAAGATAAAATATTCTTCTGAAAGACTGATGTTATTGTGTTTGGCATAAAAGTGATTGCCTTAAATGGAATATTGTATATAGGAAGATTGGGAACTTCTTGAAGATATTGGAGGGAAGATGATAGAGAATTATAGAGATGAAAACTTTTAATTAAGAGAGGAAAACATTGTTTTTCTCTCAATCTTTTGTTAGAATTCAAATTAACACTTAACCTATTAAGACTTTGTTTAATAGGATGATGTGATAACGATAAAGCCTTGAAAATATATTTATTGGCAAGGAATTGCCTTCTGAAATATAATGGAGGCTCCACACATTCCACCTGAAGAGCATTAATTGGAGAAGACTTCATAGCTCCAATAATCATTCTGAGGGCTTTTGATTGAATTCTTTCCATTTTCTTATCTAGATATTTAGGGAGTGGGTCAAAAAGGAATGAGCCATAATCCAAGTGGCTCCGAACTAGGGAATTATACATTAATTTAAGAGTGGTAGGGTGAGATCCCCACCATACTCTGGAAACTGCTCGCATCATATTAAGTCCCTTTTCACACTTTGTAGAAATTATCTGAATGTGTGGAAGCCAGGAAAGTTTATGGTTCAAAAGAAGACCAAGGAATTTGATTTGAGTAGCGGTTTGTAGAGGCACATTATCAAAAGAAATTGAGAATTGGGGAATTTTTCTTTTGCGCGTGAAAGCCACGACCCTTGTTTTAGATGCCGCCAGATTCATCCCATTTATTGACAACCAGCTTTTAATATATTGTAAAGCCAAATTCATTTCCTTAGCTGCAAGAATAATATTTTTATGTAACAAATATATAAGGATATCATCCGCAAAGTAAAGACGCTTGATAGAAAAAGGAATTACTGAGTCTAGGTCGCTTATATAAATATTAAACAACAGAGGACTAATAACAGAACCCTGGGGCAAACCTCTCCATAGTTTGCGCCTTAAGCATTTAGAGGAAGACTCAATAATAATGGACCTATCTGAGAGTAAATTAATAATAAATTGGACTAATTTCGGGGGGATTTGTTTTTTAATTAGCTTTTCTTTCAAAACATTCAGTAAAACATCATCGTAAGCTGATGAAAGGTCAAGGAATGTGGCCAATGTATAAGAATTTAGGGATTGGGAAACTCGGATATCAGTTGTGAACAAACTTAAATTATCCATTGTAGATTTCTTTTTCCGAAAACCAAACTGATTTGGTGAGATAATATCTTGACTTTCAACAAACCACTCTAATCTGTTCTTCATCAAACGCTCTGCTACTTTCATCAAACATGATGAAAGAGCAATAGGCCGATAAGACGAAATTTCAGATGGATTTTTTCCAGGTTTTAAAATGGGAATGATTTTTTGAGTTTTCCAATCATCCGGAATTAGTCCTGTTTCAAACATATTATTAATAAGAGATAAGAAATATTCAACCGCCATATCAGAAAATGATTTAATGAAACTATTAAGTATTCCATCGGGACCCGGAGCAGAGTCAGAAAGGGTTCTTATTACTAGTTTCATCTCATCAATGGAGAAAGGAGCATCTAGCCAGTTAGAGTGAGATGGATATGGCTTAATAGAAGGCATTTCTTCACATCCGGCCACTGGGGGGGCTATTTTATCCGCAAATCCTATAAGAATTTCTTCTGATATATGCTTGGTACTCGGCGGAGAATACGATGATCCGAATTTTTTTAAGCTAGACCAAACTGAAGATTGGGGAGTTTCCGGAGACAGGTTCTCACAGAACTTCCGCCATCCAGCGCGTTTTTTATTTTTCAAAATTCGTTTGGTTTCTGCCTGGGCTTTTTTAACTGATAAAAAATTTTCTAGTGTCATACACTTACGAAAAGAGGAAATTGCTTTTTTACGAGAGTTGACGGAGCGAGTGCATTCCTCGTCCCACCACGGATTAGAGTGTTTTATTTTAATGTTCGCATTGCGTTTCGGGATGGATTTTTCTGCTGCATTTATAACCATAGAGGGAAACGTCTCACATTGCAATCTGATGTCTCCCAGGGACGATTTTTTTTTAAAATTAATAAGGTTATCTAGTTCAGAAGAGAAAGTGCTCCAATTCGCATCATTTATTCTAAATTTGAGATTATTTTTAACTGGTGGAGGATAAGTGTTAGATTGATGTTGGAATCGGATTATAATTGGAAAATGATCACTAGAGAGGGGATCGTTTAGGATGTCCCAAGAGCATTTAGATGCTAACGAATATGAACAAAGAGATAAATCAACAGCACTTTTCCGTTGATGAGGGGGGGTGAATCTGGTTGGAGATCCGTCATTTAAAAAACATAGGTTATGGGTATCAATAAAATCTAAAAGATTGCGGCCAGAACGATTTGTTATTTTGCTACCCCAAGAAGGGGAATGTGCATTAAAATCTCCTAGGATCATAAAAGGGGAACAAATCTGGGTTAAGATTGGTGCCCATTCATTTTCAATAAAAGTGGTAGAGGGAGGAATATATATTGATAATATTGTGATATCAGATAAGACAGCTGCTATTATCTGGATATCGTCGGAGGGAGTATGTATATTAATTTGTTTAAACGGGATAGAATTATGGATTATCAGAGCCGTGCCGCCTTTACCATCCGGTCTGTCGTGTCTGAGACAATAATAACCCGGAATTCTTAAGTGAAAGGAGGGTTTTAACCACGTTTCAGAAATGGCGGCCACTGAAACGTCGTGTTCGTCGAGTAATTGAATTAGGTCAGATTTGTTAGCGAAGAGGCTTCTACTGTTCCACTGAAGAATTTTGTTCAGTTTCGAAGTCATTGGGGAGGCAAGATAATAAAGATTTAATGTAATCGGCAGCGTTGGACGGTACAGTATTGTTGTTTGTAAGGATAGAAATTAAAAGGGTAATTAAAGTTTGTATAAAAGAATTATTATTCAATATTTCGGGGAGAGCAGGAGGGGATGTATTACTATTAATGGCACACCCATTGGGGTTCCGAGATTTGGCATTCCCATTCGGGCTGGTCAAAATATTATTCAATTGTTTTTTATCAAGGTAAGGAGTATATTTTGGGTTGGGTTTGACTGGCTTGAGAATGGTTTCTCTGTGAGAAGATGACGTTGAATTTAAAAAGGTGGTTGATTGGAAAGGAGCTGAGGACGATGTCATCTCTGCGAAAGATTTTTTCGCAGGAGAGAATAACTTTGAGGCCTGGAAGTACAAAATGTTGTCGGTAGCCATTTTATGTTTTATGTTCCTCTGTCTTGTCAATTCCGGACAGGCTAGACTGACCGCGGTATGTGCACCCGAACAGTTAATGCAAATGGGATTATTGGAAGATTTTGGACATTGATCAAATGGGTGATTTTCTCCGCAAAAGTAACAACGTGGAGGGGAGCGGCATACGGATTTTGTATGTCCAAACCGGCAGCAATTGAAGCATTGAACAGTTGGAAATTTATAAACTTCGACGGGAAGCGAGGTATAATAAATAAACACACGAGACGGAAGGGATTGTCCCTCAAATGTAACAACAACAGATTGGGAAGGTTTCCAGATCTTGTTTCCATCAGTAGAATCCTTGTAGTTCAGTCGACGTGCTTTTATTACTTTCGACTACTATTCAAAGCATCAACAATTTCAGCCTCTGGGATATCCGTGGGAATTCCTCGAACAAGACCCATTCTCGTAAGGTTAAATGACGGGATGAACGATTTATATTTATGTTTTGAGAGCGAGTCAATTTTTTTTACAAATCATTTGCGGAAGCGGCAGTATTAAACTCGATAGATAATTAATTTGACCTTCCGGTTTAATTGAACCATTAACAATACCAAGGTTATTATTTTTTGAGTCAAATAAGAATTTTCCAAAATCTAAAGGATGAATAAGTTTTCCTTGTTCAGTTCTCTGAACAATTACGATAAAAGGACCGGAAGCGGAAGCAGGATAAAGTGAGTCAGTACTTTTTGTATTATCGCTAGCTAAAGTACTTGTCTGGGTGTTACTATTGGGGTTAAGGTCGTTAGAGGTCGAGGTTTGTTGAATCGGCGGTATAGATTTAACTTTCGATGGGATGTGAAGGCTATGCGATGGTCGTCGTTTACGAGATGGAAGCGTAATAGAAGCCTGGCTAGTGTTAGATTCCGAATCAGAAAAATCTAATATCGATCCTGGGTCGGGAGGTCTATCTTCGTCTTCCTCCATTATATAAAAAAAAAACTTAACTTTTAAAAATTAAACTGAAAAAATAATACGCAGTCTATTTCATTGACTGTACAAACAAAAACGGATTAGCCGTAAGTAGGAATGCAAACAAATAAGTATACGATAAACAGAATTAAATAAAATGTAACAATAATCTCTTATCTGTATGAGGCACGGGAACGGGCGAACGGCACTAAGCAATAGGTAAGGTACACACAACCACTGTTGACCGCGGCTCGAATCGGACTGTGAAGATGTTTATATTGTAAACTTTTGTATTATATTGCGCACATATACGGGGAATTTTTTCAACTATTAGTTCTACTTGTGAGCAAATGAAGTAAATTGGATTGTCTTTTTGGTCTTATCGAAAAATGAATTTTTATTAAGTTTACCAACTTACCAGCTGTGGCAAGTCCAGGTCATTATTCAGAATTTTAAATAATAAGTATTGGTCAAATAAAGGTGAAATTGGTAAAAATAAATGGAGGGAGGTTGTGAAAGTTCAAGGATTCGGTGTAATTTGAAAAGTGTAAGTTTTGTTTATAATTTTTGTGTTTAAAAATTTTCTTTTTAATTCTTTCGATTTTTTCGACACGGGCTTGGTACAAAGGAGTCAAGATCGGTGTGCAGGGTTCTAAATGGAGACAGATGTACGCCGTGTAAAGGGAATAAAGAGTTGTAATGTTGCGGAAAGGTTTTGTTATACGAATAATAAATTCCAGCATTTGTTGGCTTCGTCGATGATTTCGTCAGAGTGTTGTATAAAGTTTAATTAAGCATTAAATTTTTTTTAATAGTTCTCTAGACTTTATGTCCGGGTTAAATCTTCCCCACAAGAAAAATTTAACCCTTCCACACACTTTTCCACAAATGATCATCTAGTCAATCCACGCGATGTAATTGCATTGTATAAGTATTATTATAATATATATATTGAATTTATTAATTCAAAACTATACAAGAACAACACGTTAACCTACCAGAGACCATATGGGAAAATACTTCACCGACTCCAGATATTTTCATATCAGAGGGTTCGGCTCAATAGAACTCCTAACTGAACCGATAAATCCTACTGATCCCTCAATATAAATATTTAAAAAAATCTTTCGTAATCCTACATGTGTTTAATATGACTGATTTTTGCATCTTTATATAAAGATTCTTTGATAAATCTAATAAGCCTAAATTTTTAATTAGAGAGCTAGGTATAATGCCAGTAGCCGAAATAACAAATGGTAATATTTTTATAGTCCGAGAATGTCAAATTCTTTTAATCTCATTTCCTAAATCTGTATATTTTCTAATTTTTTCAGAAACACATTTTTTAATATTACAGGAATTTGGAATAGCGACATCAATGATATAAGTTATTTTTTTAATTTTGTCATATCGGGTTGAATCGTTCTGTCTGTTAGTATAGTTTTATCATTATATATTTTATAAAATTCATTTTCTAAAAACGAATTTGGTTCGTATTCATAATATGGTACTACATTACGGCAGTCAATCAATTTATGTTTAATTACCAAACTTTGATGAATTATTTTTAAAACCTGATTGTGTCTAAAAGTATAATATTCGGAAGGCGCTAATATAGAACATCGCGATATAATATGTTCTATAGTTTCCGGAAAAGCCAAACATTTTCTACATAAATCATCAATTTGATTTCTATCTTTGATTACATACTTCCTATAATTTATAGTATTAATGACTCTATCCTGAATGGCAAGCATAAATCCTTCTATTTCTGCGCTCAATTCTCCAATACTCAACCATTTGTTTGACGAAAGTTTGTCAACATACGTTTGGTTGAGATAATTGAAGTGTTTGGCGTGAATAATTTTATTTGACCAGGAATCTAATAATTCCTGGTTGGTATTTAAAAGAATGTTGGCATTATCGTCGTGTAAATTTAAAGGTGTAATGTTTCTATCTGCCTTGCAAATTATTTTGTGTATTTCTGAACTATTAGCTTTCCTATGGAAAAAAGTTCTCAGCAATTCTAACTGATTGTTTCAAAGAAGTTATTTTGACTATAGGTATAGTAGAGGTCTACCTCCTAAATTTCTAGGTAAATTAATTCGTTCTATAGCTTAATTTGGATGATGGCAATTAAACTTTATTAACGTAGTTCTAATTAATCGTTCTAAGCTACCTAAATCTGTATTGGACCATTTAATTATGCCAAATGAGTTCGTTAATAAAGGTATTGCCCAAGTATTTATTGCCTTTACTAAATTTTTAGCAGATAGATTGCGTTTTAAAAATTTTCTGACTCTACTTTGAAATTTAATCCTAATATCATTTTTAATACTAGTATGATCTAATCTTTTCGATTGCGGGTATCCTAAATATTTATAAACCTCATCCCCTTTCATACTTTTAATTTTGAAATTTCTAAATATACCCTCGTCTCCATCTACAATTTTGCCTTTCTATTTCCATATAGAAGGATCGTTCTACATTTATCTACACCAAAAGTCATTTTAATATCATCTGAATAAATTTTAACTACCTTTATCATTTTCTGTAAATTTGGTTCAGAATTCGAATATAATTTTATATCATCCATAAATAATAAATGCGAAATTATTCTACTTTCTCTCGTATTACCTTTAATTTTTATTCCAAACTTGCTTTTAATTAACATTTTAGATAGAGGACCTTGAAAAATCCCTCTTTTTATTGAAATGCCCGGTACTACTATTTTCTGACCTTTTAAATTGACAAATAAATCTGTATTCCAAAAGGTCATAATATTTTCCAAAAAGCTAATAATAATCGGGTTAATTTTAATTTTATATTTATATTAGTATTACCCCAAGGTCCCTGATGGATTCTACTTCTTTAATATGTGTCTCGTTTATTGTGTCCTCGAAGGAAAATTTGTTTTTGTTGCGTGAAAATGTTGCAAATACTTCAAAATGCAATAAATTATCATTTTCACGCAACAATTGTTATAATTAAGACCAATCGAAGACTGCATTAAACTTCAAGAGGACCTCAATCGTTTTTGTCAGTAGAAGTTTACTCTAGAAGTTTAATGCAGTCTTCGATTGATTTGATAACTGGG
Source organism: Glyphotaelius pellucidus (assembly GCA_936435175.1). Taxonomy (NCBI): domain Eukaryota; kingdom Metazoa; phylum Arthropoda; class Insecta; order Trichoptera; family Limnephilidae; genus Glyphotaelius; species Glyphotaelius pellucidus. Next base: position 14,961 of record OW386560.1, on the reverse strand, counting down.
TATATATTTTTATTGTCTGTATATGCTAGGTATTGTTACGTTACAAAATAGACCGCCAATATAGAGGCGCGCGCACTACCCCCTCCCGCGAGCGACAAACCGAGCTGCCGCTAGACCAACTCTCGAGCGGCAGCCCGCTCAGTCTTCAGCAAGCGAGCTTCACGGGCCCACGTTCCCCGCGAATATGGGCGACACAAGTTCAGTTTCGCCGGTTGGCACTTCCGGTCCACGCATGGACGCTGCGTAGTCTGAGAGAACAAGTGCGTAAAGCCGCTGTTGGCCCATAAACCAAACGTGAGTCAATTACCATGTTACCCTTTGTGTGCAATTAATGTCTTAACCCTAACCACGCGTGATAGAGAGTAGAGACGGACATTCAAACTAACTTTCAGCTAGGATCGTTCCTTTTATGTATTATTGTGTCTCCTAGAATTGAATAAACTGTTTATGTGATAACCTACCGTGTTTTGCTTGACGAGAGAGGCCCTGGGAGAATGGAGAAGCGTGAAGTTCCGAACCACAAGCACTAGCCTTGAGGTTACGAGACATCCTGCTTGCACCGAATCCTGAGCTAGTTTTTATTTGGGGCAGATACAGCAGCTAATTGTATTAAATATGTGGGAGCTTTCTCCAACCCTGCCGATAGCATCAGCACGCCCGTTGACGCTAACACTGGCGCTAAACGTGGGGCCATTTAAATTTTTTTCTGTTCCACCACGGCCTCGTTCCCAAGCAACAATTGTAAACTCTGAAATGTTATTATGATGTATTGTTTATTCCCAATTGTCTAGCACTTCCAACAGGAATCTCGGCGCGAACGTAATTTCGAATCACAATTTAAATTATTACGGGCGCGATTTTATCATTTGTGACTCGTCACTCGACAAAATATTACCGGTATTCCAACGCAAGGTGCCCAACCTAGGAAGTTGTCGCTGCAAATAATACAGTGATTACAAAGTGTCGGCCGATTAAAATTGCTATTTTCAATACAAGTGAATAGTGGAAATAAACACAAATTAAAGAAGAATTTATTCAACAATTAAAATCATGTACATGATAAACAAATCATCCGCTTGGTCTCGAAAGTGCTAAATATTTTTAATAATATACTATATTGCAGCTCGCTGGTACGTCTCTTAAACGGACACTTGCTGACACCTAGGGAACAAGTGGATTTAAATTCTTTCTGTCATTTGACAATTAAGTATTTTTGACTCTGTCGTCTGATGAAACCGGATCATGCCATGCCATGCCAAATCACATTCGAATAATGCAAAAAATACTAAATTCGCGTTGACGTGGATTCCTTGACATCTGACACTATAATACCTTGTCAATTGACAAAGAAGGTAATATCTTGTCGAAAAGACGAAGGGAATTCGCGGGTAAATACCAAAAATTGGTGCTGTTTAAAGCCAGGCTATAGGAAGCCGCGTAATGAAACCATGCCCCCAAGATATTGTTGAATTCTCAAACAAATTACTTCCACGAAAACTTGTGAAAATTTTTTTCGATTTTTCCTTTTTTCGATTTTTTTAATTTTCGAAATATTTTTTTTCCAAAACACTTGGAGTTTTTCTTAAAAACGCAGTGCCAGAGGAAAATCGCTGCCCAAATTTTCTCCAGTTTTCGGACTCTGAAAATTTTTTCGATTTTTCCTTTTTTCGATTTTTTTAATTTTCGAAATATTTTTTTCCAAAACGCTTGGAGTTTTTCTTAAAAACGCATTGCCAGAGGAAAATCGCTGCCCAAATTTTCTCCAGTTTTCGGACTCTGAAAATTTTTTCGATTTTTCCTTTTTTCGATTTTTTTAATTTTCGAAATATTTTTTTTCCAAAACGCTTGGAGTTTTTCTTAAAAACGCAGTGCCAGAGGAAAATCGCTGCCCAAATTTTCTCCAGTTTTCGGACTCTGAAAATTTTTTCGATTTTTCCTTTTTTCGATTTTTTTAATTTTCGAAATATTTTTTTTTCCAAAACGCTTGGAGTTTTTTCTTAAAAACGCATTGCCAGAGGAAAATCGCTGCCCAAATTTTCTCCAGTTTTCGGACTCTGAAAATTTTTCCGATTTTTTCCTTTTTTCGATTTTTTTTAAATTTTCGAAATTTTTTTTTCCAAAACGCTTGGATTTTTCCTAAAAAGCACGTGGCCAGAGGCAAACCTCTGCCCAAATTTTCAAATAACCCAAACACTTACAAATACGCGTTTTTTCGCAGAAGCATTTTGTAAAAAAAAAATATATATATATACGTCCCCAGTGGTCAATCCCTGGCAAAAAAAAAAATTTTCTTTCCAATTACGGATAAAGAGTCGAGTTCTCGTTTTTCTCCCAACGTAAGGTCACCCTGACACGACCCTATACACTATGGAAGTCCCTCAAGTCACGCTGGGTATAATCCCCCACATTTCTACGTCAAAAAAGGAAGAACTACTACAGGCCCTGAGAAGTAGAAAGATTTCTCCCAGGAATAAATCCAAAAAATGCCTTATTCAATATGCTTCTTTCTACAACAAAAAGTACATCAGGAAGCACGTCACATTCAAGGAAGAAGACATCGTCTGGAGGAGAAACAACACTCTGTCACAAGGTGCGCTGTACTTCTCTGCCAAATTGGCACCCCGTTTTGTAAAGACGAAAGTCCTAAAGAAAATCTCAGACCTGGTTTACCGATTGTCCGACATCTCTGGTAAACACATAGGTAACTACCACATAAAGGACATTGTAAAAAGTGGGAACATGGAAACAAACTCCATTGCCACGCCCGTATAACCCCAACGGTTATTCCTTGACTCCTAGCAACCATTCGTCTACACCGTGACATGGATCACTATGGAAGTCAACCCTTTTGTTTCGTCACTAATGAGCGGCCTCTCGTAAACGATTGTCACTCATTGGGACACTCAAACGAAACCTTTCTAGCTCTGGCACAGTGTTGTCAACTGTAGCCAAAGTCATGGAAGAAATATAATTCTCCCTTGTGGTTTCGTTTCATTTTATTTTATTTTTGTTTGTATAAATATCTCGTCATCATCAGTCATTCGCCTCTAATTGCTGCCCCAGGTGTCAAACCTTGGAAACATCGTTTTTTTTCTAAGCATGCACACCTCTACCTGAAATTGATCACTTCGGAGAAAGGAATTCCCTGTGGCTTACTGCAAGTAGTCAGAGACTACGTGCCCAAGGTTTTGTGCATCATCACAATTAGCAGCATCACATTTTCACATCATCATGTCATACCTCGTCACCCCTTTCTAAAATGTTAGAAAATCTTTTTTGTACATTAAATATCGGGTCCTCGCCAAAGTGCATCTAACCCTTATGTCATATGTAGTTAAATTAGGTAAGCAAACCTGTGTAAACCCACGGCGGTATCAGATGTTTGCTACCCGTTCTAAGTTTTTTTTTCTGTTTTTTAAGAAAATAGAATGGCGCTCAATAAATAACCCTAATTGCTCTAGCTCTCCCCAGAACTGAATGTGGAGTCTGGAAAGTATCGTTATAAAAGGGACAACTTTCAACGTGTCTCTTCATTAACGATAAATTTTTTTTTACAACATTTCAGCAACATTGAGTCACCCTGGGTCTCAACTGCTCAAACTGAAATTTTGGGGTTGCCTTGTTGTGACTTATCACGTGCAAAGTACGAGGTCACAACAAGAAGCCAGGTCTCCAAGTGAACCACCCTGTGAACAACCCATCCCATTATTATAATTTTCATAACACCAAGGTGTGTCCATCGCAGTCTGTTTAAGTAAGTAAAACCTAGAAGGTCTTAAACACTCAAATCGGACCAATGTAAATAATTTGCCTTGTCAAACAACGATAAGCGCATGTCTTGTATTGTTGCTACCATCGTACGTGTAAGTACAACAAAAGTTGTACCATCACGATACGATACTCTGTGCGTAACCAAAAAGGTCGTACCACAAAGGATCTCTTTTGCGGTAAGCTTAGATGAAATTCACATTCCATCAGCACGCCAGAATTTTTTTTTGTCCCTTAATTGTTGAAGTATAAAATCTTGGCCAGATCTTCAAATATGTTTTTGCCTTTGTGCAAGTCTTTAACGTACGCTAATATGGATTTATTATGCTACGGTATTGTTGTACTAAGTACATCAGTATGTCTCGCCGTCTGTATTGAATAGGTACCTTTATATGAACGTTAACCTTTGTTGCCATCATAGGTGGGAACCTTATAAAATCTGCCGTCATAGATGGGAATCTCAGAATATCTACTAAATGCGATACGGGGAGCCCGTTATAATTACTCTGTGGGTTTTTGTCAGAAATGTCATAAATACCTAGTCTTTTGCACCTCCCTTCAATACTGGGCAACCCAGTTGTAATTCGTTCATTGTTATCCGTGAAGACGTTATAAAACTTACTTGCAAATCTTTTGATTTTGCAATCTTGTACGCTATACGTGAAGACGTTACAATACTCACCATGAATCGTGCGAACGAAATAATATCAAACCTTTATGTGTGAACTACTCAATGTAGTCCACACCCCTTTTTTTGTAATCATTAATATGCCCGTGGACTTCCTGTCACAAGAACCCAGGAACTATCTACTATCTCAAAAGGACTAATCATACGCTTCACTCATGATTATGGGGCATCGTGTCGTGGGAGTTAAGTTGATGGACACAAAAAATACCTAACTCGTTGTCTGGGAGACGAACAAAGAAAATCCCCAGGATTGTGAGATTTGAGCAAGGGTCTGTCATTTCTCGCAAACAAGTAGGAGAATAAAACGACCCCTAATCTTCTGCCCAATACACGTAGAGGATTAGACTTTTATGTCAGTGTATTCTTTTGTCCAACACTACCAAATATTATTGTAATGTGCCAGGATGACTGCTGTAGACCTTGTTTCACCTCCACCCAGAGGTCGAATTTCGGAAATAGCCGAGTCCCCAGCAGTTTTCTTCGTTCAAATGTTCCCAATTATCACCCCTCCCCTTCCTCGAAATTATCCGTGAATGGGGATATATGCGTTACGCACTTGGCGTTTCGTTTGTCAAATGGGACAATCTTCATACGCGGATCCTTTCAACTTCCTACTCCTTTCCCAGTTGTCATTATTGTAATGTGCCAGGATGACTGCTGTAGACCTTGTTTCACCTCCACCCAGAGGTCGAATTTCGGAAATAGCCGAGTCCCCAGCAGTTTTCTTCGTTCAAATGTTCCCAATTATCACCCTCCCCCTTCCTCGAAATTATCCGTGAATGGGGATATATGCGTTACGCACTTGGCGTTTCGTTTGTCAAATGGGACAATCTTCATACGCGGATCCTTTCAACTTCCTACTCCTTTCCCACTTTGTTATAACTAATCTTGTACGCAATGTTTTGTTTTTCGAAAGTAGAAAAAATGCTACCGTATAGACGTGAGCATAGGTCATGGAAGACCAACTTCTTTCGAATGGGGAATTTTGTTATACGTACAATCCCTCAACCACGTATTCTTGGAAATGTATTTGGTAAAGAAAAAAACCAAAAGGGGTTACACAGAACCTGTCCTTGAATACGTACCTTTGTAACATGTATTAGGAATTAGCCACATTTAGTTAGCTCTCTCTCCGTCTCTCTCTCTACACGCCAAACGAATCCAACTTTTTCTCAACATGCACACTTGTTTCTCTCCAAACTTTTTTCATCATTGGTCTACTAGGCAGGTAAACTTCAAGAATTTTGTTCTAATAATAATTTTTGCCGGATTTTAAAAAAAAAACCAGCAGCTCTGCACCCTATCTACATCTGCGCCTCTTCATGCTGCCCTCGCTACCGTCACGGAGGTCCCTTGCCTTCAATCCCTGCGTACCAAAAGCACCCGACCGCATCTAACATAACCTAGTGTGAGTCGTGCGTGTAGTTGCGAATTATATCACCACAAAGAACCGACACTCAAAACAAACCCGAGCACGCCAGCTCTAGGTTGGTTCCTGTTCCTGCTGCATAATGCAAATGCTCTGCTGCCATTATGCAAATATTCCTGCTGCATAATACAAATGTTCCTGTTGCCCTTGTGCAAATGCTCTGCTGCCATTATGCAAATGTTCCTGCTGCATAATGCAAATGCTCTGCTGCCATTATGCAAATATTCCTGCTGCATAATACAAATGTTCCTGTTGCCCTTGTGCAAATGTTTCTGCTGCCATTATGCAAATGTTCCTGCTGCATAATGCAAATGCCCTACTGCCATTGTGCGGATGCTCCTGTGCCCTTGCGCAAATAACAATACCAACGATTGTTCACAAAACAATCCCACTACATACAAAAACCAGTGTACCAACCACCAATTACGATTCCACTCTCCAATACTTCAATGGTTTCGTACTGGCTCACCCACAGGATCCGGAAGCAGTTACCCTTTCGACCTCTGTGACAGGTAGAACTCTCCACACCACCTAGAAGCCTCATCATGTGTTCTCTTCCTCGTATTTTCTTAAAGGCCCTAGTGTCCCTTGAGTGTAATCTCAAATGGGCCAGGTTACTGTGACAAAGTAACCTTGTAACTTCAGTGAAACGTTCAACCACCCCAGACATCCTACGCAAACCACGTTTGCAAACATTAGCTCACAGACCAATGATACAATTTTAGAGTTTTTTTTTCTATCACTGCATAACCCTTGTACCTTTCTTCAACAGATCCTTGTTCTTTGCAACTGTATTTATGTATGCCACTGCCTTTATATACATTTATTGACAATTCCTTGTTACACCATGTATCTTCTCTTTTGTGTTCTGTTCATAACTATTCTCCAGCTAGGAATCTCTCTCTCTCTCTCTCTCTCCTCGTTTCTCTTAAATGTTTTTGGCACAAGTGCTGAAAAGGTAAGAGGATTTATTAGTCCTACAGCTCCATTACCACGTCGCTTTTATTGCGGCGAGGGGGGAAGTGTTACGTTACAAAATAGACCGCCAATATAGAGGCGCGCGCACTACCCCCTCCCGCGAGCGACAAACCGAGCTGCCGCTAGACCAACTCTCGAGCGGCAGCCCGCTCAGTCTTCAGCAAGCGAGCTTCACGGGCCCACGTTCCCCGCGAATATGGGCGACACAAGTTCAGTTTCGCCGGTTGGCACTTCCGGTCCACGCATGGACGCTGCGTAGTCTGAGAGAACAAGTGCGTAAAGCCGCTGTTGGCCCATAAACCAAACGTGAGTCAATTACCATGTTACCCTTTGTGTGCAATTAATGTCTTAACCCTAACCACGCGTGATAGAGAGTAGAGACGGACATTCAAACTAACTTTCAGCTAGGATCGTTCCTTTTATGTATTATTGTGTCTCCTAGAATTGAATAAACTGTTTATGTGATAACCTACCGTGTTTTGCTTGACGAGAGAGGCCCTGGGAGAATGGAGAAGCGTGAAGTTCCGAACCACAAGCACTAGCCTTGAGGTTACGAGACATCCTGCTTGCACCGAATCCTGAGCTAGTTTTTATTTGGGGCAGATACAGCAGCTAATTGTATTAAATATGTGGGAGCTTTCTCCAACCCTGCCGATAGCATCAGCACGCCCGTTGACGCTAACAGTATAATTACCAATCACGCTAATGCGTGAAAAAAAACTTTGGTGAATATCATATATATACCCATTAAACAATTGTCCTAAATGAGAACCTTGAGGTACGCTGGAGGGCACGGAGAAGAAACTGACTTAGTTCCCTGAAAACACATTGAAGTCTGCCCCGAAGGTATGAAGTGAGCCACCAAAGTAAGTCACCATGGATGCTTAATTGATTTAATTCTTTTAATTAGAATGAAATGGTTTACCTTATCGAAGGCATTAGAGTAATCAGTATAGATTTCTTAAATTTATTTATTTATTTATCGTATTAGGTTTTTCGATGCCCGTCTCACTAGGATTATCTGTGTCGAGACAGGCTTATTACATCTACTTGGTTTTTATGGTCCGTATTACTCGTTAAATATTCCGTGAAATTTACCAAAATTGTTGGTACCGATCTGCAGCGTTTTTTATGCAGTGTGATTGCGGGTATGTCGAAGGATCTTGCGTGTTGCGTGAAATGTGTGTGTGCACAATGCACAAGGAAAAGGACAAAAGGACTAAAGGCCCGTTTATATTAGGAATAGTCTGTAATCCGTATTCCTAGGCCGTAGAAGTTGGAAGATAGGAAACCTGTGTAACCGTTTATAATAGATGGCAATAATCTTTAATAATTTTCCATAACCGAAAAGATGGTTCAACTTTATCTTTTACGGTTATGGATTACAGAAAGCTTAGATATATGCTGAGATTTACGTATTTTCGATCAATACTCTATGGTATCTACAATTCACTTTAGTTGAATAATAATTTTGTGAACAAATATTTACGCGGAGTTAATAAATACTTTACCCAATTTAAATTTATATTCGCTGAAGACGAAAGTGATCTAATAAATAGTAATGAACATCTCTTATAATCTAATATAATCTCCTGGTTGACAGTTCACATAGACAAGTGATAGCGGCATTGTCAATTCTATGGGCATATTCTGTTCTATTCTTATTCCAATTATAAACGACCATCTAAAATATTACGCATTACGGATTACGGTCCCGGCCTATTCTTATCGCTTATTCCTAATATAAACGGGCCCTTACTGCGCTTCTATCTTTTTGATTCCTGGCTGGTTTATTGTGCACTTTATGATTACAATATTAATCGCAGGATACTGTATGCGGATATGTTTAGGCGACGAGGGCCGATTTAAGACTGGCTTGGGTCAAGCAAAAATAGCAGGTAAAAGGGAAGGGTAGGAAGGATTGTAACAATACTAACTACAAGTACAGGGTCATGATGTATAGATGTATGTACGTAGGTACGTGTAGCTGTGTTGTGTATACGCCCAACCTCGATCTTTTTTGTAAAAAAACGTGTTGTTGATTTTCTATGGCGAATATTCGCAATGGCAAACAATTGTCGTATAAATTTGATTGCAGAAAATTTTCTCAAAGAGTGTGAGAATGGGGTATTTCCACAATTTTTTTTTATTATTGAAAAAAATTAAGCAAAAAATTACGATGCTAAAGGAATTTTTATTTTATTTTTATGACGACGACTTAACTTTCTATAACGTTTTAAAATACGCGTTTTTAAAATGCCCCGAAAACGATGGTTTTGCCACCAGTCACTGTGACGTCACAGGCGCCTCTCATCATGTGATCGCCGCCTGTAGTGAGTCCGTAAGTTGTACTTGGTGTTATTTATTGACTTCCAGTTTGCTCGAATTATATCTTTATATTTATCCTATATTTTCCCACTTGCAAAACATGTATAGTTTGGTAGACATGTTTACAAATACTACAAGAAAAACCCAAAATAAGATGTTTAAACGACCATTTCTAAGGCGACAAAAAATATCGACTGTGTACAATTGTTGGGAGTGCGTTTAATGTGTTTGACACCACCGCCGAAGGGTTCAATGACGCTAGGTCCTCGGAGCATCTTCTATTGAAATACCGGTAGAACAAGGACACCATTCCCATCTGAAACCTGCGCGCTAAACATTGCAATCCGTTTTAACAAACGGATTGCAATGTTTAGCTTTCAAAAGCTTTTAGCTTTTAGTTCGATAGATTTCCCTCTCTAACGAGAAATCTATCGAACGGACCGCCCGTTTATGCTTTCTGAATTTTCAAATATTTTGGGACTCTAGACCAAAGGTGGCTGCCAAATTCAACAGGTGGACTTGCGATTTGTACAGGGTCAGCAGTTGTGTACTATCTGCAGTATATATTGGCCCTATAGTACAGTAAGAAGAAGAAGGAGGAGGCTTCGATGGAGCCCCCTTGCCTTTTTTTTCAGATTTAAATTTTAAGCTACCAAAAAAAACCTTTCGTTATTGACTATTTAAATTCATAATTTAAACCTTTGTTTACAGTCGTAAGATGGATATCTACACAATAATGACTGCCTCCGTGGTCGAGGGGTAAGGCTCTCGACTAGCAATCCCGGCGTTAATATGTATATGTATGTATATATAAATTGTATATATATAAATTTTATAATAAACGTTTAAAAAATATATTTTTTATTTATTTTATATCAAGACAAGAAAAGGGCCGGAATTAATTCTATTTTGTCAAAATATTGAAACCAGTATAAAACGTATATAATATGAGAGTTTGTGTAAAAAAAATGTTTTCATTACCATATCGTCTTAGAATCCCGAAATTTAGGGCTTAGAAAATTATTGTTATTCATTGTAGCGTCTATTTTAGGCAAGTTGTCGGATTACGCCGTTAAAAATACTACTGTCAGTCATTACAACTGAACAATATTATATAAAACTGTAGAAACATAACACAATCATAAACAATCATCTTAAATATGAAATAAAACCGTCCATAACCCCGGATTTTTAGATTTTTGATAGTAACACGGTGATAAACCTCGGAACGGCGACTCTTGCGACGTCATGAATCGTACAAGCAGTTATGGGCCGTTTACGTTTCGTTCCGTTTACGCGTATTTTGAAATCAATAATTATGAATGAAAATATCAAAATTAAACATTTTTAATGCGATGATCATGTTCAGAAAAATAATCTTTAAATCTTCCGCATGTTTTTAGCGGTATACCTGGTTTGTGGAAATACCCCATTGAGATGGGGCGGTAGTTTACAATGTTGCCTTTTTAACCTGTTCTAGGAATAGTGATTATTATTGCTTCTTTAAATTTTGTAGGAAATTTTCCTGTTTTAGTTAAATTTAAAGAAGCAATAATAATCACTATTCCTAGAACAGGTTAAAAAGGCAACATTGTAAACTACCGCCCCATCTCAATTCTCACAGTATTTAGTAAACTCTTTGAGAAAATTTTCTGCGATCAAATTTATACGACAATTGTTTGCCATTGCGAATATTCGCCATAGAAAATCAACAACACGTTTTTTTACAAAAAAGATCGAGGTTGGGCGTATACACAACACAGCTACACGTACCTACGTACATACATCTATACATCATGAACCTGTACTTGTAGTTAGTATTGTTACAATCCTTCCTACCCTTCCCTTTTACCTGCTATTTTTGCTTGACCCAAGCCAGTATTATATCTTGTCACTACAAAATAAATATTTTAGTTAAAGGGTATGAAAGATTTTTGGCACATTTGAGTCAAGTATGGCGAGATTTTTACTCGACCTTTTCGCATTTAGTCTTTCTGTAAATTTGTTTGCACGTCCGTTGAGCGTGGGTAATTCTACGAGCTCTTCTTCCCGAACTAAATGCAATCTACCCTCAGGTCTCCGTATTTAATGGAATGTTCCCGGATCTGTCCGAAAACTGAAAACTGGTTTTGAAAGGTGAGAGATTAAGCTTTCATATTTAATTATTACAAATAAATATATTTTTTAAGTAAAAATTTTTTTATGCAATTATTAATAATGGCCCACCTTATGTTCAGTAACTTAAGTTAAAAATAACATAAGGTTTGATTCATTGTCAGTACAATGAATCAAAATAAAAACACACATATATTTAAAATAAAATACGGGATAAGCGCTATTTTCATCCACCTTTTGGTCATGTTTTATAAAATAATTAATAAAAAATTCACAAAGTTTTATTTGTGTTCGGAAAAATTGATTTCATAAATGTGTAGGTACTTTTTAATATTTCTACGGATAACTTTTAGATTCAAACATATTGCTGTGTTAAAGTTGTGTTTTATTTTTCTAGCGCCTCGTTTAGATTTTAGATCATGTTTGTCACCATAACGGTATGAACTGTTTTCAAATGAATTTGCCTGAGGGGCTAGAATGCCGCTAGATTAGTGTCTTGGATAAATATATACACTTTTATTTTAATGTGCGATATCTATTGACTTTTCTACAAGTGTAGAAAAGAATACTTTCTTTAATTTTTGGAATAACTGAATAAGTTAACCTCACACATAAAGATAGCAGCCAATTAAAAAAAATGCGTTGAGAAAATGAAGATAACGTTGGTTGATCTTAGTCGAAGTATGAAACAGTTAAATATGACCGAAGGGGAAAGTTTGAAATTAGCTCAGCGGTCAATGAGGCTAAGATCCTGAGTTCGATTTCAAGATGCCACTAAATGTTTTTCTAATTTTCTGATCAACTAATTTATTTAACTAGTCGCTAATTATTGTTGCAATTTTTTCAGTGATAACTTGTTTCTGATACTTAACGTTGTTACTGACTTAACTGTTTCAATTAACTTATTTATTAAATGTGTTTGATCGGTCGAAAGAGGGCACGGTACCCGTGTACAATAAAATGTATTGGATGAATATTTAGGACAGATTATTATTGTTAATTATAATCGAATTTTGGAGGTGGAAACAGGTACCGCAGCCCCCGGAACCATTTATTGGATAACCAACACTTGGGTGTTTCGCTACGATTGGTGACTTAGCAGGGGTGCCCGGATTCATGGGGTGAGATTTGTCCAGATCTCGGCAGCGGGTGCGTCTGCCCGCCAAGTGATCGAGAGAAGTCTCTCTCCCTGGTGGAGAGATTAAGATGTCTCCCTCAACCGACTGGTTGGACTCCACCAGGACTCTCTCGGAACATCGTTTTACCGCAGTGGAAGGGATGAATTCTTACATCCATCACTACTGGTCACACTGGCTCCCAGCAACCCTTTTCCTTCCCAGAACTTGCTCTCCTCGCTACCCTAAAAAGACCTTTCACGCAGTATTCCCAAAGATGATATAGGTCCTCCTGTATGGAGCTAATGTAAAAAAAAAAATAATAGATCTAATATAAAGTTTCATCGAAATGTAATTTGTTAAAATCTTTGAATGCGTTTTATCTCAGAACGTAACTTTAGCGATATCCCTCTTTTCCACCCGATGCCTCAATCGAAAGTGTTATACTTTCATAGTTTAATGGTATCCTCTACATTTGTACATGCAAAGTCTGCTACCTAGCAAGGGGCGCCATCTAGCCATCAAGGGGCGCCATCCTAGGATGGAAAATTCATTTTATAGTCGACGGCGAACCGAAGGAAACGATGCCATTTTGTCAAGCTGATGTGCCGCTATCTTACTATACTCGTAACGATGGGAGAATAGATTTATTATTTCATTTATCTGATTATTCCGGTTATGAGTGTGATGAGAACTTTTCGTTATATGTTATTATTTATGACATGCATTATTCAGAACGGATGAACGTAGAATTAATTTATTTTATACGTTATTGTGTTTTTATAGAAAGCAATCACATTGTGGTTTTGACCTTAATTTTTTTCAGTTTGAGAGGCGGCTATGGGTACCGCCACCCCGGGAACCATTTATTGGATAACCAACAACTCTTCCGAGGTCATCTGAAATGGTTCGCTACCTCTGATGACTTAGAAAGGGTTCATGGGGTGAGGTTTGTCGGATCTTGGCGGCAGACGCGTCTACCCACCAACTGCGTGTTAGGCCGGAACGGGTGACATTTTAATCTCTACAGCAGGACGCCCTCGACACATAGCCTTGTACCGCACAGTTGTAGGGGTGAATTCATAGGTCCGTCACTCCTGGACACTCCGACTCACAGATTCCTACCCGCACCTCATATCTTTATCCTTTCAAGAACTTCTCCTTTCTTTCCCAAAAACAACTTATTATTTTTCTCAATCATATTGTCGTTTAGTTGTTATTTGAGATTTTAAGCAAATATATATTTTTAGAACTTTTTCACAAGTCCCTTTGCCACGACTTACATCCAACAGCCATATTAATAAAACGCAAAAGTTGAATAATTAAAACGAAGTGTTATTATTATTATTATTGACAGAGTTTGATGAACACCAAAAAAATCTTCTTTTTTTTCATTGATCGATAGTATCCTATCTACAAAATGTTAAAGAAATAATAGTAAGTACCTACACTAATAATCACTCTTCATAGAGCCACGAAGAAGCAACCAGCAGTAGGTATTCCTAATCTCCCGATTTCCTATCCCATAAAATAATGTTTATGTGGGTCCCAGAGTAGTCTGGTCTCCAGACAATCTGCTGTCAGTCGTAAGCTTCGTAGACTTCTACAGACATGAGTCTATACCAAGGGATTCCGTACGAAGGGAGGTTTTGAGGATTGATTTGAGACGTACTTATTAAAAACAATTGTGATTTACTTGGAGATTGTTGTAAAACTTTGAATTTATTCAGATGAATAGTAATTTTATAAGATTCAGATCTTCATTATATTAATACAAAGTTAGAATCATCTAATATACAAAGTTATATTACCCCTGTTCGCAAAAGTTTCCAAACTTGAAAAGAGAATTATGTGAGAAAAAGTTTTCAACTGATGAAGGAAGTGAAGTTGTAATTTTAGCGTATTGTATATTTATTTATTTATTTTGAATTTCACGCCCAGCCTGGCATGTATTTTTTTACAAAGAACATCTAAATGTGCATAAACAAAATAAAAAAAAACAAAAATAACAAAATCATAAACAAAAACAAAATCCAAATCACAATCAAAATCAAAATCAAAATCATGGTCAGGTCAGGTCAGGTCAGGTCAGGTCAGGTCAGGTCAGGTCAGGTCAGGTCAGGTCAGGTCAGGTCAGGTCAGGTCAGGTCAGGTCAGGTCAGGTCAGGTCAGGTCAGGTCAGGTCAGGTCAGGTCAGGTCAGGTCAGGTCAGGTCAGGTCAGGTCAGGTCAGGTCAGGTCAGGTCAGGTCAGGTCAGGTCAGGTCAGGTCAGGTCAGGTCAGGTCAGGTCAGGTCAGGTCAGGTCAGGTCAGGTCAGGTCAGGTCAGGTCAGGTCAGGTCAGGTCAGGTCAGGTCAGGTCAGGTCAGGTCAGGTTTGGTCAGGTTAGGTTAGGATAGGTTAGGTTAGGTTAGGTTAGGTTAGGTTAGGTTAGGTTAGGTTAGGTTAGGTTAGGTTAGGTTAGGTTAGGTTAGGTTAGGTTAGGTTAGGTTAGGTTAGGTTAGGTTAGGTTAGGTTAGGTTAGGTTAGGTTAGGTTAGGTT